>OY856323.1:2410000-3610000 GCA_963693445.1 Agonopterix heracliana | reverse complement strand
ACTGACGAGCTTTATTGATATCGTAAGTGCCAACGAACACTGAGGTTCATAGGAGTTTATTTGGATACTAGTGTTTTCCCGCGACTTCGTCCGCACAAATTATAATCCAGATTTTAAGTCAGATCAACAGATCAGCTATCAAACAAAAAAAGTTTCATCAAAATCGGTTCAGTAGTTTTTGCGTGATGTGCGAACAAACAAACAAACAAACAAACACACAAACAAACAGACAGACAAAATTTCTAAAAAAGATTGATTTCGAGTCAGGGATACCTAAAAACCATATCGTAATCTTTTTTTTGTAAATATCTTCAATGTACAGACACACTTCAGTTACAGTTTTATAATAGTTTAGATTTCTATCGATATACATACCGTACTCAGTGTAGTTAGGGAACAGCTTGGGCTCTATAAGCGTCAGCTGCGTGTATAGTTCAGCCACGCGACTTAGGGCCGGGGTACCGCTGAGTAGCAGAACGCGGGAGGACTGACGAGCGATATTGATCAGTGCCAACGTGCACTGAGCTTTATGCGACTTCAGGTAGTGAGACTCATCCTGTGAAATAATAATTAGGTTCCTTTAATGAAAAGTTAAAGATCGAAAGCAGAATTGTCACGCTGACGATTTAAACATACATTGTGAAATAGTCGTGGTGGTCCTGTGGCGAGTAACCTTGCCTGCCGTGCAGGAGGCGATGGTTCGATCCCCGTCCAAGCCGACTCGTACCAATGAGTTTTTCGGAATTTATGTACGATTTGTAACACCTCTGGCTTTTCGGTGAAGGAAAACATCGTGAGGAAACCTGCATGCTTCAATTTCGAGGCATGTATTGTACCCACTGTCCATTACAAGTGGCGACGGGCTCACCCCCCGTCACACTGGACAGAGTTTCGGTACTACTGGTGAAACGTGGATGTTCTGAGATTTTAGAATATCTCTGACTACCCCCTCGGGGAATATAGTCGTGAGCATATGCTTATGCTTATGCTTGTGAAATAATAAATGAATTTTAACCACTCTACATAATGGCATCCGACCATCTGACTGCTCACTCCCGCCATTCTGTCACTGCTTTCATCCATTGTTGCCATCATCTTAACACTTTCGCTGCTAAGCTCAAAACAATGACATTCGGGCAGTGCTAACACTGTGGAATGCTATACGATTCTGACTCAAGGTGTGAGTCATGAGCACTGCGGCCCATATGTCGCTCTGTCGCTGACCTACCAGGTAGGTCGTCAGCAGTTAAAGTGTTAAATAGGTACATAAACTCACAACTGTAATCTCTTTCGGAGTGGGTAGTATCTTTGCTAGAACTATCAACTTTCTTTTTAAGCGTACAAATCTAAAAAGACTGACATTTAACATATAAACAAATTAAAAAAAACAACTTATAAACAAATACTTACAATAATAACAACACCAAACTTCTTGTTTTTCAATAGCTCTTTATGCATTGTAGTTATTTTATAGCTCACGATAACCACTTCCGTCTGAAAATTGAAAGGAGTCTGTAGCAGTGCGTTCCGAATTACGCCGATATCGCTGTGAGCGGATAAATGTCGTTCCGAGTTGACGTGAGCGCGTCCACAATCGAAAACGTGACGTCATTCATGACGTCACTACCGACGCCATCTTGCAATAACAGTGCTCACGGCTCGGGGCGTTATCACTGTGAGCGAGTTGTCAAAAGTGACGTTTGTTATAGTAAATTTTTGAGGGAATTTTCAAAAGTGGCGTTTTACAGTTTTGCCGTCGTACATTTTTGGTTTGTTTAGGTCTCGATTTAGGTTTCTTTAATAGTATTGGGTTTCATTATGTTCTAAAAAAGACGAATAAAAGTTTAATAACGATTAGTGATGAAGAAAATAATAGGAATGTTTGAATGTTGTGATGTGAACGGTGTGAGCGCGATATTTAGCGTTCCGAATTGATAGAACGCTATCAGCGCTGTCGGCACGCTAACGCAAATGGAACGGGTGTTAGCGCTGTAATCGCTCACAGCACTGTTTTTATGAATCGGAACATACCGTAGGTAGATGCAGCTTGACAGCTATTTGTACTCTGTCTTGCCATCTTAGATCAATTTTGATCTAAGCTTGCCATAGCGTAATTATAATATAGTAAGTGTGCTCAGCGGTCGCAGCGAGTCTGCGCGGGGGACGCATCGGCAAAGTCGGTACCGCGCGGCCCGCGCGCGCAGGTACGTTGGTGCATAACCAGTTACATAACCGGTTTTTAATTACTAACATAAGACTCCTGACGGATGAGGTCAACGGCCCGCAGAAACTATGATAGATAGGTTTATGGACCTCGAACAAATGTTATGGAAGACCTTGGTCAGATTTGGTTGGCGGTAAAAAAAAATCCAAAATTGCGATATCCAAGATGGCTGCCATTGAAATTTCAAACGCCGACGCAGCTCACCAGGACTTTTTTTTTCTTCAATCCTACGTGCCAAAGGAACGTTTAAAAAAAGTTCCAAAACTCCGGGAATTACTTCTCCAGAATGCCATTTTTTTGTTTAATTTTACTGGGTTATAATTATAAGGAACAATGAGAAATTGGTTTGGCCCTCTCATATAATGAAATATGGGATGGGATCAACGAAAATGGTTTCGTCGATTTATTTACCTGTCTGTCGGCCACCAGTTGTGCGTCCTTGCTGGTAGTTAAGGTAACTATGTTCATCAATGGAACCGAAGGCAGGAGCTCATGGATTTTGCTTTGCCATGTTTCTCTGTAAATTGATATAATCAACACATTGAAGTAGACACATAGAACAAAGAAAATAAACAATCTAAAAACACCGATCTAATTTACAAATACACAAATATTACTGTTTTCTTGGGGGATAAATAATATCTGAATTGTGCATGCATACATTGAAAATACTAAACCAATAGGATGGGGTTTTCAAATAAAGCAAAGAGCCAGTTGGGAGTGATGGCCAGTTTTCTAAAATACGGCTTCTCTACGTAATTCTGTGGTTTGTGCGCACTTAATTAATTAAGTATGAAAGTTAAACGAACAACTAACCTCATAGAAGAAGTGGTAACGATCAGCATTGGCCAGTTATGTCTGTAGTAGCTGGCTATGGCTAGCGCTTGGAAAGTCTTCCCCAAGCCCATGTCGTCTGCGATCATGCACCGCCCTCGCCGCGCTATACCGAACCTGACGAATTCATTACTTTAACTACTTTCCACTGCTGGGCAGAGGTCATAGTACCACACATTTGGGGGTCACACTCCGCCATTTGTGATGGCTCAAGTGTGTGCTATTTTGCAAGGATTGTATCCTTGAGATCATCCCATTATCTATTAAGATAAGATAAGATTTATTTATTTGCTAGATCATGTTGTTAATTACATAGTTCTTGTGTTGTGGGTTAGTTTCAGCATATTCTTACAATGTCAATCACATTTGCTGTTCAAACTGGAGATTGGTAAAATCATCGACAACACAATGGTGCCACAATTTTTAAGATTTGCTTAGCAGTATACAGTACTGGGTCCAACTTAATATGCTTACACTTTTTAAGGGGATCAAACCATCAAACTGAACAACTTTCTCTATGGGACCAACATCGAAATCGCGAAAAAAAAAACAGCTGTCCCATACATTCGGGTCGAGTTAGGTTGGCAGTTTTGTATGGGACAACAGATTTTTTTTTCGCGATTTCGATGTGGGGGGGTGTAGGTACATACAGTCCCATACATTTTTAGTTTTGTATAGAAAGCCATAGAAAGCAGTTTTTTTTTTGCTATTTCGATGTTGGTGCCATAGAGAAAGTTGTTCAGTTTGACCGTCTGATCAACCCCTTAAAAAAGTGTCAGCATATTAAGAAGGACCCTATATAGTAGTATAGTAAATGTTACCTAACTCCATCTTCTTGGAAAGGCATCAATTTATGCCTAAGTGTTGCCTCAATGGGTGTTAAATCTACATTGTTTGGATCCATTGTCTCCTCTTGTAGAACCTGTAATGAAAAAATAATTATTTTATTTAATTTTGAGAACCAAAATACTTCAAAGAGCCAAGTTTAAAAGTCTAGACACCTAAAGTTAATCATTATAACGGGTTCTTACCGCGAACCCGTTATAATGATTATCTTTAGCTTAATTAATAACCGCGTAACTCTCAAAAATTGTGTCTAGACACCTATCAGTCAGACACATCAATCCATTTGGCAACCTACAATACAATACTCAGTGAGCTTGCCCCCTTAAAAAGATCGTTACAGCAAACATCGTGACCACCACAAGTACGATTGTCGTCTTATGAGTGTAGGTGTTCATGTATTTAATAAAACTGAATGCTTCAATTTCGAGACATGTATTGTACCAACTGTCCACTACAAGTGGCAATGGGCTCACTCCCCGTCACACTGGACAGGGTTTCATTACTACTAGTGAATCATGGACGTTCTGAATATCGCTGACTACCCCCTCGGAGAATATATTCTTCAGCATATCAGTATCCAAGATTGGGGCAGTAGAACTACAAAGGGAGGGTGTAACATTGCAAAATCCCGTTTCACATACGAAACTGGTAAATTTCAATTTGAATTTTTTAAGAAATCCCACTGCAGAAAAGTATAATTTCCATTTCATTGGAAAGTATGATATTCCTCCTGTTCTGTGTATAATTTTAGCTATTATACCTTTGTATTTGTTGATTATACTCATTCGTTAGTTGTGCAACGATTTGAAACGAATACAGTTCGTCACGTGGGAAATGTCTTTTTATATTTTCATACCTTGAGAACATAGTGGGGGATGGGGCCGAGCACCACATGGGGTGATAGCGGCGCCACCTTATTCATCAGGTCATGGTAATCACTTATCGAGAAATTCCACAGCTTTGTTTGTCCGTCTGAAAAACAAAAACGGCACAAAATTTAAGTCTTTTGCTTTATTTGGTGTCTGGCATGGCACTTTGATGACTTTCAGAGCTCAACCTTGCCTGCCGTCGTGCAGGAGTTGATAGTTCGATCCCCATCCAGGCCACCAATGAGTTTTTCAGAATTTATGTACGATTTGTAACACTACTGGCTTTTCGGTGAAGGAAAACATCGTGAGGAAACCTGCATGCTTCAATTTCGAGGCATGTATTGTACCCACTGTTCATTATAAGTGGCGATGGGCTCACCCCCCATCACACTGGACAGAGTTTCAGTACTACTGGTGAAACGTAGATGTTCTAAGGTTTCAGAATATCTCTGACTACCCTCTCGAGGAATATAGTCGTGAGCATATGCATATGATAAGCAGTGCCAGAGTTTTTACAAGGTGGACCGACGACCTGGTGAAGGCAGCGGGAACCCGTTGGATGAGGGCAGCGCAGGACCGATCGTTGTGCCGATCCTTGGGGGAGGTTGATGATGATACTAACCATAATTCCTAGAAGGCATACTCTTGAAAATGTTAATAAGTGGCGCGCAGAATTCAGACGGATTCACTTCGAATCTTTCTTCAGATACCAAATACACAGTCCCACTGACAACTTTTGTAACCGGCACATTGTTATCAAAATTATTATCAGTTTTAGCGTAAGGATGGAAGTTTTTAGCACTGTTATTTATCACGTTTCGTATTGGTCCAGCTCTTGATGGTTCGTTCGAAGGCACAGAGGAATTTCCAGGAGATGAGGGATTGAATTTTAGGGGAGACGAAAATTGAGCGGGATTTTGGTTACATTTGCTTTGTCGCTTTTGTAACGCCGCTAGACGTTTTCTTTCAATCTCTTCTTTGGTGCAACTCATGTTTGCAAAGTCTAAGCACAACTTTCTTAAATTCTTAGCTTTTTTGGAAAAGCTTTTGTTTATTTAATTTAAATTTCAGCATGTTTCGATGTTTGTTTATCTGCCGCTCGGAATTTTTTAAGTTTTTAAGTTGGTCAGCCTGCCTGGTTTCTTTCGATCGTTTAAAAACCGGTGTTAAACCGAAAATTTCAGCAGCCATAAAATATTCTACCATTTTTTGGTAGGTAGTTTTTTTAATGTCAAAACTTGGAAGTTGTGGTTACATTGATAAAATTAAGTTTTACTTATTTTGTATTGAATAAAGTGGGTTTATCGCACGATAAATTATTTATTCTTGTAAATAATTAGTTTGTAGCATAGAAAAGTAATACTATAAAATCAAAAGCGTGAGTGTGACAACGAGTTGGACTTTGATATTTCCGCGTAAACACGAAACCAAATAATCAAGTTGGTCTCAAGAACACGAAAACGAGTTTATAAACTTGCGAATTCATTCTTACTTTCTCTTCGAAACCATAACAGTTAGCGAAAATGTCGGAAAAGAGTAGCCCAGTTAAATATTTTCTTAGTGGTGGGTTTGGGGGTGTCTGCACAGTTTTGGCAGGTCATCCCATGGACACAGTAAAAGTAAGATTACAGACTATGCCATTGCCCAAACCGGGCGAACCTGCTTTATTCGCCGGCACCTTGGACTGCTTCAAGAAGACGATCCAGAAAGAGGGATTCCGAGGCCTTTATAAAGGAATGTCGGCACCTCTGACTGGAGTAGCTCCTATCTTTGCTATAAGTTTCTTTGGTTTCGGTCTCGGCAAGAAACTGATCAAGAGTGACGAGACTCAAGTTCTAACAAAACCGGAGCTGTTTGCTGCCGGAGCGTTCTCCGGAATCTTCACAACTTCCATCATGGCGCCGGGCGAAAGAATAAAATGTTTGCTGCAAATCCAACAGGGTGGACATGCACCACAGAAATACAGTGGCATGGTCGACTGTGCCAGGCAGTTATATGCAGAAGGCGGCATAAGAAGCATCTACAAAGGCAGCGTAGCAACGATATTGAGAGACGTGCCGGCTAGCGGCATGTATTTCATGACATATGAAGTTGTGAAAGAATCAATTGTGCCAGAAGACGCCAGTAACAAACTAAAGATGGCATGTACAGTTTTTGCTGGCGGTTGTGCTGGTATAGCTAACTGGCTCGTCGCCATGCCGGCTGACGTACTGAAGAGCAGATTACAAACGGCTCCAGAGGGAACGTACCCTAATGGGATGCGGGATGTATTCAAGCAGTTGATGGAGCGCGAAGGCATCACTGCCTTATACAAAGGAGTTACACCTGTCATGTTAAGGGCATTCCCAGCAAACGCTGCCTGCTTTCTTGGTTTTGAAATAGCTGTAAAATTCCTAGACTGGGTAGCTCCCTCGCTTTGATACCAGTAAATGATGTATAGATCAATGCAAATCGGTTGTAAAGTATCCTAGTTTATAAGAGTTCAGTTAGGTTGACAAGAATTGTACAGTTGCATATAGAAACTATAAAAATATATATTTAAATAGTCTTTTTTTTGAATGTTTTAAGAATTTATCTTTCACATGACAAGCACAGAAACTGTTATTCCTGTAAGAAATTTTATTTTTATTAAAGAATAAATTGTATTAATGCTCTAGTATTATTTACAAATTGTTTCTATATTTTTTCTAGATACTTTATTCTTTAATAGATTACTTTTGTGTTATGTCTTTTCCATCTGTTATTTATTACTTTGCTCTGTCTGTATTAAAATATTTTTTCAATTAAATATTACATTGGTAATATTTAAACATGAAACAATAATTGTTTAAAAGGATTGTGGTAGGTAACTTAAACAAAAAAAGTTTTTTGAAATGTACAAATTTATTTTAATAAAACTCTCTTCTGAAATTAATTTCCATTCTTCTGTTTTTATGATAATCTCTAACGAAAGCTTTCCTATTAACAGTCTTTGCATTATCTTCCTGTATCTTTTCTTCTTTCTTTCTCTCATGTCCTAGACCTTTCCTGTCTTTCTTCTGCACGGTTTTGATAGGATATTTCTGCCCAGATCCATCCGGGCCCAACCCAGATTCTTTATCCCATCCAACTTTAACCATCAATTGAAAACCTTTATTTGTTTGAGGTATTTTATAATTAGGAGGTATTTTTTTCCCTTTACTTGCATTTATATTGTGTATTGTCGATGACAAATGCAACTGTTTGTCAAGAAATGTTTTATTGCATATTTCACATAAAAATTCTTCTTTTAACTTCTTTTTTTTACTTTTATCTTTGCGTTTTGGTTCAGTGGGTTGCATAGATCTTTGACTTAAAAGTAGATCTGCTAATACAAAGTTTTTGTTCTTTATAACAAGGCTTTGGGCCGAGTTCCCAGCTCTGTCCCTTATAGATGTATTGATACCTCTCTCCATAAGCTCTTTCACTGTTTCTATGGAGTTAGCTTGGCACGCAATCATGAGCAAACTCCAACCGTAATCATCCAACATATTTATCTTATCAGGAGACTTATCTAAAGCTTGTCTTAATGTGTCTACATCATCATTTTGTACAGTTAAGAACAAGTCTTTATCAGATATGGATAAATCTATCCGAGAATTAATATTTCTTTTTCTTCGCGTGGGACAGTCGTCGTTTGAAGCTGGCACGGGCTCTGTAACCTCTTTCACTTCTTCTAAATACAATCTCCTGGCCTCCTGTCCATTGATGAAAGCTTGGACGGACCTTGATGTTATTTCCGTAGGTGAGGCAGGGCGAACGAAGTTGGCGTAGTTTTTATTGTACATTTTTTGCCATGATTTTGTATCGGATATCAGATAAAAATATGATAGGTGCCTGCCTACTAATTCGATAATTTATAAGTCCACAAGCAAGCACCGAACAAATGTGAACGAAATGACTGTCATCATGACAGTTTGACAAACATGCTGACAGCTGTGCTGTGCTAACATGGCAGGCAACTTGACAAAAAATTTATAGTGCTATACATAAATGAGTTAAGAATGATTTGCCTCACTTAAACATTAATTAAAGAATAATAAAAATTTAATGATTCGCGACCTACAGGACAACTTATTTTTCCATGTATACTCGTGGCTAGAGTGCATTATTTTATTTACAAATGTGGTTCATTTCATCACTTGAAATGATTCGTTTTTGAGTGAAATATGATGCAGTTCTAATGAAGTGTAGAAAAACGATTATAATCGGTAAATGTCTCCCTAGCCGACTGCTGTATTGCTATTTTTTTTTTTCTTAAAAAGTTATGGTAGATAATTGTGCCACCATAATCAATCAATCAGTTCAAGATTCTGGACTTTAATCACCAATTATTAATATTCTGAAAACAATACCTAGCTAGACCATATAATATAAGAGATGAGTGCAAAAGAAATAAAAGATCTTCGTAGTTAGGTACCCTTTCGGCGTGGTGTAGCAATGCAATGTTGCCGTTTAGCAGGAAGTTGGGAAAGGTATTAGTGGGTATTTGGTTTGACAACATTTAATTTTAAGGAAGGTACCAAAATAAGAAAACCATTTGGAGATTGTGATTCAAAGCTTATATCAAAATTATAAGATTTTTCTATCCATTATTTCTTGAGTTATTTGAAATATATAATATAGGTTGAATGAGATTTTATTCCTTTGCCTGCTTGGCTTTTCTATTGTATTTGACAGTTTTTATTTTTAATATCATTGAGGCCAAGGTATCTTGGCCATAAAGCCTACGTTTTTCAGAAAATTTAAAAGTAAATTAAAAATAGAAATATCAGTCAAAAATTTAATCGAATAAATACGTCTCTTATTTTTTTACCTATTTTTATATTTTTCATTAAAAACTGGTGGTTATAAAAAATGAAATGTCAATTTACCTAAGTCATAAACTTGTACATTTCTACTTCCTGTAGAAGTCATCATCATCATCAGCCTACGCTCACTGCAAGACATAGACAGGCCTACCCTCAAAATGAAAGCAGAACTGGAAGGTTAGAAAGCGAAGCTAGGTTAGTCGAAACATAAAAGAGAAATATAATTACTAATTAGTTCTTTATTACTCTATGAATCTGTAAAAATACAGAACAAAATATTTTTCATCCCATCTATTCAAAAAGTGTCACTTTAGTCCTCTTTAAGTGCGCCTAAAGTTGCACTTTTTGTTAAGAGACTTTTACAGCGGGCAATGATGAGTTTTGAATTTGGAACATGTATTTTTGCTACATAGGTCCGCGACCAAAGAGACCGAACGCAAATATTAAACTAGAAGCGCCTTTTATTTATTTTCCTCATAGAGGGGGATGAAAAGTAGAGTGTATCACTCGGCCGCAAAATTATTTTTTCCTCGGGCGGCATACTTTGAATCCCTCGCTGCGCTCAGGATTCTACTTTAGAATCCCTCGCTGCGCTCGGGATTCTACTCAAGAATCCTTCGCTATGCTCTGGATTCAAAATAGCGCCCTCGCCTTAAAAATATTATTTTACGCCCTTGTGATACAATCTACTATTTCGACACAACAGTAGGTACTTAAATATTAATATTTTTCACATTAGTGTTAATGTAATAATAACTCAACGATGTTTACATCTTTTCACATCCTCGCATTTTCTTGATTTGACTTAATTTTTTTATATCATTTCATGATTTTAAAATATTAGGGAAAGTGTATAAAAATTCACTTTCAAAGTTTCATAGCTATAGATTTCAGAGCTTCCTTTTGTTCATTCAATATCTTTAACTTCTGCTTTAAGTACTCCTTTTTGAATCTGAGATAGTCTTCCTTAATTTGTATTTTACGTTCTTCGTATATGGCTAATGCATCACAGTTAAAGACACAATTGTCAGTATGCTTAGAACTATGTTTAACACTATTTTTCATTTTCATGTTTGATTTGCGTACGTTGCTTGTAAACACTTTATGTTCGGGCGGAGATTCTGGCTGTAGTTCGATGGTAAATTTACTGTCTTCCATATTGTCTTGTTCTTCCATATTGTGTTGTTCTTCCATATTGTGTTGTTCTTCCATATTGTATTGTTCTTCCATATTGTCTTGTCCTAACAGAACAAATTCAGTATTTTCTTGGTACGTAGTTGTGGAAGATGTGATATCGATACAGATGGGTTCTTGATCGGCTGACGTAAGCGTTGTCGCCGACGATGGAAGACGTCCCTTTCTTCTCTTCTGTCGCTTTTTAGTTATTGCACGAAGATCTTGCCATGTCTGTAACATAAAATTTGGTTATTTGAATTATACAAGAATAATAAATGTATTTTGTTTACATAGCCAGTTCTGTGTCCCACTGCTGGGCAAGGCCTTCCCTATTTACTTGCCAATCATGTCTATTGTGTGACCAACTCTCAAAGACTTCTAGATTATCTAACCTCATTTTTCTGGGTTTACCTTGACGACAGGTGCATCCTAAATAGAATAGAAACACTCATCTAAAAGACTTCTTCCATCTTGACACTATCAAAAGTATTGAGATGCATTACAAAGACAACAAGTTGTCTTGCATGAATTGCGTTTGCGTTGTTTGTTGTTGGCATTGATAGTATAGCTGTGATAGTATGAACTATCAATAGTATTGAGTCGCAATAGTATCAAGTTGTCTTACATTAAAGTTAAAACTATTCATTCATAGCACTATCAATATTGTTACTATATTTTTCTAGGTCATGATAGTATTGTTAAGCAACATAAGTCTGTGGTGATTTTTGGCCCATGCCTCCTAATCTTCTTTTTATCATGTGAGTAGCAAGCCCTGGTGACAGAGTTTTTTCAGACCGCCTCTGATGTGGTTTTTATGTAATCACTACTACCACCAGAGATAGTAGCCGGGACCAATGGCTTAACACTTTAACTGCTGACGATGGGCCGCAGTGCGCACAACTCAAATGTATAGCATTCCACTGTGTTAGCACTGCGCAAGTATCATTGTTTTCAGCTTAGCTTTAACCCCTCGCATCCCGGCTGAAGATAACAATTGATATCAGGTGATATCGCGACCGTGGGACTGGACGGGTTAAGTGTTAACGTGCCATCCGAAGCATGTAATCATCTTTTTTTTCAGACAATCAGGTGATTCAGCCTGCAATGTCTAATTGGGGAAAAATGCACAAAGTGGCATATCACTAGGTGTCTCCCGTGGGAATCGTACCCACGACCTCCGTGTCAAGAGCCCAATGCTCTTAACACTTTCGCTGCTAAGCTAAAAACAATTACACTCGCGCAGTGCTGACACTGTGGATTGCTATACAATTCTGACTCAACATTTGAGTTGTGCGCACTGCGGCCCATTTGTTGCTGACCTACGACGTAGGTCGTCAGCAGTTAAAGTGTTAACCATTAGACCACGGAGGCAGTCTGGCATGCCTCAAAATGATAAAATGCTGCCTACTATAAGTTTAAAATAACAATGTGCATGACCTTGAAGGGTCGTTGGATAACTTCACTCGGTTGTAAAGGAATATAGACTCAATGTAAAGGAAACAATCATTAGAATGACTTGAGTGAAGTTTGTGTGATAGAGTGACGTCACATTTGTGAGCGAGGTCACGACTATATTCCTAGAGGGTATTCAGAGATATTTTGAAACCTCAGAACATCCACGTTTCACCAGTAGTACCGAAACGCTATCCAGTATGACGGGGGGTGAGCCCGTCGCCACTTATAATGGACAATGGGTACAATACATGCCTTGAAATTGAAGCACGCAGGTTTTCTCACGATGTTATCCTTCACTGAAAAGCCAGTGGTGTAACAAATCGTATATAAACTCCGAAAAACTCATTGGTACGAGTCGGCGTGGACGGGGATCGAACCATCGCCTCCTGCACGGCAGGCAAGGTTACTCGCCACTGAACCACCACGGCTTGCACATTGTTATTTTAAACTTATAGTACTTACTTTTCTCCATTGCTTCCAAGTTTTCCTCGCTCCAGGTATGGAATTACACTCGACAGCGATACTTTGCCAAAGTCTGTGAGAGTCACGTAGGGTAAAATCTTTTGTTAATTTATTCGCTATTAGTTTAGGATGGTTTGTAACCAATTGTACTAGTTTCCTCTTTTGTTGCGCATTCATATTAACACGCAGTCTTCCGTTTCCCTCCTCCATCGTAAGCTGAGAAATATCCATTACCAGGAATGAAATTCGGCTTGCAAGTTGCTCCAATCTTCTGTACTGTTGCAATATTATTTTGTTATTATATATGGAAATACTATGTATATATTGTAGTATAATATTTATTATTTTTTTAACAAATAGGTAATTAATTACAGAAAGAAATAACAGAAAATAATACTTTCTAGTTTCGACGCTTGATGACCTTGATTTTTTTTTTTTTTTAAGTTTATCCTTTCGGATAGGCTATGGGAACTAGCCCTTACTGCCTGGTCATTAGTGTCTTTTTTTCTTTGTACTTAAACCTAACCTAACCTAACCTTAATACCTAACTCTTGAAATGCGAGGGTGGTACACACATTCCAATGGTCAGGGGAGTTTTACGCGAGAATCAATCCGAATCAAACGGGAGCGCCTTCTTTATTTCTCACTCTTACTATATTGCTCTCCATTAATGGCACATTATCAAACTAATTCCACCACATTAACACAATAATAGCCACGAAAAACGAATTTAGAAAATTAAGAAACAAAGCCCGTCTGTTTCTTCACAATTCCTGTGCAAAACTCTCCTGATGACGATGGGATGATAGATGAACGATGAGGATGAAATTTTGGTCGATTTTGTAAGCACGCGCGTTGCCGCCAAAATCACCAGTACGATTTAACTTGCACCAAAACTTTTGTTCTTTCTTCGTATGTATTTGAGATTCCTGTTATGTTGGTCGATTTACGCAACTTTTTGGCACACAATCCGCACGAAATTATGTCACAAATATCACTAAAACCAATTTTTCACGAATATCAAATACAACTTTGACCGAACAAATTTAATGGCGGGAAACCAATCTTGATGACCTTGATGTTTTTTTGTTGTTGTTGTTGTTACATTTATCCTTGCGGAAAGGCAGAGGGAACATAGCCCATGCAGCCAAGTCTGATTTTGTCTTTTTCATAAATTCATTATAAAAGGCACTATGTGCCTGATCTGTGTTAATATTAAAAAATTTCCCAAGTCTTCATATTCAAAGTAAATTTTTGTTTTTCCGTAGTATTTAAGTAATGTCATTTCTGTGGTTTTCGTCATTTCGTTGTGTCATTTCCGAGATTATGTTTCTATTTGCCGATGTCTTCAATAAGTTTTCAATATTGACAGGAATCCGTAGTCTTCGAAGTTTTTCGTTTTATCGTGACTTAAACCTAACTCATAGAAATGCGAGGTTGGTTGCAATGTTTAAGGAAGTTTTACGCGGGGACATCAATCCGAATCGAGTCGCGCCTTTCTTTATTTCTCACTTTTACTATATTGTTCTCGATTAAAGGCACATTATTATACTAATTCCACCACATTATCACAACAATAGCCACGATAAACTAATTTAGAAAATTAAGAAATAAATTCCCCCCGTTTCGTCTTGTTTCCCGCGCAAAAACCCTTTTTTTTTTCATTGACATAACATTTTTTTTGTTTCAATTCAAGGCAAAGGGTTATATGAAGATGTCTTTGATAAAATTATCTTATTTATAGAAATTAAAACGTTGGCGTTCGACGTTTTGACGCTTTTTTTGAGTTTTTGGAGACAATCAGCCCTCGTAGTATGCTACACGGTTGTATCACGTCTTTTATCTCGTTCGTTCGCACGCAAATAGAAAGAGAGCTAAGATGTGATAGCGCTGTATGACTGCGGCATGCTAGCTATGCTGGAAAGGAAACAGGAAAGAGGTGAACTGACCGCTTTGCCACAGAACTGTATATTATTGTACAACACTTTGTTACGCAAAACAACAATTTTACGAACCTAAACTGATATGAAAAATAAAAATTCGATGAAATATGAAGACTCCAAACGTCAGCTACCTACCAAATCCCGCCAAAAACTCCTTTTACTTACATTGACAATACAAAATCTTTGGACAAGGCATATTATGTTTATGGACAAGGCAATGACTGACATTGTTTTTTTTAATGTAATTTATCCTTACGGAAAGTATTTTCCATAAAGTTATTATACCTTAGTATTTTCAGAAAGCCATTAAAAAAGAAAAAGTAGTTCTTAATATCTCGATAGATGGCGTTGACGAGACAGGGGCGAGCGACCTTGCAGATAATAAAATACAAATAAAATAGTAATAATTTGTGTTTTCAAGTAATCAGCACAATATAAACATATATTTCGTCAACTGATTCATCTAAAATTTTCGTCTTCGGTCCCTCTGATCAACGCGATCTGAGACCTTTCTTACTTTCCTGTCCTCGGTGAGTAATCTACTAGTTAGTTATACCTTATCTTAAAAACTGACTCAAGAAAACATCACTTTACTTAACCCAACTCTAATTTAGGTTCATGGAAAATATTTTCTACAAAACTATAAAACAAATCATTCTTAATCATAAATTCATACTTCACTTCTCAGAAAGTTCCTTAGCTATAGTTTTTAGAGCTTCCGTTTGTTCTTTCATTAACTTTATCTTCTGCTTTAAGTAGTCTTTTTTGAAATTTAAATAGTCCTCCTTAATTTGTAGTTTACGTTCTTCGTGTACGGCTAACAGATCACAGTTGAAGACACAATTATCAGTATGCCTCGAGCTACGTTTAAAGCTATTTTTCTTTTTTATCTTTGATTTGTGTTCGCTGCGGGTGAACACTTTAGGTTCAGGTGGAGATTCTGGCTCACTAATTGATGCAACGGAATCTAATTCGTTGGTAAAATTATTGTCTTCCATATTGTCTTGTTCTAACGGAACAAATTCGGTATTTTCTTGGTACGTAGTTGTGGAAGACACGTTTTTGAGACCGAGGGCTTCTTGTTCGGCTGACGTTAGCATTATAACCGATGACGGAAGGTGTCCATTTATTTCTTCCTGACGCTTTTTAGTTTTCGAACGAAGATCCTGCCATGTCTGCAACCCAGAATTTGGTTGTTTAAATAATACAAGAACACTAAAAATATTGTCATGCTCAAGCATTGACTTACAACGTAATGGACGCCAGGTCTTTTACAAAATTCTCGAAAAAAGTGTCCCAGATTTAACATACATAAACGAAAGTATGTGTTAGTAATATTATCCAACTAAAAACACTAAAACTGATGACATTTTAATTTTATTTTGCTTGCATAGTTTTTTCAAATTCTTACAGAACAGCAGCACGGCACGCAGCATGCGCGTAGTCCGCCAATCAAACTAATACTGTCGCGTAATTGATTCTCTTTATGTATTTTGTTTCTCTTTTGGTTGGGACACTTGAGCGCGGACCCTACGTCCAGTAGTTGGTAAGTCAATGTGCTCATGATAAATGATGAATGATAAAATTCTAGTTACTTTTCTCCATTGCTTCCAACTTTTCCTTGCTCCAGGTATGGAATTACACTCGATTGCGATGCGCTGCCAAAGAGTTTGGGAGTCTCGGAGGGTAAAGTCTTGCGTGACTTTATTAGCTATTAGTTCGGGATGATTTGTGACATATTCTATTAGTTTCTTCTTTTGGCGCGCACTTACGTAAACACCCCTTCTTCTGTTCCTCTCCTCCATCGTAACCTGACAATATCCATAGGATTTACAGTAATTTATTTACCTACCGCGAAAGAAATTCTGCGTACAAGGCAAGATGGAATTTTTCAATGAAATCACTGTATTAATGCACTGTTAAATTAGTTTTCCAGTTATGCGGGAATATGTCTTTGATTAATGTTTTCTGAATAAATAATTACAGAAATAAAAAGACGAAACAAATCCCGGAACGCTAATTAGCGTTTTGTTTACAGCAAGGAAAGATTGACGTTGACAGTCCTTTTTAAAAGTTTTGTAATGGAATTATAGAGTAATCGAAAAAGAAACAACACTATACAACATTCATATCTTATCTCCCTTACTCTTGACGAATATTTTTAAAAGCTAGACACAAAAACACAAGAATAGGGGTGCACCTTTGTGACTCTCTTGACTCTCTCATTGAGTTTCACGTGATATTATACTAAAAACTGGCAACATTATTTAAAAAATCTGTCGGCCATTTTAAATTTTCAGTCAGTCACAGTGTCTCCAACAACGCCGTAATTACGGTAAACCTACCGTAATTTGAACATATCTACCACCTACCGTAGACATGTTCAATTCTACCGTAATTTCGTCTTTATGTGTGGCGCCTTAAAAATGATGTCCCAACCATAAATACAGTTTATTTTTAATTGAAACAATGTTTAAAAATAACAACACTGTATTATTCCCAGACCTACTACCTATAGGAGTAGAACTTAGCCATGCCTCTGCGTTTTATCAACTTTAATTTCTGCTCGCCTTTTTTCACTATAGTTTGTTCCTTTTTTACAATGATATTTATAAAAATGGTATCTGACAGTAACAATGCAAGTGACGACAGCAACGCTGGACTTTCCAGTAGTAAGCGCGCTAAATTTAGGTCGCACAAACAAAAATTTCGACCAGAGTGGCTGAAAAATAAAGATTTTTCCTCGTGGGTATTCGCTAATACCCAAAAAAACCCATATATAGCAAAGTGTTCTTTCTGTGATACCGCGTTGATATACTTAAGTGTCTGAAACGAATTAATGTTTCCTTGTACAAAAAGGCTGAAACGCCTGGAACTTAATGTTTAATTGTGAAATAAAGATACCGTAAATTTACCGTATTTTTAACTTTTGATCTACCGTAATTTTCCGCCATATACCGTATTTTTAAACTGGCAACACCGTAATTTTGACGAATAGAGTTGGAGACACTGGTCAGTCAAGTAATCAAAACTGTCATTCAAGTTCGGTGAATGGAGTAGAAAAGTGCGTCGTTAAAATAATCTAAAAAATAGGTAAACTAAAACCAGTTTTAAAGTGTTTAATTATGATATGATATACCAGTGTCTCAGGAACAATTATTTGTGAACATTAGTGTTAAAAATGGCTGAAGTCGGTAAAAGGCACCGATTTCTACCTGCCTTCTTTGGATGTCTGCTTGCAATACATCTAGCGGAATACGTAAGTGCTATGAAATTATTACTTTTTATTGTTCCGCGCTAATTAACCTCGGAATTCTAAGCATGAACAAGACATTAGTAAGTGCGCAATGAAGCTAGATTCCGATACCTACTGCAGATTCTCAAGGAAGAATGTACCTTCGTTTTTTTTTAAAAGGTTTACCTACATTCACTAATGCGATTATATTATGTTCTTATCTTGAAGAACTTACGTCTCTTATATTAAATCCTTTCTATATTGTAGACTTACAATACAGGGTGTAAGGAAAAGTATCATTAACCTACCACATATTCTAGTCATCAAACTGAACAACTTTTACTATGGGAGCAAACGTGTCAGCACAAAAAAAAACCCCTAACATGACACTCTGACCAAAAATCTGTGGTTCCATACTTTAGTATACTGCAGTTTACTGCAGCGCCTACTCAACTCAAATGTATGAGACATCAGATTTCTTTTTTGTGTTCTGACGGGTTTGCTCCCATAGTAAAAGTTGTTCAGTTTGATGGGTAGCGTATGTGGTTTGAAGGTTAATGATAATTTTCCTTACACCATGTATAAAACGATTTCCTCTACTATGTTGATGAATGAACATTATCTGTCTAGTGGAATCCAAATTATAAAACACTTTCTCATATTTTGATGTCACAATTTGGAGTTCATATCTTAAGACTGTTCTTGAATATCCCTTTCATACTTCAAAATGTTGTTAACAAAGCAAATTTTCACATTATTAATGTAAAAGCATGAAAATTTTCAAGATTTTGGGATTTGGATAGAAGTACCAGCTTATTTGGGTGAAAGCACATCCCTAAATTGGCAAGTCATGGTTTAAAGTCCTGCTTGATACTAAAATCGATCCAATTTGATTTTATCAAATCAACATTATGTTTATTGTCAGTATACAGACAACCCCCTTTGGAAATATAGTCGTGAGCCTACATACACACAAAAAAAGGTTGTGATATGTTGTTTAGGTGTCCCTGACCCCAAAACACAGATTTTATATTTCTTTTCTGTCTGTCCAAGCATCACGCTAAAACTAGTGGACCAATTTTGATGAATCTCTTTGTGTCTAGATAGTCTAGAAGCTTATGGTTAGACTTGAAAACTTGGTATTTTTATTTTTTCTTCCCTCCGGACGGAAAGCGTCAATTCTCGTCCTGCTGCGCTAAATGAAGTTGTCGCTTTCCACCTCCGTCGAGAAGAAAAATAGTATACTAACCTCGGACAGTAAATAAGAAAGCCTCAGATCACATGTCACTCTGCTTCGCCTCGGTCAACAATTACATGAGATCTGAGACCTTTCTTACTTTCCTGTCCTTGGTGTTTAAGCTACTATATCTTGCTACTTTGACGGGAACTACTGCGGACGAAGTCGTGGGCAAACCGTGGGCTTTAGATAGTCTAAAGATAAGATTGTGTTTATCAGAGCAATCAACAATAGAAACAAAGGAATAGTAAAACTGTTTTTTTATGATAAGTTATGCATGCATTTCTAATACTGATTAGATATCTTGATAATGTTGAAGATTTATGGATTTGTTATGGAGCTACTTGCGAATATTTCAGAAATTATGTTTCTGAAAATCCAATAAAGTATTAAAATAAATAAGTAAAATAATCCACTATGCAAATGAACCTCTCAGAATAAGGTGAGGCATCCAAAACAATGACACATTTGGGATAACTTATAATAGTAGCGACCAAATGAAGGCAGCCTGACATTAGGAAGGCATGCCATCAACTATTCATAAATACAAAAGAGCTGCTCATGGTCCTCATAATATTACAAAAAAAAAATATTGTTGGTAGGTCCCTGAGATGGGATTTTAGTCAAAAGTATACCACTAGTTTTTAATTAGTAACAAAACTTTAAGAGTGTATTAAGACCATTAATCTGAACAACTTTCCCTGAGGAACATGGGTCGATAAACAAAAAACTTTTTGGACCTCCCTACAATACAAACCTCCATACAAAAGTGCGGAACGGCCAGTCAATTTTCTATGGAAGGTTGGGAGGTCCAAAATTTATCTTGGTTTTTGACCCATGTTCTTTAGGGAAAGCTGTTCAGATTCACAGTTTGAATACACCCTTGAGTTTCGTTACCAATTAAAATTTATTAGTGTTATTTTTTTTTTTTTTACTAGCCTATTTCATCCCACTGCTGGGCAAAGGCCTCCCCTTTAACCCTCCAACCATCTCTGTCCTGGGCATGTTCTGGCCACGCGTCATCGAAAGCATCTAGATCGTCCCGCCATCTCTTCCTAGGACGACCTGGACGCCGATGACTGTTTTCTGTGATCCAGGGTTGTTGACTGTTTACAATTCTTGCCCACAGTGGTGTTATTATATTATGTACCTATACCCTGAAATACCCTCTACTAAACTCACAACTATATTCACCTTTGGGGCATTTAGAAACTTTGCTTTAGCTACAAACGGCATGCAGTTGTAGCAATGTTGACTTTTACCCTTATTTGGATTACATAAATCGACTAAATGAAACTCTAAATAAAACTATGGGTTAATGAAAGCCACTGGCTGTTAGCAACAAATATAACTAACTATATACAAACAAGATGCTTGTCAATCAGGAAGACTGATGGAGCAATTAAGATTAATTCAAACCAATAACATGATGTGGGCCTTTCAATTGACTTTAAATTGAGCTTAGAACAGGGGTTCTATTGTACCAATGTATTGACTTAATATCTCTTATTAACTGTTATTATAAATGAGTGATAAACTGCTTTTAAATGCTTCTAGTTTTTTTTGTAGGAATGATTTAAATACAATGGAAAATTATTGGGTTTTTATATAGAGGAATTGATTGCATCATCTGTTATTATATAGTACCTAATTCATGTTACGAAGTATCGTGGGATTGACATAAATCTATACATTGTTTTAATAGTTGATACTGTTCTCATAGTATGTTTTATTGTGTCTGATATGTGTAGTAATTTTTGAACTGTCTTGGAATGTTTTTCAATTTTATTTCTTTTATCAAGGAAGGTCCGATAGTCTAGCAAATATTGTGTTAAAATATTAATTTTAATTAATGTAAATTAGTTAATAACTTAGCTCAAATCTCACTGTGTCAGCGTCCTTCTAACATTTCTCACGTTCATACTTTTTTTAAATACTCTAAAATAAAAATGACGAATTTGATGTAAGCTTTTAAACATAAAAGTTTCATCAAAAAGTCGTCCAGTAGTTTTTGCGTCATGCTCATGCTCAGACAAAAAGACTGAGAATAAATTAAACACCATCGTAAGATTTTGTGTAAATTATGTATCTTCAATGTAAAGACTAGACACACTTCTGTTACAATTTCATAACAATGTAGAATAACACAACCCACTAAGGTGTTTTCTGTTATAATTACTACTTACTTATCGGAACATGAAATTGAAGGCAAATCTCACGCCAGCTATTTCGGGAAGGGTGAAACAGAGAATCGCTTTCGATGATTAACGATCGGCGAGCATAACACGCTGTAAATAAAGAAGGCCTTGGAAATACTGTAAACTGATTTTGGAACAAGATAATCAGCGAATTTCCAACTAGTTAAATTAACAACTCTTTATCAAACGTAAAAAAGGTGTGCTTTGTATGAAATATTAAACTAAAAATTTAATAGTGACGTCATTGTTTTTCGTCGTCGTTTTGATACTTTTTATAGTTTATCCAGTTATTAAAAACCTATTAAAGCAACAGTATCACTGAAAATGTGAGTTTAGCGTTATTTTCCAACAGTTTATTTATTGAGCGGTTAAAACTGAAATATATTTTATGTAGTCAACTCCCCTATTGTATGGTACACACATTGATTAGTTTGACAAGTTTGTACCTACCTACTTTGTGGCTTCAGGCTATATATTTAACAAAAGCATACGAGGGGTTAAAGTTGTCTGAAATAGGGTGCAGAACTGCAGCTTTACATTTAATGTCAAAGTAAGTACTTAAGTTATAGCCTGCAGGATCTCACTGCAAGACCTCTAACAAAAAAAGGTGAGAGGGAGTGGGCCATACTCCAATACGCTGGTCCACGCGGGCGAGATGTAATCTCAAAGATCTGTCCAAATAAGTATAAATACTTTTTTTTTTCAATGTTCACAATGACAAAGCCCAGAATAATAACAAAAGCATTGAAAGGCTTTTTTGGCGCGGGTTTGATGATAGTGATTATTTAAACTTTCCGTTGATTAGAAATCTATTCTGTATTTTATACGACATCGACAGTATGATTAGAAATCGTCTTTAGTAATTTTTTCGCGTTCTTTTAACTCTTTAACAAAACCACACACTAATGATATGATTCGAGTTGTTGTGGTTAACTTCTCTTAGTTCGAGTCCCATAAAACATACATATATGTTATGAATATTGTATGACACTATATCTAATCGGAAAACAATAAATAGATCTATTAAACCTTATCTATCTAGCAGCATTTATTTCCTATCCACTCATTTATGAGGTTGACTTGATATTGTGCCTTCATTGGAATTTCTACCTTATTGTATATAACAAGAGAGTTAAAAACAGTAAAAATTACCTGCAACTCATTGGTGACGTCACGGCCGACGGTCTTCATGTGCGAAGAATGATAATGCGTTTTGTTTTCCTTAATAATCGCTTTCAAGGCGATCCGTGAAACGTTGGGAAAGATTGTGAAGGCTGTTGAAGTGACACTGATTCGTTAATTCGTTTATAAGGATACCTTTAGCTTTAGCTTATCATTGATAACTGAATAAGCAAGACTCCCATCTACACTATTATAAACTGTAACAGAAGTGTGTCTGTAAATTGAAGATATTAAGACGTAATAGTAGGTGGAAATACCTCGGAGGCATCTTTTATTTTTCATTTTACGACTAGATTTATACCATTTACCGAAACTAAAGTCATACCTCAGTATTTTTGGATAGTTTATCTAGTGCAGTCATAAACTGAATACACGATTGGAATTATTTCACTCGATAGAAAATCGTCACAAAGATGACGTATTTTCATGCATTTTTAAACATTTTTCTCGTTTTAGAAGAACTTAAAATAGTTTCAGATTTTTTTGCATTTATACTCGCATATTCACCATTAGTTTAACTAGTGAAATCATAAAAAAAATCTACAAAAAGTACTTTGTTTAGTTCTTTTAATCGAAAATACGGCTCACGCACACACTTTTCGGAGCGCTGGGCAATCGCGTTTCTCATAGAAAATATTCGTCAGGACCTATGGCCCCTTAACGAAAAAAGGTCACGATATGGTGTTTAGGTGTGCCTGACTATGTCCTGGAGTGCAATTTTTGAAAGTCACACGGTCAAATCTGCAATAGAAAGATGAATAATCTCTGCAAAATCTACTGGACCTATTTTGATGAAACTTTTTGAGTTTAAATGCTTATGATTAGACTTAAAAACTTGTATTTTATCTCACTCTTAAGTATGCTCAATTCCCCGGTTTTCCCCGATTTCTAATCATGTATTCCCCGAAACTATAGTAAATATTATGCATTGTTTTGTGGAATTTGTATTTTATGTTGAACTAAATTAGTTTTTTTTCCCACAATTTTGGTCTCAGTTCAGTCAGATTCTTACCGAATTCGGTATGTCAAGTTTTTTTTGGTGTCCATTTTTATATTTTTTATGGATAGAAGACATAATTTTAAGACTCCTATTTCATTCTTATTGCTATTCATGGAGTTTATCAATATAAATTTAATTTTTAAATTATTTTGATCTGTAATCTCTAAGTGCAAAAATGGTGGAGAGAAAATAATTCGAACTCCATGGTGAAAAACTACATGCTGCTATATTTTAA
The DNA here is from genome assembly GCA_963693445.1 of Agonopterix heracliana. NCBI lineage: Eukaryota > Metazoa > Arthropoda > Insecta > Lepidoptera > Depressariidae > Agonopterix > Agonopterix heracliana. The sequence continues at coordinate 3,586,275 of OY856323.1, read as the reverse complement.
AAAATTAAACTTGCCTCCTCTTTCTAACTCTATGCTGGAAACAGCTACGGCAACATCAAATGTCAAATTCTGACATTGTGAATGTATTTTTTTTCTTAAGTGCCGGTTATTTTAACTTGATTTTATGTTTACCAAGGAGTTCACAGGTATTCCAGTGACGTCACTGGACGGACCGAAAAACGACGTTATTTTATTAAAAATATCTGTAATCCTTTCATTTTAAAATCTCTGACATAGAAAATATGATTATTGAGACAATTATCTCGAAATGGTTTTCGATTCAGCCCTCCATAAAAAAACTTGACATACCGAATTTTTGCAATCCCTGTTCTTTAGACATTCCTTGTTTATTAATTTATTAAACATATCGGATTCCCCGAAAAATCCGATTTGAATCATTCCTCGCGCAATCCGGGAGTTGACTACATAAATTAGTTTTAACTACTCGGTAAATAAACCGTTTGAAAATAACGCTTAACTCACGTTTTCAGCAATTCTGTTGCTTGAATACTATTTTTATTTACCAGACTGATCTATCAACGTCCTACCTTAAATTGAATTATACGTGTGATTTGGAGCGTAGTTTCCTTTTAGGAGAGGAGGTCCACTATTTCCAAATTCATTTGCCGGGTAAAGGTTGGCCCTAGTGGCCGTCCATAAGCAGACAGATTTATTTACACTTAAGACGCTGTTATCCCGTCGAGGCCGTTTTTTGAACACGAACGAAAGTGTTTTAAACTGTGTTTTAAAGTCTGAAATTAAATTATGTCTTATTTAAGGATCGGGCGGATGGGCGACTGTTCTCAATTACACGATTAGATTAAGTTTACTAGATAGAAAAACATCCCAAAGTTACCCCTTTTTGTTATGTTTTTTCAATACTATGATTAAACCTCTGATATTTAACTTTTTATTCTTGTACTTAACTAAATACATATAAAGTGAACTCAGAAGAATTTTTAGCTTAGAAACTCCCATGAGCAAAGATATTGACGAAAAATACGTTTTTTTGCGATCCTGCTTTCAATTGGAGCGGTATGGCTAATTGTAAACTTATGCTTGCAAGAAAGAGACGCTTGCACTGGGATAACCTATCCTTAACTTAGGTGTAAATAAATCTTATCTGCTTATTGCTCGTTTTCCTGTTTCTTCTTTTGGTTTATTATTTACACTAACCCATTTGTGTGTACAATAATCTATCTCTATACAAATATATTCCCGATCCGTTAGTATGTGGCATGATTGTCCCCATTTCTCGATAACGTATTTATTACGGAACTTTCTAGTAGCTTCTGGCAACCGTAGTACCTACTAACCATTGCCCTATTTGTTTCTGGAATAAGGTTGTCGTTGTCGTGGACCAAATTTGTAAAACCCTGTACATATTTGATACACACATTTATGATCGTATTTCAATGGTTCAATCGAGGTTGTCAATAAAAATGCTCAACTAATATTCGCTTTTCATGAGTGCAGGGTTACTTTCAGCATATATCGGGTCCTTTTTAATATGCTAACACTTTTTTTAGGGGATGATCAGACCGTCAAACTGAACAAGCATATTAAGTTGGACCCTGTATTTATGGTATGGCTATAGAGTTGGGTGACGCATCGCGTGTCCTATAATATCTGGATCTGGATTCTGGCTAGCATAGAAACGCCTATCTATTGTCAACGTCGACAGCTTAAGTATTTATTATTGTTTTAAAATAAAACTCATTAGGAAAATGTTCTTCTTATCGTGTGGGCATGTCCTCGTGTCAGAGTTTATTCAAAGCGCCTTACGGCCTCTGACATGGTTTTTGAGTAACGACTACTACCACCAGAGATAGTAACCGGGATCAACGGCTAAACGTGCCATCCGAAGCACGGAATCATCTTTCTTTTTCAGACAATCTGGTTATTCAGTCTGCAATGTCCTAACCAACTGGGGAAAAACGCACTAAGTGACATAACACTAGGTGTCCCCCGTGGGAATCGAACCCACTACCTCCGTGTCAAGAGCCCAATGCTCTTAACCATTAGGCCACGGAAGCGGCAAATGTTTTTATTGACATACAATTTTAAAAGTGGACAATGACAATGAACTTACATAAACAAACCTTTTAAGAATATGGAAGTTTGCTTAATAGATTAGTTCCAATTTCCCAAAGGCAACTAAAAGCGTCTGTAATATAATTCTTAACCTCCTTTGCTCAGGTGGGTGACCGATTGGGTCATGACATGACACTAAGGTGATTGGATATTTAATGACTATTGTTCGAGTAAATTCGATATGGTTTCGTTAAATTATACAACCTACTATGAATGCCTATGTAGCTACAGCTGGCTGCACGAACAGATGGCAGATGGAGCAAATTCTTGACCTCATAGTGGTCGAGATCAGGGAACAGAGGAGTGGGTCATCCAGCACACAGGACTGATAAAATTGCTATGGTCGTTGGAAAGACTTGCGATTGGCATGGGACAGGGAAGAAAAGCATAATGGGTAGAAGGCTTGCTTTAGTCTGACGTGGGCTAGTTATGTACTAAATGTAGCATACAATTTACCAGTGTCAACTATAGGCTGATCCGCACTTCACAAGGTCCAAAAAAAATTAAAATTTTTCAGCCCATGCTCCTTAGAGAAAGTTGTTTAGTTTCATTATCTAAATCATCATCATCAGCCTATCATCGTCCACTGCTGAACATATGCCTCTCACAATACTCGCGCGCCACAATACTCTGTCCTCGGCCTTCCTCATCCAGTTGCTCACCGCTACCTTTTTTAAGTTTTCTGTCCAGTTGACAGCAGGGTTATAAGTCTTTGGCAGCAGGGCGTCCCACATTATTTGAATATAACCTTGAAATTGTTATGGTAATTAAGAAATAATGGTGTGTATGCTAGTACATTAATAATTACATTATTACTTTTGATTCTTTTGCACTACTTACTGGTTTTAATGTAAAACAAGCAAATAACAAACAACATACAACAAAGAATCTAGTTCTCGTATAAGATTGGAGTCGTATAAGAGTAGAATTTAGTATCCTGCTCAGTGGAGCACTCTTATTTGAACTTGGCACGCAATTTTTCGCATTTAATTAGCTGTTTGCTAACATAATGCCTACGTAATAGAATAATTAATACAATTTTGCCTTTGTTTATACCGTTTTCATCTTTTGAGATGTGATTGAAGCTTCGATGATGAGGTTATGGGACTCATGGGTATTTAAAGAAATTGGGAACATGTTTTTTAAAGTTTTAAAGGTAAAATGAGAGACGATGATTCTTCAAATTGGGAAAAATGTGTAACAGCTTTTTAAATTTAATGCAAAAATTTTTTCTTCTTTTTGGTTGCTTTTAATTCTATTTTGTAGGATTCTTATCTTTTAAATGAACCTGTTTAACTGGTTTTTTGCTGTTAGATGCTGGTATAAGAAATTAATTAATCTGGGTAGATAAGAATAGATAATGTTATTTATTTTATTTAGTAGTTTTTATCGCGAGCTTCTTCGTGCTTCGGAAGACACGTTGGTGTCGGATAGTTACGTCAGATGGCTGTGTGACTAGGTATTCGTTAAGCCAGTTCAGAGCTGCACCGAGTCTGCCTTTTAATTTAAAAAGTTGTCAATTCTTCTGAAGATTCCAGCAAGAATTAAAAAATTCTCCAGCTAATCGACTCCGCGTTTTGAAAGTCACGACAGCATTTTAGACCTAAAATGGCTAACGGCCAAAAATACTTAAAATTAACTCGCCGAAAAAGATAACAAAAACCAGACGGGCGAGCTCTTTGCGAAATTTAAAAACATGGGTGCGTGTTTGAAATTTGAAATCATCGTTTGTCTGGTGTCATGCATGTCATGGCGGCTGGATGGATTCTGAGAAGGTTTTTAGGGACCCATTGTCTTTGGAATGGAATGTCTCAATTTTTTTCTGATTTTTATATTTTGCACATATTTTGGTTTGCAATTTTAGTCCTTGAAGCTTTACCGCCTGGCCACGGGATTTTAGAATACACTGGCTACACTGCCTACGCGTCGCTGTGTGCTTGCGTAATAGTAGGAACACAACGCTCAGTGTATTCTAAAATCGCAATTCGCGCCGACCCGTTCGCCCTGTCCCGTGGACAGGCGGTTAGGATGAAGTATACCTTTCGTTTTTCATATTTGAACTCGAGTTTGCTATTAATTTTTGTACTGTTTTGTTTCGTATTTTTGTGTGACTTTTTAAGATTAAGTACAATAAACGTAGAAACAAAAGAATATTTCACAGTAATATTTATTACTTCGTCATTTTCCTTGTGTATGGGACTTTGTTTCCTGAAATAATATTATTTTTTTATTTTGACTTGTTTGATTTGTTGTATTTGGTTTTTTATTACAATTTAATTATAAATGTGCAAATAAAACAATGGAAACACGATAATAAAACAAAATTTGTAATTTTCCTGCAATTACTTGTGAATAATCTCACGACCGTTGTCCCTTTCCGGTTAATCAGAAACATTGCTATAATAAAAATACCAACCTTTGAAATAATTAATAAATTAAATAAGTATTATATTATTTCATTTCACAATGAGGCAAATGTAAGTTTAACAATGCATTTTCCTCCAAATAAAACAAAAATAAATTTATTGACTGACAACAACAAAAATATTTTTGGCTATGGAGATGACGTTATATTACAAGGTGTTACAATGAAGTCGGTTAATAATACAAATAAACATTTAAGGAGGTTGTTGATATTCATTACGTAGAAAGATAATAGCTAATAATATTAGTCGCGAAAACGAGACAGGCTTATACGCTAATTACACAGAAAGAGCGAGAGAAAATCTATGTTGTGTCTCTTTCTGCGTATGCGATATTTTTGTTTGACGCGGTGGTAGCTTAAAAAAGAATTGACGTTTAATAAGTGTGCTTCAGGCTCCTATATTGAATAAATGATTTTGAATTGAATTGAATTGACTTATAAATTGCATACAAAATCTTGCAACTGAGTCAAACAAAGGCACTATTTCTCATACATTTTTGTCATATCCCCATCCCTTTCCAGTATACGCGCTCAGCGAATCTATAAAATACTCAATCTAGGATTCATTAGCATTTAACACTTTCACTGCTGACGACCTACGTCGTAGGTCGGCGACAAATGGGCCGAAGTGCTGAAGAACCCACGTACCGAGCCGGTTCAATTGCATTTCGACAGTGCTCATGACCTACCGCGCGAGTCACCGATAACCTTACGCCTGCGCGGGTGACCCACTAGACGAGCCAGTTTATCGTTTCACCGTTACGACTGTGCTCATGACCTACGAGGGGGGTCAAGTTTCGCCTGTGCTGATGACCTACAGCGCGAGTCACCCAAACCTTACGCCTGTGCGGGCCGACCCACGAGGTGAGCCGCTTTGGTCATTTTACGTTACGACTGTGCGCGCGACCTACGAGGGGCGTCAGTTTTAGCACTGCGCGAGGATCATGATTTTGAGCTTAGCAGCGAAAGTGTTAAACTAAGAGTCAGAGACTAAGAGTAAGAGATGTATGAATGTGAATGAGGCTAAAGAGGTGTGTCAGAGTCTTAGCGTGTGGCGGTCCGTGGTCACTGCCTACCCCCATGGGACAATGGCGTGAGCTTGTTTATGTATGTATGTGTCTACCCATCAAACTGAAAAACTTGAACAAACCGATAGGACCAAAAAAAATCTGCTGTTCCCATTGACCTCTTATGGGTGTTCCATACTAAACGGCAACATAGTATTCAAGTTATGTAACAGCAGATTTTTTTCTTCTGTTGACCCCGCAATGCAATAATGACGTGAGTTTATGTATGTATACAACGTGTTAATGAATTAACGCAAAACTAGAAAGTAGTTTGTTTAGAATCGAGAGCAGAATCGAATTATCATGGTTTCAACATAGGTAATTTTTTTCAAAATCTTAAATAATTTGTAATTAAAATTAAAAATTTTCTGATCTCGATCTCAAACCACCACACACACTACACTCACCCTACTTACTACCAAAACAAGATTCCTTAAATGTATCCATCAGCATGTTAGCGCTTTCATTCATTGCTGAAATGATAACAAATCATTTTTGCCACAAAACTTAAAATGCGAATAACTTTAAATTTTAATTATCAAAATAATGAAATTATTTTTTCAATCTAATGAGATTTTGCGCTTATTCATTAACACGTTGTATAACGTTCGATAGAAGCTCAAAGATGGTAGAGTAACATGCCATAAGTAATGTGATTGAAAAGGTCCACGTTGTCCCCAAGGACCACTCCATCAAAGAGGGAAACTAAAGTAAATTTGTGTTCCAGTCACGTTGCATTTACCATGCTTAGCATCTAGCGCCATCTATTTACGGGTCTAGGTCTTACTAACATAGCAGTCTTTCAATGTCGAATAACAAACATTTTGTCTAATTTTCGTATCTGGTCCAACCAGCGTTGCCAGACTGTGTTGCCAATATTACCGTAAAATGTACCCCTAAATTACCGTACACGATGGTTGTATGAAAAGTCGCTAGTCGCTATAATGTTATATTTGGACACTCATTGTCTATTAATCTTGTAAATTTTTAGTATTTTCTCGGCCGCTTGTTCATTCATCCATCAAATAAGAAGGAAAGAGATAGCAAATATCATATCATTTGAAGTGCGATAGAGAGAAATTACGGTGCCACCCACCAACTTATCTATGACAGAGTTCTGAAGTTGGTTCAGAGATTAAGCGCCAATTTAAAATTACCGTACGTTTTGTCGAATTTCGGCACTGCTCTTAGAATTACCGTACGTTTTGTCGAATTTCGGCACTGTTCTTAGAATTACCGTATGGTTTTCGTACCACGATAGATTACCGTACAAGGCTTGAAAATACCGTATAAATACGGTAATTACCGTACGTCTGGCATCGCTGGGTCCAACAAGTGTCCCTAGCAGTGCAGCGGGGGAATGCCGCCAGCATTATGGGCACTTTTGGTCCAGGTACGGCCAGAAGCGACCGTTTAGAATAATTGTTTTTTTTTCTTTGTATTTTGTTGTTTTTATATTTCAGTTATAGTATATTATTTGTTTTAGGATATTATTTTAGTTTTATGATATTTTAGTTTTTGTCATTTTAATACCTAATCTGTTATTGAATGTAAATATATCTGACTCTTTTGTCTAATATTAACACATACATTACATTATTTGTGTGTCACAAATAATGATTTTGATTGATTGATTGATTAATAATTTTACTGAAGATACATTGATATTGCTTCAAATAAAGATAAAATGCTTCTTATAAAGAAAATCTAAATCGAAATATTATATTAGAATTTTTGTGTAAATAAATAACAACAATTTGTCCCATGTTTTCAAGTATGTTTGCATTGCATCGAATATTCCGTAATTTTCATTAAGTATCGATTTGTAAGGTTTATAGACACGCAATCATACACAGAATAAAAATTCGACGGTTTGTAGTTAGTAAGTGATGGATGGATAACCTACATTGAAGTGTAGTGTAATAGTTGTAGATAGAGGTACAATTGAATTTGTTATACAGTATTCAGTATACGGAAGTATTCAGTGTAAGAAAAAGTATCATTAACCTTTAAGGCCTCTTTAATTGCAGCGATATTATCGAGCGATGTTATCGACAGGGATATCGCGACAGCTTACACACTGCAGCGATTCCGCGATTCGCGTCACGCATGCGCCCCACCACTGAATGTAGTCGAAAGAGTTGCGATAATATCGCGGCAGTGTGTGGGATCGAGCGCGTCCCCATACAAAATGTACTGGAAACAATAATCGTAAAATCGCAGCGATATCGCTCGATAAAATCGCTGCAATGAGCGGAGGCCTTTAAACCACATAATATGGGTAAGAGCCCATCAAAATGAACAACTTCTTCTATGGGAGCACACCAATCAGAAAACATACGCTCGAAAAACATTACCCTCTTTCTGGCGCAGTCGGGTAAAAATAAACTGCTGTTTCACGCATTTGGGTCGAGTAAGAATTGCAGTTTGATCGTTTTGCTCCCATAGCAAAAGTTCTAAAGTTGGATGAGTGATAGCAGATGTACGAAAGAGATTTATGGAGCTAAAATGAGTGGAAGTGTCGGCAGAGGGCGCCCTCGTAGGACGTATTCTGATCAAATCAGTTGCGTCCTACAAAAAGGGGAGGTGCTGAGTACTCGAAACCGACGGGCATGTATGAAGAGATGTATGGATGTGAATGAGGCAAAAGAGGTATGTAAGGATCGCAGTGGATGGCGCGCTCTGGTCTCTGCGTACCCCATTGGGAAAGAGGCGTGACGTTATAGATAGATAGATAGTAAAAGTTGTTCAGTTTGACGGATAGAGTATGTGGTTAAAAGGTTAATGATACTTCTCCTTACATACTGTATGCATTGAGTACCTAATGAAGTATTGAGTATTGAATTTGTAATTACTAGATTGGCGATGAAGAGGGATGAGTATGTATAAATATTTAAATTCACAAACTTTACCAACAATCATTTCCTAAATAAAATCAAGGCAGTATTAATTGAAGCACTTTATCTATCTTGTCGCTATCGAGTCTTGACTTGAGTTGATTTGTACATAGATAATTATGTATGTAAACAGGATATGTTTCCATATATTTATTACTAACTAACTCTTCAGATAAGCTCGCCCTTTGTACATGTCTATTTGTCTATTTGTTTATAAACTACAAGAGTATAATAAATAACAATAGTTTAGTCATCAATAAATCATCAATTGATAGAATGTTATATGTGTCTATTTTAAATTATGTTATGTTTATAATGTATGTCTATCGGTATGTCATTGAACAAATCTCGAACCGAAATTGTTTTGAAAATAAAGGTGTATTTTAATGGTTAATTTAATTAGAGTCTATTAACTTTTTCAGTTACAGTAGTGCCTTTTCATTGATTTGAAGGTACCTATCTAAAAAGGTGATAGATAACTGATACTTAGTTGACCAATTTCGCTCACAAAAACCCTACAAAAGAAACCGTGTCCTTAATCTCCATGATCAAAATACTTTCAATACTTTTTAGGGATCCGTACTCAAAGGTTGGTTCTTACCTATTTTGGGCTGTAACTTTTAAACCGTAATAGCTAGATAGTTGAAATTTTCACAGAATATGCGTTATTACGGCGGATTCGTAAACAAATAACAAAAATGACAAAAAGTTAAAAATTAAGGGGGGTTCTCAACAAGAAACTAGTTAGTTTAGTTTTTATCGACGTTTTTTTTTCTCGCTCTATCGTAAAAACGGAAATACATACAAGCGTCAAACTTGGTGTGATGATAGAGCAAACTCTACAGTATAACAACAAATAATAAAAACCGGCCAAGTGTGAGTCGGTCTCGCGCTAAAGGTCCCGGAGAAAAAAGTTTTTTGTGAGTTAATATGTTGTATTGTGTGGTATGGTACGGAACCCTCGGGTCGCGAATAGCCCGACTCGCACTTGACCGTTTTTATTTAGTTTCTAAATAAAGCTATGCCAGCAACTTTCTATACTTCCAAATAACTCCAATTGTAATGCGAAACCCTTCATGAATTAACATTTCGAACATACCTTCATTATCTTGTCAGTTCATATCTTCAATCTTATCACTTACTGGTATCCTCTCTGCGCCAGACTTATTGATTGAAATATTACCATAATGGAGCCATTTCCTTTGTTTTTACCCTGTGACTCACTTTCGAACAGGAAATCCCTGTCTACCCCCAACTTCAATTATGAATTATCTTTTATGTTCTTAGAAATAAGGGTAACTTTCACTACAACGCCGTTTATTTTAATGCTACGGTTGGAATCGGACTTTAGCTCTTATTTTTTAAGGTTGAAATCGGCTTGTATGAAGGATGTTCTTTAAATTAGGCGTAGTTGCTCGTAAATAACTATTGATTTAAGTTTAATCTACTGTTTCAAGTTACAACAATACGATATAGGTAGTAGACTAGTATTGCTACATATTGCTAGCAACTCCGCCCGCTTACAGGAGGATGTTGAAGATATCATGGACAGACAGAATTAGCAACGAGGCGGTCTTGGAGCGGATGAATAAGGGAGAAAAAAATCCAGAAATCCATAAAAAATCCTCTCCACACTTGAATCCTTCTTGAGCGGAGTGCCAGAGAGATTTGTAATTCGTCTTTAGCAAAATGCCAAGTAAAATGATTTCTTTTCATGCCTACCATGAGTTTTCACCGTATTTTACTACTATAGTAACTTCACCAATTTTGTATTGAATTTCGTACAGCGCTCCTAGTGGTTACGTCGAGTACTAATTTCTGTCATATGAATTATCGGCGTAACTACAGTAGTAAAGTACGGTAAAACTCATGGTAGGCCCTCTGAATACAGTAAACGTAAAATGACTACTCCTCGGCTTCGCCTCGGTCAACAATTACATGAGATCTGAGACCTTCCTTACTTTCCTGTCCTCGGTGTGTAATCTTAACTATTATAAAACCGTAAAATCATGAGGAACAAAAAAGTAGCGGTTTACTTCATATAAAATCTGATAACAATCGATAGCGCGATTTAAATGACGTGCAGCGCCATCTATTGACAAAATTGTTAGTTTGTTTGTTTGTTCGCGCATCACGCAAAAACTACTGAACCGATTTTGATGAAACTTTTTTTGTTTGATAGCTTATGATCTGACTTAAAATCTGGTATATAATTTGTGCGGACGAAGTCGCGGGAAAACACTAGTCTACTATATATCTTTAAAATGACACGAGTAAGTTTAATTTTTAATGTTCTCAAAACATACGTTCGTTGTGTAATCTAACTTGTTTTGTTTTTTTAATAGCACTGAACTATACATGCATGGACAGTTATCCGATCTCTGTTTTAAATTGCTTTGGGAATTAAGGAGAGAAGAGTTTATCAAACAGTACACTCAGAAAAAAATCGTCTAACAAAGCGACAATAAAAGCTTTGTTAGAATTTTATTGTCACCGCACGTAAGTACATTGTCATTGCAAATATACGGCTATAATGTCAGTGACAACTTTTTTATTGTTGAAAAAAATTTAGTTACTTCAGCAAAATACACCTATTTAGTGTAACTATGTTAAAACATTTTAACGGGGTAGCAATGGCACGTTGTTAATTTATCAACGTTACGTAGTGATGTTATAGCAAAGTATAATCCATCAAAGTAACAATTGTTGGGGTAGCAATGGCACGTTGTTAATTTATGAACGTTACGTATTGATGTTATAGCAAAGTATAATATATCAAAATAACAGTTGTTAGTATGGTTAAGCGGTATTGTTAGTAAACCAACGTTTTAACTAACAAAATTCAAATTAAACATTTGGACAAAATAGCCTAGATACGATTACAATGGCGACACCGTCGGATGCACAACCTGTTTTGTCACGCTGTCATTTAAATTGTGGACGCGTTGAAGAGCAGTCGTGCATGCGGTCTTATATACTTGTTCGTTTCCTATGCTATAGCACGCGGTCATAGTGTTTGTGTTATTAAATAACTGTTCAGTGATTACACTACTACTTGTATACGTAATTTTAATTACGGAGGACCAAGAGAATTTTCTCGATAAGAACCACTTGGCAAACTTAGTGCCGTCTATGATGGGTAAGTAATAGTGTCTTATTTACTTAAATTTTTATTCAGTGGTCGGATAATCGGATGTATATTTACATGATATTTACCTAAAGTCCAAGTGTTTACTAAATATGGAACATTTAAATTAAAAATATCACGAGATTCCGATATTTAGGCAGAATTTGTTATATATCTTTGATGGAAAGAACAACCATCCCGAGATTTGCAAATAAATGATTTTAAGAATCCGTTTCCATATGTTCATAGCTTTTTATTAAGCATAGGTCCTAAATATGCATCCGATTACGGTTTTTATTATTATAATTAAACGCAAAATTATGTGGGTGAAGTTAATGTCATCGCTTTGCCATAGGCAACACACCTATTCAGTTGAGTGAATTCAGATTTACTTATGTCTAATCTAATGAAGTCGGTAACAAACCGAAATTGGTCTTAAAATTTTAACTGAATAGAGAAGTATATATCATCATCATACTCGGCATATCGGCTTGGCCGACACTTAGCCTACTGAGAAATCTGCTCTCCTATATATTCATTTGTGTCGAGTACGATTGCAGTTTTGTATGAAACAGCTGCTTACTTTTTCGCGATTTCGGTGTTGGTCCCATAGAGATATAAGAATTTACAAGGCCAGTCTCACATATATATAAATGTTTTCAGAAGTCACCCACTATCACAACGGCTGCTGACAAAAGTTATCCCGAACCACACACACATCCACAAGAAGTGCAGGTAAATAAAAAAAAACTTTAGAGTTGACACAAATTTACTGAACTGTTTGAAAGTAGGTAGATAATTATTATAGGATAAGTCATCATCATCACAGCTTATATACGTCCCACTGCAAGGCAAAGGCCTACCCTCAGGGAGGGTTTATGGGCGTTAGTCCACCACGCGTGCACAATGCGGATTAGTATCTACACTTCACGTACGCATTGGAACTTCTTCTTCTGCAGATTTCCTCACGATGATTCCTTCGAGTGCAGTCGGTATTACGTACTACGTATGTTCGAAAACTCATTGGTACATGGCATATTGTCCCGTTGTCCGTGCGGATAACATGCTATAGTATGAGTACAATGTAATTCATCATCATCACCAGCCTATATATGTCCCACTGCAGGGCACAGGCCTACCCTCTAGGAGGTTGTTTGGGCGTTAGTCCACCACGCGTGCCCAATGCGGATTGGTAGACATCACATATGTATGCATCAGAACTCATTGGTACGTGGCATGTTTTACGTGCGGATTCGAACCCGGACCTCATGATTGAGAGTCCATACCTCTCCGTAGTAGGTGTAACAAATCGTACATAAATTACGAAAAAGTCATTGGTACGAGTCGGCTTGGACGGGGATCGAACCATCGCCTCCTGCACGGCAGGCAAGGTTACTCGCCACTGGACCACCACGGCTTTTTAAATTATAGGAATGTAATATATCGAACTGTAATAAAGAAATATCTTGGATATTTCATATAGCGTCATCTCATCCCAGAGCTTGTACTACAGGTGCCAGACACTGACATACATAAGTAGGCAGATAAACATCCCAGTCACAGAACTAACATATTATATCATAACAATGTTTGCCAAGTCAGCTGATCTTATTGTTTATTCCAGGAATGGTCACTTATGCGGAACTGGATCTATTCAACAGCACATTTGATTTCAAGACATTAGAACCTGGAAAAGGTCTTCGCCGGATGCTATCTCTATTGGCAAGGTTCTACTTACAAAAGCGGACAAGCGTGACACCACAATAAAAGTTGTTAATTTATATTAGATTTATAATTCTAAGAGCATTAATAAATACCTACTGGTGATATCTTTTTTTTCATATACCTATCTCTTTCCTCTTTGTCGTATATCTTTTGCTACCCCAGCAAAGTAGCATTGGCTGTCTCGCTCCTTGCTCTGCACTTTGTTAATGATACACTATGGAAATCCGGCACTGCCCTGGAGTGATAAGCAGGAAACAATTATATTTTCCAAAGTTTCTGCTTTATAACTCCAGGGCAGTGATGGATTTCCATAATGTATCATTAACAAAGTGCAGAGCATGGAGCGAGACAGCCAATGCAACTTTGCTGGGGTAGCAAAAGATATAACGACAAAGTAACGTTGCTAGAGTGGCAACAGCGAATTTAATAAAGGCACAAAGGAAGATTGCTATTGCAACTAAAGAAAAGTAGATTTAGCGACAATAAACTTTTGTCTTTTTCACAAAATCCTTTGTCACCGGAACAAAGGTATATTGGTAGGCCACAAAGCACATTTGATACTACAGCTAAGTAAAGTAGTTGTAGGGACAATTATGCTTTTGATAATGTAGCTAAAGAAAATAGTCATGGGAACAAAGCTAAAGCAAAACTAGGTATAGCCTTAGAAACAATCTTAGCATTGTAACTGCATAAATTCTACGTAGCTTATCTGACAACATTTTTATTGCTGTAACATCAAGATTGACTGATGAAGAGTAACTTTGCTGCATTAGCAATTAAGAATGTAACAATAAAAACGTTGCTTTCATAACTATACAACTTAGACGGCTCTCCAGCATCAAAGTTTTTTTGTTGCGATGGCAATAATTTTCTCTCAGTGTAGTAGAAACTTTAAGAAGTTCAACAACCGGTGTTTGACTTTTAATCCCTTGGGTCTGAGTTCAAAATAGTTCAAATCCGCATGATTTGCAAATGACTTCATAGAACCGATTGTCTTAAACAGCGATCCAAACAGGATCACAGTTTTTAAATACAAAGACGAGATCCGACGACGAACGGTTCAGAACATCAGCGATCGGATTGCTCGTTTCTTCTTTTCTTGTGGAATCGTCATGTCTCTCTCAGATCGTCCATTTCCAGTATCTGGCCACCTCTGTCGCGCTGGCTAATGCTCTAAGTCGTAATTTAGGTCCGCCTATACAGACAGGTGCAGGGTGGTTTGTTGTAGTCCGCAATTGCGTGAGATTTTGTGAGATTATCCTTGATCCTGCCTATTACAACCCGCGTGCGTTGAGTTTTTTCCACACAGCTTGTTTCTCGTTTAGTGAAGGTCCAGGATATGTAGCTAGGTGAAGTGGTTGTAGGTAGAGTAAAGCCTTAAGAGAGTGGTAGCCGAAATTAGGCAGAGCACAGCATCAATGTGAAATTCGAGATCAATACAGGGTCCAACTTAACATGCTGACAGTTTTTTAAGAGAATGATCAGACCATCAAACTGAACAACTTTTTCTATTGGACTAACATAAAAATCGCAAAAAAAACATTTGGCTCGAGTAGGTTTGCTCTTTTGTATGGAACAGCTGATTTTGCCAATGGTACCATAGAGAAAGTTGTTCACCCCCTTAAAAAGTGTCAGCATATTAAGTAGGACCCTTTTTTTTAAACATTTTGCTGTAGGTTTGTTGTAACGTGATAATGTAACATGATGTGGCTGTTATCTGCGTAACTGAAGAATTTCTTGGGATTCAACGGAATTAACTGTAATCTGAAACTAAACACGGGATATCTATGTTAAAAACCGCGGTCGTTTTCCCAGTCACATCATTCATGCGTCACAATTTTGTATGCGTCATTTGAAATATAGGTGAATTATTGATATTCAAATCCACAGCACCAGTCCTTGTATTCTTGCACCTTTTACCACCTCAGGTGAGTTACTTTGGCAGACAATAGATTCTAATGATGCAGGTTGTGGTTGTGGTGGTGTTGGTTTATTCAATGGACCAATTATTTAATGTACTAGTGTTTACCCGCGACTTCGTCCGCACAAATTATATACCTACCAGATTTTAAGTCAGATCATAAGCTATCAAACAAAAAAAAATTCATCAAAATCGGTTCAGTAGTTTTTGCGTGATGCGCGAACTAACAAACAAACAAACAAACAGACAGACAAAATTTCTATAAAAGGTTGACTTCGAGTCAGGGATACCTAAAAACTATTATCATAATCTTTTTTTTGTAAATATCTTCAATGCACAGACTAGTTTAGATTCGATGTAGGTACTCTAAACCGACGATTGTGTGTTTAGCGACATACGATTGTTAAAGAGGCGAGACAAGTGTTTAAAAAATTTATTAGGTGACGATCAATAGTGTCTGCATGCCTCTATGGAGCACTGGCGTCCATATACAGGGTGTAACAAAACACCATAGTCAGACTTAAGGGGATGATTTAGAGTTTAGACCATCAAACTGAACAAAATTCACTATCGAGCCAACTTTGAAATCGTGAAATTCTTTTCTCGATGTTGGCTCCATAGTGTGTACAGTTTGATGGTCTAACTAAACAACCCTTTTAAGGCCTCCGCACATTGCAGCGATATTATCGAGAGCGATATCGCGACACCTTACACACTGCAGCGATTCTGCGATTCGAGTCGCGCATGCGCCCAGCACTGAATGCAGTCGAAAAAGATTGCGTCAGGTTGCGATAATATCGCGGCAGTGTGTGGGATCGAGCGCGTCCCCATACAAAATGTACTGAGAACAATTATCGCAAAATCGCAGCTATATTATCGCTCGATAATATCGCGGCAGTGTGTAGGATCGCGCGCGTCCCCATACAAAATGTACTGGAAACAATTATCGCAAAATCGCAGCGATATTATCGCTCGATAAAATCGCTGCAATGAGCGGAGGCCTTTAAGTATTACTAGGGTATTTTGCTCCATCCTGTTTTTATATTTTGTGCGTATAACGTAAACGTATCGTGTTATACACCTATGAACGCTGGCGTCGATCATCGTTCAGAATAACTGCAAGCTAAAACGTACAGTTAAACAATTCGATGAATCATTCAAGCTTAGAGCTAATACTAACCAAGTTAGTCCTTTGCGTTTAATTCCAAAGCAACAAAGTCCATTATTGCCTGACTTGATTTACTCTCCGCTTGGTTTAAAGTCAGTGTCACTTAGATTGCAGTGAGTCACTTTCGGTCACATCCTCTCTTGTTTACTCGTTTAGTGATAAGAGACTGAATTGTTTTAAAGGAATTTCCGTGTAATTTATTATTCCAATCTGTATTTTGTAGTACCTATGTAGGTACCTGGAATTGTTATTGATGACAGAAATTATGTTTGTTGTATACATGGTGTTAGGGTAAACAGAAGCACTAATAAGTCATTGTACCCATAATACATACTAAACAACTTTCACTAAGAACCTACAGGAAAGTAGCAAAGAAAATTTTGGACTTTCCATACTAAATTCAATTTCTGTTTCCTACAGCCAAACCATAAAACATGGTTTTGTAGGATTATAGGTATAATAAAAAAAATTTGTTTCTAAAATTATTATAAAAAAAATAAAATATAAAAAAAATCGATCGAAGGTTTGTTTGTATAAGAAAAGTTTTCGAATTTTGCTTTGGGAAAGATGTTTAGTATAAAAGTACAATCACCATGTGTCTACCTACGCTAACACCCTGTATGGTGCGATGACGTCGTTCGAAGACATGTTGTAGGTTCGGCCATGGCATTGACCATGACACCATACCACACCGGAACCAGTCTTTTAGCACGCCCCATTTTCACTGACAGACTGACAGACTGACATACTGAACTGGTGTCCAGACTGATATCAGGGTTTCAGAACTTTATTAAAATAAATATTGTTAAAAATTGTGGCCAGTTTTTTTAGGAACTTTGGTAATAAAATAAGTCGGTGTGGTTTTATTATTCCGGAGCTTAGGACTAATTAATGGACCACATTACATTTTTTTAATCATAATTAAAGGCTTCCGCACATTGCAGCGATTTTATCGAGCGATAATATCGCTGCGATTTTGCGATAATTGTTTCCAGTACATTTTGTATGGGGACGCGCGCGATCCTGCACACGGCCGCGATATTATCGAGCGATAATATCGCTGCGATTTTGCGATAATTATTCTCAGTACATTTTGTATGACTTTCCGAACGTAAAGGCCTCCGCACATTGCAGTGATTTTATATTAGATATTATATTAACGATATTATCGCTGCGATTTTGCGATATTTATTTCTAGTACATTTTGTATGGGGACGCGCGCGATCCTACACACTGCCGCGATATTATCGCAACCTGACGCAATCTCTTTCGACTACATTCAGTGGTGGGGCGCATGCGTGACGCGAATCGCGGAATCGCTGCAGTGTGTAAGGTGTCGCGATATCGCTGTCGATAATATCGCTCGATAAAATCGCTCGATAACATCGCTGCAATGTGCGGATGCCTTCAAAATATAGGTACAGTTTTTAAAATATTTAAAAATAAGCGATACGTATTTTTTAACTTACTTTTTGTTCATTATGTATTTGATTAGGTACCTATTTTTTGTTTTTTTCTGAAATTGGCTACATTATGGTCATTGTTACCTTGACCCGAGATGATGATGAAAGTTGATTAAAAAAATTATGTGATTGGTATGTAAAGAAATGTAAAACGATAATTAGATTTAGAATCAGGAAAAAATGCGTCCCATTTCGCCGTGAATTTAATTTATCAGTATTTTTAAATAACTCCAGAAAATAATACCTAGATAGAAAAATCTCTCGTGTAGGATCTAATCTCCAAATGGTAAGGTAAAAAAAAAAAAAAATGGTACCTTTCCTAAAATTTAATGTTGTCCATTACAGTCACATCAATAAGGGTCGATAAGCGTTCATTAGCATCATATTATTTATTCTTTTTATTATTGAAACAGCATTATAAAGGTGACCTTAAAATAAATCGATATGCTAATCCGATTAGTTCGCGCGGTGCAACCCAATACAATTTTGGATTCGAGGACATTCAAGGATTAAAGGTTGTTTACTTTTCTAATTAAATTGTAGATGGCGTGATAAAGAGGCTACTGGGTATTGAAGCGGGATTAATCTTTCCGATACCTAATTACCAACTAACTACTTAAATTTTCAATAGACTAAGTACTTATTTATTTTCAAAAATTTGCCAACTAATAAATTGAATCAACCTAAATATTTAGGTTGATTCATTATTTTGTGTAATCACAACAACACATTATAATCGCTTGGGAAGTTGGGATAATCTTTTTGGGTAATTACCCAGGCATTACACTACACTGGCATCGTAATAGATTCCTCGAGGACGAAATCACGGGTAAAAGCTATTAAATACTAAATGTATTCCTGCTAAGAATTCCGCTTACACGGGAATAAGTGAAAGGCAATAATGGTTATATCTAACAAGATGAAAGCCCTAGTAATTTTCAAAAGGAAAATTACCCGTCACGTCCAAATTGTTCCCATTCATGGATATATTCAAAGGGTTCAACGCTTTTCATTTCAATGTATTCCCAATTCCCATGCCCAGAGATATCAATTATGGCAGAGTGAAAGTACCTGAAGAAAACACTGTTATTACAACGTAGGGTAACAGACCTTGATATGGCTCGTTTTAAGGGTCGACGAACCTTTTCACTGCATTGAATAAATTTCCAGGTATGAAAGGGTTTATTGTAGTTTTATAAAGGTAGAATAGAAATTGCTTTTATAAAACGACGTACCTTTGTGTTTGCTAAACATTTTACTCTCGCTTGTTGGCATTTAGGGGTATGTCATTCATTGCTATACTATATAGTCTCAACGCGTAGGTACGAAATTGTAAATTTCAAACCATCTGCAACTGCAGTATTAGGTAACATCAACCAAGAACTATTCAAATTGGGATAAAATAATTGTAAAGGTTCACTTCCGATCCCAGCGGCCGATGCGACTGACGCGTGGTTCTGTCACTACAGAACTACAGTAAAACTTTATAAAAATTATATTTATTTCAGTTATTAATTTCAACGAGCTCACATATCTCTATCTTCACAAACGTCAAATCTGACGTATCACAGTGCGTTTTTATGGTATTCATATACCGATGCGTTTTAATGTTTTACCATTGGAACACAATCCAAGTAACAATCATTAGTTTAGGTAGGTATACATAGAGTAGTATATTATTATAGCATCCATTATGTTTACAAATATGCCAAACGTTTTCATAGTAAGCTCGCGGCCGACGGCCGATAGTTACTATGAAAACATGACAGAACCACGCGTCAGTCGCATCGGCCGCTGGGACCGGAAGTGAACCTTAAATGTCAAATTCCACGAAAAGCTCGCAAACTCGGGAGCTATTCAAAATCGTTGCGTTACAACGGTTAAGTATAAAAGGAATATGAAACCTCAAATGGTACATTAACATAGAACAGAAATGAAACAAGCATCTATTTCTAAAAACGCATGCAATTTACAGAGTGATCAGCAGTCTGTAGGTATTGGAGTTTTGTGCCTCACAGTCTGACCATTATGCCTTTAATCTACTGGCTGGCATAAACTGCTGAAGATATAGAAACATGGAATAGATATATTTTGTTTGTTTTAGATTCTACGGAGGATTTTTATTAGGAAATTTCATGCGGACGAAGTCAGGGGCAAAAGCTATTCAATCATAATTATAATAAAAACGTTTATTTGTAATTCAGTAACAAATACCAGCTGTCAACAGTTAAAAGATTTTATGTTAATACTATTTAAATTGGGCTACGAAAAAGCTTTTCAATTAATGTTAATTTTTGATATTGAGATTCGGAGCTGCCCTCGATACATAGTTCCATAGATAAGGTTTTTTTACAGTTATTTTGTATTGAAAATAAACGGAAAATTGCAAGTTCAGGGCATTCAAATTTTGAACTCTACTTTTAGGTGTATCTTATTTTACAATTTTGGATCTCCTGGATGGTTAACTAGGAGTTCTAGAGGCTTTTCCCCTGAGTGGGGTCTCCAAATAGTATGTTCCACTCATAAAGGTATTATACCAGGAATAGAGCAACATACAGCTGAGTGAGCGAGATGTACCTAGCGGCACCACTATACAGGGTGTTACATAAGTAAGAATAAATTTTTTAAACTCTTAAGGGGGTTGTTTAGACCGTCAAACTGAACAACTTTCTCTATGGGACCAACATCGAAATGGCAAAAAAAAAATCGGATATCCCATACATATTTTAGCTCTAGTCGATTTGTAGAGAACATAATTTTTTTTTTGCGCGATTTCGATATTAGTCCCATAGTGACAGTTGTTCAGTTTGATGGTCTAAACCACCCCCTTAAATGTTTATTTGTATTTTATAATAGAAAGAGATACGTGACGCGAGGCAATAGGACCGTTTTTTAATCACTAATTAATTTTTACTATTCGGTTTCCGTGAATAATTGCGAATCTAAAGTGAAATCGTAGATAATTTTATGAAATATACTGACACTACTTAATTAATTCATCCACAATTTCTCGTTAGACTCAGAATTATAGACAATATTCGAATTTTTGCCTGCGAATAGTCTCCAAAAAACATCCAAAAAAGGTTTCATTTGACAACTCATGTTTGTTGCTCTATTCCTGTAAGGTGTAATACCTTTATGGTTCCACTGCGGTTTCCTAAAAAACATAGAAGCTAGGAAATAAGGCGTTATTCTCATTTCTCATCCAAGAATATCAAATTGTTTCTTTAGAATTATGAATGAATTCAGCCGCTGGATTTTCTGGATAATATTTTGATGACGTCTTTGAAAACAATTTGGAAGTCAAGAATTATTCGTATGCGCATAAAATGCTAATCTTTTTTTCGAAAAATGTTTTTGACATGGTGACTTCCGTAGAAAACATTGAATCAATACATTATGAATGTGGGCTCCATCGTTGCGAGTTTAAAATTAGGTTTTATAGCATTCAAGGTCCGTTATTATTATTTAAAAATCATTGCTATTTCGAAATGTAGGTATGTATATTGTGTATTGAGTTGCTAAGTCTGTTCTATAATTTCTTGTTTCATACCATGTTGATACACTGTTTGTTTATGAACCCAAAATAGACACTTTGTGAAAGCAATAAATGATTTTGATTATAATAAACTCAATTCGCATACCTTAACTTATCCTTAACGCATGGTGATAACGAATTAAAACCTGCAACAAACCTAACAAAATAGGCAGATTGTTTGTCTACATCAGGGGTAATCATAGGGGT
Organism: Agonopterix heracliana; assembly: GCA_963693445.1. Classification (NCBI taxonomy): domain Eukaryota; kingdom Metazoa; phylum Arthropoda; class Insecta; order Lepidoptera; family Depressariidae; genus Agonopterix; species Agonopterix heracliana. The sequence goes on along the minus strand of OY856323.1, from coordinate 3,564,643 downwards.
ATGTCTGTTGGGTACACAAGAGGACACAAGTACCTATAGTACTTTACAAAATTGCTCTTCAAATTGACACGCTTTTTCATATAATTTAAATTAAAAATACGTTTTTAATCTTTAAAATACCTTACTTTCTTCTCATGCCTAGTTTTTTCTTATTTTCTTTTGATAAAAGGGTACACAGTCTTCTAGGAAATTTAAGAGAATTTTATTCCGAGAGCGAATATGCGCGCTGCTTACAAACGTACTATGGTGATATTTTCAATACTAACCAATTAAAGTCAATGAAATTTTGCAGAAACAATCTAGAAACTAATCTCTATGCTTCTATGGAGTCAGATTTTCGTTAAAATATACAGTTTCAATGTTAGGATTAATTTAAGATTTGTATGGAAATCTTGAGGCACTGTAACTTGAAAACTATACATTTTAACGAAAATCTGACTCCATACAAGCATAGAGATTTGTTTCTAGATTGTTTCTGCAAAATTTCATTGACTTTAATTGGTTAGTATTGAAACTATCACCATAGTACGTTTGTATGGAGCGCGCTCCGAATAATATACCCTTAATAGGGGTACGTAGGGCTATAAGAGAATACTGATCTATTCTGGTGTAAATTTTCTTACAGCCTACTTGCCTATGTTTACACAACAATTAATTAAACCAATGTTTCTTCTAGGTTCCAACGGCATCAGCAGAAGGCCATTGTGTCTGGTACGGATCGTGTCCCAAGCCCGATGGCAAAACAAACTGCTTCTACGATGGACCGGCACGACCTGTACCTGAGAACTCCACAGCTAAGGTAAGTCTTTTCAATATGTTTAACTGTAGCCAAAGTTTCATATGCTGTGGATACTTGGATAGACAGACTGGCATGTTGAAGCCTTGGGAAAAAAGCTGAATTGCGCTCCTCACGATGATTCCCTTCACCGTTTGAGAGCAGTCGGTAATACGTACATAAGTTAGAAAATCTCTTTGGTATGTGGCATGTTGTCCGTGCGGATTCGAACCTGGACCTCATGATTAAGAGTACATACCTCTCCGCGACGCGCCACCGAGCTCTCCCATGACAGCGAAAGTCATTTATACATCGTCATTCGAAAACTATTAGCAAGTAGGTACTAATAGGGGAGTCACGTTGCGGGGTTTGCCCCGAATACTTGTCTCTCGCGTGGTGTTCGCGCGGTTCGCATTTCAGCCTGCCACGAGGCTCCACAATCCTTCTCAGTTGTTCTTACTAAAAAACAATCCTCGAGATTGGATAGATACTCCCTCAAACCACTTGACATTGGCGGAAATGCGGTGCTAACGCACAAGCAAGAAGTCCATTATGTATAAAAAAAAAAAAAAAATTACTAATAGGTACATATCACTACGTCATAAGACTTCCGTTCGCCTCGCCCGAACACTTTTCGTAACGCTCTCGTCACGCATTCACCAGCTTACTCCCCAAGTCAAGCGTGCGTAAAGAAGTTTTACCTCCTGAAAATTAAATGGGTTGAAAGCATAGACTTAAACTCTAGCGATAGACTTGCCCTTTCATAGAAGCAACATGTTCCACTTGAATGAGGTGTACGCACCTCATTGATGTTCCCGAGTTCACTTCGTCACTATGGCAATGACAGACCGCAATGTGTCATTTTGTGTGGTTTTGTGTGACATGTTGTTTGTTTGAACGAGCTTGTCTATCGCTAGAGTAATATGTCTATGGTTGAAAGCGAATCTTTCTTACAATTGCACGAATTGGCTGGTGTTGTAGCAACGTTTCCTTTCGCCCCGAAAGGGACTATGTACGTAATTTTTTTGCATGTATGTAACATGGCGGAAACCTTGCATTTCTATACAAATTGACCCCCTTTTCCCTGTCAATAACAGAACTATTAGCAGTTCGAGGCAGTTCCTTTAACCCTTCAAGGGCGTATTGCGAACTGGGGCAACGGGTGAGGTTACTTAGTATTTCAGTGCTATATTTAGCTCGCATGCAGCTGTGACGTCACAAAGACCCAGTTTTCCAACGAGAGCGCTGGGAACTTGACCTGCGAAATTAATTTTTATGCTGGAACTTTCTGTTTGAGGACGCCCTGCGTTTGAAAGTTATTTTTAAAATGTTTCGAACGATTTCTTAGTTGATTGCACGGATAGGTCTGTGGCGCTCCTTGGGTGGTCTATGTCCAGCAATGGACGTCTATGGGATGACATGGTGATGATTATAGGTCCTATTGCATTGTGGTGTACGATAACAGGCTGATGATGATGATGGGCGTTATAATTGTTTGTTTGTGGCAGATTACCATCCGATAGGTATAATATTTTTTTTAAATAGTTAACTGACTGACGATTATTTTCGGATGTCTTGCTTTTTATTTCAGTTTTTATTTTTTATTTAATGATATTTCTTTTTGTTCATTTTGATAGCACTTGATAGCACATTTGATTCTTGTAAAATCTTAATACAATATACTCACACATATGTTCCATAGGTTTAGGTAGAGATTACTAATCGCCACACGCATTAACCCGCCTGATAAACTTTTCTTACCTCTTAAACAGTTATAAAGCCACAAATCGTTTCATGCTCGTCGGTTTCGGAAACATTTTATCTGGCTCCCTTTTTAAAGTAGGCTGGTCTACATTTTGTGGACCTACTTATAATTGAAGTTCACAAGAAACATTAACCTGGTTAGTTATTCTAGAACGCTAAAACCTAGAACCTCACTCTAAATGTTACGTAACATTTGCTTTGAAAGCCTTTTCAGAAAGGACGAGCTGTAGTTTCGTAAGCCTTTTAATTGGACAACTCTGTCAGAAATGACTCTGAATGGGTTTATGTCGTCCGTAACAGATCATTAGCTTGTGCTTTGATTGGTGGAAGAGTTGTAAGCCTTCTGTTTGTCTCCTCTTTTATCATTTCCAAGACAACCTCGGCTATATCCTTCTAAGTATGAATTAAGAACTGTTTGCTAATAATTTTCGGAATCAACCTGGATCGATAACCTATATGGTAGCGATGCAAAGCGTTGCGGGCTTAAAGAAGCAGAGGGCAAATATTTCGTAAAATCATCATAAAACTTTATCTTCGGGGTACAGGCCTATTGGCCTCATGGTGTCAACCACAACGCAAATGCGGATAGGTAGAGTTCGCATCAAGATTACATCAAATGAATACGACGATTTCGAAGATATGAATAAAAATTTAGATCCGGTCTTGGCCGGTATTCACAACACAATCATCACATAAAGTATTTTTCGCATTATGTCACTTTTTTCTATCACGGCAGCTTATTTTTGAATATCAGAATTTAACCGGTATGTAACATGTCAAAGCGGGATTTTTATCCACGACCTTAGTTCTGGCAGCCTCGTTTTACAACCAGCAACCGGGTCAAGGAAACAAACAAAATTATTGTTTTCTCGAAATTTAATTTTGTTGTCAATACCAGCAGTGCTAGCATGATACCCCGCGACTTCGAGTCTCTCTATACCATATCTCTATTTCAGCGCGTCTTCGCCTCTGTCTCTACAGTAGCTAACATGATGCCCGCGACTTACGATGACGCGAGCTCTCGTAGACTCTAGTCTACAAATGCGAGCATGATCACCGTTCAGTAGAGTTTGTGGCTCTACGTTTACGCAACGAAATAAGTAAAAGAACGAATGATTTTGGGGCAGCTCTAATCACCGATTCGGTGATACCCTATTCAAATTGATCGATTTAACCATATGGTAACCCAGCGAACCCGGGCCGCGACTTTGCTTTCTCTTGGTAGAGTGGCTGACGAGCTGTCAAATCATGCTCACCATCGCGGGATAAATGACAGGTGCGGGTATGGATTTCAAACCCGCAGGCGCGCGTCATGCGACTAATCATGCTAGCACTGCTGGTTGGTATTTGCGTTTGGTCATGGATTGTCACACAAACCTGTGAGGGCTGTTAAGTTTAAAGGCTCAAGCAATGTCCATGGGTCTTTCCACGATGCTCTAATGAGTTGTCTTATTAAAAGACGCGAATATTGAATGAAATGGTGACAAAGAAATAGGAAATGACGAAGCACCTAATTGAAAGTAAGTGATTCGTCATTCCCTATTTCTTCTTCTTATAAGCACTATAAATGCAGATAAGAATGTAGATTTGATTACGATTCTCAGTAATCTGTACCGTTTCAATTTGTTTTGAAATTTATTAGTGGCTCTTTCATGCCTCCACGTAACAGCTGAAAAAAATTTAGGCATTAAATTTCGTACTAAATTTGATATAACGCCATGGAGATGGATAGTATCTTACTACTTAATTTGCCTCCTTTCGCGGTCAGAAACATAGATAATTAGATACACATGAACTAATTAGGTACATTTAATAAAACGACCCAGATGATTACCAAGCCTGCCAAACCTGGGGTCCCGGTTTTGTCCTGGATGTTTGTGCCAGGGGCGGATCCAGGATTTCATGTTGGGGGGGGGCCCATCGGCCAACTCGGGCCACGTATTAAGATTAAAAGAAATTAAGAGAGCTCATTTCTTTACTCGGCCTCAAAATTCAGAGGTTCGTGGGGGGGGCCATGGCCCCCTGGCCCCCCCCCCCCCCTGTATCCGCCACTGGTTTGTGCCGTTTTGTTTTGTAGTTACTTACTATAAAAATCGGTCAAGTGCGAGTCAGGCTACTCGCGCATCGAGGGTTCCGTACCTAAAACACCACTACAGAACACAACATATAAACTTGGAAAAAAACTTTTTTCTCCGGGACCTTAAGCGTGAGACCGACTCACACTTGGCCGGTTTTTATTATTTGTTGTTATACTGCAGAGTTTGCTCTATAATCAAACCAAGTTTGACGATTCTATGAATTACTGTTTTTACATTAGAGCGAGAAGAAAAAAACGTAGATAAAAACTAGTTTCTTGTTGAGAACCCCCCTTAATTTTAACTTTTTGAAATTTTTATAACGTGTGGCGACGTAATAACGCATCTGTGAAAATTTCAACTATCTAGCTATTACGGTTCAAAAGTTACAGCCCTAAATAGGTAGGACGGACGGACGGACAACGTAGGCTTAGTAATGGGGTCCCGTTTTCACCCATTGGGGACGGAATCCTAATAAAAGACCTAGTAGCTTACGTTTCGGATCATTCCAATGTTTGTACCTGTGAGCGTTATTTATTTACTTGTGTTTATTTACGTGATTTTTTTTCGCGTTTCCTGAGGCTCCATAGTGAAATTTCTTCAGTTTGATGGTCCCGAGTTCACCGTTTCAGTCTGTGGAGGGCTGTCCCATACACCTGTATTTAATCTTGCTGTTTTAGAAAGTTTTCTTTTTGATAATAATTGATTGAATAGTTTTCTTTTTGACAAGTTATGGATATCATGAATATCATGATGGTTTAGAATGCCCCTTGAAAACTCTAAAAAACCTTACCTTACTGTTTCGTTGGTAACCAAATAAAAGTCAAGGTGCTTTTCAGGTGCCCAATGTGGAATTCATTCATTAAAATAACTACAATGAAGATAGGACGACGTAATCTTTTGTTTTGGTTCAAAATAACGATTATGCGAAACAATGTAACTTAACTATTTAATTTGTTACAATCGTAGCTCAAGTTCACGACCTAAGGTGGTCCAATTAAGTTATTAATCTACAGTAAAAATAAAACAGTTTTGTTCGTATGTTTGAGTTAAACGTAGGATTGATTAAAATGATTCATGGAATTCTTATTAAAAATCGTTGGATTTCTTTCTCGTACTTATAATACAATGAACAAGGTATACTAAAAATCCGCATTGGGCACGCGTGGCGTACTAACGCCCTCCATGAGGGTAGACCCGTGCCATGCAGTGGGAGTAGTGGGACGTATATACAGGGTGTTTCATAAGTAAGAATAAATTTTTAAAACTCTTAAGGAGGTTGTTTAGACCGTCAAACTGAACAACTTTCTCTATGGGACCAACATCGAAATCGCGAAAAAAAATATTTGATATCCCATACATATTTAAGCTCTAGTCGATTTGTAGAGTATGGAACATCATTTTTTTTTTTCGCGATTTCGATATTGGACCCATAGTGAAAGTTGTTCAGTTTGATGGTCTACACCACCCCCTTAAAGGTTTATTTGTATTTTTGTAACACCTTGTATAGGTATAGGCTGATGATGATGAATTACCTAAACCTTTAGTTATTGCCATACTTTCTACCAGTTGCGAAGAAACTGCGCTAATTAATTCTTAATAGTAATGCGATTGGTATTGACGGATTTCCTCTACAGAATCATACCTAAATGAGTAAGTCCACAGGTGGCCAACTAGTTAAGTAGTAAAAGATAATTACAATGTTTACAATCTTGGCTCTTAGTGTCATACGAATAGAGGTCGAGCGGTCAGCATATCGGTTTATTCGCGCGTTAATGTCTCAAGTCTGCCTTGATTGTAAGCCGACCTCTGTATACCATCTCTAACATCTGATAGCATTGCAAGATATTTTGAACTTTATTGTTTACTCGGTTCTTTTGAGATTGGAGAAATCAAGACCTCCATATTACGAGGCTTGAGGCTTACTGTATAAGAGTACTACATTCAGTACTACGGTGCGAGGGTGCGACCAGGAAAATAATTCCGCTTGTTAATCTTCGTTTGCGCAGAGCAGTGCAAAATCGGGTAAGCCAATAGCAAGGTGGCAATCCTTATTACACAATATAATTTCGCGATTACAGGTTTCTAGTCGTTTTATTAAAATCTATTGAGTCATATTTAATTAATGAAATAATAAAAAACAGGTTCAGTGACTCGTTAATTCATTATTCATAATGTTAACATTTATATGAATTCTTCAACGACTCATACAAGAATTGGTGTATCGTGGTATTGGAATCACCGCAACAGGACGAGTAAATCTACCTTATTAAGTTTTACCTGCCTACTTATAACCCTCTCACCCTTATTCTATTCGTGAGAGGAGGCCTTTGCCCTGCAGTGGGATTCTATAGGCTATAACTTACTTACTTACTTATAACCACAATTAATTACAGTCTGTATACATGGTGTAACAAAACACCCTAGTTATATTTAAAGAGGTGTTTGAGACCATCAAACAAACAACTTTTATTATGAAGATGGTGCCAAGTTTTGTGGGGAGGTCAAAAAAATACGGTTTATGGTAATTTTATAAAATAACCTTATGCAATGATTACACAATAATTACATATATAATTGTTGTTGTTTATCTAATTCCAATGATTCATTAATGTATCACAGATTTAAATTACAAACCATTCCGGGTGGGTGCTACCTATCTCGTAAATAACTCAATAAATCTATTTAGTACAGTCCCCATTTGTCCAAAAGTCTTCAAATAACGATTTTGGTGGGACTCAGCTCCGCCATACAGACTACTGGTATGTACTTGTTGGGTATGTTTTCCTGAACACAAAAAGTGCGGTAGTCACTTCCTAAGGGTATGGAGGGGGGAGCTGTGACGTAGTAAAGATGGCGGCCGACCCTTTCTATTAAGCGGTATTTCTAGATAACTACTTAACCGATTTACTTAAATAAGGTGTCAAATGAAAGGCCATGTAATGTACATTATTTGATTTCATACACGCGTTCATGTAAAGATAATATCAAATGAAATAACTTAAAAAAACTTCATTTTAAAAAAAAATCAAAATTTTATTATGTAAATAGTTCAGTAACCGTTAGGATTGTGGAAATTTAGCTTATTACAAAACGTTTTGCTACTTTCATCAACTTTTTAATAAACCTTAAATCATTACAATCGAGTAATAAATGACGAAGTTACAGTCGTTTTAGTGAGCGGAGTCCTGGTACGAAAAATCTCAAATTTATGTAACTGGACTGGTTTTCTATTAAATTACTAGTATAAAGTATGATAATTATACGTACACGAATATGAAATTGTAATAATTATGTTTAATAAGAATTCTGGTAAGTACTAGGGCATCATCATCATCATCATTTCAGCCTTTTTAATATGTCCGCTGCTGGACATAGGCCTCCCCCACTAGGGCATGCTCCCGGGAAATCCTGGTACCAAAAATACCGGGAATTCCTGGGATTTCTGAGGCTATCTAGCACCGGTAGGCGGTACTACAGGAAATAAATCCCGGTTCTTTCGATACTTTCGGTACTCAACAATTTAATTAATAAACAATTAAAATCCTCAGTAAGTAGATTTATTTATACTATGGAAATTTTTAATTAATCTAATGAAATGATGATTCTCTCTTGTAACTTTTATAATTTTCATATTGATCATCATCATCACAACTGAAAGATGTCGATTGCTGGACAAAGGCCTCCCCCAAGGATCGCCATAACGACCGGTTCAGCACTGCCCTTATCCAATAATGGGATCCCGCCACCTTCACCAGGTCGTCGGTCGATCTTGTGAGGGACTGCGCGGTACGCTGTCGCCATTCAAGAACTATTCGACCCCATAGGCCACCTGTTTTGCTAGCCATGTGCCCAGCCCGTTGCCACTTGAGTTTAGCAATTGTTCTAGCTATATCGGCTACCTTGGTTCTTCTGCGAAGCTCATTTCTGATTTGATCTCGCAGGGAATTCACCCTTTTCAAGAGTATCACGTCTAAGTTCAGTATGGCATCACTGGCAGTAAGCACTGGTCAAAGACTTTCTTTTTGAGACAGAGAATGCGGTATTTGGGATTACAAGATATTAACGTATCTTCTCGAACGCTGCCCAGTCGTGGTGAATTTGAAGGTTAGACCTACGGATCTACAAGAGCGATGATAGCCCATACGGAAGAGAGCTTGCGCCTCAATCATGAGGCCGCGGTTCGATTCTTGACCTGTACCACTAAGTTCTTCGGAATTTATATACGGTTGTATTTATCATTTACTAGCTCGGCGGTGAAGGAAAACATCGTAAGGAAACCTGCAATCCCAAGAATGAAAAGAAAATACCACAAGTTCGGAGGTATGCGTAAAACATGGGTGAGCTTGGGGTGAACACAAAGGACCAGCGATGGTCCAAGTTTTACATTACCGACCCTTGCTTGCAATAAAAATACGGATCTACTAACTGGACAGTTTATCCCAGTTATACATAATCGTCAACAACTTTGAGCACAGAGTCTCTAATCTTCACAGGAACTCAATGTTTTCCTTTTACGTTCTACATTAGACATGATTTTCGTCTTGTCCATGTTCATTTTTAAACCGACTACTCGTAGTTTGGTTTGGATGCTCTGCAAAGTCAAGGCATTCTACTGAGTTCCTCCTGTCTCATCATTGCATTGGGCCATGACAACTAAATTTTCGGCAACCAAAGGTTAGTTATGTTCTATTCTGTGACTGTTCCAAGGTTTAAACAAGGCAAGAATGCCCTCCTGAAGCACTATGCTGTTGATTTCGCTTTTAAGCCATGAGCTGTCGAGAGTCTTTGCGAAATGTCTAGCGCCCAGGTTCGACGACTTCCGAAAAGGCTTCAGCACCGTAGACCACATACACACGCTTTTGCATATTATACAAAAGACCGAAGAGTATAACTTACCTCTTTTCTTAGCGTTTTTGGACTCGATGGAATCGAAAACTTTCTCGTAGAAATTCTTTGATTCAAAGGAGACCTGGGCTGTACTGCAGCCTCTCCAGTGACGCTCAGTTGACCGTTCGGTACATTGAAGTGCGCCTCTATGTCAGTTTAAATATAAGACCAGAACTCGAAACCTATCCTTCTGCAGCCAGATGCAGGACAGGGAGATGCAATTTCTCCAAAACGGTTCACTCACCGTTGCACTAAGAGACCTTTTCTAGATTATGTTCTGGAAAGCGCTGGACATCAACAAACGGCTAGAACATAACTAACCTTTGGTTTGCCGCAAATTTAGCTGTCATTGCCCAATGCTGATACTATGGAGGACCTCAGTAGAATGCTCGATGACCTAAGCAGAGCGTCCAACCTAGTTGGTTTAAGAATGAACATGGACAAGACGAAAATCATGTCTAATGTAGAACGTAAAAGGTAGAACATTGCGTTCTACCCTCTCCTGTGAAGATTGGCAACTTAGTGCTCAAAGTTGTTGACGATTATGTATAATTGGGATAAACTGTCCAGTAAGTAGGTCCGCAGGTCTAAGCCTCAAATTGAACACGCCTGGGCAGCGTTCCGGAAGATACGTAATATCTTATAGTCCCAAATACCGCATTCTCTGTCTCAAAAAGAAAATCTTTGACCAGAGCTTACTGCCAGTGATGACATACGGAACTAAGAAGTATCGCTCACTAAAAGCCTCATGAAAAGGCAAAAATTCACTCAAAGGGCAATTATGACGGCTATGCTCACAGTTTCCCTGCGAGACCGAATCAGAAATGAGCTTCGCAGAAGAACCAAGGTAGCCGATATAGCTAGAAAAATTGCTAAACTCAAGTGGGAATGGACTGGGCACATGGCTAGCAAAACAGGTGGCCGATGGGGCCGAATACTTCTTGAATGGCGACAGCGTACCGGAAAGCGCAGTCCCTTAAAAGATCAACATGATATGAAAATTATAAGAGAGAATTATCATTAAGTACATTGGATTATTTTAAAATTTCCATTTAAAGTATAATTAATTCTACTTACTGAGGATTTTAGAAAGCAATTTAATTAATTATTATCTGGTATTTTCGGTACCAGGATTTCCAAGGAGCATGCCCTAGTCCCCCACTAGGGCCCATCCATGTCCATCATTGGACGTATAAAAAGGCTGACATGATGATGATGATGATGCCCTAGTACTTACCTTAATTCTTATAAAACATGATTATTACAATTTCATATTCGTGTACGTATAATTATCATACTTTTTACTAGTAATTTAATAGAAAACCAGTCCAGTTACATCAATTTGAGATTCTTCGTACCAGGACTCCGCTCACTAAAACGACTGTAACTTCGTCATTTATTACTGGATTGTAATGATTCAAGATTTATTTAAAAGCTGATAAAAGTAGCAAAACGTTTTGTAATAAGCTAAATTTCCACAATCCTAACGGTTACCGAGCTATTTACATAATAAAATTTAGATTTTTTTTTTAAATGAAGTTTTTTTAAATTATTTCATTTGATATTAGCTTTACATGAACGCGTGTATGAAATCAAATAATGTACATTACATGGCCTTTCATTTGACACCTTATTTAAGTAAATCGGTTAAGTAGTTATCTAGAAATAACCGCTAGACAGAAAGGGTCGGCCGCCATCTTTATTACGTCACAGCTCCCCCCTCCATACCCTTAGGAAGTGACTACCGCACTTTTTGTGTTCAGGAAAACATACCCAACAAGTACATACCAGTAGTCTGTATGGCGGAGCTGAGTCCCACGGAAGTTGTCTTAATGTCTATTGGGGACCGTACTAATTTCCGTCTCTCGTGGAAGCGAAATTGAACTAACATCGTGTTTCTTCTTACTAGTATCATCGGATGCAGTCTAAATCAGATCTTATTTATAACTAGCTAATCAGAGAAAGATAATATGCTTTTTGTTTTTGTATTTGTATTTATCAAGTAAAAATGTTACTCGTATGTGATGTGAAATGTTTTTCCTTTTCAATTGAATAAGTCACAGTAATTACAAGATGTTAACATGTTAAAACAAAAAAGAATGTTAAAGAAAAAGAAATTAGAACTAAAAATCGTGATGTCTCCAGAATTGATAACTTCTTTTGGTGCAAGGAACGAGCCTCCCTGAGTGCTCCCAAACCTGAGTTCGTCTGTTCGCACCCTGGGCAGTCAGTCTCGATACGACCGCTAACTGGCTAATCTTAACATTACAGCATGAGTGATTGTCAACGATAGCTCATGCGGACACGAAATAATAATTGATTGATTACTGAACAACTATTTAAAAGTATCAATATTATTTACTTTTCGTAGTTCGTCCTGTTTTTCGAGTAATCAATGGAAAGATTTATTTTCTTTTTAAAAATTTCATCAAAAGTAAAATATCAAATGATAAACTGTAAATAGGGCTTTAAGACTTAAGGGTATATTACCGTTGGCGCGCTCCATACAAACGTACTATGGTTATATTTTCAATACTAACCAATTAAAGTCAATGAAATTTTGCAGAAACAGTCTAGAATCAAATCTCTATGCTTGAATGGAGTCCGATTTTCGTTAACATGTATAGTTTGAGTGTCTAAACACACTATACCGAAAGTACGCGACCGAAGATCCGCGGCTGAGTTTACGTTCCGACCATGTTCCGACGTATTCGGGTAATATGACACACCATAAGCGCCGAACTTACGCGGCAGAAATTCAGTTGCGTAAACTTGCGTAACTTTGTTCAGTCCCCGCCCCCGGATTTTCGTCGGCAATCGAACCGAACTTCGGTCGCGTAAACTCGCGTATAATGTGTGCACTACAGACTAAGTTGCCGCTGAACTTACGCCCGACCGAAGTTCGGCTGTACGCTATAACGCAACGTAATTTCGGCATAATGTGTCGTCGTTCATTCAAATAGCATTGCTGGCGTAATCGTGCCGAACTTCGGTCGCGTACTTTCGGCATAATGTGTTTAGACACTTAAAGTTACAGTGCCTCAAAGATTTCCATACAATTCTTAAATTAATCCTAGAATTAAAACTGTATATTTTAACGAAAATCTGACTTCATACAAGCATAGAGATTCGTTTTTAGATTGTTTCTGAAAAATGTCATTGATTTTAATTGGTTAATATTGAAAATATCACCATAGAGCGTTTGTATGCAGCGCGCATTTGCGCTCTCGGAATAAACTTCTCTTGGCTTTGCGCATTATAAATTTGAAGCCTCTAGCTAGAATCTATAGACCTTACATTTATTTATGGAGTACAGAACTTTTTACTACTTCCAGAATCTGTTTCCTCGTAAAAAGTTGCGATGAAACGCGGCACAATGCCAAATCAAATAGATTTAATTTTGTTGGCAATGTTCTATGCTAATGCATTCGTATGCAGTATTATTTTATTATGAGAATGTGATAGAAACACGTTTGTTTATAATAGTACACACTTTATGTGCTCTTTTTGCTTGAGAGATTATGCCCGTATTAGGTATTTTTTTTATTAGGTGGGTGGGTATTTCTCCGGGGCCAAATTAGTAATAGGTAGCAAAAAAAATCAGCAGTTTCATACAAATAAAATGTACCCGGAACCGACGAGCATGTATGAAGAGACTTATGAATGTTGAGGAGGCGAAAGATGTGTGTCAGAATCGTAGCATGTGGCGATCTATTGTCTCTGCCTACCCCAGTAGTGGGACATAGGCGTGAGCATATGTATGTATGTATGTATGTAGTTTCATACAAATGTTTTCAAATGTTTTTCGAAATGTCTGAACCACCCTTGATAGTTTCGGAACGGTAAAAAGTAACAACACGGCAACACATCAAGCTACAAAAAACAAACATAAGCTGGCCCCGCGACACTATACGTTAGTCTACCTACGCGAGGCCAGCTTATTTTGGTTTTGTATAGCTTGATGTGTCGCCGTGTGTACCTGCTAGGCTGCTACAGCAATAATAAAATCAGAACAATAAACTAATGAACAATAGCAGAAGAGAACTGAACTTTAATTTATGTACAATCATCACGTGTTCTCGGTAATTAACACAGAAAATACATTTATAAGTAATAAAGAATCTGACATATCTGAATAACAATGTAAAACATAGGCTTAAGTGTGAGTCAGGTGTAACGTCACGTCATTGTTTCCTGATCGAATTATGAGCATTATTCATTCAAATATGCGTAATTAATAATAATATTTAAAAAAATCGTTATTTCAGACAAAAAAGGTTTTAATCTAGAATTAAACATTTTAACGGGTTCTTACCGCGTTTTTTTCTAGAATAAATAATAACCGCGTAACTCTCAAATACTGTATTAAAAAAGGTTTTTCTACTAAAGAAAATAAAAAACAGCTGTTCCATACATTTGGGTCGAGTAAACATTGATATTTTCTGTGGGACAACCTATTTTTTTCACGATTTCTTTATTGGGCCTCTACGGCAGTGAAAGTTATTCAGTTTGAATCGATGATCTGAAGCACCCCTTATGTATGTAACGCATTTAAGTTCACGCCCTATAATGTTTCTTCTATCTTATGTATACAACACTGTATCTAAAAGAAAGAAAGAAAGAAAGAAAAATTATTTATTTGGATCTCCGACACACATTCAATCTTTTACATGACCAGAGAGATACATTCTTGTAAAATATTAAACACAGAATAATAACAAAAGATGTATGTATCTATCTATGTATCGTAAATAACGGCTAGAGATGGGAGGTTGGCACAGATATTAGAACCTTGAGGAGAAAGAGAAGATAGGTCATGATCGACTATTTATAGCCTAGATCGACGCAAAATAATACTTTAATCTATGATTTGTTTACTTCGTTCTGAAAAAAATATATTAATCGTAATAGTATACGACGCGACGTGTTTTTGTAGCCAGTTGCATTCGATACCTACTTTAAAGGATAATTGAAGGGCCCAGCTGCAAAAGTCCCTAAGTCCACTTGGGACTTTTTGATCTGATATCACAAACGTGAGAAATTAAGTGATTATTAAGTTGTTGCCTGATCTCAAATACACGTTGATTTAACACTTACACTAACGTTAAATTTTTTTAAGTTTTTTCTCATATGGAAAATTTCTAGCCCTTAATTTTTTAAGACTTTCTCTCTCTATTCTAAAACTGGGCCCTTCAAACCTTAATTTATGATACTAAACCACTATCCCCAAAGGAAGTAGGTACCTATAGGAAATTAGCAAAGCAAAATTTGGACTTGTCACAAACAGGTACTAAATGCAGCTGATATTCCCTTAGGTTCCTTTGGGATAGTGGTTCAGTATCATGGGTGCAATCACCATTGAAAGTAATGCAACTCTATTCATAAACGTACGGTAAACTGTTGCTATGTTTCAATTTATCCAATTACCATGCTCAATATTAAATACCTTCCTACTTATACCTACATTATAATATTTTTCTTCCTTCCGGACAGAAAGCGTCCATTCTCGTCCCGCTGCGCTAAACGAAGTTGACGCTTTCCACCTCCGTCGAGAAGAAAAAATAGTATACCCTCGGCATCGCCTCTGAGACCTTTCTTACTTTCCTGTCTTCGGTGTGTAATCTACTATAAAATGTTCTATCTATCGGATAGAGACGAATTTGGCTTAAGAATGCATCTAGTGACGTCAAAATAATCACACCATTTCACACTCTTATCGTATGGGGATTGAGGAAGATCGTTCATGTGTGCGTGCACTTCTTACCACAGATTATGTACATGTTTCATCTAACATACGTAGGGTTATTTCTCTCGCACTGACGTCAATCAGTACCACCGACTTTCTATAATAGTTTCTCCATCTTCACGCTAGCAATAGCGTGTGCAGTCCATTGCTTGTATTGTTTTTAGCCGCCTCCACATGCTTGGCAAACAGCAATCACCAAACAACAAACACGAACATGCGGATGGGTGTTTGCCTGTTTTTGTTTGGTGTTTGCTGTTTGTGCCAGTGATCGGCGTCGGTGTCGGTTTTTTGCACAAATCAAAGGATGTTCGACAATATACTAGCACGTTCGCTAAGCGTGGGGATGCCTGTTTGTGTTGGGTGTTTGTGCTCGGTGTTTGGCACGTGTTTGGTATTTGTGGCAAACACCAAGCGTCTGGAGGCGGCTTATTATCGAGGTCAATCTGCAACTTGCTAAAGGGTTGTAAAGTAGCGACCTTCGAGATACTCAATTATTCAAGAAGTCTCAGCTTTAAAAGCAAGAAGTGCCCATTCTGCCTTGTTTATTATTCTATGCCACAATGTTATTGTTTAGACGGCAACAGTTTTGATCTTGAAATCCGCAATCGGGCTACCTGCCAACTAATTTCAAAAATTAATAAACAAATTTGAACCTTACACAGATGGGTTTGAGATCAAAGTCCATAAAGTGTAGAACTTATACTAGGTTTTATGTTTACAGTGATGAAGTCAGCTTCCTTGCGTTGTTTGTTTAAGTTTTTTTCGATGGGTGTTGGCAAGGCGTGGGTCACGGATATTGTTCATTCTTGGCTAGTTTAACCCTTTGGCTTTTATTCCGACGTAATGGGAGTATGGGAGATGCAGCAATGACAACAGATTGAGTATTGTGTTACGAAGCTTATGCCCGGTAGCCAAGCCACCAATGCGGAGATGGGCGGAGCGTAAAGAGCTTAGATTGAGAAATCTCTTCTCTACTCCGCTTGAAACGTATCCACTGAAGAAAATGCGGAAACAACGAAATTAAATTGGTTGTTCACGACACTTCTACGCTCTTCGCTCCGCTTTGGTGGATTTCTGACCTTAAGCTTGTATTTTTTCTTTTTTTTATTTAAAAGTATTTTTTTATTTTTGACATGAATGTCGCTAATACCTACCGACTTATTGACACATGTTGGAGGTCTTCCTTGTGCAATAATGAATAATTGATTAAAAAGGACCTTAATACTAATAAATGTTGTATATCTATTCTAGTATGTACAGGGTGTCTATGGGACCATCATCGAAATCGCGAGAAAAAATCTGCTATTTAGCTCGAGTAGATGTGTAGTTTAGTATGGAACATCTGGGTAAGTTCTTATTAGCTTATCCGACAGATATTTTGACATATTTGTATAAAATTATGTCAAAATATCTGTCGGATAAGCTAACAAGAACTTATTCAGAAGTGGTGAAACAGGCCCTTAAACTTGTAACTCTACTGTAAACTGTAATTCACATAATTAACGTATTTAACCGCATGAAAGGGGTGGCTGAAAGCTACCATGAATGCAAGGTTTCCCCACGGAAGAAACCTTCACTTAAGGTCGAGGTCACGCTATATTGTTTAGATTTATTTAGCAGTTGGATCTCCATTGAGTGTGTTGAATATGACATGAGCCGTGTGGTTGCGGCTTTGACCACTTGTTTTTTGATCACTTTTAGCATTATTTCCCATGGTTGTCGTCAAATAGCATGTCATAGAGTTCGCCTTGAAATCCCGATGAAGAGATTTGGCAACCAGCATTTTTCCTGGAAACAAGCAAAGAGTTCACCTATCCCTATCGAGCATCCCTACTTAGGGTTGCCAGGCATCAGGATAAAGCCGGATGTAGACAAACATATTTTTTTAGTGGTTATTATGGGAAACTAGTCATAGCGGGAAGTGGACGATCTGGGAACGGACATTCTGGGACTTGGTCGTTTTGGGAAGTAGTCATTACGGTACGAACATTTGCTGATTGCCCATGGTTCGCCGGGTTTCAATACGTCACTCGAGAAGAGTTCATTCTTGCTACACTGCATTTCACATAGGATGGGTACTGATAGGACTCTTTTCCTAACAGTATAAGTGCGAAAATTGCTTGTTTCATTCACCTTCAAATAAACAGTTGATTAGGTAATTAATCATAAACAAAGGCAGGTAAATCAACATTTATCTTAAGGGAAATGACCGACAACATTTCGTGAGATAACATTTTACGTGCGTGCTTTGGAACGCTGTCAAAATAATGTTTACGAAAATAATATTTGTTTATCCTTTTTTTTTTACACATTATACTGTCAATGAACTCTTGTATAAAATAAAACTGTATTGGTGTAGTCGAGCTTATATATTGGAAACGATAATCAAAGTTTACATCTCTCAGTCAGTAAGAATAATAAATAACTGTGTTCCGTACTAAAATCACATAGTAAATACTAGTTCTACAAAATTGTCAAAACGGAACACTTATGGAATCACCTTAGTGTCTGTCCTTCCGTCTTTCACAAGCGTTGTTCTCATACTATTTATTATTTTGATTATGATTTCTTCAGAGATCAAAAGCTTCCACATGTCAATCTACTCGTAAACATCTGTTGCATATTTTTTATGATTGAGTTCAATCATACGATTGTCCCGTGCTGATTATTGCTCTTTTATCCGACTCGAGCCAAATGGATTTGCGTCATTTGGGAGTTAAATTTGGTACTGATGAATAACTGCATATGCACGAAACAGCAACAAAGCGATGTCAAAGATTCGGTCATAATAAGAAATAATTAATGAAGAAATGAGGGATTTTACGAGAGCCTTTAAAAATTAAAATTAAATAAGCAGGAAAATATGAACAGACTCTCTGTCAACGAATGGGTCGTCGTCATGGAGTAAGAGGAGATGGCATATCGGCTTGTTTCTATAGAAAATTATGTCGCCGACAAAGGGGGTGAGGGACGGGTGAGGGGAGACAAAAAGCTTAGAGGAGCGTGTAATTTCTCTATGGTCGCCGTACAAACTAGTGCTCAGTTGGTGGTTACTGTGCACACTTTGTTACACCATCTCTACCAAGGGGAGCGTGTAATTTCTCTATGGTCGTCGTGCATCAGACTGGACCAGTGATATGCATGATTTCGCATAAACAAATTAAATTAACATCTTTGGACCCAGGTCACAAAAAAAAACAATATCTATCGAGACATCTTGAACTCCGTTTATGTCAGGAAACTACCTATTTTGCTATGGCCATTTTAAACATTCAAAAATTGTTTTATAATAGTCTTGTACAAAACTTTTAGCTATAAGACTCCGCTGTAATCTAAGCTTTTAATATTATAAAACTCTTCTTGAATTTTTCAAGTATCTCCTCCTTGATAAAAATGTCGCGAAAGTAGTCAGACAAAAATAAGTACATTAAAAAAAGAATTATTGGGTAGCCCATTCTTAGCCCGGCTTGCGCCAACAATTATTTAGGGTTAAACGTATTTAGTTAGTGATAGTTCTGTCTTTCACATTGCTCATACAAATGACAGTGGCAGCATCATATTTTTAAATATTATGTTTAAGCCTAAATACTTTTTGGTGCAAGCCAGCCTAAGCCTAGCAAGAATTAATCAAAAATAAAATAATAATTAAATTGTTGAAACTTAAAATACTATTTCTAGTTGATACTTTCGGTTTACGGTTTTGGCAATTTCTTATCATAATATGTTTCTTTGTCAATAACCTTATCGGTCGAATTTAACGAATTCTTATTATCTTATCATTATCAGATATATATACACAAACGCGAGTTTTAGTAAAATTTGTGAACAAAGGCGTCGTAATAACGTACGTCCTTCAGACTGGAAGTAAACACTGGTTTATTTTCAATTTCTACTTTATTCACTTTTGCTTTTCATTCGTATTTCTTTCGTGTTTTCTTCGTTGTTCCACACTGAAATCTTTACTGAGTAGAATTTTCAAGCCAATAGATATATGCTAACCTTCGTTTACGTTGTTTTTACCTACGTAACAGCAATTACGTGGTAAATGTGATTGAAAAACAGGGTACGGGGCCTCGGGTGTCGTACGCCGACCAATTTGGCGAAGTTAAAAGGGCCAATTTAAATATAACAGAAACCAATAAGTGGTAATGGAACTTTTTATGAGCGTGGAACTCAATTGATTAGAAAGATTTTACAAAGCCTAATAATAATAAGTTAAATTTTATACAATTTGAATCTGAAAATAAATGATTTCTTATGACACTGAGAGCATCGGTGGCGCGTTGCGGAGAGCTATGGAAACTCAATTTTGAGGCCCGGGTTCAAATCCGCACGGACCACATGCCATGTACCAATGAGTTTTTCTAACTTATTGACGTAATACCGATTGCTCTCAAACGTTGAAGGAAAACATCGTGAGGAAACCTGCATACGCTGAAGAAGAAATTCCGACGCGTATGTGAAGTTTAACAATCAGCATTGGGCCCGCGTGGTGGACTAACGCCCATTCACCCTCCTTA
Source organism: Agonopterix heracliana (assembly GCA_963693445.1). Taxonomy (NCBI): domain Eukaryota; kingdom Metazoa; phylum Arthropoda; class Insecta; order Lepidoptera; family Depressariidae; genus Agonopterix; species Agonopterix heracliana. The sequence goes on along the minus strand of OY856323.1, from coordinate 3,544,873 downwards.
AGGGTAGGCCGGTGCCCTGCAGTGGGACGTATATAGGCTGCGATGATGATGATGACACTGAGATAATGCTTGTTGGTTTAACATGAAAATTTGCAATGCGAGGTTTATGACAGATTTTGATATAACATTTCAATGGTCAGGGTAGAATTACCATTACGTTACGTCTAGTCTAGTCGGTTAAGGACGTTTATTCCTTCCGGACTCACTAAGTCAGTCAATATAGTGAGTTGGGTTAGATTAGAGAGACTAATATGGATTCAGTACTTAGTGCGTATACGCTCAAGGTTTTCCAGTGACTTCTAAACTCCCTGAAGTTATATGTAGGTACATGGGTGGGTACTTAGTAATTTACGAGCGTTTGTCCTTTCGGGCTCGTCGGGAACTTTTCTACAACTACCAACAAAATATTCGATTCTGTATATTTAAGGTTTCTGGAAACTTGAAAATATATTCCACAAAAACTTTCGCTTCAATTCGTAATTTATGAGAAAAGGTAATTTTAACAAAAGGAACTTTTTATGTAAGCTTTTTGTAAGTTCATTTTTTATTAAAACATTTTAATGAAAGTCGGGAGTTGGGACTGAAAATATAATCTTTAACGAATAGCTTTGACATTAGCAATTCCTTACACAGATAAAGACTGACTTTAATTGTACTAATTAATGTCACAGACGATCTTGAATCCATATTATTCCGCGTCTACTTCTGTAGTAACGAAAGGCTTGTTTAATGAAATTGGATGTGATTGTGAATATGGTTGACATTGGATCGTCGGCTTGATGAAACTAATTGGACGCAGACGCCGTTCTCGATAAGTCTGGACAGTCATATTTTGTAAAATGATGGCATAGTTGACATTTGATATTACTAATTTAAGGAGCATCGGCAGCGCGTTAGCAGATACCAGGGTTTTCATTGAAGGTCCGTGTTTGATTCTGAATCCTCATATTTTTAAGTAGGTAGATACATACAGGGTACCGAGTCTATAGTGCAGCCCGGAATCGTATTTTTTTATTTCTAAACAATTAAACAACATTTCCAAAAAACAAGAATTCAATTTATCGAAACATTGCGGATTATTATGTTTTATGCTTGTAGCTATTATTAAACCGCCAAAATTACCGTTTTTCTTTTGGTTTTCTAGGGGATCGATAGAAGGCGCTACGGTCTGTGCGAATGAAAGTAAAAATTTCAAAAACACATTCTTTATAATAATAAAGAGGGAAAAGATGATCAAGAAGATGCCAATTGCCAACGCATCTTTTGATGGCATATTTCATTATTTACTAATAATTTTAATCTAAAATTCGAAACTTTTTTTAGAAACTAAATAAAAAAAAAAAAAACGCTCATTGGCCACTTTTATAACTACGAATATTATAAAAACAAATCCGCAGTGACCCGATAAATTGAAAATCAGCAATGACTACAATGTGACATTCTTGTTTTATGGAAATATTGTTTATTGGGGGCAGCACAATAGGCTCATAAACATTCATTATGTCTGTTGATTTTTTTATTTCATTTATTTGCGCAAAAATTCAATTGCTGATTGAAGATTTATTTTTTATTTTTTTTCACGTTCATTTAAAATTGACCATCCAACTAACCATCCATGTAACTAACGTACGTAACGGTACATTAAAGTATTTCATTGATTTAATAACACCAATTTATAAATAAAAATTGATCTTTTTGTTCTCTATAATCCTGGAAACAAGAATGTTTTGTTTGCATCGAGTGTGACCTACAGACAACCTTAGCTCATCGATCGCTTGAAACCTTACGTTCGGGAGGTAGATCTCCTTGTTTGTTTTGCCAAGTTTTAACACTAAAACCAGTTTCGACAAGCTAATTGAACTCTGGACTTTAAGGGTATATTATTCGGAGCGCGCTCCATACAAACGTACTATGGTGATATTTTCAATACTAACCAATTAAAGTCAATGAAATTTTTCAGAAACAATCTAAAAACAAATTTCTATGCTCGTATGGAGTCAGATTTTCGTTAAAATGTAAAGTTTTCAAGTTACAGAGCCTCAAAGATTTCCATACAAATCTTAAATTAATCCTAGCATTGAAACTGTATATTTTAACGAAAATCTGACTCTATAGAAGCATAGAGATTTGTTTCTAGATTGTTTCTGTAAAATTTCCTTGAATTTAATTGGTTATTTTTTAAATATCTCCATAGTACGTTTGTATGCAGCGTGCATTTTCGCTCTCGGAATAATATTCTCTTAATGCATTTGCTTTATGGGTAAAATTAGTGTAGAAAACGTTGATCCTGGTTCCTGGGATCCTGGCAGGAGTTACAGGGGTGGGCCTATGCACGTAAAATGTGTATTATAGGAAGCTATAGCGTATAGATTGGTTATGTATGATGTTTATTGATCAATTTCAACTTTTTCGTCAATGATAATATTCCTGAAATAGGATCTGAGAAGGCAGTTAATAATACACTCTCAAACATAGGGCTGCCACCTTTGTATAACTGCAAAATAAGGTTCTCTTACTGAATGGGTTCCGTTAGAAATCTGATCGATTAATTTATGTTTAAAATTGATTTTTATGCAAGCAATATTGCGAAGATTATATTTTTTATTTAAAGAAAACCGGGTACCTAACAGATTGAACAGTGTCATCGGCTTAATTACTAACTGCTTCAGAGCCTCATCAGTTTTAATTCGATTGAGGCTAGGGCTGCCATCCGTCCGGGTTTCCCCGGATTTATCCTAGTTTGAGGGGCGTCCGGGGGCGTCCGGGCGGGGTCGTCACGAAAGTGTCCGGGGGAAACCCGGACACTTACTGTGTCCGGGTAAGACCCGATTATTTTTACACAAAATGGTAATAAAACGTTCGTTTTATCCACAAATCAACTCGATTTCGGCATAAACTGAACAATCAAGTTGTTATGTAGCACTTAGATCAAAATAAAATTAATGGATAGGTCTTATGCGAACATTTCATACCGGAAAAATGAGGCAAAACAAATGAAAGGTTTACTTCAAATTTGTATGCAAGTACCCTAGATTTGACAGATAATGGCGCTAGTTTGTATGGACCAAGTGCACCAGGAGTTTGCTCCAACTTACCGCGCTATAGGCCTATCCATTGATTTTATTTTGATCTAAGATGTAGCAAAATCATGAGTTCGTTTCGCTCGCTCCAGCTTTTATTCAACCTCGATTTCGGCATGACCTAGAAATGCGCTATAATATTTGAAAAAATTTCGAGCTCGCTTCGCTCGCTCCTGGTTTTATACTGTATTGAATCGATATAATCGTATTGCAAAATCTTATTATAACATGAAAAAATCTCGAGCTCGCTTCGCTCGCTCCCGGTTTTATATTGTATTGATTTGATTAAGTCGTATTGCAAATCTCGAGCTCACTTCGCTCGTTCCTGGTTGTATAGCGTATTGATACGATCGTTTGTCATCCTATAGGCATACGAGTGAACAATCGAGTTGTTGTGTAGCAAAATCATGAGTTCGTTTCGCTCGCTCCAGCTTTTATTATAGACCTCGATTTTGACGGGACCTGGAAATGCGCTATAATATTTGGCAAAATCTCGAGCTCGCTTCGCTCGCTCTTGGTTTTATGCTGTATTAAATCGATTTAATCGTATTGCAAAATCTCGTTATAATAAGACAAAATCTTGAGCTCACTTCGAACAACTACTTACTAACTTAAATAAAAAATATATTTTGTGGTCGTCCGGGGAAAATTCCAGATTTTACTGAAATGTCCGGGGTTTTTGACGTCTTTGCCCGGCGACGACGATTTTGGCGATGGCAGCCCTATTTGAGGCCTGTGTATGAAAGGGAATTTCAGACATGTTATTGTAAAAACACGGGAGAGGTGGCAGCCCTACACACACTTATTTACAGATGATTTAGTTCATAAACGTGTCTTACGGTTTGATGAACTAAGTACCTTATTCGTTTTCACTTCGCTAATTTAATACTTATTTGAGTCAAATATAACACGAACTACGATCATGTACGAAAATAACTCTTCACTTAGTTTGTTAGTGTCGTTATTTACATTCATTGATACTTATCTATTACCTACATAAAGTAAAAGTTCACGACATTTTTACCCGACTGCGACAGAGGGTTTTTTCTTTCAAGGTAGGTAGTGAGATACTTTGTTGTTACCATCAACCACTTGCATGCAGTTGCAGAAAGTCCTATGATTGACGATCTGGCTGGTGAGATAGTTACCACGCCGGAATGCCAATGAAGTCGTTTTGCGTCAAAGCATGGAAGTTGTGTTCGTTGTTGTATGCTTTCAATATTAAAAGCTTATGATTGGGATCAGAAAATGAAATTGGGATGAGAATATGATTAGCCGTCCTGGTGAAGAAATTGGTCAATCAGGATTAGACGCTTGCGTGCTCAGGGCACCTCAGGGTGTGCCATATCAGGGGTTCAGTGCGTTACAGTAGTACCAAGTTTACAAGTCTCACCGATGTTCCTGCGCAGTAGACAAACTTTAATAGCTCGCGAAATTATATTGAGCAATTAGGAGGAGGCTCCTTAAATGCTTTGCCGCTATTGGCTAATAGTTTTCGCGCCCTTTTCGCTGCTATCCAACTTTGCACCCTTTGATTACTAAATGACTTCGGGATTTGACGCGGACTCGGGTCTGCTCTGCGCAAACGGATATTGACAAGCGGAATTATTTTCCGGGCCCTGTTTAATAAACGCGACAATTGACAATGACAATTCAAAGTACATTGCTGGTTACTAATGACGCTTCTACACTACAGTGCTTCATGTGTCCTAGCATTCTCAGCAATGTAATCTGAATTGTCGTTGTCAATTGTCAACTGTCACGTTTATTAATTAAATAGGGCCCTGGTCGTACTGTACTACTTTTCTTTGTGCCATCAGAAATTCATGTGTCAATGTGCTTTATCCATAGTTAGGGCAATATCACACAAGCTATTTTTGAGCGTAGGTTGGATGGAATGACGTGTCAAATAGTAATAGGCAGCTAGTTTATCGCCCCAAATAACACCGCTAAAGGAACCGTACCTTTGAATTTATGTGGTAATTCAGTGAATGCGTAAAGTATATTGGTATTAATTTATGAAACGACTGCGCATAAAGAGTGTCTTGTATTCTGACTGTAGTAGTCATTACTCTGATTAGTTCTTGCACAAACAATTTAAGGTTCCTTTTATCGTCTTCTATCGATGCTTGGAAAAACATGAATATAAAAACCCAGATTATACAGCCCGTAACAGAATTTAACAGAAACTACTTGGTTCGAATCATTGTTTAAGCAAAATTGTAGGTACAGTCTGTCTAAAAAGTCTTGACAATGAGGGCGCTGCCTCCACGCAAGAACGTCAAAATCACGCATAACCTGGAAACACCACCATACTAAAACGCTGTAATTCCTCAAACATTAATGTCTCGACTTTATAGATGTGTGTTTATTGCATCTCTGCAGCTTAGCCTATGATTTTCAGTGAGACGTATACCTACAGAAGGATTCAAATTTGAAGTCGATTTTTTTTTCCCACGTTGAATTTTTTGAAAACATTGGAATCAAAATAAGTTATGTTTCGATGATCGCAGTTTAATATTTGTACACGTTGCCGTTGTGCCCTAATCTAACGTCCCTGGATGGATAAAAAAGATAACCTTTTAGATTATTATCAGTAGGTATTTCCTTAGCAATTACACACCAATCGACGTAAATCGTACATTTTTTTATTGTAAACAGTTAAGTATAAATGATATTTTGTTTGGATAATGATAATGACTCATCGGCCGGATGATTCAAATAATATCAATTTGGTGATATTTTTGGGCGTATAATAATTTTAGGAAGTATTTTAATGGCCCTTATCAAGAATACATCGATGTGGAATTTTTATTACATACATTTAAAATGATATTTAACAAATATCGCTGGAATGAGGTTGTGATGCTTTCCGGAATTATTGAGCTATTTCTAGATTAGATTAGATTAGATATCTTTATTGCATTCATGTACAGCTTTTGTTTCTATTAATTTTTACTATGCTATTATTTATATACATATGTTTGTCTGTTATACTGTAAACTAAAATCCGTAAATACCTAAAATAACGAAAAAAACTATTCCTTACATTTGGTTCGAGTATACCATTTTCTACGTAACAAACAACAATGTTATTTCCGTTCAAATAATGCGTGTGTGTGACAGCCTGTCAAATACTGAAACGCTGAATTCAGACCATCAAACTGAACAAGTTTCAGTATGGAGCCAGTCATTTTATGTTTTGTCTGTTATACAGGGTGTACACTTAAATGCGTAACATACATAAACGAATCGAACCATCACACTGAAAAACTTTCACTATCGAACCCACATTGAAATCGTGAAAAAAATCAACTGTTACATACATTTGGGTCGAGTCGAGTAGCTATTGACATTTTCTATGTAACAACAATGTCATTTCCCTTCGAATATGATGAAAAGTAGTGTTAGATATTATTTATAGATGTTAGCGAAAACATTGCTCTCGTCATTTTACTATTACGATTCTATTTAGGATCACGTAAACAAAACCCGTTTTATATTTAGGCAAACATAAAACATGTAAGAGTAGTGACAGCTTGATTGGTTTTGAAGATATATTCTGTCTGGAAGTCGTTAAATTCTTGTCGATTTCTGAAAAATATCTCTCTGTCAACATAATAAGAAGATGAGCGATTTTGAGTTTGAATTAAATGTTTTTAAGACACAAAATGATCTTGATTGATAAAAGCGAAGAATGCATGAGGTATTTTATGGTGGTAATGCTCTCTTTCAATCACATTTTTAGCTAATTGGTATCCGTTTAGTTATTCAAATAAGTACTTACATACATAAACTCAAGACGGTACTCCTTTCCAGTTGTTAGCAACTTGCTTCAACCACCAAAACGCAAGGTTCATTCTGTAAATTGAAAAAAAAAATTATAAATAAAACTAAATTTTAGTGACTTGCAAACTATTTCGTGTCACATAATCACAATTTGGTTATATTTGACAAAACATTTTTTTTAGTGTACCATATTTGTGTTAGCCACGGTACCATCAATAATTCAAATAACTAAACACACAGCCTGTGTAACATTTTGCGAATGTGACGTAATAATAAGACTGACACTGGTATCGATTCGGTATTGCCACGACGTAACTTAACTAAATTTATTCCTGTCATTTTCTAACATTCGACTAAGAAAAGAGACAGAAAACCAAGAACTGACTTTAGTGCTGTCAAAGTGACGCTACACGCCCAAAAACGACTTAAATAAGATGGCGTGCATTATGATGACATCTTATTTTGGGCGTGTAGCGTCACTTTGACAGCACTAAAGTGACAGGAATAAATTTAGTTAAGTTAAGTCGTGGCAATACCGAATCGATACCATTGTGCACCTAGTAACAAAAACAAAGTTAAGTGAAGGCAATCAATTTTTCTTTCATATATGGTAAATTATATTGAAAAACTTTCCTAATTTCGTTCCCAAACAATATTAAACAAATTTGTAAAATTGGGCTGCCATTTCCTATACCTAGTTGTGGTTTTGCCAATAAACAGTTACAGCCCATGTTTTAGTAAGGCCTTGGGAAACCTAGCCAAGGATCCAACGATCTAAAAGAACTTTGTCAGCAGGCAATAGTTTACACAAAATGTTACATTACCACGAATAGGTAAATACTAGTTTAGTAAAATATGAACGGTATCGACCTTCGGAGCATATTTTGCGCTTCCTATCTCAGCATTGCGGCAAACAAAACACTGTCATGTTTGTTTACTTTGCATTTTGTCTGTCCTTACTATCCACGTGACATTTTCTATTATTAGAAAGAAAGAAACATTCATTATTTGCGTAGATAAATAGGGTAAATCGTTAATAATTGGCCACTTTACTACCTTGCTTATTTAGAATATTTATTGTAACCACCTTCCCACTTGTATTCATTCAGAGGAAGTAGTTAATATTGAAAATAATGAACATATTGTGTACTAAAGAAGCTGACATTATTGATCTCATGAGTGATTTAATTTTTTTATTGAAGATTACTTTTAACCTAGTTACTAGCCAGCATTTCTAATACGATTCTTTTTTTTCCCCAATAACTAGCCATACACCTTTATTACACTGAGAACGTCAAAAGTCAAATTTATCATAGAAGTTCTTATTTTCAAATGCATGTACGCTACCCTATCAGAAAAAGAAGCAACCGGCCATTATATAAACTTTTACGTTAATTGGTGAAGTTAATACTTGACTATTACTTGAAATAACGGACGTTCTCTGGAAAAGTTACTTGAATTGTGTGAATGTAAATAGAATTCTTAGTTTATCAATATCAGTTTAATGTGTCTAGATATTGGGGGGCGGCTAGTTATTGACGAATTACCCTATATCGCATAGAATTATTTAAACAGACACGAACACACATGCAATATTAAAAGTAGGTAGTTAGGTACCTTTTAAAAGGTTTTATTTACATTTTTGTCACGTTTAGGTAATTTTTAAACACTTTTCACATTTTCAGGGGCGACAGACAGACCATCGAACTGATCAACTTTTACTATGGGAAAAAATCGCAACAATCCGATCCGAGGCAGATATTCTTTTATGTTTGTTCCTATAGCGTATTTATTTAAGTTATAAAGTTTTATTTAATTTTGATGGTCTGAGCCACCCCTGAAATTTTTTAAGTGATTAAAGAGTCTTCCTGCATAGGCTCCTTGAAACTGAACAACTTTCTCTATGGGACAAACATCAAGATACCGCACGGCTTATAATTTTAAATCAGTTTTACTATAAGTTATTAATTATTATTATCAATAAGGTCAATTGATACGTTTTCGACGAGACATATCCTGTCTGGCGATTTTACACAATCGATAATCGTTTAATGTTAATCGATTCCGCAACCGTATACATATTCGTTACCAAGGCCGTCGATTCCTCAGGGAACACAAGTTCGCATGGATCGCATAACAAATTTACGTAACAGCGCAGTTACCAGAAGACACCCGACAGAAACCTTGTGTCAACGCCGTAATGATGAAAATAGGTTGATTGGAGCGACGTAAGATTTAGATGGAACAGTAGGTTACGTTTTACTGGAACGTGACAGGTTACGTAACGTAGACGTGAGTTGAATTAAGTAATTTAACATCTAGGATTCTAGATTTTAATGATGACACTTGTTATGTTGTGAGGATGATATCTTTATTTGATTTGACTTCACTGTTTACCTACTCTGATAATCTTCTTAGATACATTTTACTTCATTCAAATTGGCAATATAAAAATTGCTAAACAACAATTGGTAGTAGAGCAGGGGTAGCCAATCTTTTCAAGTAGGCGGTCTAACATTGAAACTCTCGATATACCAGGCGGTCTACTTTTAAAAACAGTGTTTCAGATATTATTTATTCAATAGACATCTTATATTGGGCTGGTAGTTGTTTGGCATGGTTAAATGCTCATCTGTAGACTTTTATCGATTTTTATCGCATTCATTTTGGAAAACGCTGTTTCACAAACGTAGGTGGATCCAAAAAAACTCTGTCAAATATTTAACTACTTTTCGTTGGTATGAAAACTTGCGACAGTTTCCAATAGTAACGAAAGCTCGTAATTGGATAAATTGTTCTTAATTTATTGAACTCTTCCACGATACATACCGAATACCGATCTAGTGCCACAACCACCTCGTTGTTTATTATATAGATTGTCAAATACAGACACTGGCTTCCATCGTTATATCGTCTGTCAAGCACTGAGACAGGCATCCATCAATGCATCTCCGTCAGCGGCACTCTCGATGCCAACTCCTTTCTTTCACAAGTTCAAAGTTATCTTTCACACAATCCTTTCTCCGGTCTTCCTCTCATGCGTACACACTGCGACAGCATAATGAATAATTACGACTAGAAGTCAAGCTTCTTAAAGCGCGCGCAATGGCGCTAGTCTCGCGAAAAAATTTGTGGATTAAAATGGTGTATTTACGAGTCTAGCGGCGGTCTCTGGCTCGGCGTCCCGCTTGTATGAACCTTCCGATCTGTACGGATATTTAATCATGTGGCGACAGAGCAACCTACCCAAATTTGAACTCTATGGTCTTGGACATAGAGTCCGAGAGTAGTTCAGACATCCACACCGATAATTAAATTATTGTAATTTTGTCAGTCATCCCTCTGAATCATTTGTGTAAATGACTAGGTGACAACAACGGTAATAATTTTCAGAATTAACAATAATTATAAGTGACAGGACAAATAAGAAAAACTGCACGTGCAGCTGTAAGATATTGATAGAAGATAATGTAGCAGGTGGTGTGATAAACTGATATGATAGATAACGTATTCAGTTTGTGTACGCTGAGTCAATTTGTTGGAAATGGGAGGGCGGTTGACTACAAATAAAATATAATTTAGTTTCTTCTTCGGCAGCCGGCAGCAGAGGCCTCCATAAGAGGGACGAACGGGTCAGGGAGAATGGTGTTTGCCCGCCAGAGCTGAGCTGATATGTGTATAAAAATATGCATACAAATTAGTTCATATCAGAAGTTAGGTTAGCATGCGCGTAGAATAGCAATAAATATGTACGTAAATATCTAAATGAATCATTAAAATACAAACTAGTTTTTTAAGAATCTTGGTCTTGATAAATGAAAGTAACCAATCGTGTTTATGTTCACTTTTTCTCCGAATTCAAAATGGCTGATAGTGAAAGCTGTTATCAAACGCTTATCAGATAGAGATAAGAGTTTTCATTGAAAGGTAATCAGCTGTATTCACTAAAAAAAAAAAAACATTTTATGACGGCTCCATTTTGGCCACTCTGTATACAGGCTGTAATAAAACAGCCTAGTAATTTTTAAAAGAGAGGTTTTGTTTAGACCATCAAACTGAACAACTTTCAGGTTACATGCACTATGTAACATCTTATAAACCCATGGTTTTTTTTCACTATGGAGACGTCATCGAAAAAAAATCTGCTGTCCCATACATTTGAGGTGGTCGGTACCTACTGTAGTTTCGTATGAAACAGCGAGCGGTCGAAAATCGAGATATTTTTCTGGACCTTCCATACAAATATGCAGAAAAGAAAATTCCAGATTACAAAAAAAATCTGATGTTTCATACAAAACTGCAGTACCTGCCTACTCGACTCAAATGTACAACTGATATTTTTTTCTCGATGTTGGCTCCATAGTGAAAGTTGTTCAGTCTGATGATATAAACCAACTCCTTAATTCATTAGGGTATTTTGTTACACCTTGTATAATATTCACAATGTATTTTCCTTACTACTATGATTACTTGGATATAAAAAACGTTACCTATGCTTATGATCAATACATGACAAATACTTATATTTTCTGTCTGTTCAAATATTCTATAATTCTCAGTAATTTCGTTCGGATATAACTTTTTCTTTATTGCGAGTGGTATTTCATGTCAAATTCAAATGAACCTTGCTGTTAAGTGATATGGTTATTAATTGACTTTCAGTTAAATTACTTTCCTTTTGTCTCTGTTTATTTATAGATAATAGACTCGCCTAGATACAAATACAATGCTATGTTGAAAAACTAGATACCTCTTTGTAAAAGTATTGCGATTGACTTGAACTTTATTGCTTTAAAACTTTCTCTATTGCAGTATCTCTTGTGTAGACAGAGTCCACAGTTCAAGATGAAAGTGAACCATAGTTAAACATTGACTCTCCATAAAGATGTTTACAAAAATGTCTTTGTTTAAATGTTTAATTCCCATAATCAAGACTTTTTCTGTTTCCACAACTACAACTTGCATAACTACATCGTCATTAGCATCTACAGGATATTTCTTAATCTGAAACTTTTTGGGGATGATTAGACCATCAAATTGAACAACTTTATCTATGGGACCAAAAAAGATATCGCAAAAAAAAAATCTGCCGTGCCATTTGACTCAATTAGGTTTGTAGTTTTGTATGGAACAGCTGTGTTTTTTTTCGCGATTTCGATTTTGGTGCCATAGAGAAAGTTGTTCAGTTTGACGGTCTGATCATCCCCTGGAAAAAGTATCAGCTTATTAAGAAGGACCCTTAACAATTCCTAATTTCCAAATGCATGGGCATAGGCATGGTATACGAATAAAGCACGGGCCAAAGTTCAGGCTGCTGCGGATTCACCTTATTATAGCAATCCTATACAGCCTATAATCTCTCAGAGATTGCGTCGAACCTATCGATATCCAGTCGATGGGACACTTTATAGAATGAATGTCGAACGCACAAAAGAGGAGCTAAATACAGCCACATCATCATCACAGCCTATATACGTCCAACTGCAGGGCTCAGGCCTACCTCCCTCATGGGTGTATGGGCGTTAGTCCACCGCGCGTGCCCAATGCGGATTGTCTTCACATACGCAGTGTAATTTCTTCTTCGGCGTATGCAGGTTTCCTCACGTTGTTTTCCTTCACCGTTTGAGAGCAGTCGGTATTACGTACATAAGTATAGGAAATGTGTATTTCAATTTATTTATTGCACATCATAATGTTACAAAGGTGTTATAGTAGAAAGCTAACAGTTCATTATGAACCCTGTTTAAAGCGTATAAAATATAGGAACATTCATGGCTAATGCGGCTTGGTGGACTTTAAATTGATTTCTTTTTCAGCCTAGACATGACTACATACAGTTACACAAATACATACAAATGTTAAACTTACGTAAACCTAAGCACAAATTATGTTTTAAAACCAGTTTTTTAAATGATAGTCGTAATTAGCTCGCAAGCAAGGTTAAAACACTCAAATCTCGGTTAACATAAAATAAATAATGGATGTGTTTGAATTGAACCGTATGACGTATCTAAAATCTTATTTATTTATAGTAATACTGGTGAAATCCATATTACTACAATACAGTATAATGTGTATGTCTTTACCGGAAATGATACAATTCTACCTTGAAAAGATCAACAAAATCTTTATTATTGAATTTTATGTTTTTACCATGCCTCTATTCCTGTAAGGTATAATAAATTTATGGTTTTTACAAATAAATAAACTACACATTTCCTGAATAGACGTTCTATTGACTTTTTATTTTATGTTAAGAGAATATTATTCCAAGAGCGAAAATGCGCGCTGCATACAAACGTACTATGGTGATATTTTCAATACTAACCAATTAAAGTCAATGAAATTTTGCAGAAACAATCTAGAAACCAATCTCTATGCTTGTATGGAGTCAGATTTTCGTAAAAATATACAGTTTCAATGATATGATTAATTTAAGATTTGTATGGAAATCTTTGAGGCACTGTAACTTGAAAACTATAAATTTTAAAGAAAATCGGACTCCATACAAGCATAGAAATTTGTTTGTAGATGTTTCTGCAAAATTTCATTGACTTTAATTGGTTAGTATTGAAAATATCACCAAAATACGTTTGTATGGAGCGCGCTCCGAATAATATACCTTACCCTTAAAACTATAAATTTTTACAAAAATCTGACACAATAGAGATTAGTTTCTTAAAAATTTCATTTATTTAATTGGTTTGTATTGAAAATATAACCAGACTTCGTTTGTATGGAGCGCGCTCCGAATTATATCCTCCGTGGTGTACTTTGAGGCTTGTTCCCCAGTAGTGGGACTGTAGGGGTAATAACGAAGATTAAAATTATATCATAATCCTTTTCCCCTTCATGGGCAACTCATCCCACACACGACTCATCCCGCGGGCTCAGTTGACCGCTACTTTTTATGTTGGGGGCGACTCGGACCACTCGGTCAACTCATCCCGCGGTGGATTAGGTAAATAGTAGCAATTCGGTTCTGGCACTCGCCGGCCGCTACCGCGGCACCGCTCGCTCCGCTCGCTCGGCTCGTGCGCTGTGGTCACAAGAAACCTAACATGCTCGTCGCTTCGCTCCTCGCTAACCTAACCGTCTGAGTTGGAAAAGGGGGTTTCCCCATTCACTCCCGCCCCCATCCACCGCGGGATGAGTAGACCCCTTGGGAAATGAATGGGCCGAGTCACCCCCGACAAAATAAAAGGTGTCAACTGAGCCCGCGGGATGAGTCGTGTGTGGGATGAGTTGCCCATGAAGGTTCCTTTTCGGCGTGGTCAGTAACTATGCTACCACTTTACTATCAACTATCTTTGTAAGCGAGCATCTGCAACAAACAGGGTCCAACCTAAATATGCTGACCCTTTTTTTAATGGGATGATCAGACCATCAAACTGAGCAACTTTCTCTATGGGACCAACATAAAAATCGCGAGAAAAAAAACAGCTGTCCCATTTGGCTCGAGTCGGTTTGCAGTTTTGTATGGGACAGCCGATTTTTTTTTTCTCGATTTCGATGTTGGTCCCATAGAGAAAGTTGTTCAGTTTGATGGTCTGATCATCAAAAAAGGGTCCATTAAAAAGGGTCAGCATATTAGGTTGGACCCTGTTTGTTGCAGATGCTCGCTTACAAAGATAGTTGATAGTAAAGTGGTAGCTAAAGTTACTGACCACCCCGACCCTGTATTAAATTTTTAACGAACAAAACAAAAATGTGAAGGCAATCTACGAGTATTTGGGTACAACGTGCGTGATATCTAATTCTAAAACAGTGTCTTTAATGTTGTTAAACATCTCTATCAATGAATAGCCTTTAATATCCGGGAGTAAGATAACCCTGGGCTAATGAGATCATTAGCATTTGTTTAGATTTATCGTTGAAGAGATTGTGGCAATACATTCACTAGGCAACTAACACGAGATGCTCAAAATGTTTGGCAACGTAAGGCAACGTTGACCAACATCGTGCTACGTTGCCGGATGACTCTCAACATAACATGGTGAGAGTGAATGACTCTCAACATAACATGATGAGAGTGGATGACTCTCAACATAACATGATGAGAATGGATGACTCTCAACATAACATGATGAGAGTGGATGACTCTCAACATAACATGATGAGAGTGGATGACTCTCAACATAACATGATGAGAATGGATGACTCTCAACATAACATGATGAGAGTGGATGACTCTCAACATAACATGATGAGAGTCTGTTTTTTTGAGACAACATGAAGTCGCAATCCATTTTGACGTTTTGTGAGGCACGTTGAGGTTATGGATTTGCAATAGGGCATTGACTATTTTTTTTTCGCTTACGCTAGTGGACAGAATGTTAGTGTAACCGCGTATGAGATAGCGATAGTCATACAATTGCATACAATTTATAGATGAAGTGTCATTTCTTGGTCAGTGGCTGTAGTACAAAAATGTGGTTACGTCGCGTCGATAAGGACAGCAATAAGGTAGCGATCTCCTTTTTTAACTAGAGCGAATTTTCTATATGCATCTCTTATCGAGTGAATAGGACAAAACATGTTCCGACCTCTATTACTACTCCCTCTACACAAAAGGGTGTATGGAATTGTTTCATACTCATATTACAGAAACACCCTAATTTTTTTCAAAACGAAATGTGTTAAACATCTTACTATACCTACTAATGAATTCTCAATATCGTCGCTTATATACATATAAAACAACACCGCGCAAGTTGATTACCTACGTCAACTTTCAAGGCGAGACAAAAAATGTATTTATTTATTGTTGAATATTTATTGTTTGTTGAATTTATATTTATTAATTGTTGAATAGCGTGCTCTTATTGGTGGAAAAGTATAAGATTGTGATTGGTAGAACGAAGCGCGCGAATAGTTCTATCCAATATATCAAAATATGAAAACCGCCAAAATCGACTTGCGCGGTGTTGTTATACAGGGTGTTTCATAAGTAACAATAAATTTTTGAAACTCATAAGGGGGTGGTTTAGACCGTCAAACTGAACAACTTTCTCTATGGGACCCACATCGAAATCGCGAAAAAAAGAATTTTAAATCCCATACATATTTTAGCTCTAGTTGATTTGTAGAGTACTTTTAGAACATAATTTTCTTTTTTCGCGATTTCGATATTGGTCCCATAGTGAAAGTTGTTCAGTTTGATGGTCTACACCACCCCCTTAAATGTTTATTTGTAGTTTTGTAACACCTTGTATAAGCGACGATATTGCGATCATAATATTAAATTCATTAATTATAAAAATTTTAGACACTCTTTTTAAAACAGACAGAAAAATGTTAGTTTATAATTTTACAACTTGTTGAATTAAAAACAAAAAACATTGTAATAATAAAATAAAATTTACCAAAAGTAATCACCAACATTCAGTCAAGATATGAAAGCCGTGAATGGCTATTTTAAGAATTCATCTAGCTTTACCAAAATTAGGTCCGCGTTGCTAATTAAAAGTTTGAAACACTCTTCCGCTGTAGGTTGAATGAAATGTTCTTTTTCCTGTCGTATAAAGAAATATATTTATAATTATTTAAGGGAAATTTAAAAATAGAAAAATAACATAAAAGTTATATAAAATATTTAGAGTAACATATTATAGAAATGGTCTGCAACGCTATTGTAATAATTTTTTATGCCCAATAATGAGGGCCACAGATAAACCACTAATTATAATTTAAACTAAAAAAACTAATTATAATTTATATTTCTTTCCAGACCCTCCTTCAAAAGTACTGCCCGGAAATAGCGGCTGGTCCAACATGCTGCGATGAGGAGCAGCTGATAAACTTCGAGGCAAGCGTTAGTCTCGCTGGCAACTTGCTGGCTCGCTGCCCGGCTTGCTGGGATAACTTCAGGCAGCACGTGTGCCAGCTGACGTGCTCGCCCAAGCAGAGCGAGTTCCTCAAGGTCGTCCAAGTGGATCAGTACAATGGTGAGCTCTATTGCACAAGGAATAAAGTCTAGTTATCACCCTGCTGGGACAACTTCAGGCAGCACGTGTGCCAGCTTATCTGCTCACCCAAGCAGGAGCGAGTTCCTCAAGGTCGTCAAAGTGGAACAATGGTGAGCTCTTTTGCATAAGGAATAAAGTCTAGTTATCGCCCTGCTGGGACAACTTCAGGCAGCACGTGTGCCAGCTTACTTGCTCGCCCAAGCAGAGCGAGTTCCTCAAGGTCGTCAAAGTGGATCAGTACAATGGTGAGCTCTATTGCACAAGGAATAAAGTCAAAGCTATCACCCTGCTGGGACAACTTCAGGCAGCACGTGTGCCAGCTTACTTGCTCGCCCAAGCAGAGCGAGTTCCTCAAGGTCGTCAAAGTGGATCAGTACAATGGTGAGCTCTATTGCATAAGGAATAAAGTCTAGTTACCACACTGCTGGGACAGCTACAGGCAGGACGTATGCCATCTGCCTGGACGAGCAGGTAGAGCGAGTACATCGTGAGCTTTATTCCACAGGACATAAAGTCTGCTGGGATAAGTTCTGCAGTTTCGCAGGCTGCTCTTCCGATTTTGGATCAGAGCTAGGGACATGTGTTGGTTAATTGGAGGAAAAGTTGTTATTATTAGTCGCCTTACGTCTTATTTCTGTCTCTTATCTCGCATATAAAGTTATATTGATCTTTTTTTTTTTATCTAAGCTTACAGGAACATTTCAAACCAGAAAAATGAGGCAAAACAAATGAAAGGTTTACTTCAAATTTGTATGCAAGTGCCCTAGATTTGACAGATAATGGCGCTAGTTTGTATGCACCAAGTGCACCAGTAGTTTGCTTCAACTTACCGCGCTTTAGGCCTATCCATTAATTTTATTTTGATCTAAGTGTACAGCAGTTAAATATATTCAAGAGCTGCGGCTGTATTACTTAACATTTTGTCAATGACAAGTTAACAGAAAGACTCCATAATTTTTGAATTAAGTTTAATGAATATGTCTTTCTTTTCCAGAAACAACAAAGAGGATAACGGAGTTGGACTACCATCTGAGTTTGAATTACATGGAGAGTACATTCAATTCATGTTCACAGGTAATTTGACAATTTAATCTATTTGACATTTAAAGCTTTATTGTAATAAATTGCAAAAACTCATTGGTTGTGGCGTGTGGATATTCAAAGCCGTAGGTAATTGAAAGCCCTCACCATTTCCAATACACCATTGTCGGTATTGTACAAGTATCCGGGCAGAGAGGATAGGTATCCTCCCCTTTCGGATCTATTAAAGACCAGTGACTCGTGCCGGATAATTCCGTCAGATGGCGGTGTAACGCCGTTTGTTCACCGCCGCCGTCACCGGGACTTCACCTTCAAGGGGATGAATAAAGTTATTTTTTTTTGTAACTGATTTTACTGAAGAATTATCTTTACACGAGTGTTTCCACAATTACAGGTGCAAGTGCCATCGTCGAATGACCTCGCTATCGGGATAATGTGCGGGAATTGGGGGGCCAAGTCGTGTACTGCGCTGCGCTGGTTCTCGTACATGGGCACCAAGAAGGACAACCCCTTCGTGCCGTTCCAGATCAACTATGTGCCGAGCCCTGGAGATGGATTGGTGCCTCTCGACCCGCCTACTAGGAAGTGCGGCGTTGGCGTTAATGTAAGATATTTAATCATGTATTTTCTGTCATGGAATCTGTTTGTCTGTCTATACATTATGCCAATTTTAATTTTACTACTAAGCAGATAAACTGACGTTCGCTCTACATATATTTACGCTCATTATCTCTAAAGGGGAGAGCAGGGCCTGATGTGTACACAGAATCCGCATTTTGTATGGACTAGAAAGTTAATAATTTTTTCTCCCCTCCGGACGGAAAGCGTCAATTTTCGTTCCTCTGCGATAAACGAAGCTGTCGCTTTCCACCTCCGTCGAGGAGAAAATTAGTATACTGACCACGGACAGTAAATAAGAGAGCCTCAGATCACCATTTATGTTTGTTGACCTCTGCTTCACCTCGGTCAACAATTACATGAGATCTGAGACCTTTCTTATATTCCTGCCCTCGGTGTGTAATCTAACAATAACGGGTTTTTTTACCGCGTTGTTTTTGTTGTCTGGACTATAAAGTTGTCATTAATGTCCCTTATAAGTGACACGCTGTCAACCCGTCGATGTTGCCAATACATGTTTAATTTTGTATGTTGAATTTGTAACAATATTCGTTCAGTCGACTTTTGATGAAACTGTAAAGGCCTCCGCACATTGCAGCGATTTTATCCAGCGATAATATCGCTCGATAAAATTTGCGATAGTTGTTCTCAGTACATTATGTATGGGGCCGCGCTCGATCCCACACACTGCCGCGATATTATCGCGACCTGACGCAATCTCTTTCGACTACATTCAGTGAAGGGCGCATGCGTGACGCGAATCGCGGAATCGCTGCAGTGTGTAAGGTGTCGCGATATCGCTGTCGATAATATCGCTCGATAAAATCGCTGCAGTGTGCGGAGGCTTTAAAAGAGCGGATGTCTGATAAAACTGTAAAAGAGCCTGGGACCATAACCTGATAAGAATGAGAAAAAGTATTATGTTCTCTCATCATCATCATCATCTCAGCCGATGGACGTCCACTGCTGGACATAGGCCTCCCCCAAGGATCGCCAAAACGACCGGTCCTCCGCTGCCCTCATCCACCGGTTTCCCGCCGCCTTCACCAGGTCGTCGGTCCATCGTGTGGGGAGCTGGGGAGCCTACCCACGCTGCGCTTTCCGGTACGCGGCCGCCACTCGAGAACCTTCCGGCCCCATCGGCCATCGGTTCTGCGAGCAATGTGCCCCGCCCACTGCCACTTTAGTTTAGCAATTCTTTGGGCTATGTCAGCTACTCTGGTTCTTCTGCGGATTTCTTCATTTCTGATCCGATCTCGCAGGGAAACTCCGAGCATAGCCCTCTCCATTGCCCTTTGGGTGAGTTTCAGCCTTTTTATGAGGCCTTGAGTGAGCGACCACGTCTCTGTTCCATATGTCATCACTGGCAACACACACTGATCGAAGACTTTCGTTTTAAGACACTGCGGTATTTGGGACGTCAAGATACTACGTAGCTGCCCGAACGCTGCCCAGCTGAGTTGGATTCGACGGTTGATCTCTTTCTCAAAGTTTGACCTCTAGGACCTATATTATGTTCTCTATCTATATAAAAATAGGGATTATTGTAGTAGGTTACGGCGTACTTATTCGCTTTGAAAGTGTTTGTATAGTGTACATTTGCGGGTGCGACAGGTAGCGCCATCTGTTGGCTTCGCAGCTATAACATGCGCTGTTCTGGGTGTTGACTGATATTTTCTCTCGCTCGCTTTCTTTAATTTGCGTATAAGCCTGTCCTGTTTTCGCGACTATTATTAATTATTATTTTTATGTCAGTTCTGTTTCTTTTTACCCGACTGCGCCAGAAGCAGGGTTATGTTTTTCGAGCGTTTGTATGTATGTATGTATATAGGTAGGTATGTATGTATGTATGTTTGTATGTCTATTTCTTTGGGACGCCCTACAGCCTAAACGGCTTGATGGATTTTAACGTATGAGATGTCGTTAGATTCGTAAAAATTAACATGACACTACCTAATAAGTAATAATAAGTTTTTATATCTGATTAGTGGTTATAGAGCTTGTTTTTCCCTTTTCAGCGGTAACCTATCTTACTTTCGAAATTTCACTGACCGAATTTCAGTTGTTCGAAAACGGTTTATAGAATTTTCTAATGACAGATATTTTGTTACACATACATTTGTTACTCCTTATAAAGACTTGAAGAAGTATCATTTTCCAGAAAATTTAAAATCATAATTTCATAATCATTTTTTTTCTTTTGACAACGGTCTTCTGGGTTCGAAGTTTTAAAATGTAGAAGCAACTTCTTCCAAAGTATGACTAGGACACAACACAGTAAAGTTTTCTGTAATAATTACCTAGTAGATACATGATACCAGGATTATAGCACCAACATGCTTGCTAGCATGCTGCTTGCTTGCTTGCTTGCTTGTTGCTTGCTTGTATGCATGTTAGGGGGACCGGTGCGGGGGGAAGCCCCCTGCCTGAGAAAAACAAACCGGTGGTTTTAAAAATGTAGGTTAGGTTAGGTTAGAACATGTAAAACACTTAGCGGAGCGAGCGAAGCGAGCAGAGCATCAAAATGCTTGCTGCATGCATGCTGCATGCTTGCTGAATGTTTGCTTGTATGTTGCTTGCTTGCTTGTATGCATGTTGGGGGGTGCAGGGGGCGTAAGCCCCCTGCCTGAGAAAAACAACCTGGTGGTTTTAAAATTGTAGGTTAGGTTAGGTTAGGTTAGAACATGTAAAACACTAAGCGGAGCGAGCGAAGCGAGCGGAGCATCAAAATGCTTGCAGCATGCTTGCTTGCTTGCTGCATGTTTGCTTGCTTGCTGCATGCTTGCTTGCTTGCTTGCATGCTAGCTTGCTTGCTGCATGCTTGCTTGTTTGCTTATAATGTATGTTGAAGGTGCGAGAGGTGGACGCCCCCTAACTGAAAAAAACCATCTGGTGTTTTTAAAATTCTAGGATAGGTTAGGTTAAATATTTCTGCGGAAATGTGACTGTACGGAAAAACAAATATTCGAAAAAGTAAATTATCTGACTTACATTACTTCGGAAAACTGTGTTACAGAATTTTGATCCATTGGTTAAAAGAAAAAAAGGACAATAAAAAATCTGGCTTTTTAAAATATGGCGAATAATATTTCGGGGAAACAAAAAAAAAGGGAAACAATAAAAAGTATAACGATTTCGGAGAACTAAAATTCGGAAAACTATTTTTCGAAAGTACGATAGGTAACCCTTTTCAGCTTAATAGTTTTTTATGCAGTCGGGTTTTTTGTTTTTCTTAATAATTTAGTTTTTTTCTATGTTTGGATTGTGTAATAAACCCCGTGCCGCCATATCGCAGGGCCAGCCGGGATGCTCGTGCCTGGACTGCGACGACGCGTGCCCCGCCCCCCCGCCGCGGCCGCCGCCCCCCAAGCCCTTCAGCATCAACGGCGCGGACGGGTACGCGGTCGTCATGGCCATCGTCTTCGTCATATTCACCACGCTCTTCCTGAGCGGAGTGTTCTGCTGCAATCAGCAGGAGAACGCCGTCGGTGAGTCGCTTTGCTTTTTATTGTATCCAAGGTTCGAAATAGTAGATTACACGCCGAGGGCAGGAAAGTAAGAAAGGCCTCTGATCTCATATTTTTTCATCAACAAACATGTGATCTGAGGCTTTCTTATTTACTGCCCGAGGTTAGTATATTTTTCTCCTCGACGGAGGTGGAAAGCGGCAACTTCGGTTAGCACAGCGGGACGAAAATTTACGCTTTCCGTCCGGAGGGCAGAAAAGAAAATTATCACGACACATTATCATGGTAATTATCTTGATAAAAATATACGTTGATAATTTTTAAATGAATTGGAATAAAACAATAAGTTTGCGCTAGCAATGTCACGCCATGTTTATTCGATTACGATTCGCGGTAAGCTCAGAAACACGAAATAATCTCTCCTGTTTCCTGTTGTTTTTCTCAATTTTTTTGGTCTACATTGCCATTCGAAATGAAAATTTCGAAGACTAGATGCTGTTTGGTCTGGATACGAGCGCATTAAAGCGAAAACGACAATAGAACTTTTAGTGATAATTTTCACTCAAAACTAAGAATCAGCTTGGATAATTATCCGATAATGGTCATGATAATTATCAAAGAAAATAATTATCTTGATGATTTCGAACCCTGATTATAAGTAGGCTTTTTAAAACGAACGAAGATCCGTTTGTTCAGATTCAGTTACTATACATTTGAAAAAAAAAACGGACTTAGTTTTAGTTAATCTCTTTTATTTAAGATGAACTGACGTGTCGATACTAAGGGGGGTATTGCAGAACGACACTCAAGTGGAAATCTCTTCTTGAGTATAGATAGAAAAGGATGTAAATACATACAACGAAGCATACAACGTATACATGCATCCTTGTCTATCTTTACTTTTTTTTTATTTGGACTTCTTGCTTGTGCGTTAGCACCACATTTCCGCCAATGTCAAGTGGTTTGAGGGAGTATCTATCCAATCTCGAGGATTGTTTTTGAGTAAGAACAACTGAGAAGGATTGTGGAGCCTCGTGGCAGGCTGAAACGCGAACCGCGCGAACACCACGCGAGAGACAAGTGTTCGGGGCAAACCCTGCAACGTGACTCCCTATCTTTACTTAAGAAGAGATCTCCACTTGAGTGTCGTTCTGTAATACCCCCCTTAGTGACCTCGATCAAAGTACTGCATCCGTCCTTCCGAGATGCGGTTAACTACGAATGTGTTGAAGTAAAAGGATACAAAATTAACCGACTCTTCTACTCGACTACGATCTAAATAAGGCTCTATCATTTCTTTTATATTAAAACGGTCCGTCTATGTAGCGTGGAAAGTTTAATATAAAATGTATGGGGAGTCGTTGTCAGCCGCTGTTGAAGTGCCTGTCAATGTATTCTGTTCTCTACTCGAAAATAAATAGGAATAATTTAACTATTACAATATTAAACCCTTATTTAAGAGGCGCGCCCTAAATAGTTAGGCTTATCTTTACTACAAGTATTATCCTTATAGTTAGGTATTATTTCCTATTTATATTATTAATTTACTTCACTACCAATCTTTGTGATAACAGGAATGCCGTATCTATATATTTATAACCTTTGTACTGACTACATTTATAAATATACCCTATTTCTTAAAATTTTGGTGGTGGAATATCATGATTGGAATGAGATTGTGATTTAGCATTTTAATTTGCTGAAAAGCACTGGTGAATGTTACACTGATTTGTAGAAGTCAGTCTGTCCATATGATGAACAGATTTTAATCAAAATTATCTCTATTCTAATTGGAATATAGTTCAAAACTGTTTAATGTACAGAAATTAAGACTGTCTTCTAAATAATCAGGTGTAACATTAACTGTACAAACAGGCATAAGATGCTCGCAATGCAACGTGGATCGGAAGAGAAACACATACAAAAATGATTCCTAATAGCACTTGTTTTAAAGCTTTGTTTTGCACGTGTTGTGCGTGGTTGTAGAGTCGGATGAAGGTTATATTATTATGTAAAAGTAGGTGGATGATGTACGAAACCTTATATCTCTTAATTCATTTTCAGTTGATAAGCTATCAAGGATTTATTCAGAAGTGTTGAAACAAACCCTAAGTGTAAAAACATACCAAAATTACGCAGCGTAATTTCGGAAGCTAATAATTTTATTGTAAAACTCTGATATGATATGACGTGTGGGTGATTGAAAAAACAAGCGTAAATTATACGGCGTAATTTTGGCAGATGTGTCCCTACACTTAGTAGTAAGTACTGAACTGACCCTGGTACAGAATGATCATAGTAGTGGGTGACAATATTATTATTTAGATTTAGTTTGTTGCGTTTCCCTCAATAGCTGATGCGTGCATATTGTATCATACACAGAATAAAGTTTAAAAACGTACACCTGCACAGCTAGCATGCCAGCCACGACAAAGCGTTTAAACGAGAAAAACGTCGTGCGCGCTCTTTCTGGCATACGTAAAATAATAAGGATGGAGGCACATCTATATTTTTATCGTTTTCTCGGGGGTGGCATGCGAGCCCTACTGGTCTATGTAAAAATTGGATAACAGTTGTGAAAATTTGTCAGAAAAGTCCTCAATCAATCATTCATTTATACTTACACCACAGACATACTACTGTAAGCTTCACTAAAACAAGCAGTAAAATACAGAGAAAAAAGACCCAATTCCTCAGTTTCAGCATGACCCACTTTTAAATGAAATAGGGTTTCGAGGTGGAACGATGTATCAAAAAACATTACAAAAATTTACGAGTTCGTCACCTATGAAATAAACTGTCGTGGAGTTATAAAATCGTATCTTTGAGCTGTGGGTGAACTTGATTAAAATACTCAGTTCACAGACGCGGACGGTCTGGTAATGAATGAATGTAAAGATGATATTTCGTTTTTATCGCGATACAAGTTTCGGCTTTTGTCAATTAAAAAATTAAACTCTTATCACGGTTTATTTGACTACTGTGACTACCAGTGACTCTCAACACGCATTTTGAACCATATTGATCAATGACAAAGTTCATTATTACATCGACATTATTAAAAGTTCATTATAGTTTTTGATCTGCCCGTGCACTCGTCAGCGTTGTCGGAACCATCAGGTCCAACTTTTACTAAAGGTTCTAAGAAGTGGTTTAGACTTAGTATTAAATTGAGTAGGTAACTTTTAATTCGACGTTTTGATGAATGAATAAGCGTACTTTATATTTGAATTTTATAAAGATTGCCTCAAGTTAATTCGATTCAGATAGTCAATTATGTCGTTTCGAAAGATATTATCTTAAGGTGGTTTCAGTCCATAAAAAACTTTGACGCAGAACACGCGTAGACGGTATTAATAAAAGTAATATTATATATATATATATATATGGAAAAATAGCTAAATAGCGCGTCTCCAATAACATTTACAATTTAATAAGAAATATCAAGCTTTGAAATTATTCATACAAAATTTCAAAGCCTTCGTAATTATATTATAAATCACAGGTATACTTGACAATTACCTTAAAAAATAACAATTTAACTGTCCGAACCACTCCTTGAGCTACAAAAGTTGCACGTTATAATAATGGAGATGTGGTGCTAACCTCGGTGCTTGGGACAGACGGGTGGGCACGTGGCGTGGAGGCGCGGCGCGGCGGCGGCCCGGAGACCAGCCCGCTGCACAGCCACAGATCCAGTACGTATTGCTACAACCACCAGGGTGTCACGCTCTCTGATAGCCTGTCAACTCACATCTAGACACAGACTGGACAAATGCTGTCGGGCTGTTGCATCGAGTAGGTTTGCAGTTCTGTATGGAACAGCAGATTTGTTTCTCGCGCTTTGTATGTTAGTCAAATAGAAAAAGTTATTCAGTTTGATGGTCTGATCAACACCTTAAAAACAGTCAGCATATTAGGAAAGATAAAGATATACATACGAGAATGTGTGTTGCCTTTTGTAATGTATTTATATAGCCCCCACTTAATGAATCCATTTTCAAGATACAGTAGATTAACGTTTAAAAATAAAAAGTTTTAATCCTAATCATTTGATTAGGTCAGACAGCGTTGGGATGAACGGAACGCTGCTAAATATGATTGACATATAGGGTCCAACTTAATATGCCGACGGTTTTTTTTTATATATGACCAGTCCATCAAACTGAACAACTTTCTCTATGGGATCTAATATCGAAATCACGAAAACAAAATCAGCTGTCCTAAACGTTTGGGTCGAGTAGAATTGCAACTTTGCCGATATATTTAGTTTTCCCTAACTAAAGAAAGTTGTTCAATTTGATGGTTTGATCATCCACTTAAAAAGTCAGCATTATCAAGAAGGACCTGGTGCAACTGTTCATGGCGAATATTAATTTACTTTTAAAACAGTTTCAGTGTAAAACGATTTTTTGTGGAGTTGACTTGCTATTAGATATCTACACTATAAACACATTACTACGACACATTGTGTAGGGTACTGGATTAA
This sequence comes from Agonopterix heracliana, assembly GCA_963693445.1. Taxonomy (NCBI): domain Eukaryota; kingdom Metazoa; phylum Arthropoda; class Insecta; order Lepidoptera; family Depressariidae; genus Agonopterix; species Agonopterix heracliana. Next base: position 3,518,421 of record OY856323.1, on the reverse strand, counting down.
TTGTGCTTCAAAACTGTTCGTACTGCTAGTAGCATTGGTGAGAAAGTTTACATATTAAACGTTCAACTATGAGGATATGATATCATCATTGATATTATATTTGGTGGCATCTGCAGGGGTAGTATGCCGCAGAGATACAGCGCTATCACAGTTTCGCTCTCTTTCTATTTGCGTGCGAACGAACGAGATAAAAGACGTGATACAGCCGTATCACGTGTTGCATGCTACCAGTGCTGGTCGTCCCACGCATACTCTACAAAAAAAAATAGTATCACGCCCGTGCATGTAGTATGTACGACAGTGACTTTTAATGTTGTAAGGCACTTGTGCTTAATTTTAAGTAACTCTTCATTTTTCCTCTCCTTTTTTCCTTTTTATGTTGATTGTTTGTTAACTTTCTTATTTTATTTGCATGCTTATTATATCTTTTACTAATGAAATAAACTAATAAAGAATTTAAACCCTATTTTTTCGTAGAAGGAATAATTCTGATTGAATGTTTTTAAACGAAAATTTTATTGTGGTTTACCGGTTAAGCTCAAAAGTTTTCTCGCAAAAACTCTTTCAATCAATCAATATGCTTTATTTTACACCAAAAAGTAAGCAGTAAACAGAGAAAAGATACAACAGTTACGAAAAAGGCGGTCTTATCGCTAAGTAGTGCTATGTCGTAGTCTTGGCTATGTGCCTAACTTGAAAATTTTCGTCGCGGATCTTTTTCCCAGTAGTTTTCCGGAACTAAGTTGAATAAATTTGACTTCGTGCAGACTCCAAATTCCAAAATCATCGGAAACATTATGTTATGAAATTTTTAAATTCCATTTCAGGTGTTGTGCCAATTTTTACTAGTAGAGTCTTATATATTTAATGCAAAATGTCTGAATATTGTGAACTGTCTTCGCTTGTGTAATAATTTGTCTGAAATTGCATATTGTGGCGTTATAATGTGCAAACCTTACATTTCTCTCTACGAAATTTAACATGTGATTGTGTCCTGTGTGTCCAAGGCTTTCAAAGAATCAGTGGAAAAGAAGAGTGTTTGTTGAACAATATGGAACAAATTATGTTAAAATCTTGTAACCGCATTGCGCTTTACGATTTTTGTAAAATACAAGATCAGTTCTGTATTGTATGATTTACTTTGGTGAGTCTCCTTTTGATATTCGTGTGCCCGTAACGTAACTTAATTAAAATCTTGGGACGGGAAAGTCGAGAGATATTCCAAATGACAAAAAATCTGAATAAGTTTTCATATTTCACCCTTAGATCAAAATAAAATTAATGGATAGGCCTAAAGCGCGGTAAGTTGAAGCAAACTACTGGTGCACTTGATCCATACAAACTAGCGCCATTATCTGTCAAATCTAGGGCACTTGCATACAAATTTGAAGTAAACCTTTCATTTGTTTTGCCTCATTTTTCTGGTTTGAAATGTTCGCGTAAGGCCTATCCATTCATTTTATTTTGATCTAAGATTTCACCCTTATTCATGATAGGTGGAGGCCTTTGCCCTGCAGTGGGAATCTACAGGCTATATCTTACTTAGTCATTTTCACTAGCAGTGCCTGACTCTGTCCAACGTGACCGAGACCTAAGATTATATTCTCTTTGTTTTGAAAAAAAATTGGCAGGGAGTGTCCATACTGTATGTAGTATAAGATACTCTTTCTTATACTGTGCCTTTACTAAAAAGCCAGTGCTTTAATAACATTTTACAAAAATAAAGTGATACAAAATGGTTGGCTGGTAGCCTATTTTATAGGCTGATATTGATATTGATGATACTAATGTATAATGTCTTATAAAGGTTAAAATTTAACATTATTTGCTCCATATTTCGGTTACTTAAGAGCCTATCGTGCTTATTGTGCTGCCCTCGATCGTATTTTTTTTTATTTCTATACAATTTAACAACATTTCCAAAAACAAGAATTTTAGATTGTAGTTCTGATTGGCTTTCAATTCATCGAAACATTACGGATTATTATGTTTTATGATCGTAGCTATTATCGCCACTTTTAGCGGTTTTAAATATAGTAACTCTACAAACATTATAAAAACAAATCCGCAGTGACCCGATAAATTGGAAATCAGCAATGACTACAATGTGACATTCTTGGAAATATTGTTTAATTGTTAAGAAATAAAAAAATACATTAACATATGACAGAAAAATAGAAAACCTGCTATGGCGCTGCCATCAACTATAAACCTTTAATAACAATGTTGCAATACATAAATTACAGGTATACGCTAAAAGGGACTACCGAGCCTCAGCCTCAATGTTTCAGCACATCCAAAAAACAAGAACTTCACACGAATTATTGTATAAATGTTAAGAAATAAAAAAAATAAGATTCAGAGCAGAACCGAAGGCTCGGTGCCCCCGTAAACTGAGTTGATTCCTGCGGCAGCGGAACGGCGGGGGTGAAAGAAATATGACGTCTGTCGACTGTCGCGCGAAAACGCTACGTCATATTTCACCTCCCACGCCGCTCAGCTACCGCAGGAACCTACGGGTAAGCGCTAGAACTGTAGTTCCAACATTTTTCTGCAAGATGGCAAGGTTTTTTTATTTTTCTAGTCATTCAAAACCACATCGACCTAACTTTAACTTTGTGCAGGCGTAGCGTCGGATCACAATCAAGAGATGGCCACAAACCCGACGTGGAACATTGACCAGCCGGACGGCGCCGCGGAGGCGACGTTCTTCGAGAAGCTCGGAGCCACTACCGAGACTAAGCTGGAGGATTTCTTCCAGTGGTGGGGCACGCACATGGCTTCCAGGCCTTGGCTCGTACTGTTCCTAGGTATGCGCTTTTTTATATTTTGTTTTCGTTTTCATTGTAATGCTATTGAATTATGATAAGTATAGCATTAGCATAGGCTCACGACTATATTCCCCGAGGGGGTAGTCAGAGATATTCTGAAACCTCAGAACATCCACGTTTCACCAGAATTATGATCTTGTACTTTAATTTTAAAGTTATCGAATTAAATACAGAAGAGTGTTTAGGATTAGGGGAAATCTTTATCCAGCAGTGGGTTAACATAAATTAAGAAAAAGAATGACTGTGGGTGCTTCAGACCATCAAACTGAACGACTTTCACTAGAGGACCAACATTGAAATTCTGTAAAGAAAATGGTTGTTCCATACAAAATGTGCGAACGCGTACCAGGACGCGTAGGATAATCCTTTTAAACTAACAGTCTACCCATCCAACTGAACAACTTTTACTATGGGAGCAAACCAATCGGAGCAAAAAATAAATCTGCTGTCCCATACATTTGAGTCGTGTAGGCAGCGGCGGTGGGTACAATTTAGTATGGGACAGCAGATTTGTTTTTTGCTCCGGATTGGTTTGCTCCCATAGTAAAAGTTGTTCAGTTGGATGGGTAGACTCTTAGTTTAAAAAGGATGCTAATGATATCAATTTCACCCTGTATATTGTAAAGCAGATGTTTTTTTCGCGTTTTGGTCTGAAGCGCGAAAAAAGTGTTTTGTCTACAATAATCGAAATTACCCAAATATTGTATTCAAAATTAATTGTTGTTATTTTCCAACAGGACTCTGCCTCGTCGTGACACTAGGCCACGGCATCAAGTACATGCAGGTGACGACGAACCCGGTGGAGCTGTGGGCAGCCCCCAACTCCAGGTCGCGGGTCGAACGCGAGTACTTCGACTCTCACTTCGAACCCTTCTACCGGACCGAGATGCTGATCATCAGCACCAAGAACCTGCCCAAGATAGAGTACACCACGAACACCAATGAAACCCTCGAGTTTGGACCCGTGTTTAATTCCACTTTCATGTTGAATGTTCTCGATTTGCAGACTAGGATTTTGGGTGAGTTTTTCTTTTATTTATTTTGATTTGTTACATTGATATCATATAACAGGGTGTTCGGGTAAACAGTTGCATTACTTTAAGAGGTTTCCATGACCAAACGACCTTGACTCTTCCAGAGCCGCCTCACCTCTACTAAACTACATCATTTTAGTAGGTATACCTATTTTTGACCGGCTTGTCCTTCATTATGTTACTGTGGTGCCTTCTAATCCAAGGAAATCACATTCTAAAATCATAAGAATTCGCACCAAATTTAACAATTATCTAATTAACTCATTAAATATTGGCCTTAAAAAAAATTTGCTTTATAGCTATTTTAGATCTTCATATTGTCTAAACAAAGGTGTGTGTCTCAAGTAAAAGTGACTTCAATTTAAAAAGTAGATGCACATATTAGACATTTTTTGCAACATTTTGGCTTTCCTTCAACACAGGTTTCATATGTATTTTATAGAAAAATAAGAAATATGATCTATTGCAAATAAAGCCGAGATATTGAAGATCATTGCTACACTTTTCAATCATTTGTATGTCTTTCAAATAACGAGAAGATAGCTTCTAAAAACCAGCATAATATGGCCCGGCCCTGCGTTTGCCTATGGGGAGCCTCTTAAGGTGTAATTGTACCCATGATACTGAACAACTTTCCTTAATAAACCTATAGGAAAATAGTAAAAAAAATGTTGTACTTCTTATACTAAATGCAATCAGCTGATCGATCTTTTGTATGTTTTGCAAATTTCCTATAGGTTTCTTTGGGAAAGTTGTTCAGTATCATGTGCACAATCACCCCTTAACACTTTCGCTGCTAAGCTCAAAACAATGAAATTCGAGCAGTGCTAACACTGGAATGCTATACAATTCTGACTCAAGGTGTGAGTCGTGAGCACAGCGGCCCATTTGTACCTGACCTACCACGTAGGTCGTCAGCAGTTAAAGTGTTAAGGTTATGCAATTGTTTATCCTAACACCCGGTATAAAACTGAAACTATAAAATCTTGAGGAAACTTGCATACCCGAGAATAAAAAGAAAATACCATAAGTTCTGAGGTATGTGTAAAATATGGGTGAGTTTGAAGTGAGCACAATATACCAGAAATGGTCGCAGTCAGTGTTACATAACGAACCTTGCAATAGCCCAGCCGACACTGACATATACTCTAGCGATAGACAAGCTCGTTCAAACAAACAACATGTCACACAAAACAACACAAAATGACACATTGCGGTCAGTCATTGCCTTAGTGGCGAAGTGAACTCGGGAACATTAATGCAGTGCGCCCACCTCATTCAAGTGGAACATGTTGCTTCTATGAAAGGGCCTGTCTATCGCTAGAGTGTAAGTCAATGCGCGCCAACAATAATAATCTTCCACCCCACAGCCCTAGGCAACGAGACGGGTATTCAAGACATCTGCTTCGCTCCACTCTCTTCGCCGTTCGAAGGGCCGGTCACGCCTGAGAAGTGCGCCGTGCAGAGCGTGTGGGGGTGGTGGCAGGACAGCCAGGACGATTTCTATACAGACGACAACAAGTACCTCGACAAGGTCATCACTTGCTCCAGGTAATGTACATAGTTTAAAAAAGAAAGAAAAGGATTTTCCGTCGCACTTGTTCTTATAGTGGCTCTTTTTTTTTACATATTTGCTTTGCTTTAGTCCGAGTAGTTTAGCTACTAACACTTCTGTAAGAGCCACTGAATCGATTTCATATTTTTGGGATCAATTATTCAAATATTAAAATATCACAACATTGTCCATTGAAGTATGGAATGATACCTACCTAATACCTTTCATGTCACAGTTTATTTAACTTGTCCGCAGCAACCCTTACAACACCGATTGTATGGCGAACTACGGAGGTCCTGTCCTCCCGGCCATTGCTCTCGGAGGCTTCCTCGCGCCAGGAGAGCCTGTGACCAAGAGGTCGAGGTTCCACCAGGCGACAGCACTCATCATCACCATCCTAGTCAATAATAAACATGACAAGGAACAGGTTAGTCTTGTCAGTTATACAATACGGACTGTATGGAGAGCTACGGAGGTTGGTCCTCCCGGCCATCGCTCTCGGAGGCTTCCTCGCGCCAGGAGAGCCTGTGACCAAGAGGTCGAGGTTCCACCAGGCGACAGCAATCATCATTACCATCCTAGTCAACAATATACATGACAAGGTGCCAGGTTGCTGCATAAAGCAGTGGTCATATTTAATGAGCTGCTTCAGAATATCAAACTGAACAACTTTCACTACGGAGCGAATATCGAAATTGCGAAAAAATCACGTCAATAACAACACTCAAAAATGGCATTGTCTCTAATGTCACCTTAGTATCCTTCAGTTGTGCCTTGCAACTAAGTCGAACAAAGGCACGCTTTCTCATACATTTTTGTCATATCTCCGTCCCTTTCCAGTATACGCGGTCAGCAAATCTATGAAATACTCAATCAACGGCTGCCATACATTGCCGCTGACATTCCAGTTCTTTCATATGTCCGTGGTCACTAAGCAGTGAAGCACACATTTATCGTCCCATTAACAGCGCGAAGATGCGAAGTCCTTGTGTATAGAATGTAATTTGCGGTTCCATACAAAACTGCAATAACCTACTTCTACTAAACATATAAAGTTACTTAACCAGGAATAGAGAAACTGACGGCTGAAACAGCGAGATGTATCTAGCGGCACCTCTGTATAATAGAAAGAGATACGTGACGCGAGGCAATAGAACCATTAATGGAACTGTTTGACAGCTTGTCGGCATGGTGAAAATTCGAGCTCTGTGAATATTTTGTCAAACTAACGGGATATTTTTTTGAAATTATAACACTAACACAAAATTATCCACGATTTCATGTTACATTCACAGAGCTCAAATGTCAAAAAGTCCCATAAACGGTTTCATTTGACAACTCATGTTGGTTCCTCTATTCCGTAAGGTATAAGTAATAACTTTATGCTACTAAACTATCTCCGGCCTTCCTCATTCTGTTAAAATCTTCATAATTTTCACTACAATTTTACCGTTCATTGTTACAGCTAAAACCAGCGCTCGAATGGGAGAAAACTTTCATAAAATTCATGAAGAACTACACAGAGCACGAGATGCCTGACTACATGGACATTGCATACACCTCGGAGCGTTCAATCGAAGACGAACTAGACAGGGAGTCCCAGTCGGACATATCAACTATACTCGTCTCTTACTTCATCATGTTCGCGTATATAGCCATCTCGCTCGGACGGTTCACTACTTTCTCGAGGCTGTTGATAGATAGTAAGGTCACATTGGGACTTGGAGGTGAGTTTCTTTGTTTTTAAAATACCCTATTAGTTTTTAAGTAGGTATGTAAGACTAATGGGTTTGGTGAAGGACTACATCGTGCGGAAGCCAACATTAATATCATGGACTTTATCTTATTAATTCTTTGGTCCCATTTAAAGTAACTCAATCTAGTCCGGACTTGTATTACGTTGATCAGACATCGATACATTATGTATTATGTATGTACATGCAAACATCAGGTTACTAAATATATTTGTATTCACCATACAAATATTTGCCCCTTGGGATTCGACCCACGACTCTCGCCACAGCAGGCAGGTTCACTACTGACTGAGCTTTACATGCTTAAAGGCCTCCGCACATTGCAGCGATATTATAGAGCGATATTATCGACGGCGATATCGCGACACCTTACACACTGCAGCGATTCCGTGATTCGCGTCACGTATTTCGCGTCGCGCACACCACTGAATGCAGTAGAAAGAGATTGCGTCAGGTTGCGATAATATCGCGGCAGTGTGTGGGATCGAGCGCGTCCCCATACAAAATGTACTGAGAACAATTATCGCAAAATCGCAGCGATATTATCGCTCGATAATATCGCGGCAGTGTGTAGGATCGAGCGCGTCCCCATACAAAATGTACTGGAAACAATTATCGCAAAATCGCAGCGATATTATCGCTCGATAAAATCGCTGCAATGAGCGGAGGCCTTATAACAGAACAAGATAAGTGGCAGAGCAATCTAGCTCACATTAAAAGTAACGAATACGACTAATAAACTAATCAAATACAAAATATTAGTGCCACCCAACAACATGCAACCCAACCTTGATTTGTGTAGGTTATTGTGTCAATTCGGACACAATAAACCACATAAAAAAATTTGCTAACGTTTTATATGCGACTTGGAGTCTATAGTGTTTAAGGTCAATGCTAATATCTTATTATTTTATGCCGATATATTTGTATTGGAATTTTTAATGTAAGTATGTATGTCCCTGTAAGTTTGTTGTTGTGATACAAATGGTATCTGAAAATTTAATTTTTTAATTAATCTGTATTTTCTATTAAATTTTTATGTATACAAGAACGTAATTGTATGTATAAGATTTAAAATAGTGTTGCAGTTTTGTGATATTTGAGAAGTGGCCCTAGGAGCTATATTTTTGAATCTCACACATTCCAACGACAATCTGAACATAACTATGGCGTTTATGCATCATTCGTATACTATAGTCCGTTTGCGTTAAGAAAATAGTGATTTCAGTTTTAAAATTTATTGTTGAACGAGTCACGCAAAATACACAACCGTTTTGTTCGAAGGTCAGATTTCAACTGGTCACTGTGAACAAAACGGTTGTGTATTTTGCGTGACTCGTTCAACAATAAATTTTAAAACTGTTATCACTATTTTCTTAACGCGAACGGACTATAATTTGAAAGTGTGAGATTAAAAAATAGAACTTCAGAGTAAGTCGTGTTAGTCAGATCACTTTGTTGTCACCGGGATAGGATGTAGGGGCAGTCATCCTCGATACCACCATTGCTGACTAATCCTTGCACAGCAGCATGAGTGATTGTCATACGATAAAGCTCAACACGAAATAAGAAGATAGTCTGATCACAAAGGCTGTATTACCTCCGTGGTCTAATCGTTAAGAGCATTGGGCTCTTGACACGGAGGTCGTAGGTCCGATTCCCACGGGGGACACCCAGTGATTAGTCACTTTGTGCGTTTTTCCCCAGTTGGTTAGGACATTGCAGGCTGAATCACCTGATTGCCTGAAAAGAAAGATGATTCCGTGCTTCGGATGGCACGTTAAGCCGTTGGTTCCGGCTACTGTCTCTGGTAGTTACAAACGGAGCAACTTACGAAGCGGTACACCCCTTGTGGTCAGACTATAGTCCTGATTAACGACTTCAATGCCTTTTTCAGACTATGCTATAGGGTTCTTCTTAATATGCTGACGGTTTTCTAAGAATATCATCAGACCTAGATCACATTATCAAAATAAACAAATTTCTCTATGGGACCAACATCGAAATCGCGGAAAAACGAATCGGCTGTTCCTTACAATACTGCAATCCTATACTCGACCCAAATAAATGTGCAGTTGGTTTATACAAGCTTTTATTTAAGGTGTAATAGTAGGTGGAAATACCTCGGAGGCATCTTTTATTTTTCATTTTACGACTAGATTTATACCATTTACCGAAACTAAAGTCATACCTCAGTATTTTTGGATAGTTTATCTAGTGAAATCATAAACTGAATACACGATTGGAATTACTTCACTCGATAGAAAATCGTCACAAAGATGACGTATTTTCATGCATTTTTAAACATTTTTCTCGTTTTAGAAGAAATTCAAATAGTTTCCTATTTTTTGCATTTATACTCACATATTCACCATTAGAACTAGTGAAATCATAAAAAAAATCTAGAAAAAGTACTTTGGTTAGTTCTTTTTAATCCAAAATACGGCTCACGCACACACTTTTCGGAGCCCTGGGCAATCGCGTTTCTCATAGAAAATATTCGTCGGGACCTATGGCCCCTTAACTTGCAATGTTTGTTTGTATGCATGTTCGGGTGAAATCTTGCAAAGCGTTATCCTCAAGCGATTGAGATGAACTTTTTCATACAAGTTTAATTTGGATTACTATGCATGGTTAGCTAAGTGACGTCATTCTAAATCCAATATGGCGGACGGCTCAAGATGGCGGACTAGCTATTTTTTGTCCACTCCCCATTATATTTTTTTCACGATTTCGATGTTGGTTCCATACACAAAGTTAATAGTCGATGTAATCATCTAGTTTTTGCGTTCACTGTTTTGTTTGTTCTTGTATTTTGTTTCACTGATCGATATGTAGAGAAATATGGACAGGCTGATGGTGTGATCATCCCCTTCAAAAACCATTAGCATATTAAGGTGGTTGGAGAGTTGTCAATTTCATAGAAAACTTTGTCGTAGAACACTCGTAGACGGTATTAATAAAAGTAATGTTTTATATATGGAAAAATAGCTTTAAAAATCTAGATTGCGCGTATCAAATAATATTTACAATTTATAATATGGCTTTGAAATTTTGTATGAATAATTTAAAAGCTTTATATCTTCGTAATTATATTATAAATTGTAAATATTATTTGATACGCGCAATCTAGATTTTCTAAGCTATTTTTCCATACATAAAACATTACTTTTATTAATACCGTCTACGAATGTTCTACGACAAAGTTTTGTGTGAAATTGACAATTCTTCAACTACCTGGAGGAAGAACCTATATTTGCTACAACAAATTCTAACCGAATTCAATGAATCAACAGGTGTCCTAATCGTGATAGCATCAGTAGTATGCTCGATAGGAATGTTCTGTTTCATCGGAGTGCCGGCCACGCTGATCATAGTGGAGGTGATACCGTTCCTCGTGCTGGCTGTCGGAGTGGACAATATATTCATACTGGTGCAGACCAACCAGCGAGAGGCCAGGCGGCCTAATGAGACCGTGCCAGAACATATTGGCAGGACGTGAGTTTGTTTGTTAGTGTATTTAGCGACAGTCATTAAAAGCTTTGGTTTCTACATGTCAAGATATCTAGCGAAATTCCATATCTATAGCCTTTTATGCGCCCGTCGGTGCGAGCGTCTACAATTTGCACCTTTGAGAAAGGCTCTATTGCGTTTTTTTTTAGGAATCCGCACTTTAGCACTTCATTGTTGCCGGTGACCGTAAGTTATACTTACGGTAGTAATTATAGTACTCTATGGTTATAATTTTCACTCTTGTCGACGATAAATATTGCTATCTCTCGCACGATAACAGTGAGACGGTGATTAAAATGAACGTGGCTGACATAGTGAACTATATGTAAATGTCAGCCAGGTTGACAGATTTGCTTAGAGGTGGCGCCCTCCTTCAAATTAATTTAGATACTTGTCTCATGGTATACTTTTGTTTGTGTGTTGAATGTTGCGAGTGTTGTAGTTTCAAGATCGCTCGACGAATGTCATATAGTAGGTCGCGCCTACACCCGTATTCGCGATAAAAAATGTTGTTGTTATGTTATTCATGCATTACCCAAAATGTTTGCGCGCCTCCAGTATCTGCGACCCCCGGCACTGTCTAGCGTAGGTTCCTGCGGTAGCGGTGCCACTATGCGGGAGGCGGTGAAACGTGTCATATTCGCTTCCGAACCGCTCCGATACCTCACGCAACTATTCAGTTAAGGGTATATTATTCGGAGCGCGCTCCATACAAACGTACTATGGTGATATTTTCAATACTAACCAATTAAAGTCAATGAAATTTTGCAAAAACAACCTAGAAACAAATTTCTATGCTTGTATGGACTCAGATTTTCGTTAAAGTGTATAGTTTTCAAGTTACAGAGCCTCAAAGATTTCCATACAAATCTTAAATTAATCCTAGCATTGAAACTGTATATTTTAACGAAAATCTGACTCTATAGAAGCATAGAGATTTGTTTCTAGATTGTTTCTGCAAAATTTCATTGACTTTAATTGGTTAGTATTGAAAATATCACCATAGTACGTTTGTATGCAGCGCGCATTTTCGCTCTCGGAATAATATTCTCTTAAGCGGTCTAGCACTGAGCCAGTTTTATTTAAACATTTCATTGTTTATTTTTATTACTAATTGCTCGTCCAACAGGCTGGGTCAGGTCGGACCGTCGATGTTCCTCACGTCGGTCTCTGAGTCGGTGTGCTTCTTCCTCGGCGCGCTGAGCGACATGCCGGCCGTGAGAGCCTTCGCGCTGTACGCCGGCGCGGCGCTGCTCGTCGACTTCCTGCTGCAGGTCACGTGCTTCGTCGCGCTGCTCGCCATAGACACGCACCGGCAGAACGCTAACAGGTCAGTTACTATCATAGTTGATTCCTAATGCTACTGTACCGCACGGTGTGAAAATCAGCGGTGTAGATGGTGCCTGAAGATACTATAGTCGCCTCATACTGGTCATCTTCTTGATGTACAAGCTTTGTCGCGCTCTTCGATATTGATACCCACAGGCAGAACGCTAACAGGCCTGTTACGATCATAGTCGAGTTTAAAAAGCGTCGGGTCCGCATTATATCTACATAAGTGTGTGCGGGATTTCAAGACGGTAAAAAAGTGAAGAGCATCTAGCGCTGCCACTTCTTTACCGTCTTGGATGGAACGGGAAACCGCTACAAACGGATGTTTGATATGAAATTCATATTTAATACGGATGCCATAAATAGATCCTATACAAGGTCCTTCTTAATATGCTGACACTTTTTTAAGGGGATGTTCAGACCATCAAACTGACCATCCCCTTAAAAAAGTGTCAGCATATTATGTTGGACCCTATACCTACATTTTAAATTGATATCATTAGCATCCTTTTAAACTAAGAGTCTACCCATCAAACTGAACAACTTTTACTACGGGAGCAAACTAATCGGAGCAAAAAAAAATCTGCTGTCCCATACTAAACCGCACCCGCCGCCGCTGCCTACACGACTCAAATTTATGGGACAGCTGATTTTTTTGTTGCTCCATTGGTTTGCTCCCATAGTAAAAGTTGTTCAGTTTGATGGGTAGACTCTTAGTTTAAAAGGAAGCTAATGATATCAATTTCACCTTGTATATTACATGCTGTCAATTACCCTATTTTGAAGTTGAACTCAAATGTGTGTATCATCAGATTCGACGTGTTCTGCTGCGTGCAAGGCACGAAGGCGGAGTCCGGCAGCGACTCGGGGGAGGGCGCGCTCTACAACCTGTTCAAGCACGTGTACGTGCCGTTCCTGATGAAGCGAGAGGTCCGCGCCAGCGTCATGATCATATTCTTCGCCTGGCTCTGCTCTTCTGTCGCCGTGAGTATCTCTTCTAAGCTCTGACCGGCATGCGTTGCAATGCCTCTATTTTTCCCCTGCACTTTGCCGTTTTTTTCTTACCCTAAAATCCTTATCGGACAATTTAATATTATTATTATAGTCCGTTCGCGTTAAGAAAATAGTGATTTCAGTTTTAAAATTTATTGTTGAACGAGTCACGCAAAATACACAACCGTTTTGTTCGAAGGTCAGATTTCAACTGGTCACTGTGAACTGGTCACTGAACAAAACGGTTGTGTATTTTGCGTGACTCGTTCAACAATAAATTTTAAAACTGAAATCACTATTTTCTTAACGCGAACGGACTATAGGGATGCAATGATTCGGCCATTCAAACTCAAAGTCAATATAAGTCAATATAATTTATTCAATATAGGAGCTTGAAGCAATCTTTTTTAATCTACCACCGCGTCGGAACGTGTTGTCGCTGTAGAGAAGATGCGGCCAGAAACTCTAAAACATAACACGACTTAAAACTATAACAATATAATATAATAGTATAATATAATTATAATAAATATAATATAATAGTATATAATACAATAATACATAGTCTATCTAATAAAATAGTTGATACTATACAGTAATGTAAATAAACTATAAGTTAGTGACATTACATGCATGTTCCATGCCGCTTGAGTATAATTCGCGACGAGTCGCTTGCGTAAATTGTATGAAAAAGTGTTGAACGGCACGATGCCCGCGCCGTGCCCATCCCTTACCCTTGCCCCGTGCCTCTTGAGGGTGTTTCACGGTCTAAACCACCCCTATAAATATTACTATGTTTTTTACACCTCGTGGATGTTCTACAATGTTTAACTCAATACAAACGTTCCCAGGTCGCCCCGCACATAGACATAGGCCTGGACCAGGAGCTATCGATGCCGCAGGACAGTTTCCAGCTTAAGTACTTCCAGTACCTGAACAAGTACCTCAACATAGGCCCCCCGGTCTACTTCGTCGTCACTGAGGGCCTCGACTACTCCGACAAGGGCACTCAGAACATGATATGCGGGACGAGGTTCTGCCGCTCGGATAGTATCGCTATGCAGTTGTATTCAGGTTGGTGTGTTTTTATAGATTGTTGGTTGCTTTTGCTCTTAGAAAGTTGAGATACTATGTGGAGTTAATTTAATAAATAAATTTATTTGCAATTTTTGATGCAATTCTTCTCATAAGTTAAAGAAAAATCAAAGTATTGCAGTAGCAAATATAAGAAATCTACAAAGTAGTTTATTTTAGACTTCGTTTTTAGCATACTAGCTATCAGGGAATCTGACAGCAAGAATCTCTATTCAAGAACATTTATTTTCAAAAACGCATGCATCATGTAAGTACATTTACTACAAGAATATAATTATTACCAGTATAATTTAAATCGATAAATTCCCGACCAAAACTGCTGCCCGCTGGACAGACAACCTAAAAAAAGTAGCGGGGAGCGACTGGATGAGGAAGGCCGAGGACAGAGTTTTGTGGCGCGCCTTGGGAGAGGCCTATGTTCAGCAGTGGACGATACTAGGCTGATGATGAAATAAAATATAAGAAATGAGCTACAAAAGTATTTATTTATTAATTGACTCATTAATTTACATGTAATATTTATTGTCACCAACAGCGTACCGGACGCCTAACGTGACGTACATAGCGCAGCCGGCCAACTCGTGGCTCGACGACTTCTTCGACTGGTCGGAGATGCCAGCCTGCTGCAAGTACTTCCCGTCCAACTCCAGCTTCTGCCCGCATGACTCTGACGCTGGTAAGTATTATTGAACTCCACCACCATAACGTGACGCACATAGCGCAGCCGGCCAACTCGTGGCTCGACGACTTCTTTGACTGGTCGGAGATGCCAGCCTGCTGCAAGTACTTCCCGTCCAACTCCAGCTTCGAGCGTTTGTTTTGTATCGATTCAAACGCATGATTGTAGCGATGCATACACATGTTTGCATCGATGCAGACGCGCTTGTGCATTGTGGCAAAGGCTGTCGACGAATAACTGATCAAATATTAAGAAAGTTTTGCATCGTGGTTGTATCGCCTTTGCATCTATGCTGCATCGCGACTCAATCGCTGCTTTTAGCAGCTCTTCTGCGCTGAAAAAAGTCGCAATGTGTACAGGGCCCTAATCCAATTACCCCAGTGTCGCTTACTCTAAGATTCGATTTCATTTGCCATCAGATTCTGGTATAAATATCAATGTTTTCTTACAGACTGCCAAGAGTGCAACATCAAAGTCATAGGTCCAGAAAAGCGTCCAGGCTCGCAAGACTTCAAAAGATACGTGCCATTCTTCCTGCAAGACAACCCGAACGAATCCTGCCCCAAAGGAGGTCACGCCGCTTACTCCCAGGCCGTAAACTACAAATTCATAGACAAAAACAAAACCTTATCTCAAATTGGAGCTACATACTACCAAGGTTACCATACAGTGCTAAAAACAAGCTATGATTATTACTCCGCTTTAAGAGAAGCCAGGAATATAGCAGCTAATTTAACAGAGACGATAAATAGGAATCTAAGGGAAGAAGGGAAGAATATGACTATAAACGTGTTCCCGTATTCGGTGTTCTATGTGTTCTATGAACAGTATTTGACGATGTGGCCTGATACCCTGAAGTCTATGGGCATCTCGGTGTTGTCTATCTTCATTGTGACTTTTGTGCTGATGGGCTTCGATCTATTTTCTGCTTTGGTAAGTTTAATGTTGACTTTTATATTACTTTAGCAATAGTGTTCGTGAATTATCCAAACAGATATTATCGATGTTTTCTGATGTCAAATCCGTCGATTATATTTGAATAAGCATATCTGCTTTTAATCTTTACAATATCGTTTGAGGTTTCGTCAATATTTATTTAATATAAATGGTACATACCTACATACATGCTTGGCAAAAAAGTCGTGATAAAAAATGAGGGCGCTGCCTCCACGCAAGAACGTCAAAATCACGCATAACCTGGCAACACCACCATACTCAAATTTTAGTTCCACCTGTCACCACGATCATGACTTTTTCGCCAAGCTATACATGCATGCATACATTAACAAGGTCCAACAAAATTAGCATAAACAATTTTGGATATGATCTTGACTATCGAACTGAACAATTTTCTCTATAGGACTAAAGTCGAAGACTGAAAAAAATCTGCTGTTGCATACAAAACTACAAACCAACTCGATCCGAATGTATGGAAACAGATGTCTTTTTTGCGATTTCGATGTTGGTCTCATAGAAAAAGTTGTGCAGTTTAATGGTCCTTAAAATAGTTTCAACAAATTTTGTTAAAACTTTTATATTTTACGATATTCAATTTCAATCTGCGGCCGTAGTATAGCAGGGTGATATAGCGCTATCGCGCCTTAGTTCTCTTTCTATTTGCGCGCGAACGAACGAGATAAAATGCATGATATAGTCTTATCGCGCGCATCATACTACGGCCGATGGTATTCAATTGTATTTAACGTATTGTTTTATTCGTAGGTTGTTGTGATAACTATTACAATGATAGTGGTGAACATCGGCGGTCTCATGTACTGGTGGGGCATAAGTCTCAACGCTGTATCACTCGTTAATTTGGTAAGTATATACATTATTATATAATAGTACATTATGATCCAAGTGAGCAAAGCTCACGCGTTTCATACGACGTTTTTCAACATACTTGCGAGGAAAGAGTACTAAAATTTCGTAAAATACAAATGTTTGTGGAAAATGGCCATAGTAAAAATTATAAGTACTTGAAAATGGAGCTGGACTTTTTTTTTATAAAGAGGCGACGACTGTAGCCGCCATTCAACCAACGATATTTTGTTGCAAACAACCTGATATGAAAAAACGTTACAAACTTAATATAAATGTATTTATAACACAAATTAATGTTAATTTGTAACTAAAATTATTTGTTTGATGAAATGAAGCGTTTATTTATCATGTTTTAACTAAAACCGATAAATGAATTCAGAATTTTTTTTTGCTGAGATTTAAAAAAAATTGTGCGGTAATATAATCATTTTTGCACGCCTGTTCTATAAGCTGCATTATGTACCTAAAAGCGGTGCAATAAGAGCCACTTTTCGAGCAAGTATGTTGAAAAATAAGTTTGTTAAATGCAAATGAATTTATATTACGATGTGTATGAGTAACAATTTGGCTTCAGAATAGTAGGAATAACATAGCAATTTTTGTGAGGGGAAACATCGCCTTGGCAAATGTGAATTATGAATTGACAGATTCCACATAATATGCATCAGAATTTATTCTCCAGCATAAGCAGGTTTTCTCACGATTTTCTTTCACTGTTTGAGAGTACTCTGAATTAAGCATCTGAGTTGGAAAAAACTCATTTGTATTTTGTGTGCGGATTTGAATCCTGTCCCTCATGATTAAGGCCCTATACGACCAAATGCGAGTAAATTTTATTCTGAGATTATGTCGCCGGTTACAATAGAGTAAACTGATATTGCGTTTTACCAACCCTAATCTATGAATAAGTTTTACACGGCCAATTTTGGACCGTGTTAAACTTATACCGAGACTAAGGAAATGTCAATGTCACGAAACTAAAAAAAAATAATAAAAAGAAACCTAACAAATTTAAACTGTATAGATACATTGCAATAAGTACGGATACAACGACGTCTTTCTTTAGGTGGATTATACATTCGTTCTTTTAGTATGGGTTTAGTGTGGTAGAAGACGAGTGAAGTTAATTTCGGAATAAACGCTAAGAGTAAATTGGTTCCTTGTAAATCAAAGTTTGGTCGAATCGGGCCTAAGTCAGGTTGTCCGCAGTGCGGACTATTCATGCATGTACACTAGATTACTAACTATACGCGATTAGTTACAAGTGTTATCTTTGTTGACTTGAGCATGTTGATGTTCTCTGCACTATTATAACTATGTACACACGCAGGTGATGGCGGTGGGTATAGCGGTGGAGTTCTGCTCGCACCTCGTGCACAGCTTCAGCGTGTCGGCGGGCACGTCGCGCATCGCGCGCGCCTCGAGCGCGCTCACGCGCATGGGCTCCTCCGTGCTGTCCGGCATCACGCTCACCAAGTTCGGCGGCATCATCGTGCTGGGTACCGCCAAGAGCCAGATCTTCCAGGTTTGTCTATCTTCTAGCCAGCAAAACTTTGAACCACTGGGATCTTTTATGTTGGCCCCTATACTTCGCCGTTTTATTTTCTTCATCCTTTAAATACTAGCCCAGCCATTTTAAGGGTTGAGCCGGGACTAATTAAAATATGTTTCATTTTTTTCGGTGTACCATTTAAAAGCCAATTTGGGCCTAGAAATATCCCAAAATTAAAATAATCACGTCCGCAACAACCTCTTTAAAATTTTGCATTTATTTCATTCTAAAAAAACCTTACGGTTTTTTTTACATTGTTAATGCTTCAAACACCCTTCAAACACGGAATGAACAAGCTTTGAAAAATACATTTTACCCCTCCGGACGGAAAGCGTCAGCTTTCGTCCCGCTGCGGTTAACGAAGTCTCTCGCGGCTTTTAGCCTCCGTCGAGGAGAAAAATCACAAATGTTTGTTGAAATCTGAGACCTTTCTTGCGGTGTGTAATCGACTATTGTATTTTCTAATGAATAATTCATTTTTTAAATTTGAGGCAAGATGAGGATGAGGCAGCGCAGGACCAATCGTTGTGGCGATCCTTGGGGGAGGTCTATGTCCAGCAGTGGACGTCCATCGGCTGACATAATGGTACTAACAGTAATATCTCGTTCTCAGGTGTTCTACTTCCGGATGTACCTCGGCATCGTGCTGTTCGGCGCCGCACACGGACTCATCTTCCTGCCTGTCATGCTCAGTTATATCGGTGAGTGTTATATCTACACACACACACACAAACACACACGTGATACAGGTAAACATAAAATTAACATTAGATGAAAGAAACAATCTTCTATGTCGTTGGTTTACTATAGGGCGAGAACATTTAATTACTTTTGTGTCTTGTTCGAAATACATACACAAGTTTTTATGAAGGTCTCTTATAAATAGAACTCCTACAATGGCGGCATCTTATGATGACGTTTTAGTATGCGTTTGACGTTACTTAAGAGAGAGAGTTGAGTTTCTTTTATTAATACGGTTCTAAGGATTCAGTCTTTTGAGTGTGAGTTTAGTCGAAGTAGTCTAAGGCCGCGTTCAGACGACCCGCACCCGCCATAATGTGTCGTAGACATAAGACTCAACATCATGAGCAACGTATTTTTCATGCGGGTAAGACGCGGGTGCCGCGGCCTAAGTATGGCCGAAAATGTATGAAATGGTCCTCAGATCTTCGATGAAAGTAAAATAAATGATGACATGTTTTTTAAGTATTCTGTATTGTCTTTACTTTGACGAAACTTCAGGTTTATTTCAAATATAGTGATTATTTTGTTTAGTTTTCAAATTCATCATCATTTGCTAGAGCATATAAGATAGACTTACCGCGCTTTAGGCCTAACCATTAATTTTATTTTGATCTAAGGACACAAATACATTATTGTTCATCATTTGGTGTTGATACCTTCACAAACTGCATGGGTTGTCTTTGTTTCAGTTCTCGTTTATTTGCACTATTTGTTTTTAATATCGCTTGTATATTGGACCTTTTTAAACTATCATTAAAATAATTTCGCCATTTTTTTTTAACTACCTAATTGAATAGTGCCTTACTAACCTTCAGGTAAGGATGTCAATTGATGCTTGTTGTTTTTATTTTTATTGCTGTCCTGTTATGTACTTTATTACATAACACGAATTGTTTATCTTTTTTTGTTTATCTTATTTTAAAGCATGCGTTTTCTTTATTTATCCAGCGTATTTTAAAAATCATTTTCGATGTTTAAAAAAAAGTTGGTAATGGACTTTCAGGTGTATGCATGGTTTTAACCTTCCTTTTCCTTCGTTTAACTATTGTCCATGCAACTAGACATATAAATAGTTCTCGCGGATAAAAAACTGATTTTATTTACTACTGTGTTAAATTCATTGTATTATTATGTTTTGGTCTGTCTCTTACTTTTTTTGTATAATTTTAAATCAATTTTTAAAGAATTTGATTATCACAATAAATTTTTTGTGGACAAATGCTGATGTCGGCTCTGTCAAAGAAATTTTATAGTCTATGCTGCATAAGCTTTTACCTTTAGCCATAGTTTGCCATAAAAGGAATTCTTTGCCATCAACATCGTGTCACATGAAACTATTTGATTCATTTTAAAACAATGTTTCCCATTTAACGTTAAAAGTTATAGTAGCCGGGACTAACGGCTTAACTTGCTATCCGAAGCACGGAAACATCTTTCTTTTCAGACAATCAGGTGATTTAGCCTGCAATGTCCTAACCTACTGGGGTAAAACGCACAAAGTGACATATCACTATTTGTGTCCCTCGTGGGAATCGAACCCACGACCTCCGTGTCAAGAGCCCAATGCTCTTAAACACGGAGTAGTAGGATGGAAATGACGAACTAATATTTATATATTATTTTTCAAATTTTAAGAAAGAACGAAAAATCGGTCAGGGAGGTGATTCAGATGTATTTTGCAGGTTCCCCAGTCAACAAGCAGAAGTTGGCCAATCAGATGTTGCGGGAGAGGGAGACGGCGATGGCGGAAACCTCCCTAACAAGAGTAAGAGATGAAACTCAGCCTTTCAGACAGTATAATTTTGACACTCTGCTCGCGTGAGCTTCACGAAGCGGGAATGAACTTGCGGATACGTTAATTTTATAACAACTCGCTTAGATGAATATGGGCATCGGCAGAAAGTTAATAGCTAAGTATCTTTATCTAAAAAATCTTATTCTATAACGGTATAACGTACAAGTCTTAATTCTTAGTCAGCTTTAAGTTTCGGGATGATATTAAGTCATGTCAAGTGGTGATTGCCCACAAAAACACTGCGTTTCCCTTAGTCGCTTTTACGACACTGACAAAACAGTATAAAAAGGGTATGGTACTACATACAAAACGGAAAATCCCTGCCTCCCACCAATTTTTACCTCACCCTCTCGTGGAAGACAGACAGACAGTAGGCAATGGTGTAGTTCTTTCTCACCCGCACCCTTCAGTGCGAGTTCATTAGTTTGAATGACGTGCAGTGTCAAAGGTGTGCCCGCGGTAAGATATGGGGTAGCGTTCTTAGTTGAATCCACACTGGTTTCTTGAATATCTTGCTCTTTATAATGTAGGCAACCGACTAACTAGGTCAGTATTTTTTTACCCTTACCTTCACTGACTGTTAAGGGGAGTGTAAGCGAGACAACTATAGTTTTCATGATTTCTGCCAATTACGATCCCACTATTTACCTATGCGGGTTATATGAAAGCACCAGTGCTTCGGAGTATGGAATAAATACTTTTTTGTAGGGATCTTTTTTATCTAATTGTCCTTTGTTTCAAAGTGTTTTTTTTAGAGTTTAGTCTCGTAATTTTTGATTATTGAGAAAAAACTTACGTTCGCTTATTTATAATTCAATTTTGATAAAGTATTCGAACTTTTACTACAATTTTCTCAAGCTTTATCAGTGCCATCTAGCGCGGCATTTGGACATAATTTTTAAAAAAAATAAACGCTCTTTGATTGTTTTTAGACTATTATTAAAGTGACTTACTTAATATATCAAACACGAGGCTTAGAGAACAATATTTGTAACTAGTTAACTCAATATTTCGAATAATGTAGCATTCGTTTTATAAACTATACCTTAACACAATGACTGTAGCTTTCATTTTCGCTTAAACTCCAAAGTTCATTCTTGATTCGTAACCAGTACTAATCGGTATTTTGTATCGTAGTTGGAAGGCTATTAGTGGATGCGGCATACTTCAATACAGTAGAGTAAAATTTCCGTTTTTCATTTGTAAAAAAACGCTTTAAATGGTAGGAAACGGTAATTTTACCCTACTGAATAGCCTAACTACTTAATTTCTAGTTTTTTGTGACTTTCAGAACTGACACAATTAATAAATATGTCAATACAGAAATTTACGGAAAGATATACCTTATGATAAAGACATTAATGGTTCGCCTGACATGCAAGAACGTGTGCTTTTTGATTCTGAAGTCACAAAATGCTATCTGGGAATTGGTTCTCTTCCCATTAATATTTTAAGAACGCATTTATGTATTAAACGAGGTTGCGATTTGTGATTTTTTTATCACTTTTTGTACCTTTTGAATGCAGCGCAGAACATTACGAATTATCGGCTATTGGTGGTTATGTGATAGTGTGATTATCGTTATATGTAATGGGAATAAAGAAAGTATTGTGATAGTATGATCGCCGATTGTTCGAATTGTTCAGCGCTATGATGAAGCTGGTATTTATAAATGCAACTCGGTTGAAAAAAGAGAAACTCCAAAACGTATTGCCACGTTTGAATTAAACAATTGAAACTGCTACGAAATAATTGATTGTTCCAATCTTAATGTTTGGATCTTGCGACAGTGTGCGTGCCCGCAGTACCGCATCCACACATTCGTATAAGGGTTGAACTACATCACACAGCACCGCATCGCATTTTTCCGTCCCTCCATCCTTATCTGTCACTCAGGAACGTCATTTGCTAGAGCATATAAGATAGACGGAACGCGATCGCACGCGGCCGTGCTATCGCGTGCTATAGAGTCTAGCAAATGACGTTCCTGAGTGACAGATAATGATGGAGCGACGGAAAAATGCGATGCGGTGCTATTAAAATGAGGTTCAACCCTTACGCACTAACTACGTGGAAGTTCCACGCGCAATCGTGAGAAGCAAGAATTGTCAGAAAATTAGTGTCATATTATAGTCTTTTTCGCGATACAGAGTTTCATTAATAAATACAGCTAAGGGTATGGTTTCTAACCAATTTGGTTGGTCTGTGGTACACCCTATTGTTATAGAAATAAAATTTTATAAATCACGAATATTATTTTTTATAATGTAATATTTATGAATGCATGTATAGATCGTCTAGCTTATTTTCAACGATCATTCCTATTTGTTTTCGAATTTAATTAATTTATTGATGTGTCAGTAGATTTGCTTGGTCACCACTGCGTTTGTTCTGCACCTTTTTGAAGTACTTATTTTACTCCAGTACTTAATAGAAAATATCCTTCTAAAATATTAAATCAAAGGCATACAGAAAAATTCCTAGACCTATTTAATTTTTAAAACTATTTAAATATTAGATTATTGCGTGGATGTTTAAATAAAATAACCAACACTTGAAGTATTGTAGTGGCATGCTAAATTTATATAAATTATTTACTTCATGTGAATATTAGGATAAGTTATAGATAGCCTAGCCCTGTTAGCATTTGTCGTAATTATAGAATAGTAATTGCTTAGAAAACTTGCGATTGGACTTATAGATTTTGCAGGAAATATTAGGAGTTTTGTGTACCAAGAATAGTGTGTTTTAGGCGTATAGCATACAGAAGTCGAGGCGGCGTCGAGGCGCGGGCGCCTTGGCGACCTTGACATACGGTCGGTAATTGTATATCATACCAATCCGAGCGCTCGGATTTATTCTTGGTATTCTGTTATCGACAATATGACAATGTCGCCAAGGCGCGCCCGCGCCTCGATGCCGCCTCGACTCCTTCTGTATGCGATGCGATACGCTTTAGATAATGCATGTTCGAAGTTCAAATAAACATAATTAAACTGATACTTAAATATTATTAACCATGCGGAATAGCGTACTAGTATAAATATAATTATTCGGTAATTTGAACAAATTTAGTTTCGTATTCTTAAATTTTATATCAAATCAGTTTTGACTGATGTTTGTTTTAAGATTTATTTATGACATATTGATTACAAATTGGTTTATTTGTAATTTTTATAGAGTAACCTTGTATATTTTAATAAATTGGTACGTTATGTATATTTTTAATTGCCCGCTTGCAAAATTTATGAGTCTTCTCTGCTACTTTTATAATTTAGCTTTATTTCGCTGTGCACATTGTATTGAAATTATTTTTGTTTATAACTAAAAGCTCAGACTAACAAAATGGGTACAATGCTATATTAAAATGGTTCCTTCACTAATTGGTGATGGCAATTATTCCATTAAAAGTTGATTCCTTAAGGAGCCATATTTTTGCAGGTACGTTTGTAACGCAAGGAAATTAAGAACACATTTTTTTATTTATTATTAGAATTTGTTTCTTTTTTTTTATTAGAAAATTTCTGTATTATTTTTGTGATCTAGTATTTCTTAAAGAGATTTTTTGATATAGGTGCCCTCTATGTTCCTATTAAATTAATTGTAACATTTTTAAAATGTATACTTACTGTGGCATAGTGAATATTTTGCTGGTCCATATATTAATAATACACAATAAAATTTACATATAGCAAGTTTGTAAAAAAATTCTCTGGAATCTCTACTTAAAAATAGTACTTACTTACTTAAATTTAGAGGGAAATTGTTTTTCTATATCCAAAGGTTACGGTAATATGTCGTTATATACCTACCGACAGTTTATATCTTCATGTGATAGAAATAAATTATGTTTTTTTAATTATTTTTTGTTTTATTTTTAGTTGTAGAGCACCTATGCATGGTTTAGCACAGCTCAAGTGTTGCCAGGTACGCATTGCATGACTTGTGGGTTGCCATGTTTAATTTATTAATTTAAAAGTTAAATAATCACCTTCATTGACACTTTCATCACATAACCATTTAAAATAAAGGTCCAATGTACAATTAGTTTGTATCGTCTAATTTAAAATTGTATTAAAAATGATTAAAATTGTTTATATCTGCCTATAAAGGAGCTTCTGAGTCCAACTCAAAACGGAGTAAGAACACATTTATATTTAATGCAAAAAGCACTTTAACACTAGTAATAATAGACTATTTAATTTAACACGGCAGAAAATCACATGAAATCAAAATTATTTGAAACAGTCTTTACACTGGTAAATTTTATAGCATTTTTTCAAATATTGTTTAGGTTTAGTACCATCATCAGCTACTAGGCTATAAACAGAAAATGAAAAGTGCACATTTATGAACGATTGAAGAGGAATTAAAAAAAATATAAACTAGACGTGGGACATGTAAAGATTTGTGACTAATTACGTTGATGAATTAAGTATACACATCAACACTATAACACTAACCAGTCACAGGAAAGTAGTATGAACGATTTAGTTGTGATCATTCATTGTATCATACATAAAATATGATTCATTCTATGTGTATGTGTGTACTATCAACGACAATGCCTTCTAAAAGAAACTTATGGTCGACTTACGAACACGTTGATCACTTTTGGACATATTAAACTTATAGCAGACAACTGCTATTTACATCACAGAGTACGTTAGGTTATACTTAGATTGCAAGTACGGTTAAGGTTTTCATAGATCGATCTTACCTTGTTAAACTGCGGTTTACAAATTCGATCTGTCTGCATAAGAATAGGATTGTCGTTGGTAAACCAACCTCAAAGTGAGACCAGAACATTTAAAATCGTCGCCATTTTGCGGATGAAATAAGAACTAACTTTTCACTTTGTCGAAGTAATGTTGATTTACCCTAAGTTGGCTTTAATATACCTACTATAGAATCTGAATATGTACTATATCAATTATGAAGGATGACTTTTCTGGTCTGACTATGGAAAAAAACAATATGCATCAAGCTTCGCAAGATTCTTTACAACAAAACAAATACAAACAATGTGAGTGAATCTTTTTTTTTGTAAATGGCTTCTGAGGATGTCAATGTTTTTATTACATTCATTCATTAGGTTAGGTTCAAGAAGTACATTACGCCCGATTTACACTTCCACAGGTATAGTATAGTAGCGAGTTACTTATGCGATTTAAACGATAGTTTCTACTTAACCCGCCATGCTCGAAACTGTACTTACCTGTGGAATTGTAAATCGAGCTCACTAAATGTCGCTGCAAATGCCTTGACCATTTTGAAGTAAAAGCAGTACCTAGCAAATTCAATTCAAGAAAGTGGAATGCTATACTTTTGGGAAAGTGTATCTTCAACTTTATATGCACTTAATATCAGGTGCCAAGAAACTTAGCGTAAGCCCATTACAATCAAAAAAGTCAAAGCCAGTAAAAATAAACACTTCGCCATGTTGCGGAAAATCATTAGAACTAATTTTTGTACGAGCAAAGTTTACATTAAAGGTGTATACCTACTTCAGAGAGGTCAAAAGGCTTTGATGGGATGTTAATACCTTTTATTTTAGAAAAGCGATAAAGGCGCTATCAGAGACAAGCGCTCGCTGTTTAGATATTTTATTGATATCTTTCTATTTAGTTACCACTAGCTTAACTTCATTCTAATCATCAACCACATAAATACAGTGTTCATATCATCTTACATGTGAACAAATGGACACAACAAATTGGATAAAAACCGTTTGACATTCGTCAACTAACTGCAACTATCGGTAATGAAACTTAATGGTCGCACACTTATGTTCTAGGTTTTAGTGTGGTAAAAAATAGAAAATACTAGGTGATTTAGTAAACACTTTCCAAATTTTCAGGAGTGGTTCAAACCATCAAACTGAACAACTTTTACTACTAACGGGAGCAAATCTCAAATCGCAAAACAAACTATCAGTTTATCTAGGTATACTAAACTGCAATGCCTACTCAAATGACAGAAACAGATTTCAGGTGTGCTCGCATAGTAAAAAGTTGTTCAGTTTGATGTTCTGAACCACCCTGAAAATTTGGAAAGTGTTTTAAAAAATCACCCTGGATAAAAACAGTACGTTATTGAAATTTTAAAATGTTTAATTTTTCGTATGTAAATAAAAAAAATAAGTACATTACAAATTTAGTTCAGCTATCGATTGGGTTTAAACTGTTTCCAAAATTTGCTTTCATTTGTTTACACGTACTAAACGCACAACTGAACGAATTTATAAAATATATTTTATTCCCATAAGCTATAGAACATAAAATTGTCAAAAACAGGCATAACACGGCATCGAGGACGTTGGCGAGTGTCCAGAAGAGGTGGTACCTACGGCAGTCTAGATGCCACGGAGCCCCGAGCCTCGACGAGCGGCACTACCAACGACCTCACTAATGAACTTTAATCCTATACGAACTGTATTGGACTTCAGTTTAACTGTATAAACTGTAATGGACTTCAGTTTTACTGTATGAACTGTAGTAACTATATGAACTATAGTGGATTTCTTTCTGTTATTAGTGAATAAAGGATATTTGCATCAGTGATTTTTTGAAATATTGGCAGTGGTAGTTTATTAAATAATTAAATTAATAAGTATTCAATTTTCAAGAAGCCAAGAATGCGATAGACATGTGTTTAAAAAGAAAAACTATCAAATGAAATATTTACGTATCAGCTGGTTAAGCAGAAATCCAGTTGTGATATTATTTAATTCCACACATACTTTGTATACGAAAGTGGCATCAACTTTATGGAATTTAATCATTATTCGTATACGAATCGGGATGTGTGAAATTCAATAAGTAATAGCATTCCAGCTTTGGTGTTTTCACACTTTAGCACGCGACCGGTGCAAGTATTGATAAAGTCATTCAAGTAAGTACCTAAATTATTATATTCGAGACTAGTTAAGTATACAGGCATGCATTTCTCATTAGTTACAAATTACTTGCCTGCTAGGTACATTAAAACTACACGAGACTTTAAAAAGAAGTCTCAAATCTAACAGCGCTGCCGCTGCTAAATTATAATAGACTGCTGATTCGTCTACAATTGTTTAATATGGACGCAGTATATATATTGATAAGTACCTAGTTATAATCTTAGTTTCAACTCTATTTGAAGCTAAGTAAGGACTATAGTTGCAAATTGTCTAGTTGTAAGCAGATAAGGCAAGGCTTGTGTGATTTAATCAAATATCAAAAAACTCGACTGATTTTTGACAAGAAATGTGAGCAGGTACTTCTCTAGGTAGGTTTTTGGATCTGACCTTTATTGAATACGTGGTGCAAGGTCTGGTGAACACAAAAAATTACCTGCTAGGTAGGCAAGTAGGTATATTTAGATAGAGGTAGGTACTTACCTATATGAAATTTAGAAATTTTGTGTTAATTACCTAGTCGTACTGTGTTCGGCCTAAAACCAGTATGGCTATTGTGTAAGCTTCCGATTATATCGTCTCTGCAAGATAAGTAACGTATTATGACTAGTAGGAAATTAGAAGTATGTACCTAATACTTTGTTACTGTGATCATCATAGCCATTGTCTGAAATTAACAACATTTTAAGAAGCAGAACTGCCAATAAATGCCATGTCGATTGAATCGAGAAGTTTCACAATAAGAACCCTGATGAATTTATTGATGGCAACAGCGTGATGCCTATCATCTTGTTGCTAAGCTACCACGGAAATGAACACTTTGTTGTTAAATAATTGTGATATTTTATAAAGGTCAGTTTCAGAATGTGCTTCTAAAGCTAGTTAGGAAACTGAAGCATAGTTTGCTTTTTTGAATGCTTCAGTGATACCATACCTGCAACTAAAAAATAATGTCCATTCGACGAGGGCAGCGCAGGACCGGTCTTTGCTGTAATCCTTGCGGGAAGTCTATGTACAGCAATGTTTTCTAATTATTCTGTCTAGTTCTGTTGCATTCAAAAAGCAAATTATTTGTAAAGAAGAGACAAAATCATGTTTCATAGGTAGTATGTACGTAAGTAATGAAAATGGCTTAACTCGAAATTATTTCGAGTCTGAACGAAGCAGGGATGATTGATGATCTTGTTGAAAAGTCAGAGTTACTTATATCAATTTGTAGAAAGCTTTTATAAACTGTGTGGTGTTTCCTAATTCAATTTAGGATAACTTTTGATTTCGCGAAAGTGTGATGCCTTAAATATAATTTTTTTTACATATAGTTAAGTATTTACATATTATTTGGAAATGCAAATTATAATCATTAGTTTGACCAGAAATATAAAAAAACATGCATAGGGTGCTAGCTACACTAGACTTAGGGCCTGTTTCACCACTTCTGAGTAAGTTCTTGCTAGCTTATCCGACAGATAGTTTGAGGTATTTAAAATACCTATGTCAAAATATCTGTCGGATAAGCTAACAAGAACTTATAAGTGGTGAAACAGGCCCTTATAATTATAACTTTTAAAGACAATGTTGCTAGTTGGTACCAACCAAAATTTAGTTCTAATAATTTTCCGCAACATTGCGAGGTGTTTTATTTTTCTGGTCAAGTTATAATCTATTCTAATATTACACAGTTCTGAATTCAGAAAAGAATTCAGCATCCATTACTTGATTGAATTACTAGAGAACAAACAGAGTAACAGATCTGGGGCCCTAGACAAAGTGAGATTCTATTAGCGGTGACGCTAGTAAAACATGACAGAATGTATGGATTTGACATAAGCGATCGAAACATCTTGATGTTTGCTTTCGTCACCATACGTCAAATCCATACATTTTTTGTTATCTAGTAACCGTTAACGCTAATCGAAAGGTACTTTGTCTACAGGCCCAGGAGTGCGATTCTTGAAAATCAAATTTGAAAGATGCATATTGCATATCTCAATAGTTCAGGGAATGAGTTTCAAAAATCGCAATCCAGGGCCCCGTTTAATAAACATGACATTTGTAATTTACAATGACAATTCAGGGTACATTGCTGGTTACTAATGAGTAATGATGATACATAATTATGCTGTAGGCAACTTAAGCAATATATCCTGAATCGACATTGTAAATTACAATAATTGTCACGTTTATTGAAGGGGCGTGTCCTATTTCATAAAAATGTCAATTGTAATTTACAATGACAATTCAGGGTAAATTGCTGGTTATTTATTTACTCATGGCGTTAAACAATATATGTAATAAAAATTTTATGACGCATCTCAATAAAATGACAATCATTTTAAATTACAATATTGTCATGTTTATGAAATAGGCCCTTGGTAAAGGATTCCGAATTACGCTCAGAGTTCTGAACAGTGTAGTGTAATATCGACTTTAAGTGCTCGATTCAGACATTACAGTATCTCTTATCAGTGATGGTATTGAGTAATATTGTAGTCTTATTATTGTTTCTAACACATTATGGACAAAAAATTATTATTATTATATTTAAGATAATTGATGATTTGATTTATTTTTTATTACTTTGACAATGTGTACTTTTATTTTTAGCAATAGCTGACATGCTTTATCTTATCCCCTTTATGCGACCAGAATAAAATAATTAAGTACTAATTCAATATCAAACCTTTTCGTTTATTGTTTATTATGTTTCGGATAATTTTATTGAAAATTCTTATATCCTTGTTGTATTTTTAAGGGGATTCGACACCGCGACCAGCCTTTCTGGGTTACCTATGGCTTTAAGATTATAATGTCTGTTTCCTGTAAATATATGTTTCTGTCTTGCTTAAGCAGGTGAATTAAAGGATTTTAGGTGTAGGGTCAATAGCAAAATTGTCTTGTGTTTTAAATGATTCTGACACCTAAATATGTTTGACTCGATCCATATTAAATAGTTGGCTGTAATAAATGTTACAAGTGTAGAAAATATTTCCAAAACAATGTTTTTTGATACTATTTGTGTATGTCTAGGTTACACGCTTTCAAAGCAGCCATTGCCACAATGCCCAGTTTAACTTGACACCTGTTGTAGCAGTCAATCCCTGTTGTTCGGGTGTCCAGTTTAACTGGACAGGTGTCGTGTTGACTATATGGTTTAACTATAATACCTCTTCACAGATCTATTTTTAGAAATCTTTTGTGTAGTTGTTAGACGTATTCTTGGTTTTGTTATTAGAAATTCAGAATATATGTTAATAAAAAAATGTCTTTATAAAAATTCAGCTAAACGATTAACATTCTTTGAAAAAACAATCTATAAAATTCTATAATAGCTACGTTGATTCAAAAAGTTTATAGGTAATACTTAGTTAAAATGATTAGAAAAGAAAAGAAAATCATGTACGACTACAGTTTTTCTGTGCCATCTCATTAAATTCTAAATTACCTAACTAATAAGAACATACTTTCAACGATGCAACGTCTCGATATTAATTATAGTGCCTCAATTTTAGTTACCTCTAAATGTTTGACATAATGTAATGTATTATTAGTGCGTATTAATAAAGAATTTACTTTTTTATAGTTCCATTTTTCAGGGATGCTTTCAGACTAAACAATTTAAAACGAATTTACGAATATCTTTATCGAGCTACTGTATTGTACAACCTTAAATACTTTGATTTGGATCCATTTTGTTTATCTTTGGCACAGTATAAGAAGGGTATAACTGTGAAGTTCACTTTGGACTGAGTCTTTAGGTACTTCACAATATACCTACTTTCTTTTTATCATTTATTGTTACTTTAGCCTACCTTTTGATAGGTAGCTTTCATTGTTATGCTTTGCAAGCACTTTTTATTTAATTTTCAATTAACATCAGCGGATTCCTGTAATTGGTCTATTCTATGCTCATTTTTTTTTTGTAACCATTCATTTGTAATTTGACTGTTGGTTTCCCGAATAAAAAATTTATAAAAAATTTATTTATTTATAAAATCGTTTATGTGGAACCAAAACATAAATGAAATCGTAAAAAAACTTTCATTAGCATGTCAAAAGCTTTTTTTCGTCATTTTAATTAACTGGTTTTGTTTTTTGGTATAGAAACACTTCTTTAAACAATAATTTGACATATTATTTGTATTTCAATACCTATAGGTACCAAGTATCAAGATTGTGTACATTTTAGGAGAGTATATTCCAAAATATTAATGTGTAAATAAGTTAGCAGAAAAAATTGTTTTATAAAATTATAATTTGTTCAAAAGCCTGTATAAATATCATAATCTAATAGATTAATAAAATGCTGTGTTTATTATTTGTAAAATATGATGTGTAGTAGAGTTTCTAATAAAGTGTCGGAAAAAAATAATATTATTGTTTTATTATGAATTAGCTTAATTATTTTAACACTTAAGGGTTGAACTACACATGGCTTCACGCGTTCGCACGCGATCGCGTTCCGTCTATCTTATATGCTCTAGTAAATGACGTTCCTGAGTGACAGAAAAGGATGGAGCGACGGAAAAGTGCGATCGCGTGCGGCCATGTGTAGTTCAACCCTAATTGTACACACGGATATATGAAAACACCACCAGCAGCGGCGGTTAATGGCTAAGGGATTGGCAAAAACTGTGCTTTTGCGAAAGTTTTGTTGTCTAAAAGAGGATTTTAAGCTAGCAATCTCCACACTTAAAGTGAAAACGTTGTTACACTCTTAATTAACGTATTATTTTAAATATTTTATTGGTAAATAATCAGGTTTTTAGAATTAGATTTTTCTAATTTCGTTTTGAGCATTTTAATTTTCCTACACTAAGCCCCACTTGCGCCAACCACGGGTTAGCAATTAACTCTGGATAAAATAGCTCTCAGTTGTTTTTTTATACGAAAAGTCATGGGTTACCAACTTAACCTGGAGTTTATTGCTAACCCAGGTTGGCGCAAGTGGGGCTTAGTAGTTAGTACCTAAATAAAATAAATTAAGTAGTAAATAAAAATAGAAATCTTTTATTTCACTAAATTAAAGTAACTTTAAATTAAAATCGATGCCTAAAACTAATCTAGTATTAGTGCACTGTGAAGTTTTAGCTAGCTTTTTGTTTTTGTTTCGTTTTAGCGTTTGAGAGTATGTAAGAGGACTGTGTCCTTTTAAGATACAAATACCTATACTATTAATATAATATTAATATTTACAGTTAAAAAAACGGTCCTTGGGTCTAAGCTCTCATTGCGCTTACTGATGTAGAACACAACAAAAGGAGAAAATAATAACAAGAAAATTTTAGTTTTAGTTTTTTATTAAAACAATTTCGATAATCTGTTTATCAACAACAAAATATTTACAAATAACATTAAAAATAATTCAAGAACATCGCGGTGACTAGATTCATTTTGTATGATAGAGCACAACATAAACATTGCCCGTACGTATTTATTCCCCACATAGTCGTAAGTTACTGCCATTGTATATAAGTTTAAATATAATTCGCATAAAAACCTGCCAGTTTTTTCGTTCGTTTTAAAAAAATAATTATAATGATACCATCTCATAATACTTATTATAATAAAAACGATAAGGGGAAATAACATTCCAAATTAAAAAAAATCATATATAAACTCACAGAAACAGTAAAAACATCTTAATTAAGTCACTGAGTGTAGTTAAACTTGAAAAAACAATCAAATAACATGTTTAAAACACAGGACGGGATTTAAACTATTGTATTTAATTTATCAACTAGCGTAAAACCTAAGAATAGATAAATATTATTGTTATATAAATAAAAAATAGTTATTTTTATGTAAATTATTTATAGTTAAACAATTTACGTTTGTCGGAGCGCATCTTAGTTTATTTTAGAACTGTATCGATGTGACGATGTTATATTTTTGGCGCCATTTTCCGTTGTGGCGTAATAAAAACATGGCAGCGATAGCTTGCCGTGTGTGACGTAAGTACGAAAATATTGCCGATATTTCGCAGTTATTTTATCGATAACCAATAATGATGTTAAGCCGACGTTTTAGTATAAAAATTGGAATTACAGATGTTTTTTGTCGGCGGATGAATTTGAATAGGTGTGTCAGTCATGGGCCTAGAGTCTATAGTAGACTATAATTATACTTCTAAGGGTCCAAACAGGTATTTTGCTTGGCAGTTTTCGTTCTCGTCGCCGAGGAACTGCGCGAAAAGCTCTTGATACCTGGCGACGGTGAGACCGCCAACTTTTCTGTCATCATCCTGGAAAAAATAATGGCGTATTTAGAAGAAGTTCAAAACATTTTTTTTTACTTAGGTATAATATAGATTAATGCAACTAGAAAAAGAGCACTGACAGTAAAATGTGTTTTCACCTCACAAGCTCGGAAAGATTCTGTTTATCATTCGAAATCTGAGTGCAAAAGTGCATTTTATCCGCTAGCGTGGAAAGAGTTTTTGAAATTCACCAACCACCTTAAAATGTTGTTCTCTTTAGCAATTCACTTTTTTTTCCTCGCTGTTGTGAGGTGAAAAGTTGTGTGTTACGGTCGGCTGCAAAGTTATTCTGCGTCTCGTTCGCTATAAATAAGCTCAGGTTTTAATACAAGTACTCGCGCAAAAAAACAACTTAGCAGCTTAGCATAACAAATAACTATTATCTGAATATGCTTGTGTGCTGTTCTATATTTTTTTTAATCTTGTAATGCAATATATTTTACCTATATGATTATTATTATGCAATATGTATATGATTATAATTATGGTATATTTTCTAATAACTTATAGAAAGTACTATGTTCTTGCTCGTCCTCATAACCAATATACGGGGCTACTGGTAATTCGATTCATACTAGAACGAGATTCATACCTAGGTACATTGAAAAAAAATGTATCAAGCGTGACAAAACTTAATAAAGAGCATGAAATTTTAAGGCTATCTTGTATTGATGGATATCTGTCTAACACCGTTTTTAAAATGTGTGCTACCACTTCTATGGCTAAAACGTTTGAAATAAATAGGTAATTAGCTATTTTAATTAGTTTTATTATTTATCTACTTAATGCCAAAGGTTATCGTTCGTAAATTTCCAGTTGAGTTAGTGCTACGATAAAGGTCTTATCACTTTAAATTTGGGAATGTTATTTAAAACTTGGCATAAGTCACAATCATATTTTTTTCTAAACATTATGATACAAAAAAGACTATAAGAATTGATAAATTTTAGAAGACGTACTAGTAACCAGTGAGAGACGCAGCATCATGTGTCCAAAGAAGACGAAAGTGGTATTGTTCCTTGCGATCATCAGTATTTCATGTAAGTAATAGCTAGATGATGTTACTGATAAAGCTCTCCGTTCAAAACGAAGCAACGTCGTAGTTTGGACATTTAGTAACTAAAGTAAAAAAAGCTATTCATAAATATATAATTATTTATATAGATTTCCGTTTAAATATTTAGATTAAATGCTGGGATTAATTTAAGATTTGTAAGTAGGATATGGAAATCTTTGAGCCATGGTAACTTTGGAACTAAATATTTAAACGGAAATCAGACAAGATAGGTACCAACACAGATATTGGTTTCTAGATTGTGCTTACATAAATTTTGTTTTTACTTCAATTTAAATACCTACTACTTTAATTGGTTAAAGTTATTTTTTCTATTTCGTGAATTAATTAATCTTATTGAACCTTCGTATATTTTAATTAGGTACCTATTTTTCAGATGTTTGATTTATTTTGAGTTATAGTTATAAACGTAGTGATTACTTGTTCAGTGTAGTTAGTCTTAGTACATAGGTAGGTAAGTAGGTTATGAGTTTTAAATTAATATAAATTAGTTAAGTAATTTTTATTCTTTTTGTCTTTTCAAGGGGCTCAAGCATCAGTTGTGTTATCACAGAACAATGTTCGGAGGAGCCTATCTCGATTGGGTTTCGGTCCACCGCCAACCGTGGACATACTTAAAGAACTATTTGAAGAAGAATACGGATCGATTTCCCCGCCGACTAACGAAAAATGTGAAACGCTGATTGCAAAAATACTTGCATTCATAACTAATTCACCAGGCGACTACGCAAAAAACTTAAAAAATAAGTACATTATCGAGGAATCGAAGGTTCCAGTATCTGCTATCTCTGAGCCTGATCGAGAGTTTGACGATAAACACATTCGCCCTAATCCTTACTTAATAAAAAGTTATATCTTAGATATTACGAACATTGCAGTAGACAAACTCTATCATATGTGTGAATTTCTGTATTCGGCAAGGGCTGTCTTCCCAAAACAATCTTCGACTGCCAACTGGACAATTATTGGCGATTTTTCTAATATAGAATACCAAAGGAACTTCAACATGTTGCTATCAAAAGTGGAGAATACAAAACAAGTGGACTCATACATCAGGTATATATCATTTTCTTACCAACAGGAGCTCTCAAGGACTACGCCTCCTCGTAAGAATATTAGTGAAAAAACTTTACAACTCCTAATGTCTTACGTGGTGGCTGCCACCAAGTCCATCGAACGTTCCTGGAACGATATGGAGAAGTTGATGGATTTTAAAGACGCAGAGGAAAATTTTATTAAATTTAACCCGTATGTTTAACGCTAATAATAACTTGTAAAACGCGTTTGATAAATCAATGGATCAATGTAGAATAAAAATATAATCTTTAAATAATGGAAGTCGTTTTTAATTTCTTTGTTTAATTCAAGCGATTGTTGTGATCGATCACTTTATCGGACCAGAGATGGGCGATGGGTAAATACCTAGAAATCGTTCTAGGTAAATACCCATCTAGCAACTCTCGCTCAATCTAAAATTTCGAGTTCAAGAGCATCCCTGGTATCTAACAAAGTTCAGAAGAGACCAATGTTTTCTTAAGTCTGCCGTACAATCTGATAATGATAATTGAGAACTCGTGAGATAAGTAGTGACACAGTATATCATCATTCTTGTAATGATAATTGAGAACTCATGAGATAAAGCACACTATAATTCTTGTTGACAGCTAGCCACCTGCCACCGCTTGTTTTATACTTAGTACAGAAAATGCCAGTCTACGTGTCTGCCCGTATGAACTAGGTACTGAATTATTACGCGATTCCTATCCAAGGAAAGTTTAAATGTTAGCAAACTCATGGCAAACTCGTTATTTTAATACTATTGACAAGATAATTTTCAAAAATTTAATAGGTATTCCTAATTTAATTGACTTCTAGAGCGAAACGACACAGGCCCGTTGCGGCTCCAGGCGGATTCTATACCCTATACTCGGAGTTTCGAATTTCGATATTATTGTGACCTTTTTTGTCCAAACTAGGTACATTGGAATAGAGTAGACATTGGA
Source organism: Agonopterix heracliana (assembly GCA_963693445.1). Lineage (NCBI taxonomy): Eukaryota > Metazoa > Arthropoda > Insecta > Lepidoptera > Depressariidae > Agonopterix > Agonopterix heracliana. The sequence goes on along the minus strand of OY856323.1, from coordinate 3,481,488 downwards.
ATGAGAAAAAAACTAATTTCGTGGTAGACCCACTGATATCTGATGGCTCACAGTAATAAGACTAATAAGATTTAAGTTTCAGAGTCACCAACGTTACGATACGGCAAAGGAAGTTAAGAGGATATACAAACCATATGGATAACCAATTAGTGTCATTGTCATTTTTAAAAATGACCTTGAAACAAATCTCTGTGCCTGTGGTTTGTCATATTTAAAAAGTGTTGTTTTGAAGATGTCATTGACTTTAATTCGTTACTATTGAAAATAGGATCTGAAACGCACTTTTATTTTATGAATTCGATCAAAGTTTTGTATGATATGTATTACCATCATAAAATTAATATACTATAGTGGACTCTAACGTATTCGGGTTTTTAATAGGTATAAGTAGCTTCATATAATTTTATCAACTTCTAATTGAATATTTTTTTTAGTTGCATATTCCATGTTACGAAATTGCAGTTTTCTATTATTTTTCCAGGCATACTTGGGACGAATAATTAGTTTTATAAATTAGACAGAAAAGAATCGTCCGTCCGTGAAAAGTGGAAAATGATTTTATACTCAACTATTGTGATAGCTAGTTGGGCAAGAGCCAGACAAATCTATTTAATGTTTTTATTTCGTCTCATTGCATAATATTAGTTCTCTTTGTCTAGTCTTGATCATAAACTTAGATACGCATGTCTTCGTCAATAACTAGAATGCTAAATAGTTTTTGAATTATCTGATGCGTGGGTTTTAATTTGATCTCTGTTATCTTAAGGGTAGTAATAAAAGCTCCGATAATAAATTTAAAAATGTCCTTACTAAAAATATAATATTTACTGCCCGAAATACTAAATCTCCGACTACTTCTGTCCGACTAAAAATGACGAAACGACCGAATGATATACTTAAATCTCAGAAAAAATCTTATGACTATTAATTGCTGTAATACTTTTTTACCATATAAAATTATGTTCTACTGATAACAATGCTTTGTAATTATTACCTTTACTTGCCAACTAGAAATTCATCAATTACATTTAATTTTTCATAAACTCTGTGCTATTTTTACTACAATGTTATACTTAAATTTCTATTGTTGGCGCTTGTCCAGAAAGTTATTAAAAATACAAAAATGTACTTACTATAATCATGAATTCTAGTTACTACTAATCTAATCTATCTAACCTAACCTAACCTATAACTTTTAAAAAAAAATCTCAACTTTAAAAAAAAAAAGTTTTTTTTTTTTTTTTTTCCTTAACCAAACCTAACCTAACCTAACCTAACCTAAGTTTTTTTTTTGTAAACATTTTTTTTAGTCTACTATTTAAAACAGTAGCGATTCGGTTCTGCCACTCGCCGGCCGCTGCCGCGGCACGCTCGCTGCGCTCGCTCGGCTCGTGGGGCTGGTCGCAAGAAACCTAACCCGCTCGTCGCTTCGCTCCTCGCTAACCCAACCGAATGCATTTTGCTCAAACGCCGTTCGCGCGGTCCGACCAGTTTCGGTATTTTCATCAATGTTGAGAGTTAAAAAATATATTTGGTAACCAACACTAGAAAATTAAATAACTCATAAAATTCGTAAAAGAATGATTATTTTGACATGACCTCTGTTGTCAGTAACCCAGTAATCTCGTCGGAGGTTCAGTATTTTATTCAGAAGTTTAGTTTTGTTATTCAAAGTTTAATATATTTATAAGTAGAAATGTAATTTGATTGTGTTCATAGGTGTCAGCAAAATTTAGGTATTTTATTCGGTATGCTTTGAATTTTTTTGTCGGTATATTATTATAACGCTGGTAAATTAGAATAAAAGTCGGACAGAGATAGCTGGAGATTTATTTATTTGTCGGAACCAATATTATTTCCCTTATCTTAAGCAGGCACTACATTCTTGCCAGAACTTCTCGGTGTGAACTTCCAAGGAAAATTACTACGGCTCACGAGACGTTGTGAGAACAATGAAGGGCATATACTCTCGTTCTCAGCTTTTCTCCTCCGTTTTTAGCTAGAATGTAAGCAGTGCAGGCTTTAGATATTCAGTATGGTAGATGTGCCAAAAATTTAACGAACTGTGTTTAACTGTCCTTTTACATACTGATTTTGTCTAGCTTTAGTGAATGTTGTGCCCACCTGTAACTGGGTTATGTATCAGATCAATTCCAAAGTTGTAATAGTACGTAACTTGTTGATTAAAAATTTAATGAAATTAAACCTGGTTCATGTCGGCGTATTCCATTCAGAGTTTCACAAAATGTCAAAATGAGTCATGTATTTTTTTAGAGAAAAGCCGAACCGATTAATAATTGTTATTTTTAAAAGTCAGTAGTGTATCTAACACATGTACCTCCATGTTTAAATAACTATTGTGTATAATGTACGTAGATAAGGCTAACTTTAAATTATTATAATTCGTATACGGACTTGAAAGAAATACGGATCGAATATTGCACTAAAAAGATGTGAAGCATGCAAGGTAATACAATCTCGTTTGTTCTACAAGGGACCTACACTCACACAGATGCACTAGCTCTAGGCGCAAGTGCTACAACCCGTCACCATTATGTACCGCGTGGCAGCACGCACACAAAAGAAATGGTTGCTTCACTCATGATTAGACAAGATAACTTCTGGTTCTTCTTTTAAGTCTGTGAATTCGTATGCTTATTTCTAGCTGGATCTTTTATACAGTCATAAACACTATCCGACACTGTGATAGACCTAACAACGTACCTACACCAAATACATAATGTTAGGATACTACGTAACTACGTAACAATTTCCAATATAAGATCTTGAGTCTGAATAGCGAATTAATTTAATGATTTTCTAGAGTAAGTACTACGTCTAAATTTAAAGTAGTTAGTTACACAGTGTTTAATTTTAAGACAGTGCGCAACAGACGAATGTAGTTTAAATCTCCGTATGTAATGGGCCACTTAGCTCAATAGATAATGACAGTCATTAGGATGCTATTGCCTTTAAACTTCCTAAATATGTAGTTACGTCATAAATATTCCATGAAAATGTTCTGTAGTTAGGATATTTTAGTCGGTATCCTGTACTTTGATCGTTGAAAAACTGTTCGAAAGAATCGGTGTTGTTCTATTTAATAAACATGACAATTGTAATTTACAATGTCAATTCAGGGTACTCCTACATTCCTGAGAATGTTTTGACCGTGTGTTCTAACGTTTTCGTGAATTTACCCTGAATGGTCATTTAAAATTACAATTGTCATGTTTATGAAATAGGCCGCCCTATTTAATAAACATGACAATTGTAATTTATAATGACAATTCAGGGTACATAATATTACTGGTTACTTATGGCGTTAAAACAACGTATCCTAACATTCTCAGTAATGTATATCTCAAATTGTCATTGTAACTTACAATTGTCATGTTTATGAATTATGATATTATATTACATTACAAGGTGTTACAAAAATACAAATAAACATTTAAGGGGGTGGTTTAGACCATCAAATTGAACAACTTTCACTATGGGACCAATATCGACATAGCGAAAAAAAAATGGATGTTCCATACTCTACAAATCGACTCGAGCTAAAATATGTATGGGATATCCGATTTTTTTTTCGCCTTTTCGATGTTGGTTCCATAGAGAAAGTTTGACGGTCTAAACAACCCCCTTAAGAATTTTACTTATGTAACGCCCTGTATATATTAGGCTGGTCTATATTTTATTATTTTATTTTATTTTATTTTATTTGGGGAGCTTACAGCTATAACACAAATAATTCACGAATTTAGTTAGCTATAGGCCAATTACAAGCTTCCACATATAGGTTTCTACTTAACAAATTTGAAAACGCTTAAATGCTAATAACACTTAATGTTAATAATACACACTTAGTGTTAATAATACAAAGGCTAGTGTTAATAATCGCTAATACTATAAGACCCTTTACCCCGTAGGTAAGTCTCCTTTTATTTCAACATTTATGTATCTAATCTAATTACTAACAACAAACTATATTCAGAAGCTTTTTTAAATCTAAACTATTATAAAACTGTAACAGAAGTATTTGTTAGTACCTACTACTTAAAATATGCCTCTATCATATTCCCAATCAATACACGGTGGGCCCAAAAGGTGGCGATCGATAAACCTACAATTATGTTGGTAGTAAAATTGAAGCACTATGTTACAAATGAATTATTTCATATTATTTCATTTTGATGCTCATGATTAAAGTCCGCCACATACATAATATGTAATACGATTCGGAAGTCCGAATCAAGATTACGATTTCGCATGGATTTTCGCACTCCAGAATTCCGTTCGGAATTGCGCAGGTATCAAATCCTATACTAAATCACAATTCTGATTCGGAATTCCGGATCGAAATTCCTTGTGTGTGTGGCGAAAAGAGAATCCAATAACTTCGCGATGGGATGCTGTGAGCTACACTGCATTCCAAATAACGGCGAAAAGATATTCCGATTCCTGTATAGCTTTCTGGCGAATCTAATTAGCAAATATGATTTATTTATGAGAAAAATATACTATCCAACGTATCTTGGACGTTACTAAAGCTGTTCTAAGAATAAGTGAGAGGAAGTGTTTCAAATATCTGTTTCTGTAATTCAAAATGGCCTTATATTTTCGTTGTTATTTGGAATGGAGTATAGGAAATCAAGAAGTATGTTGCATGTAGGTATTATCACGAAGCTATTTTACCTATTGATCGATTATGGCCAATTAAGTTAGGTAGTATAAAAGTAATATACCAAAAGATATACCAATAGAATAGTAGCATAGGTATTGTAACTAACATTTCTTAAACAATGTAACGGATTCTGTTCTATGATATATCTAGATTAATTATTCGCACTCTGCCTGTCTTCACTGACATCAATTCAAATCGAAACGTTTGCCAAAGTGACGCGCCGCATATTTCGAGATACGACTAATAAACTAACTACGTAATCGAATATCTTTGCTCTTCTACGATCTTAAACACGCACTACGCTTATTAAATAGTAGCTAGTTACTTATTGTATAAAATGTTGGTAGTAGTACCTTTAAATACCTATGCAATGTTCTACAATTTAAATAAGTGCTTTCAATTGAATTATTTCATTACACGCATGCATTGTAGATAAATTTGATGACAATTTAAATTATATTTTAAATTGTAATTGTATTTTTATTTTATTTTTGTTTCATAGTTCAATTGTTGAAAAAAAAAGGTTTGTCGTTCGTTTTTCATAATTCAAGGTTTTTGAAGTGAAACTTCTTATACGCAACCTTTTTGTGCGGAAGTTCGAAATTTAAATCGGTTTGAAATATGGAGAAGTTTAACATCTGCCGGGCCTCCCGTGACTGCCAGATTTTTTAATAGACCCCGATATTTTAACTCGAAGAAGGAGGAATCCATCAAAATGTCCCACGTTGGGCGCCAAAATCTCAGGGTCAATAATTCAAATTGAATGAGCAACAGTGCGGCCGCGAGCAGTTAATTTCAGTTCACTTCGCGGCGCACTAAAAGCACATGAATAAATATCCCTACAGAACGAAAGCTTCATACAAACAGCCGCCGTCGGTGCACTCGCACAGCGCGCATTAGAGGACGACGTACGAACAGATGCACACATTCGGCCGGGGTTTGTTGTGCGCATCTGTTCGTACGTCCTCTAAGCTATGTGTGAGTACACCAACAGCGTCCGATTGGAAGCTTTCGTTCTGTAGGGACATTTACTCATGTGCTAAGAGGCCGTGAAGGATAAAAAATACATAATATACTTACATTTAACAAGGAACTGAAAGCTTCATCGATGACTTTGATGTCATCTACGACCATCCTCTGAACGCAGTCGTATCTGTACTCCTCGACGCCGATAACCCCATCGGAGTTTATATCAATCATCCTGAAGTTAGACTCGATGAACGCCTTCATCGCCTGGGGGAAGTCCTCGTACTTCTTGCCGACACAGCTGTTCTTTACGGCGGTCTTGAACTCTTCAACGGTTATCATACCGTCCTGGAATGGGGAGATTTGATTTTAATGGTTGTTTCGTTTGTGGATGTAACACAAAGAAGCTGAAAGCGTGTGCGTAGCTGTAGCGTGTTGTTTTTTGGAAATAGTAACGTGATTATTACCGCTTCGTTTGTTTGTAAAAGTTCTAATAACAAGTGGAGTTTGAATCGGCGACAGTGATTGCTATGGTTTTCGACAATATTATCTTCAATACTCGGTGCTTTTGATTGCTGCTGAACATCGTAATTAGGTCATCAACAACGTCAAGGATATTAAAATTTCATTTATAAATGCTTTATATAAATGAATTAGGGTTGAAATACCTAACACATGGCCGCACGCGATCGCCCTTTTACGTCGCTCCATCCTTTTCTGTCACTCAGGAACGCTCTAACCTAACCGCAGCCAACTTAGTACCGCCTTAGGGTTGAACTACACATGGTCGGAACGCGATCGCCTGCGGCGTGCGATCGCACGCGATCGCGTTCCGTCTATCTTATATGCTCTAGCAAATGACGTTCCTGAGTGACAGAAAAGGATGGAGCGACGGAAAAGGGCGATCGCGTGCGGCCATGGTGTAGTTCAACCCTTACACTGTGCGAAAGGAGAGTTAATGTCAATTCCGAAGCGGTTCATAGCACACGTTACTAATTTCTTTATTACCCTCCAACAAAGCTTAAGCTTGCTAAGAGCGGTACCACAATAGTCCTGAGTTGGGAATCGAACCTGTGACAGTCCGATGCCCAAGCCGTAGTGTTCTTAACACCAGCACGCCCAGACATTGAGCTTTTAAAGTAAACTGATATTTAGGTCGTAATTTGAGCATCCACCTCTGCGACTGCGACATTCTAATTAGAGCATAACATAATTTTTTTATGCATAATTTTGATGAAATGTTTATTGGTTTCCCATTAAATCTGTTCTTGTTTTTGCTTTAACATTAGAACATATTGATGCTAGAATCAATTTTTCAGAATCATCGTTAAGTACATCCTTTTAACCAGGCTGCCAGAAATTTTGCCAGCTGTTTTTTTCCTTCTTTTTGATTAGGTCTTAGATAAAGTTATATGTCAAGATTGACAGTCGAAGATACGAAAACGTCGTAAAAAATTGGAACTAGTACTGGTTCCTAAACCCTATACATATACACGCACACATACATACTTTGTATGGCGCCTCACGCACACCAACCTATGAAACTTGGCCCCTATTGTTTTATACGGTAAAACAGTGAGGCTCATTCTAGACATATACTTTTTCTAAGGATTAGGTATTATTTTATTTTACTGTGCGAGTTGATGATGGGCCCCGCCTAGTCAATTCATCGAACGACGATTGGAATGATATTATGATATACAATTAGACAATAGGCTCTAGGTTTAAAATCATGTAAACACCCATTCATTATCCCATTATTTTTGTTCGATATGTCAACAATAATGCAATATGTCGTTCCCTGCATCTTTATCACCTGTTATTTCACTGTTCACTCCTTTCTCACACAATTTAGGATTCATAATCATCATCTCAGCCGATGGACATCCACAGCTGGACATAGTTCCCCAAGGATCACCAAATCGAACGGTTACTGCCGTCATTCAACACCCGCCGCTTTCACCAGGTCGTCGGTCCACCTTGTACAATTTAGGATTGTATTCTTATGGTGGTTTCCGTCCATACAAAACGTTGTCGTATAACACTCGTAGCCGGTGTTAATAAAAGTAATGTTTTATACATGGAAAAATAGCTTAGAAAATCTAGTTTGCGCGAATCAAATAATATTTACAATTTATAATATTATTACGAAGATATCACGCTTTGAAATTATTCATACAAAATTTCAAACCCTTATATCTTCGTAATTATATTACAAATTCTAAATATTATTTGATATGCGCAAACTAGATTTTCTAAGCTATTTTTCCATGTATAAAACATTACTTTTATTAACACCGTCTACGAGTGTTATACGACAACGTTTTGTATGAAATTGACAGCTCTCCAACCACCTTAAAACACGATTGCTCATACTTTTGTGACGCAGATTTTCAAATCGCTTGGTGAATGTTCAAATTAAGTTCAAAATTGGTAGGTGCTTTGTCTGTTTGGGCTTGCTGTAGCTGTAGATAGAACACTGAACTATTACTATTGTTCCAATGTACAGGTACCTACTGTTCTTAGAGAGGTGCGGTGTGTCATGACGGTTCTGAAACTGAAATTCATTCAGTTCTTTTATGTTAGTTTACAAATATATTCACAGATACGTTTGTGATCACAAAAACTGTGAAACATTATTTACCGTTATTCAAAAACCAAATGACACTCTGGGATACATGCAATTGTGTAAATAGTGAAGTAATTGAATTGCATAAATGTGTTTTTACTTCATATTTCCTGTAAACTATTGGCATTTGGCAATGTATGTAGTAATTTGTTCAAATTATAGTTTCTTGGTAAACATATTCTTGGCAGTGTTTAGACTGAAAATGAATATAGTTAGGTAATTATTTGCTTTATACACATGGTTTGATATTTATGTACAATATTGTAAATGATCCATAAAATATTTTACTGCCACCAACATTGTAGAGAATGTTGTTTATTAATTCTAATACCTTTTCTAGTACCTTTTACTTACAATCAGCAATTTATACGTATTGCATATTATTTTTAAAGTTAGGTTTAATTTAAATGTTTAACTACTTCAACATTCATTATAATTTACTCGTAGGTACTTATCTACTACAAAATCTATCACGACAAAAGTGTTCTGTTCTAAAATCGAGTGTTGAAAGCATTCGTCTCGTCTGTAATGAATGACTCTGCAACGTTTTTTTATCATTATTATCCCCTACCGAATAATTTGTGTTGTTATTTTCTTTAAAAAGTTATTCAAATTGCGGAAACAATGTTCCACCCTTATCCAATAATATAGGTACTAATACTTTAATAAGGTCTTGAGGTGCTATTCTTTTTAATCTTAGGAATATTTTTTGACCTTTATTAATTTCACAGCCTTTTGGTTTGGTCTTAGGTGTTTGTAGCCGTACTGATTTTGATTTCTTCCTTTGTAGTAATGAATTTGTTCATTAGTGACGCATTTACTATTATTCCAATAGAATATACTTGTCTGCTGTTCCCCACAGTTGTAAACCATAACTCCATCTAAGTATATTGGTTTATCTAAGCATGAATTTGTAAAGTAGCAATTTATTGAGCTCATGCAATTTTGCATATTATGATTCTTTTTGTCTCGATGGCTCCATCGGCAATCTTGAGTTAAAACATAATTTCCGATTTTTTCTTTAACTTTTTCGTAAAATATTTATTTATTTTCTATAGGTAGTTACGTAGAAATATTAAATTGTGTTCTGAAATTTATTTGCTGCCAGAGAAATCGGTATGGAAGCAAACTTTTTTTTTTCTTGATTTTGCACAAAAGAATCCGTTTGTTGAGTTACTAAATGTTCTTGACTGTATGGAAATTATGTTATTGAATAATAAAATATACTTGTATCGGAAACAAACAAAAAAAAAACGAAATTTTATGTAAGGTACATTGTGGTATAGGGCCTTTCTGAGAACATTAATTTGCCTCTAGCAGACTTTTGCACCTCAGATGTTCACGTGTGAACCAACACTAACATACAGACGAATGCTATTCAAACCCCGTCTTAAATTAAACTGTCACAACGTTCAGTGACCCGTTTAACTGCACAAACATTGACGTAATGACGTAACTGTTCTACAATACAAATACTAGTGCAAGGGCACGCTGCGTAGCATCCACGAAGCTTGCGTAGTGTACATTCCACTTATGAAGTCCTCTGGTCACAAAGATGCAATTAGGTATCATTTTTATGCTCACACAGAACTGTAGTGTTGCTTGGATTTAGTATAGGATCCGGCAGTAAGATTTATTATAGACATAAATTGGTCAGAAAGTTATTGCTGCATCTTTTTTATCCCTTCTCTGCGAAGGTTTGAAAATTGCGCTTTTCTCCATGGAGTATTACACCCTCCGCGTGTTTATATCAGCGAAAGGGTTAAGCGTTTTTAAGATTAATTTACATGTCAGCGTGACTAGCCTGTCGCCCACAAGAAAAAGTATATCTATCCCATTCTCTCCTGTGCTGTGAGGTGTTTAGAATCCTTGCTCCAATTTATACTAGCTTTATAAGGTAGCAAGGTCTTTTAGCATTTTTATGGTTTCAGGATGGAGTTACAAGTCCGGGGAACGTTAGTAAGGTGTTTAGGTGTCTTTGAAAGACAAAATTAGGTACTGCAAAACCATCACACCCTTTGCTTGCTTCATACAAACACCTGAAAAAACCGCACTGGATCGAGTTTTTGCCCCCAGCTTTATATGTGCGGACTTCAACGCACCGTTTGCTCCCCTTTATAGGGTGATTTTTGAAAAATCCTTTCTAAGCGCACCCATAACTTCAGTGGTTAAGGCTGTGCGTTGTCTGTCAGTTATTCAGTCAGATCGCAACTACTTATCTTTTTATTCTAGAGATAAATCTTACTTCTAGATCTTGAACTATACGGGCCATCGTTACCGTAACGTTAGACTACAAAAAAGCTACCAACAAAATTATACTATAGTACGTTTTCCAGATAGACCAAGGACTTCATAAGTGGAACTGTAGTGTAGTGTAAATGTGGATAACCGACATAATCTGGCACCTTATCGAAGTCCGCGAGCTGTGCGATCTCTTCCCAGAGGCTGAGCATGATGTGCTGGTACTTCTGTAGTCGTGCCGCGCTGCAGTCACCCTTGCCCTCCAGCACGCACGACCGGAGGGCCAGGCACTGGAAGTCGCGGGAGTCTAGGTACCCGTTGTTGTCAATATCTGAAAAGATATCTCTGCGTTATTCTGTTGCCCTTATCCCATTTAAATTGAGGTGGAGGGGGGAGGAATGTCAGACACTGATCGGTTCAAATACTGCATGTAGGTGCGGGCTCCTAGACTATAAGTAAACCATTATTTGGTTAGGGTCGGCGTAATAAGTCAACTTTCTTTTTCTATTAGTTGCCTTTTCAGCATTTTCAGCGCTCACTCCTTTTTTATGCTATCGAACCATTTTACAGTTTTTTATTTTACTTTTTCTTGAAGAACTGTTAAATCAAGCACAATACATATTAATGACAGTTTTATCATATTGAATGTGGCTAAAATTCCTTGTTCAATTAATCATCATTAGCATAATGTTAACGCCTAATAACTCAAAATTTTAATTAATAATTATTATATTTAATCCCTGTCATCGCGATTCATGATTCACTTAACACCGCAATAAATTTGGCATCTCTAAAGGCCAAATTACATTGTAACTAAAAAACATAGTCAGTCTTCGGATCAATGTCGCAATAAGTAAATTAGCTGCTGTTGCCCAGTTGGCTGCCGTCGCTTGTAAACAATAGGAGCTAGTATTAATTTTATAGTACATCTCATGCCAAAATCTAGGTACCTTTCGTAACTACAATTTTTCGTTTGTAACAGATTTGTCGTCCGAGATTTAGTATAGCACGTGCGTTGTATCTTGTGATTAGGGTTGTCACCTTTTTTAGAGGAAATATAGTATCGTACACGCACGTACGGTAATAAAATCAGATGCGTACTGATGAAAGGCAAAGTGAAATGTACCAGGTACTGACGGGCATGTACGGTATGTTGAAGAAGCGAGAGATGTGAGTCAGACAGAATCGTAGCATCTGGCGAACTATTGTCTCTGTCTGGCCCAGTGGCACCAGTGGGACATAAATGTGAGCGTTTGCATGTAATGTAGGTAGGTACTTACATAGTACTTTTTCGATAAATTAGTTACTTATAGTACCTATTGATAAGTACTAGGTAGTTCAATCAATCAATAAATTATACTTTATTTTACATAAAAAAAACGATACAGGAAATACGAAGGTAAAAAAATAGGCGATAGTTTTAGGAAATTATTGAGATAAAATTCTACATACGGACTTTAAATTTTCATGTCTTTTTCCAAACTTACTTTGCATTAGTTTGTGCCTTAACGAAGATTTCATTTGGTATTTTAACAATTTATGTTATTATCAACAGCACGTACCTATTCCTATCTTCTCTCTATTTTAAAATTGTTAAGTACCTGTTTAACATTATTGTTAAAGCAGATATAAAAGATAAATCATGCAAGAATGGATTTCGTAAAATCACCGCCGCATTTACATTCGTCTGGTGAGCAAATAGAAAATTATGCTAATTTTATTTATTTAGATTAGCGCAACACTTGAATGAGCTCTAAAAATAAAGCATTTACCGTACTATTGGTTTTCACAATAGTATAAATAGTGCAATTGACCAAAATATAGTACGATACTATATAATATACTTAGTACACGTGGCACCCCTACTACTGACTGATTTACCGATTGATACATCGTGTCTAGTCTGCCAATCACAGACTTCAATGCCAATGTAGCTCTTCAGTTGGACACGGAAATAGATCGTGCAAGGAGAGAGGTTAGGAAAGCAATTAGATTGCTGACATTCCTTCATTAGAAAGCTGTCTGGATCGTTTACAATGTTTTAAGTAAGTAAGTAATTTTTTGTATGCCTTGATTTAGTTTTTTATAACACCTACATGTACTTATATGTCTTTATAACAGTTACGTGACTGACTGACTGACCTGGAGTGCGATTTTTGAATCTCATTTGCTGAGCTCAGCAGTTAAAAATGTCAAAATTACTATGAAGATAATGCATCTTTCTACTGCTGATTTAACTTTCAAAAATCATACTTGAGGAGTGCGATTTTTGAAAGTCAAATAGCTGAAGAAAGATGCGTATCTCCATAGTAATTTTGACATTTTCAACTGCTGAGCTCACCGAATGAGATTCAAAAATCGCACTCCATGACCGAAACCACTGAATAAACGGATAGAAACATGTTCGGAATATTTATATTCTACAGAGCGCAGAGGATGCACTTAGAAATGATTTTCAAAACTAATCCATAATAATGGGGTGTAAGATAGGGTGTATAAGTTTTAGGTTTTAGGAGTTTGGAACATTACCTCTATTAGCCTTTCATAACATCAATAAAGGTTTAACGATGAAAAAATCTTGAAGCCTATACACGCACCCTTATTATAAAATTTACGAAGTTTAAGACGCATTCAACTCGTGGGTAATGATTCGTCATGAATGCTTTACTGTGATGGATTGAGTATTCAAGATATTATCCAAGCTAAACACCTTTCATAATATATCAGGTAATTAATTTGAGTCTGCTTAGAGATGATGGGGGATTTTCTGAAAGCCAATTAAAAAGAAAAAATGGTTACAAATGGCTCGATAGATGCGAGATGGATAAAGGATTGTGCAAACTTGCTGTTGATAAAATAGTCAACATATATTTTTCAACAAGAAGGAAAATTATGCACCAAGGAGATAAAGCAGTGTCTTTTGACACGGGCATATTGAATCCCGAGCGTAACGAAGGATTCTAGGGTTAAAAAGCATACTATAAACTGGATGATTATTTAAATGATCAAAATGCTTGGGTCTGAGTGTCACTAACATATAGTTTACTGTATAGTATCAATTATTTAATTAAATAGACTATGTATTACTGTATACATAACCTTAGCATAAGAATTTATATTGTAATAGTCATTCAGTAGTGTTATACTGTAGAGTTTCTGGCCGCATCTTCTCTACAGCGACAACACGTTCCGACGAGGTGGTAGCTTCAAAAAGAATTGACGTTTAATAAGTGTGCTTCAGGCTCCTATATTGAATAAATGATTTTGAATTGAATTGAATTGAGTGAGGGGTTCAAGCTAGCCCAAGAAGATTTAAAATTGTAGCTCAAACGTGGTGTCGATGATTTTGCTAATCACCAGTATAAATAGCAAATGTTGACTTTGTTCGGTAATGGATATTTGGGTAATCTCAAGGATCGTTTTTATACAAAAACACGCGGTAGCCACCGCGTGACAGCACGCACACAAAAGAAATGGGTGCTTCACTCAATGATTAGACGAGAATTGACGAGATTACGTCTGGTTCTTCTTTTAGGTCTGTGTTAGCCACCACAAAATGCAGATACCCGGCACGCGACCACCCAATAGCAAACCTGTAACGCGACAAAGATCATAAAATTATGTCGACATTTGCCAAATGACTTTTTTGGCAACAGTTGTATGAAGCGTGCCTGGTGGTCGGAAGATGAACATGTTCAAGATCAAGATCTGATCTGATCTGATCATAATCTTGATCGCACCCAATTGAAATCTCAACAACCTATTTAGACTTAGAGTAGAATGTGCACAGCAATGGATTGCGCCATGATTTCACTGTTAATGCTACCATTGCTGTTGCCAGGAATCACATAATGTTAAGACCATAATCTGTATAGTAAAACTCTAAACAAGGGAAGGGTGGGGATCTAGGAGCGTCTACCATGAATTCAGATTTTCGCAAATGCGTGAACGTTTTCTTTGTTCCAATGTCAACTCTATTCCAATGAAATTCGGACAGAAACGATCATGATATATAAAAAATCTAAAGTCCTAGTAAAGTGTCAGCTCAGAGGCCGACTTCAGTAAAGCATCCGGACATCCGGACATCCGGCAAACTGTGGATGAAGATAACGCATGACCACTGTAGATGGAGTTAGAAAGAAGAGCGGTGATAAGTCCAGCATTGCTTGCTTATGATGGCAGTTAGAAAGGCAAATTAAGGATTCACGAGATAAATGAGTGAATGAATGAGAGAAACGTGACAGAAGGCATAGTGCAGCCGCTAGGACGAAATCGTTCTAGTGCTGCCGTCTCATCCACCGGTGTACACACGGTGACAGATTAACCACTCATAGTTGAACTCATCTGTTTCATACTGTTGTCGAGTCTGCAGATGTGTATGCCGTCGGTCTCATTACGATAGGACTGGTACTGGACTGTACAGCTATGGGAAAAAGTGTTTCACCCATCACAATAATCTGCAATATATGTAAGGCATATGATGGTGGTAATGAGGCGTAGGCTTCTTAGAGACGGAGACAAAGATGCCAAAGACCGTAACATCCTTGCAATCACTAGGCAGGTAGTTTAAGTATTCACTAAACTTATCAAAATTCAACTTTTTTTTTAGGTAGGTATGAATGTTTATAGCCTGAGAACCCATTTAACATTCGCATCCTTCCATTATTTATCGATCAGTGGAAATGCTGACGTGACGTACCACACCACGGCGAAGCGTCCTGGTAGGTCTACCGAACCAGTGAAAGGACTTAAGCAACCTTCCCAAGGGCACCCATACCTAAGGGGTACGGACCTTGGGCATTGGGCATTGCAACTATGAGAAGGTAGCGGGAATCGATGAGAAGCATGCTGACATAAGCTTCTACATGTACTAATTAGTCAATTCATTTCCCATACCTAGTTACTATGTATCCTCAGTTATTAATTTGTTTTTGATTGTCAGTTGCCATTCAAGCTATGCAACACTCGCGGTTTAAAATAGAATATGTTCGAGACATCGGTGATTGATTGCTTTAACTGAACGTGGGTAGTTATTGCTCAATGGTACTTTAAACTTCTACGTTTAGATGCATGAGTAAATAAATAGGTACCTCACGCAGACAAAGCTTCATACAATCGCTCTACGATGGGGTGCCTTAGTCAACTTGGGTGTGTTTGGGTTGGGTGCCTTAGTCAAATGGGGTGCCTTATTGAACCAAAGCCTCTCCGAAACTGAATAACAAATAAACAATTTGCTTTTTATTAATTATAATGTAATACGCCAAAGAGTTTGGAGGTAGGGAACTTATAAATTTGAATATATAAGTACCAACCGTTGGAAATAATTATACCTAATTGTTGACCGTGTTTTGAGTTTAATTCAGTTCTATTGGGATAGCACATAGATAAATGTTTCGGAATAAAGAGAAAATGTTTCGAAACAATTTATAGTCTTTTTCTCGTAACCCGGAAAACATAAATGTAATACGCATCAAAGCTGACGTTACACGTTCCTGTTTAACATAATTCACATAAACTTTACGATTTCACGACAAGACAGTTGACGAAATCAACCAAGTGTAGGTAACTAGTTGTCGGAAATATTTTATTATCTCAATGTACAAAATGCCTTGTATTTATACATAAAACATTGTAAAATACTTCCTCTGCCAAGGTTAGAATAATTAAACTGTGACATGTCGTTGTTAGCTTTGATTTATGAACGTTGATAATTATGATTGAAAGTGTGTCTTGCGAATTTAGCGCTTAGGTTAATCTTTTTTAAATTGATTTATCTAGAACCGAGACCCGCGATTGCTTTTCAGTATGTAGGTAAGTACCTATATCATAAGGCTCTTTAAGGGCTCTTTGCATTAAAACTAAGAGCGTCAGTTAAAATTTTAAGTTTCCAGGATGCGTGATTTAATGTAGGTCTAGGTCATTGAGGTACTATGTTAACTAGAGAAGCTACCGAGAAGTAATGTTTTGTAACACGCGTTAGGGTGCACGCGCTCTAAACCCACTTAGCCTGTGCCAGGCGCTCGTCGCAGCCTGACGCTCCCAGCACGCGCCCCACACTGCTGATCATGGTGCACAGATTTTGTTCGCGTTGTCTGCTCTATACATAATTACTCAATGGTCTAGGTATAGTTTTTTTTTTCAACTTCTTTTTATCATCATTATCACTTCATTTCATCAGCTCATTGGGGTTAAACACACCACATATTACCACACCTAAGTGGATTGGGGATGTGTTTTTAACAATAAAATAGCTTGATTCTGTCAAGCGGAATCAGTTGATTTTACACATTTCCGCTCCGCTTTAGTCTATGTACCTAGGTAGGTCACAACCTAATCACAAGACAATGAAATCCAGCAGGACCGGGAATCTTCTTCTTATCGTGTGGGCAGGCAAACCCTGGTGTCAATGTTTTTCAAACCGCCTTACGGCTCCTGACGTGGTCCACGTGGTTCTTGTGTAACGACAACCACTACCACCAGAGATAATAGCCGGGACCAACGGCATAACGTGCCATCCGAAGCACGGAATCATCGTTCTTTTTTCAGACAATCAGGTGATTCAGCCTGTCCTAACCAAATGGGGGACAACGCACAAACATAGTTTTTACTGGTTATCCCCCGTGGGAATAAAACCCACGACCTCCGTGTCAAGAGCCCAAATGCTCTTAACCATTAGGCCGCGGAGGCAACCCGGGAATGACAGCAATTCATCCTTCTTGGAAGCCGCAACAAATTGAATCCAAGACGATCGTAAGAAGTAGGACTTTTTTGGGTTTGGGGGGCTAAAGACCACTCCGAAAGAGATTAAAATGCATGTAATGTAGAAGTACATGCATTGTCAACAAGAAGCTTGCAAGGTTAAGGGCATGTTTCACCACTTCTGAGTAAGTTCTTGTTAGCTTATCCGACGGATATTTTGAGATATTTTGTACGAAATTATGTCAAAATATCGGTCGGATAAGCTAACAAGAACTTACTCAGAAGTGGTGAAACAGGCGATAAGTCTTGTCAACATACTTTAGGCCACCACAGAACCTTGCCACAGCAACCTATAATTGCAGTTATGTTGAACAGGGTTCCAATTCTAAGATGGCCTACAGTTCAAAGTAGTTGACTATTTGTAAATATTTCTTCCATTCAGGATTCAGGCATGTGACCTCGGCTCCATAATCAGCTTTAATACCTTAGGCTATTGTGCCCTAGGCTATATTGATACGAAACACACAGATTATCAAGGAAACTACCAAAATACACAGAAAAAATGTCCGTATTGCCAAATTACTCCCCCGCGAATGGACGCGGAGAGATTTATAGCTCCTAGAATAAAAATAAGCGAATGTTTGGTTTCATTCCAATGGGGCAACAATGCGCACTATTAAACCAGCGGATAGCTCATTACATTCTAATAAATGGAACCTAATGGCTCGTTTAATGAATTATTGGCAACATTACAATTGAGTAGTTTCTTTATTTATGCATGATGCGTGTTTTATTAAAAGGCTTTTAAAGAAAATTGGTTTTTAATCGACCGATTAAAAAGTGTTTCTGATGTTTTTAAGTACTTAATATGATTTTGTGTAGGAATTAAGTTTTTGACCTGGTTTCTTTCTTGAGTGGGCACAGTTGTTTTTCCTAGCTCTTAAACTATCTCCAAGTACCTATGCCAAGTTTTCTTCTTCTTTCTTTCGAGTCAGCACGAGTATATCACATGACAACGTCTCATGCTGTAGTGGTTAGCAAGTCAACAATGGTCGTATCGAGACACTTCCCTGACTGAATTTGTATTGAAATCGATTTAGCAAACGGTTTTTAGTTACAAATATTCATTGAAACTTTTCCATTAGTGGTAGGATTACTGAAAAGGTTTTGATCGTTTCAGGATAAATTATTATCATTGTTTTTCTAAAGAACTCCTGTTTAGGATGGTTTTTGCTGCCTATCTGCAGTCTTTTGTAAAGACCACGGGTAAAGAGATAAAAAGTCCCAACAAATAATACGTTTCAGTCAAAACTGTTTAAAACAAATACATTTTTCGAGGAATAAAGTTCAGATTTGAAAAGTTACAAAACAAAATTTGTTCACAAATGGTTTTACGAAAACATGCCGCCAAAACTTACCGTAAAGAAATCTCACAACGAACGCCACTCTGCTGTCCCAGGTGTACGCCATTTTTGTTAACTTTTTTTTTAAATAAACCGGCCTATAAGTCTAGTTGGTAGGAAGTAGCGCGGCGGCGGTCGCACGGCAACTGCCGGCCGCCGCCCGCGCCACCAAGCTCCGAATAAACGAAATAAAACAATATTAGGTGCCGCACGCACCGTGACGCTGCTCCGCAAATATCTAGATTCTAAAGACCTGTCGATTTGACTGCTTCCCCAGCGGCTCCCAGCGGTTGGCAGCCGCAGAGGATGCGCTTGACCTGGCTCAGCGCAACCGTCCCAAGGTTACAATTGCATCAGAAGTCGCTCAGAGACCGGGCGTGTGGTGTGAGTCAATACAATTAATAGATCACTAATTAGAGAGAAGGTTATTAGTAACATATTAATCGATTGTGTTTAGGAAACTGACTAATTGTTATATTTTTAAACGCTGATGGATGTTCGATTCGTCGCCTCTCCGGATTACTAACACGATGAGCCTAGATTGTTTGGTTTAGAAATTATTGTTAGTGTACCTAGATAATAAAGTAGGTACGTATTAAGCTATTTTTGGATCATAGCTGTACCCAGATACTGAAATGAGCAAGGGATAGGTCTCTGCTAGAGGTCTCGAATCATAGCTAATGGAGTACACCGCAATCGCAAACCAATAGAGGATTTGGCAAACTTCTTCCTACGAAGCACTCATCGATTATTAGGTGGAGGCAGGGTAGAATGCGCCTACAATTAGTCAATTTTATGCTGGCACTACACATAGCCTATAAATTTGACACATCTCACAAATACGGCCCCTTTCCTGGCTTCCGTCAGTTTCTATGGCGTTTCCTTGTAAGATTTCGCCAGTGTCAAGTGTTGAAGATATATTTAAGATATTGTACGGTAATAGGATATGGCGATTTTAAACAAAAACACACACTCGAAACCGCCATAAAACGGCGGAGCCACGTGGCCGATCAAATCGCAAGTCGACGACAACCGACCATGCGCAGCGTGGGTAGGGCCCACAAGGTGGACCGAGAACCTGTTGAAGGCGGCGGGCACCCGGTGGATGAAGGCAGCGCAGGACCAGTCATTGTGAAGATACAACTTGGGCGAGGCCTACGTCCAGCAGTCGACGTCCATCGGCTGAGATGATGATGAAAATAGGAATGAAATATGCAACCAAAACCATAAGAATAGTTAATAACTCTATTAAATATTCTTATGCCAAAACACCTACTAAGCTGGGATCCACGTGCCTATTTTCACCTAGAAGCGCATATTTGTCATGTGTTATATGTGTAAAATAGGCCATGTGAAATGCCAGCATGAGGATAATCACAGTGAACCGAACGTGGGCAATACCTCATAAGCGCTTTCTGAAAATGCCTACAAAAACTTTTTGTTTTGTTTGGGGTTCATCACATTCAACCTAAATGCCTTGCCAAATACCTAAGTCCGACTGCAAGAATAGGTCATCAGAAGCCCGATTATAATATCCGAATGCCCCTTGAACTCATACCGTGGCATCATGGCGAGGACTTTAACAGATCGTTGAAGTCCTCGGCACCGGAAGTTGTGACGTAGGATAGATCGACTCGATGACTCGCTGCTCTAAATTTTTAGTGTTTACGAATTATGTATTTTAATTTTTTTGAAGTGTAGTTAACTACTTATTAGAATCAGCCATACGATAAATAAATAGAAGCGAAGTTGTGGGTCGTCCGGCGCGCGGCGGCAATTTAAAGAGTCGCTGGCATTGATATAATTTATTCAAACGTGGATGCGAGATGCTCAGGACAGAGGAGAATGGCATAAACAAATGGAGGCTTACGACCTCCGTGTCAAGAGCCCAATGCTCTTAACCAGACTACGGAGATCCACCCACTGCTGAGCATAAACCTCCCCCATGCAGGAATAGGTACCTAGGTATGACTTTCATATACTGGATTCTCTTTCTTAATAGGTATGCTGACGGATTTCTAAGGAAAGGATCTGACCATGGACAATACCTATGCCACCTTCCGTGATCTTCCTGGATCGGACCATCAAACTGAACAACTTTCTATATGGCATAAGCATAGCATAGCATAAGATAAGCATAGCATATGCTCACGACTATATTCCCTGAGGGGGTAGTCAGAGATATTCTGAATCCTCAGAACATCCACGTTTCACCAGTACCTAGTACCGAAAACTCTGTCCAATGTGACAGAGGGTGAGCCCGTCGCAACTTATAATGGACAGTGGGTACAATACATGCCTCGAAATTGAAGCATGCAGGTTTCCTCACGATGTTTTCCTTCACCGAAAAGCCAGTGGTGTTACAAATCGAACATAAATTCCGAAAAACTCATTGGTACGAGTCGGCCTGGACGGGGATCGAACCATCGCCTCCTGCACGGCAGGCAAGGTTACTCGCCACTGGACCACCACGGCTTTTTCTATATGTACCAAAATAAGAATAACTAGTTACCTAGTGAAAAAAAACAGCTGTTCCATACATTTGGATCAAGTAGGTAGGTTTGCAGTTTTCTATGAAAAAGCATCTTTCTTTTTCGCGATCACATTGGTATGAGGCATTGTGCGGGCCCAGTGCGGATCAGTGGAGACAAGTTAGTAATGGAATTGACAACATTTCATTTTTTTAACCAGCAGTTTTTAATGAAAAATATAAAAATAGGTTAAAAAGTAAGAGATACACGTATTTTTTCCATTTAATTTTTAACTGATATTTCTATTTTTAATTTACTTTTGAATTTTCTGAAAAACATAGGCTTTATAGCCAAGATACCTTGGCCTCAATAACATTAAAAATAAAAACTGTCAAATACAATAGAAAAGCCAAGCAGGCAAAGGAACAAAATCTCATTCAACCTATATTATATTTTTCAAATAACTCGAGAAATAATGGATAGAAAAATCTTATAATTTTGATTTAAGCTTTGAAACATAACCTCCAAATGGTTTTCTTATTTTGGTACCTTTCTTAAAATGAAATGTCAATTTTCAACGAATAGTTACTCCGCAATTTCTCGGAATTAGCTGGTACCAATTGTTTAATAAAATTATCTTATTTATAGCAATTAAAACGATGGTGTTCAAAGTTTTGCCGCTTCTTTGGAGTTTTTGGAGACACCCGAAAGATGAAGTTCACAGGAAAGAGCTGAACCGACAGCTTTGCCGCGCTACAAATGACGGAACACTTTTCCTGTTTTCAACCCATACACCATCATATTTTACATAACTTTATATTGTTCACTTGCACGACACTTTGTTACGCAAAACAACACCAATTTTACGAACCAAAACTCACTATAAACAATAAAAATTGTATAAAAATATGAGGACTCCAAAAGTAGCTGACAAATTCCCGCCAAAAAACCATTTCTGAACGAATTAAAAACTGTCATCAAGTGTGATTTTTTGGCGAAAACACTGTTCATTCACGGCGCTAAAATGGAACGAAATATGTGACATCTAATAGCGCTATTTCTTTCTCTCTTATCAATAATGTAATTTTTTATCGTAATCGCCGCAAAAACGCAACATCCGTCAAATCAAATGGATTGGCTTCCCACCATTAAATTTGTTCGGTCAAAGTTGTATTTGATATTCGTGAAAAATTGGTTTTAGTGATATTTGTGACATAATTTCGTGCGGATTGTGTGCCAAAAAGTTGCGTAAATCGACCAACATAACAGGAATCTCAAATACATACGAAGAAAGAACAAAAGTTTTGGTGCAAGTTAAATCGTACTGGTGATTTTGGCGGCAACGCGCGTGCTTACAAAATCAACCAAAATTTCATCCTCATCGTTCATCTATCATCCCATCGTCATCAGGAGAGTTTTGCACGGGAATTGTGAAGAAACAGACGGGCTTTGTTTCTTAATTTTCTAAATTCGTTTTTCGTGGCTATTATTGTGTTAATGTGGTGGAATTAGTTTGATAATGTGCCATTAATGGAGAGCAATATAGTAAAAGTGAGAAATAAAGAAGGCGCTCCCGTTTGATTCGGATTGATTCTCGCGTAAAACTCCCCTGACCATTGGAATGTGTGTACCACCCTCGCATTTCAAGAGTTAGGTATTAAGGTTAGGTTAGGTTTAAGTACAAAGAAAAAAGACACTAATGACCAGGCAGTAAGGGCTAGTTCCCATAGCCTATCCGAAAGGATAAACTTAAAAAAAAAAAAAAAAAAAAAAATCAAATCAAATGTCAAAGTCAAACTATGAAAACATTGCCGATTGGGATTGCAATATTTTGGGATTTTTAACAAATTTTCGCGTATTATCCAGTTCTTTCAGAGTTAAAATAACTCTGTTACGCTTCTATTATGTATTTACGACTACGGCGTGAAGTATTCTTTGTGCTATTTATATTATTTGGTGAGTTTCAATATGATTTATAATACCGCTCAATAACCCGGTTATTTTCATTTCTTTTATACAATGACTGGTTTCTGTAGTAGCATAGAATTTGGGACACTATTTCTAAATATTTGTTCGAACACGTAAAGCCAATTCTTATTAACAAGAAGAAAAAATTTGATGTTAATTTCTTTCGTTTTCAATCTTCAGGATTGGTGTCAGTGACAACACAGTTTGATGTCGAAGAAGCAGAAGTTGAGATACAAGAAGAAGCAGACATAGAAATAGATGTACCAAATGTGGACGAATCAGAATCTCTTCTCTCCAACGTCGTATCGGATGTAAACAAAACCTTAACCAATCTATACAACCATGTAACTTCAGCAAACGTCACTACAGAAAACTCAACAGAATCCGCTAACGAAACTAGAAAACTAGTCAAATGTAAAGATATATTTTACGAGCAAACGGTAGATTTAGAAATATTTGTAGAAATCATAAATGCAAGCCGTCTTACTAAGCTTTTACAAGTCAAACCGGATATAACCAGTCGTGATACGGAAGCTGATTGCGTACTAGTTCTGTTTTATACAAAAGCTTGTCCGTTTAGTGCCCACGCCGCACCTCACTATAACGCTCTAGCTCGGTCGTATCCAAACGTAAAAATGGTAGCATTAGACGCTCTGAAATACCACGGCATAAATGCCCAGTACGGTATCGTTGGAGTCCCAACGTTGAAAATGTTCCACAACGGACGGCCTGTCGGTAAATTCAATGGAACGGAGTACAATATACATTCC
Organism: Agonopterix heracliana; assembly: GCA_963693445.1. Lineage (NCBI taxonomy): Eukaryota > Metazoa > Arthropoda > Insecta > Lepidoptera > Depressariidae > Agonopterix > Agonopterix heracliana. Next base: position 3,457,654 of record OY856323.1, on the reverse strand, counting down.
TTTAGTAAATTTGTTCACGCTATTACAGGTCAAAACCCACAAGGGTTATTGGTAACGTCTAAAGATTTCAAAGGTCCGGTTTCTAGCGTAGTCGAAAAAGATACAGATTATTTATTAGTTTTATCGTGGCTGTTTATTATAGTGTGTGCGGTGTATTATTTTATGCAGTCAAAATGGTGGAAAATGATCGTAGAAATGGTTCAGAATAATTGGAGGGAATCAGAGGCACAGCATGAGCATAATGATTAAGACATAGGGAGGTTCATTATGATTATTGAATACAATGTGGTATGTACTAAAGCTGGCGCGTGCCACACATTTATGCAATGCTTTTGTCTCACTGCACGCATAATATAAATCAAAATAATGAAAAGTTTTTCTATCTCTATCAAACACGGACACACTGACAGGTAAAACGCATTATAGTGTGTATCTGTGAAACCGCCAGCTTTAATTAACTGACCTGGAGTGTGATTTTTGAATCTCATTCGGTGACCTCAGCTGTTGAAAATGACAATATTACTATGGAGATACGCATCTTTCTACTGCTGATTTGACTTTCAAAAATAATACTTCAGAAGTGTTACTTATGTTTTTAACGTCAAATCAGTGTTATGTTTTTAACATAATCGTATCTCCATAGTAATTTATCTATCTCCAAAATAACTGCTGAGCTCACCAAATGAGGCTCAAAAATCGCACTCCTGTACCTGATTGTATTCAAATACCGAAGTGAGTGAATATTTTATTGTTAAAAGAAAATCTTGTACAGGAGTTAAACAAAAACTGTATCTACTTCAAATCAAGAAAGAAAATATTATCACTTAACAATTAATTTTCTATGGTACATAATTTTATGGTGATTTTCATGAAATATTTTATTTCTTGTTATATTTACACCACCCTAGTGCCCCAGGAGGGTGTTGCATTTTTTTATTTTTGTGTAGCAAGTGTTTGTTTCATGAAGGCAGTATATTTGTTTACATTTAAAGAGTTTTCTATTGGAATAGATTTTAATGATATGATAAGCAATATAAGCATCATGTCCGAGACGTTAGCTGATATACCAACACATGCATACAACAAAATTGACAATCACACCGAGGTGCCAAGCAAGTAAATGATGCACCAAACTCAGAATAAACCAGAAACCGTCAACGCGCTTGAAAGTGAGGCACTCACAACTCCAAATTGGAGTGGCTCGATATCTAATCAGTCAGTAGATGGCCGACGCGCGCATCGGTAATTACTGAATAAAATCCTAATTAAATAGATGAATTAATATTAAATAGATTAGGATTATTGTTTTTGAGTAATTAATTAATGTTTGAAGAGCAGGATGGGCGGTGTTGTGACATTGTTTTGGACACAGCGTGCTGCGTACAAATGTAATGGAACACTCCTTCTGGTTTATTCTGTATTCTGAGGCACCAAATCAAATCCACCAGTGAGATTTTTTAATTTCAACTGATTCAGCAGAAATGTGTTTTATGTTAGCAGTCCGTGCATCTCGTGGTTGGTGACCTTGTCAAGACTTTGTCATAATTTTTCGTAAGTTAGGTTCCTTATTTATTGGTTAAGGCTGTTGAATACATTTTTTTTACCATAGCATGCATTTTATTTATTTAAGGCAGTCAGCTAACCGCAGCCAACTTCGTACCACCTTAGAATCTTCCCGACACACACTTGGCCGTTTTTTAAGCCTATGTTCATCACGGATAATGAAGCATTTTCTAATGGCGAAACAATTATTCTGATCGGTCCAGTACTTTCCTAACCTATTTTAATACAAACAAACAAAAAATAAAATCTTTCCTCTTTTTATTACAATATTAGTAGGTACTTATAGATAACATCGATTTATACATAATCACACGACCTTTGTTGGACCACACCAAATTGGGGGTCGTCAGTCACCTTTAAGATACAGATAACATTAGCAGGCTACCGAGCTCAAAATTAGAAATAATATTCCAAATATAATTTTAAATTTGCCTAAAAAAATAAAAACTTAGCTATTGAAAAAAATCTGGAATAGACTGGTTTCAGATGTCGACCATACATATGGTGACGCCATTGTCCCATGATTGTAGAGTACTAATCCCAAAGGGAGAGACTACTACGCTACACGACTACATGCTACGATTTTAATACCCTTCCATCATCCAAATTCATACATCTTTTCATGCATTACTGTCTAATTACTGTTGATGTTGGGGTGCTACAAAGTTGTCCTTTTCCGAAAGTAGAAAAGATTTGGTAGGTATATTAAGTAAAATTAACCACAGTAAACATTATTATATAGTTTAATAACTCAATAAAAATGCCTTTAATAAAATGACAATGAAATATGTTTCCTTAGTTCTAATCCGTGAATGTTTACTTTAGCTCAGCAGGCATAGCACTTCCCTTCAGTGCAGCTAAAATATTACTAGCAGTTAATTCACTCATAGTATCCCTCGCTTCAATAGAAGCACTACCAATATGCGGTAATACAACACAATTTGACAGTTTAAATAACGGACTATCCAAAGGCAAGGGTTCTGGAGTCGTCACATCCAAACCGGCTGCTCTTATCGTATTATTCTTCAATGCATCAATCAAAGCATCTTGGTCCACTGTACCTCCACGGCTGGTATTCACAAATACAGCTGTATGCTTCATTTTATCGAACGCAGCTTTGTTGAATAATTCTTTAGTTTCTGGCACTAATGCGGCGCAGCAAATCACGAAGTCACTTTGTCTTAGTAACTCATCGAGACTGACTTTAATGGCCCCTGTTTCGGCAGCCTCCGGCCTCTCACTGCGGTTGAAATAAAGGATCTTGGCAGTGTTGAAAGCTTTGACACGTCGAGCGACCGCTTGGCCTATTCGTCCAAAGCCCACGATTCCTACGGTGGAGTCTGCCAGGCCGGGCCCTGTCATCCAGGTTGGAGCCCAAGAGACCCAGCCACCTGTCTTCGCTTCGTGCTGAGCTTCTGGTAAGCGACGAGAAGTTGAGAGTAGAAGGGCCAGCTGAAAATTTTAACAAGTCAGTTTAAAATTTATTGTGATTTCACATACTGTAATCAATCATAGATGACCGGCCTACAAAGACAGAAGATGTGATAGACATAGTTTATTAGTGTCATTCATTACACAAAGATTTTGTGCAATATTCTTTGTGAAAGGTTACCGATGAATTTAAATCGTTCTAGCGATGAATGCTTTCACTTTAAGATTCAGGAGCTTCATAGTTTTTGAAAAGTATGCCAGAGTCCATGCAGACCTTACTAGAGTATAAGAGAGTATGGTGTGTAAGCCTTTCAACTGTATTACACACAAAACAGATAGAAGTGTGGCGCGGACATGGCGCGGTCCTGGTGCAGTGGATGCCGCTCTTCTTGAAGTGTTTCTTGCGACTAAATTTGCGTGCTACTAAGGCACCCGCGCCATTTTGTTTTGCGACACCACAATCTCGCCGAGAACAGGCGAGAAAGGCCGAGAAAGAAAGTGTGGTCATGCGTCATTGTTCTTCCAAGGATTTACTTTGGAATTTCTCTTCATTAACTTCCAAAGAATATCTTAGTTGAAAGTTCTTGAGTAATAATTCTCGGCGAGAATTCCCACTGAGAACTTCTTCTGAGAGTGAAGTACCTGCTTTACATTTTTAAGAAGCAGGATAATAAAAAAACTCACCGTAAGCTCAGCAGTAGCATCAGTCAAGACATCCGGAGTGTACCCAATCTTGATACCTCTCTTCCTACATTCCTGAACATCTATGTGATCGTAGCCAACTGATATTGTAGCCACTACTTTCAACCCAGGTCCTGCTGCATCCAGCAATTCTTTGTCTATCTTATCAGTTAGGGCACAATAAATGCCGTTGGCACCAGAAACTGATTTGAGGAACTCTTTTCGTGGTACTGGAGAAGGTTCGTCCCAGAGTTTTATGTCACATCTGAAAATAAGATAAGTTACTGGTTAATTCAGTGTTAATAGAAATAGAAATTGATTTAATATGTGCATACTGGTAATAATGAATGTCATCTTTTTGTGTATAATGTAGCATATAGTCCGTTTTCTATTGGGCAAAAGTGTTACAATTTTGAGTAGAGCAATGCCACTTGGTACAGGTGTAATACACGTCAAACTAAGCCCAAAGAGCCTGGTAGGCAGATATAACTCCGTGTCTGGTAGGGGGGAGGGGGGGTTAAAGTACCGGACTGCCAGTACTCAGAACAAAAATTCTAGCGGATGTATTTGATCTCTTGGGTCAAGTTTGGTATCGTTTTCAGGTAAATTGTGGATGGCCAATTCATTCCTCATACCAGTTTTTTAGGGTCCCGTAGCAAAAAATTTAGTAATCCCTAAAATAATAAATTTTCGGTACTAAAATTTTGCACATAAACCCTGATATTTTCAGATTTTTGTATGAAGCTTAATATTAAAAAAAATATTTTCTGAAAGCCCATTTAATGTAGATTATAACAACATAAACAAATAATATCCGATTTTCAATTTTCAATTTAAAAAAAATTATTGAAAGTACTGCGGCGTTTGGCAGCTGTTTGAAAAAAGACATGAAAAACGCAATGTAACCAGTGGTGCGATTAAGATTATCAAAAAATAACGTACTTGTAGCCTTTACAACTATAAATTTTAATGTAAGTACATACTTATTTATTTAATGTTTCATCATCATCATCAGCCCCATTGCCAGGGTTCGAAGTGATAATTATCATGGATAATTATCATGATAATTATCGTGATAATTATCCATGATAATTATCACTTCGATTCGATTATACATTGATAATTATCTTGATAATTATTAAATTGATTGGAAACACAAAAAGCTTGCGCTAGCAATGTCACACCATGTATTTCGGATCATGGTTCGCAAAAAAGAAGCTCACAAACATGAAATCAATTTTTTCACAGTTTTCTGTGGTTTTCCTCAATTATTTAATGATTCAATGTGATGAGAATCAATAATTTCAGAGACAAGATGCTGTTTGGTCTGGATAAGAGTGTATTAAAGCAAAAACATCCATTTTAGAACTTTTAGTTAGAAATTCCTCTCCAAACTAAGAATCAGCTTTGATAATTATCCGATAATTATCTGATAATTATCTGATAATTATCATGATAATTATCAAAGAAAATAATTATCTTGATGATTTCGAACCCTGCCCATTGCAGTGCACAGGCCTACCCTTAAGAAGAGTGTATGGGCGATAGTGCGTGCACAATGCGGATTGGTTAATTTCATATGTATAGCTTGGCACCACAATTGCACAGCTCGGTACATTTGAGCTGACGTTTATAACAATTGCACTTTGTGCTACACGATTTCATGCACCGACATCTAAAGACCTCGGGTATGCATTCGGATAGGCCTTCCATGCCTCAAACGCGGTTTTTTTGCCCCTTTCGTAAACGAATATGTAGTATCACATCCTGTAAATGAATGAAATAAGGGCAAAACCAGTGTGTTCTTTCAGGGCCTGAAATGAAAACGATCAGAATTAAATTTGTTTGTAAAAGTTGTGTACAAATTGATTTAGGCATTACACGTCAGTTACCTAAACTGAAGCTATAGTATGACACGACAGATATTGGTGATTTCTTCCAGTTCCGATATGCTCCCACAGTTTTTCCAGACCTCGTAGTTATTGGGAACACAAGATATCGCTAATACAACAACATAATGTGTCTACAGTTCCGTGTATCGTCACATGTGCACATCGGGACTAGAAGAAATCACCAATATCTGACGTGTCTTACCGTGTAATACCTAATTCCTAATTCAATTTGTACACAATGTTTACAAAAAAAATTTGATCGTTTTTATTTCAGGCCCTGAAAGCACACATGTGTTATTTATATAGCCCTTATTTATAGGATACTAAGTACATCTTCGTTTAACGGAAGGGGCAAAAAACCGCGTTTAAGTCATGGAAGGCCTATCCGAATGCAACACGAGGGTTTAAATCACTCTATGAAGGGATTATGACAGAGCGGATCCTAATATTCAAAAATATATAAGAAAACGGAAAAAGAAGATAGGTAAGAAAACGTAGGTATGAAAAATATATAAGTAGGTATTTCAAACATACTTCGGACCAAACAACAATTTTAGTTTTTAAATACTTCCTGGTTTTTCAGATCATGCCCATCAGAAACGGTAAAAGAGTGTCGCAAACACATTTTTACAAAAAAAGACAGACAAATGATTTATCTTCCCCATTCAGACGGGCAAGGAAGATTTTGCGTTCTATTTAGGCATTACCCCCAAACATGAACGCCCTGAAAAACTGCTGCAGCTTCAGCTTCGATTGGTAACAAATCGAAATTTTACCTCCTACTGAAGCTGCCCTTAAACAACATTCTTAATATACTCTGAAAGCAGTTTTTCAGGGCGTTCATGTTTGGGGGTAATGCCTAATTAGAACGCAAAATCTTCCTTGCCCGTCTGAATGGGGCTGGCAGAAAGACGAAGAATTTTGGGTGCCAATATGGACCCAAATTCCGATGGCCTCATTAGATGTCGGTGCATGAAATCGTGTAGCACAAAGTGCAATTGTTATAAACGTCAGCTCAAATGTACCGAGCTGTGCAATTGTGGTGCCAAGCTGTACATATAAAATTAACCAATCCGCATTGTGCACGCACTATCGCCCATACACTCTTCTTAAGGGTAGGCCTGTGCACTGCAATGGGGCTGATGATGATGATGACGAAACATTAAATAAATAAGTACTTACATTAAAATTTATAGCTGTAAAGGCTACAAGTACGTTATTTTTTGTTAATCTTAATCGCACCACTGGTTACATTGCGTTTTTCATGTCTTTTTTCAAACCGCTGCCAAACGCCGCAGTACTTTCAATAATTTTTTTTAAATTGAAAATTGAAAATTGGATATTATTTGTTTATGTTGTTATAATCTACATTAAATGGGCTTTCAGAAATTTTTTTTTTTAATATTAAGCTTCATACAAAAATCTGAAAATATCAGGGTTTATGTGCAAAATTTTAGTACTGAAAATTTATTATTTTAGGGATTACTAAATTTTTTGCTACGGGACCCTAAAAAACTGGTATGAGGAATGAATTGGCCATCCACGATTTACCTGAAAACGATACCAAACTTGACCCAAGAGTTCAAATACATCCGCTAGAATTTTTGTTCTGAGTACTGGCAGTCCGGTACTTTAACCCCCCCTCCCCCCTACCAGACACGGAGTTATATCTGCCTACCAGGCTCTTTGGGCTTAGTTTGACGTGTATTACACCTGTACCAAGTGGCATTGCTCTACTCAAAATTGTAAACCTCTCCATACAACGGATCCCAATAGAAAACGGACTAATATGCTCACAACTATATTCCCTGAGGGGGTAGTCAATAGATATTCGGAAACCTCAGAACATCCATGATTCACTAGTAGTACCGAAACTCTGTCCAGTGGAGTGAGCCCATCACCACTTGTAATTGGTATATTGGACAGTGGGTACAATGCCTCGAAATTGAAGAATGCACTGGTTTTACATAAATTCTGAAAAACTTATTGGTATGGCCTGGTCTGTGATTGAACTCTCGCCTCCTGCACGGCTGCAATGTTACTCGCTACTGCCGCTCAAATATAATACACATGGCTGACTGATTCCAAACATGGGAGCTGCCAGCAACTATCAGCAGGGAAAGAACCCTGTGCTAGGCACTGGCCAAGACTTATGAGGTAGGTCAGCAGCGAATTGCGATAAGGAATTAAAAGAAAATAAATGGGTATGTAAGTGTGTGCACAATAAACTCGGGATTATAATTTCTTTAATTGAAAACTAATTTAAAAACAGTATTTATTTAACATTTAAAATTTTAATGTAACCCTAATTTACTTGTTCTGTGTAAATAAATGATTAAACCACAAAGGAAAAAAAAAATATTAAAAACATTGGTCCAGCAAATAGAAAATAACATTCTAAAATGTTCTTCTACATTTGATAATTATTTATGAAAAGAGTCTGACAACAGAACATTCAAGATATTCTATACAGTATTGTAAGGTTTGAAGGTTAGTTTACTTAGGTACTTAATACATTTTGTAGAATTATTTACTTACTCTTTCTTCAATAGATCCACGCCACACGCCGGCATATCAGAGCGTGTAATATACACCTGGAACTTCGCTGACGTACTCATGTTCACGAATCTTCTCAAAAAGCCGCTTCTAACTAAACCAGAGCCTAATGCACCGATACTTTTATAAATCATGGAACAATTGCCTCTGAATTTTCCAAGTCGATTTCCGCGGTGTTTTCTTTGTGCTAACTGTTTACCAAGGTCACTTAGTTCTCCGGTAAGTATTTGGGAGGTGCCGCGTGTAGTTTTGTGTCACTGTTGCCCTTGAAAAAGGAAGGTTTCGCGATGTAAATGGTAAAGTGAAGCGCCGCGACTGTCGCCAGTATAACTTTGCCCTTGGTGGACTTTATGAATGATAAAGCACTCATAATATCAAAAGTTCACGTTTTATTATTAAAACACTTGTTGAAATGTCCAATATTAATAGATAAACCGAAGAAAACCTAGAATTTCATAACATAACCTTGAAACGTCATAATCATCTGACGCTGACGTTTCGTTCAGAAATTGAAAGGCAGATTATCAAACGTCAAAACGCGTATTGAATGACGTCATTGTTTTTCTTCGTCGTTTCTAGCCAAGAAGTTAGCAGATTAGAAGTATTCATAAAAATAGTAGACTCACATTATAGTCAGTAAGTATAGATATTACCAAAGAGTAATATAAGTATGATATTACAGATTGTTACAGATTAGTTCCTCAAACATTCATGCCAAGACTTTATAGACAAGTCATGGCATGAATGTTTGAGGAACTAATCATTTTAGTATGGTGGTGTTGCCAGGTTATGCTTGATTTTGACGTTCTTGCGTGGAGACAGCGCCCTCATTTTTGCCAAGACTTTATAGACAGACTGTATTCAAGCAACAGAATTACTGAAAATGTGAGTTTAGCGTTATGCTGGGTTTACATGCACGCCGTGCAGCCCGGCAAGCTTTGGCAATTCGCTGTACATCGACTCGTCTGTAAAGTGATTGTTACTATTTACCTTTATAGAAGCATCAATGTACAGCGAATTGCCTAAGCTTGCCGGGCTGCGTGGCACGCGTATGAACGCACCTTTATAATTATGTGTTCTTTGAGCGTTATTTTCACCGATAACCCCCAGTAGATTCCGCATACAGGGCCGCCGACGCGCGCCAAACATCTATGATTGATCACTGATGTAAGCAAGTCACTGATCACGCCACTTCAGTACCGATCAAGTATTGGATCCGTGAACACACAAATAAAAAATAAAAATCACCTACTTATTACGATTTTCTGAGCATAAACTTTCAGTTTGTGCTATAAAATGGTGTGGGAAAAACTCTTGGACATCCAGCTACGAGAAAGATGACATTACATTAATTAATTTTCATTATTTTGTTTGGTTTGCGGAGTTCAAGTTATAGTGGGCGGTACAATGGTTGCCTCTACAAAATTTCAGCTCACGTTGATGTCTTTTTGAAATGGTCCCTTTCTCTCATTAGTTAATTTGGTAAATCTATCACTTTCGTGCATTGACACGTGTAATGCTAGTGTTGTTCGTCTCTGCATTCGGGCCGGTATCGATATTTTTATAATATGCCATATTATTACAAAGCATTTTTAGGCGAGGATTTTAAAACGGTAGTACCTATTACATGTTAGGCACATTGACACGTGCTATAATAGTGTTCTTCTCCTATGCGTACTGACCGCTATCGATATTTTTATCATTTACCTACTTACAAATTTTGTTTCTTATTTTATTGTTATCTTAATCTTATCAATTTTACAAATATTATAAATACAAAAGTATGGATGGATGGATGTACTTATGATTATCACTCAATATCGATAAAGCGACTGAACGGATTCAGATGATACTCGGAACAGTGATCATAGGCTACTTTTCACATTATCTGATTCTCACGGAAGAACCATTTATCGTATCGGAAAACAAGAATATAAATCAAGATCTATATTTATACTATAATACTATAAAAGGAAAGATTAGATTTTTTGTGTGTTTGTGTCAAGAAAACTCAAAAACTACTGGACCTATTAAAAAATGGAAATCTGCATTTGTTAGCGACTAGCGAGTAACACAGACTATGTTTTAATTTTAAATTCCTGAGGGAAAAGCTTTTTAGTCACAGATGGAACCGCGAGGCGGAAGCTAGTTCGTTATTATACATTATAGGATCCTTCTTAAAATGATGATACTTTTTTAAGGGGATCATCACCGTCAAACTGAACAACTTTCTCTATGGCACCAAAATCGAAATCACGAAAAAAAATCTACTCTTCCATACAAAACTGCAAACCTACTCAAGCCAAATGTATGGGACATCTGATTTTTTTTCGCGATTTCGATGTTGGTCCCATAGTGAAAGTTGTTCAGTTTGATGGTCTGATCATCCCCTTAAAAAAGTGTCAGCATATTAAGAAGGACCCTGTATAATACACTATCTGTACATCTGTGCACGTAGTGTCATTCTGAATTAAAGAGGAATAATAGTAGTTTTTTTAAGAATCGAATAAGTTTATTGTTGTGTAATATTAGTAATTTAATCACCTGCCTTGGGATGAATAATCATGGCAAAATATATCGATATTTTTTATACACTGTCGCATCACTAGTGTACACGCTCGGAGTAGTGCGACCTTGAAATGGCCAATCATGTTGCATTTGTTTCGTGCCCCGCTACCCGCACCTACCACCAAAAATGGTGACTTCGGGCCTGTACAAAATTGTCATCATGCGGTATCTACTGGGGGTTATCTGTGGTTATTTTCAAACGGTTTATTTACTGAGCAGAGCAAAATCGTATTTTTAAATTTCGATGGCTATTTTATTGCTCAAAAGTTATTTATATTGTTGAATCTAATTAAAATGAGTGCATTGGTATTAAAATTATTAAGTTTATAGCCTTCTGGGAGGTACAATTTCGATTTCTACGTTGCGTAGTGAATTTTTTTAAATATCTTTACTTACTTACCTTTGATAAAGTTATACTATGTCAAGATTGACAGTCGAAGATACGAAAGCGTCGAAAAAAATTGGAACCAGTACTGGTTCCTAAACCCTATACATATACACGCACACACACATAATTTGTATGTTCCCTCACGCACACCAACCTATGAAACTTGGCCCCTTTTGTTTTATACGGTAAAACAGTGAGGCTCATTCTAGACATATACTTTTTCTAAGATCTTTGCAGGTAAGTAACTAGTCTTTTTGTTACTAAATGGTAACCATAATTACTTACTCCCTACTCCTAACAATACTCCGTAAAATGACTGGGCTGTTAACGATCTTTAAAGGAGGGGGCTATTTTTTCGTATTCATGATTCGTGTTCTTTTCATGGTATACCTACTATATATACCGTAGAAAGAGAAGGCACTAGAAGGAAGCACGTGTCTTGTCTTATCACTCAGCAAGAGATGCACATAGCAAATTCGCTCTAATTAAAAAAGGAGACCGCTACTTATTGCTGTCCTTATTGACGTATCCACTTTTTTGTACTTCGGCCATCTGACTCCAAAATGTCACTTCATATAAATTGTATGGGACAACCACCTGACTCCGAGATGTCACTTCATATAATTCGCTATCTCATACCCGGTTACACTGATATTCGGTCTACTAGCGTAAGCGAACAATTTTTCGTCTATGATATATACCTACTCAGGACCATAATCTTTTTCGGGGGAAAACAAACAGAAAAACAAAAAATCTATGATTTGGAGTCAGGGACAGTTCTTCGTGACAGTTTAATGATAGAGGTAGGCAGGTCTATCTTTCTATTTACCTACTTATACCTACATTACGTTACCCTACATGAAGGACCCGATTCGGCATACATTGCTTGCTTTGATAGCTACACTTTAAAACAGAGAGAACAAATCGGGCAATGTACCTATGCCGAAATCGGCCCTAAACTTAGGGTAGGTAATGTAATCACTCGCTGCTTGAGATGTATCACGTGTAGGTAGCATGCTACGGCTTCAGAAGGGACAATATTTTGTTAAAACAGTCATGTTATTTTTATATTACGCGTAAAATAACAATGATGTTGATGTGTGACGTGACGTGACGTGTACGTACAAACTGGACAAAAGTGGGACAAACAAAACCATATACCGTGGTTTAAACTTACCGTGGCATGGCAGCTCAGTAAACAAGCTAGTGAAATTTTTTACTCCAACCAACTGTAGTTTACAAAGTTTAGTTTATCCTCAGTCGGTTAGCCACCGTGCTCACGGGCGGGAGGACGAGTGGTTACCATAAAACACCTTTTTATTATCATTTTTAAATCCGAGAGACGTTGTGAAACTGCCGATTGTTTTTTTTTTCGTAGTTTTCGTACCGAATTTTTTGGCATTTCGTGAATTTCGTGAGGTTTTGAGATTGCAATCCGGATGCGGTGTTGTAAGGTAAGTTTGTTGTTTTGTTCATTTGTTTCTTGTGGTTTATGGAAAGTCAGGGTAAAGTTCTGATTCATGCCATAGAATTTTCTCTTCTCTAATGATAGGTCACATTTGAACATCGCGGCATCGTTTTCACTGACCCGATAAAACAGGGATTTAGGTACCTACCTACAATACGGCTTTCATCTTGCATTTTAGTTGCTGGATGCTTCAATTGCTTAGTTGGTATTCGTTAGTCATCTCATCGCTCGCGAATCTATCCATTTACATTACAATCGGATGTAACTTCGTCTGCCGAGTCGACGGCGTGTCATATTGTGCTGATTTGCCATCGTGGTAAAGAGATTTACCTTCCAATCAGCATAAAGCTGTTGCTGATTGCCCAGGGTACGCCGGACGTATGGGTTCAGTACTAGTACTAGTCACGTCACTCGGAGAGGATCTCCGTGTGGATAGGTAGATTAGCTAATAAAATACAAAACTGCATAATTTTTGTTAGCCATTCTGGAATTCCGAGCAGCTATAAGTAGACAAAAATAGTCAGACTGACAAGAATGAAAAACAGTTGAAATAAAGAAAATGTGGGTCCTACGATTTGTAGGTGACCTTTGTGCCGCCTCGACTCCTTCTATGTGCTATACAATACGCCTAAAGAAATTCTGATACGTATCCTACATATCTCAAGCTTGAGGTTGAGGTCGCTTGCTTGCTTATTTCAAGTCGACTAATCAGCATTGGGCAAGACATGCGTGGTGGTCGAACCCCTAGACATCCCGAACCATGGGGGTATCAGGCCTATGCCCCAGTATAATGGATGGCAAACATCTTGAGCAAGAACTTGACCGTGCGCAGAATACAATTTTTAAGCGAAAGCGCTATTACTGCGCATATAAGTACTGCGCTATATACCGCCCATTTCCCGGTACAGTATAACTGACGACTTGGGGTGTGTGGGGGACAGGGGACGTTATAGGCTGATGATGATCAATGAAGCTGGAGTCACGTTGCAGGGTTTGCCTCGAACACTTGTCTCTCGCGTGGTGTTCGCGCGGTTCGCGTCTCAGCCTGCCACGAGGCTCCAAAATCCTTCTCAGTTGTTCTTACTCAAAAACAATCCTCAAGATTGGATAGACACTCCCTCAAACTACTTGACACTGGCGAAATCTAACAAGGAAACGCCATTAAATAAAAATAGAATAGAATAGATTAATGTAATGAAGCTCATAATAGGACAGATAGGATCGGAAGGGGTAATACTCTGCACTCTGTCGATAAACAAGCAGTCAAACGATGCCGTGTTAAAACGAAAAACCTAACTTTTAAACATGGTTGCACCATATTCTATCTCTTTTAAAAAAAAACCCTGATTTAATTTAGACCAAAATGTCTAAAGATGAGCGAGAGATGCGAAAATTAGCATCAGTTTACGTTTTAAATTGTGAAAGTACCTAGCTAGCAGGTAGGTACATCACATTAAATGTGCAATTCTTATTTTTTACAATACGTTATTATGATGGTGGCCAAGGCCTTAGATTTATGAAATATAACCGTTAATTAGAAGGAAACTGTAATGAAAGAATTTAATTATTTTTGCAATGCTAAAAATTTTTACTGATTGCTATCTTTTGCTTCAAGAGACTAGCAATTTTATGATCATGATGATAAAGACTTGACTAGAAAATATCTAGGATAAAAAAGTTATAGAAGTATTAAAAAGAGCGATGATAGTCCATACGGAAGAGAGCTAGCAACTCAATCAAGAGGCGGCGGTTCGATTCCTGGCCTGTACCACTAAGTTCTACGGAATTTATGTACGGTTGTATTTAACATTATCACTAGCTCGACGGTGAAGGAAAACATCGTAAGGAAACCTGCATACCCGAGAAAAAATAAAAAAATAGTTCGGATGTATGTGTAATATGGGTGAGCTTGGGGCGAACACAAAAGATCAGCGATGGTCGCAGTGTTACATAACGAACCTTGCTTGCAATAGCCCAGCCAAACAATAATAATAAATAAATATAGAAGTATAAAAAAGGTAGTTTTGCCATGTATATTACTAAAAATTTTGCAGGTGACTGTACCTTGACAACTGTGGTCGCAACACTGCACTGTGTGTGTGTATAGTTTGGTGTTCGTACTTAACCATTATAAAATTAAACTCTGCGTTAACACGTTTTAAATTTAGCCTACATAATCTCCTAGATGCCATCAAATTAAGGATTCTTACAAATAGGTAATACATGGTCTAACTGGTCAGACCATCAAACTGAACAACTGTCTCTATGAGGCCAACTACGAAACAAAACAACAAAAATCTGTCCCATACATTTGGGTCGAGTAGGATTGTAGTTTTGTATGGAACGATGATTTCGTTTTCACAATTTCAACGTTGATTTTATCATCCCCATAAAAAACCACCGGCATATTAAGAATTAGGACCATTACATAATAAGTAATTACCTATGTATTGTACATATGTTAGGTACCTACGCTCTAAAACTTCGCTAAACGCTGAAACTTCATGGGGAAAAGGCAGGGGCTACTGTAGTATTATAAGAGATAAGTGTACTTTTTGCAACCATCAGCTGCAAGGGTGCTTCGGTGTTTATGTGGTGTAGAGCATCTCTGTGATGAGGATTGACCAGGTCTGCCTGCATAACTTCAGTCGGTTTAGGAGTTACAGACGTTTAAAGGTCTGGAAAAAAATTACGAACAGCTGCAGGGCTGATCGTATGATATTATTGTAGTATGCATTGTAGTCATGTGAACAGTTCAAAAACTGGCATGGTTCATCAGTCGGTTTCGGAGTTACTGACGTTCAAAGGTCTGACCTTTGAACGGCTGTATCTCCTAAACCAACTGGCAGTTCATGTCAGTTTTTGTACTTTTCGCATAGCTACAGTGCATACAAAATAATATCATACGATCAGCCTTGCAGTTGATCGTAAATTTTTTCCAGACCTTTAAACGTCTGTAACTCCTAAACCGACTGAAGTTATGCAGGCAGACCTGGTCAATCCTCATCACAGAGATGCTCTACACCACATAAACACTGAATCAGCCTTGCTGCTGATGGTTGCAAAAAGTACACTTATCTCTTAGTCTATAGCTCCCTACACGCGCGAGCGGCGTTGTAAAATTCAGTAACTACCTAACTTTATTTCAGTAGTCTTATTAGTTAGTGCAAGTAAGAGATCGTATCACAGGGAAATCGTAACAGCTAGCTAGACACTATCATTTAAATAAACCTGTAATAATTACAATAATTAAAGTTAGTTAATTTTCTGTTTGATAATCTTTACGACGGTACGCGCGTTAATTAAGTTACGGCGGCATCATAAAACACATTCGCGATTGTCGACACGAAAATACGTCGTTAATTTCAACAATAATCAGTCTACCGCCAAACTTTCTTTCTGGAGACGTGAGTTATTCACTTTCTGAGACCACATCCACATCTGGAATGCGACGGATCACGGAATTCATTAAAAGTGTGATCATACTTTCATCTTGTTAGCGCAGGTATCTAGTTACTAAAATGTAAAGTAATGTACGAAAATTATTCCGGCGATGCTCGGAAGCCGTGGTTCGTTTAAAAAACACACAACGTTATGACTTTCTACAATGCAATTAGAAGATTCGCACACGAAAGTGCAGTAAAGTTATTTAGTAACGCCGCGACAAGACTGGCGGCGGGAAATGAGAGATTAATGCCCGTACGTATTTAGCAAGAACGGAACGCTCTTTCATTTTTTTAATTGAACTTTTTTTCAGTGATTCTGCCTACTCCACCGCTCCGTTAACTAGCAAAATTAATTACAATTCAGACATTGATTACTAGAACTGTAAACTTGTTTGATTGCACGGTTGCATTGTTTTAGTAGTTTAGATATGCGATCAAGAGCGAAAAAACAAAGAAGAAATCAGAAATTAATTTTATGTTTTGTCATAATTTATTTATGACTAGTGTTTACCCGCGACTTCGTCCGCACAAATTATATATAACAGATTTTAAGTCAAATCTTAAGCTATCAAACAAAAAAGTTTCATCAAAATCGGTTCAGTAGTTTTTGCGTGATGCGCGAACAAACAAAGAAACCGACAGACAACAATTATTCTAAAAAGGTTGATTTGGAGTTAGGGATACCGGGATATCTAAAAACCATATTGTAATGTTTTTCTTGTACTTAAATATCTTCAATGTACAGACACACTTCTGTAACATTTTATAATAGTTAAGGAGAATAATTATGACCTTAAAGCACCTATTGTTAAGTATCGCTCGGCTTATCGACAAAGGCATTCCTCAGTTGAACCCAACCCAACAAACTGCATAGCGATATAGGTCGCTGCTTATAAACGAAAGGGCCACAAGTCAAAAAATCTGTTTTTACAGGAGAGCCAATCAAAAATTTCATTTTCATTTTTCATCTCTTTTTTAGTACTTTTTCTCTTTAATGCCTAAGTATGATATATGCTTAGGTACGTATTTTGAATCTCTACTTGTCTTTTATTACTACATTGTGATAAACATCACACAGAGATGACTAAGGACACAAAAGTCCCTTTCGCACATAAAATTTTGCCCTTATGTCAATGAATATTTTGATAAAACGACACAAGTGGTCAAAATAAAAACTAATTTTGTAAACAATCTACTTACCTTTTTTAAATTTATAGTAAATCTTACAAATAAAAAGAATTGGTTTCAAACCGCATTAAATGGCACATAAAAACTTTAAAATATATCGAAAACTATACTTCTAATGAGAAAAAAAGGTGTTGTAGCACTACAGAAGAAAGTAATTTGCAAAATTGAAGGCTTCTAAAACCTCAAAAGGTATCTCAATTTATATATTTTACTTTTCTTGAAGATCGATGGATAGATCCAGGCTTTTTCCTATGACTCTTCGGCCAGTAGGTCGACGCAATCATGTTTTGCTGGCATGCCGGTCCTGACCCATTTTCTTTATGTTGTTTTGTTTGCGGACATTAGTTTTCTCCTCTATAGTATTCGTATGTGTTATGGTGCAGCCCATAAACCTCAATTAGACACCCTTTGAAAGACATTATCTCCAATTTGAAGTGTCCAGTGGGTCGCCCGTCGCCTCATGTATCTCTAGATTTTGGTACGTAGTGGAAGTTGACCCAGGAGAGCTTCAAGCCAGCTTCTAGCGAGAGTTTATACAAGATCGGGAAGTGGCTGCATCTATTCTACCATGATACTTTCCAACGCGGTGGCAGAGTAATAGAATGACGTCAGAAAGTTATTTTTGTGATATTTTTTGAATAAAAAATGTTGAGTATTTTTCTGTGTCAGTTTTCAGAGGCCAAACCCCACTTTTGGTCACTGAACCGGCAAAGTTTGTTCCTAAATGTTGATCCAACTTCTAAGCTACCACTATGGCTATAGTAACATTAAAGTCCGTTTAGAAGTTGTTACTCAAAAAATTAAACTATCTATATTACTCGTACCCTACGTATTCTTTATATCCCCAGTAACTTGTATTGAGAATATGATCCATTTTAGAGAAATACCAAGTTTACCTACAATTTTACGACAGTGACTGTACCTATAGAATAGATATAGACTACTAATTCATAAATTTGACGCGATGGCAAATAAAATTCTGCGTTATGTCTTTAAAAATACCAACGTACGCACAGAATTTTAATGAGAAAACGGACGTTTCACAAAATAAACCACTTTAGTTTAAAATAGTAAAGTCATTTCAAGGTCTTTTTAATTGCGAAACGGACACAATCACTAATATGGCACCTTTGCATAAAAAAAGGATATTTAACTTATTTATATTTTTTATGCGAAACAGACGTAATCCCAAATATGGCCCTTTCGTTTATAAAATTTAACTAAAAAAGGGGATTTTTTTTGCGATGTGGCTGTTTAGCACATAAGTTGCGTGAGATTACACCGACCAGCAGGTTGCAACTCGAAATATGGCCGTTTTGCTCAGAACTTAACCAACCAAACGCAAAAATGCTAAAAGGGCGTTTGCGTAATTCTTTGATTTAGAGTCCAAAATCGATGGGTGTCTTCGACAAATATGAAAATATAGGTTGATTTGGCAACATTTTTTAAATAAAACCGATTTTGGAAATTTTTGATTTGTGGCCCTTTCGTTTTGAAGCAGCGAGGTGTGTCTGACTTTAATAAGGCATTTGAGTCTACAAGTCATGAAGTCACTTGGTTTGCTGCCAACCTAAACGAGTTTAGTTCGCATTCTTATTATAGGCAACAGGTAGTAACAACATTCTTTACGAAATTATTTTCGTTTTTGCCGTTCCGATAGTAATTAACGACTTAAACGTTTGGGTGTGTCACAAGGTAATGTTGTGAGGCCCAAATTGTTTAAATAAGATATCGATGTATTAAAGTTTTTATCATCTGATTTGCATAGTCGTTCAACATTTCAACTGGTTTTGATGATGCACAATGAAAGTGGTTCTGTATTTTGGTATATACCTGTTTATTACATAATTTTATTTCACTTAGGTACGTACATTTTGTCCTTTTATTACAGAGAGAAAATATCTTTGATGCTGCCTGCTAATACTAATTATGTTTTCTTTACTTACGTATAGTTCAGATATACCTATTCCCTCAATCTGCTTATTGAGGGAATAGGTATATCTGAACTAATGTTCTGAGGCAATGTAAACATTTACTCCGAGACTAAGAATACCTACCCATATAGGGCTTAGGACAGTATACATTCACATTTTCTTCTAGTTCCAAAGCTATCGAAAGAGAAACCACCGCGTCATCTATTGTATTCCGATCCAAACCATTAATCGGACCGTGTTTTACCGAAACTCTCTCAAATCCCATAGATTCAATTTCCCACGTGCCAATTATTCGTTCCGATTCGCTTGAACGCGCGTACGATCCGCTAACGGGTCTGTGGAACAGTTGGGCCTAGATAGATACTCTGTTATAATGGCAGGTAAACAGCCTTTATATGTGACAGGTGATGAGTACGAACGTATTTTAGATATAGGTTTATCGGCAGACATTGGTACACGTATGATGATCATTTCTCAATGCCAATGACGACTATAGCCACTGCTTCACCAGTATAATTTTTTAAGTGCACATGAGTGTGCTCGTTAAACACGGCACAGATATTGCATGCATTGTCTCGTCCTTACACTGTAGAGACTGGTGGGACGGGGAAATGCTACAGGCCTCAAAAAACGTTGTGGTCACGCACGGCCCACTCGAAAATCGGCCAAGTGCGAGTCGGACTACGGACTCGCTCACGATCGATAGGTATCGTAGCAGTCTGTCTATAAAGTCTTGGCAAAAAATGAGGGCGCTGTCTCCACGCAAGAAACCTGGCAACACCACCATACTAAAATGATTAGTTCCTCAAACATTCATGCCACGACTTTATAGACAGACTATGCATTGCATTCTACAAAGGAGACGTAATTTATAAAATGTATGATGGTCCACACGGGCAAAGCCGCGTGGCGAACACTTGTAGGTAGACCTCAATTAGGGTTGTGGTGGGCATGCCCAGTCCGTTCCCACAACGGTGGATCCTCGCTTGAAATGCTACGGTCAGAGGTAGAGTAGACAGCTGGTATTCTAATCGGTGTTAACACGGTTTTGGCATCAAAGTCGGTGATTTTGACGATGCCTGGGGAGATCAATCGTCTCTTACGATACCCCTTTAGTTTGGTGCTATTGGAAGCCGGATACCTACTACAGAGGACACCATATAAAATACCGATATCAAGTAAATTATGTGCCTAAAGAGAGTTTGCATTGCAAATATCTTGTTAATGGTATATTTATAGGTAAAGCAGTACTTACAGACTCTTTGTACCTACCAACTACCTACTTACCTAACTAGATATTGAACCAATTTCAAAGAAATTGAGTTGTAAGGCATATTATGATATACATATATTTAAACCGAAGTTAATAATTTGAACAGGGTTCTATCTACCACGGTTGTTTTTCTTAAAATCGAATAAGTTTAGGTAGTAAAACAATAGGCCTAAAACCATTCAAATAATATATGACCTCTTAAGATTATTAGGCCTTTTATTGTTCAAAACGGGGATCGATTTGCTGACGCTAAGATCCCATCAAACATTTCATTCTCAAATCAATTAACAATTAACAAAGGATCGGCAGACACTACAGCACTGCACACAGGCCAAAATCAATCGTATCCTCAGGACCTAAAGACCATGTGATACGCATTGCAGTTTGGCATGTTGGTAATGCATCGATGCGTATTTCCTTCTGTCAGAAGGTCTGTACCAAGGCTCTGTCCATGCACGCGATATGCTAAAACGTTTCCTATTGCTTTGTTTTTACTGCATGTTTTTGCTTCCTTGCCAAATAACATGAATGCTTTAAGATTTCCTATTCCTCTTATGATGGTGAAGCCGAGGTTCCGAGAAAATTAAAAGGTTTTAGCCTACCGTTTTAAACGTTCTGCTGGACCAGGTACCGGAATACAGTTCCTTTTTCATCTTGCTGTGCTTCTTGGAGCACACATGAGAGAAGAAAAAAAAAAAAAAATATATATATAAGAAGTAAAGAAAGGAACCTTTGAAATATCTTCATCAGCCAGCATCTTATATTCTTTTCAGTGACTCCCCTTTTCTTTTCTCCAATAACATGTTGTTTGCAAATGTCGACACGACAATAGTTTCAGGCATGGAAGGCATCGGAGGCTTCTGGATTTTTAGGTAGGTAAACATTTCTATTTTTGTACTATATATCCTATTCACATAAGAACGCATGCATGATGTTGCATGTAAAATCTAAATTCATTTAAATTTGTAACTCAATTTTTAAAAATTGCACTATAGTGCGATTTTTTAAATCAGCTGCAGAAAATTACTCAAATAGTATAAAGTTTGTGTATTTCATTCGGACCCTGATTTTGAATCTCATGATTCGTAAATAGCACTTCTGGTTCCCTTGATCCCTTCTCTGGCTCCTAGATAAGCCTGGCTTTTGTAAGGAGTGAACAATAATAATATAAAACATATAAAGATTTATTAAAGAATCATCGCTAGGATCACAGACTATTACAGTTTTATTTTATTTTCTTCGCTTCTTTATTTCACGACAGAGCAGAGGGGCCTAACCTAAATTAACTTTCATACCATAAAAGAAAAGATCCTTATCTATCTACAAGAGTTTTATAAACAGTTAACACACCGTTATCTCAAAAAACATCTGCACTTTGCCACTTTCTGCCACCTGCTCTGTTTCTCTCCATATTTGGAGCAAGTTTAATTGTGTCGACCAAAACTTACTGTTTCCAATTAATCGAGTTACAGCCGACGATGCCGTGAATGTCTGATTTTGAAAATTTGGAGCGAAACGGTGACGTAACTCGATTCGCGAACATGCATTAATTTGATAAATTAGGGTTGGCATTAGCATTAATAAAAGTTTAGATCAGTGAGCCGCCTGTTACAAACTGCATGCAAGGAAGCTGGTCGTTGTAGAAATGTTTTTGGCCACCCCGAAAGGGATTATGGTCGTGAGTTGTTTATTTATGTAGATCAGATAGAATATCACATAAGGAATAAGTACCTACCTCTAGTTCCTTTTTAACACAAAGTTGTGTTAATAACATTGACCTCTTAGGTATATAACAATGGTTAATAATTCAGTTTTTAGTTCTAGGCAAAAAAATTGCTGTAAAATATGCAGATGTAGATAAGACATGACGATTGTTTCCTAAACTCCTCAAAGTTCTGTTTAGTTAAATAGTGCTTACCTGTAACCTACAAACATGTGTCGGAAATTCAGAATTCCATAATAATATCCCTCTCTTAATGTGTATTTTCAGAACTACGAATAAGAATAACTATTTCGGAATCATTTTCTTTGGACCAGTTTTTCAGCTGCATTCCCTGTAGTGTTAGCAAATAAATTACTGGCAAGAATTTCACAGTGGTAGGTACTGTACCTAAGTAATTTTATGGTAAAATTGTTGCCTCATAATTTTAGTCCTAAGTGTCAGTGTCAGCCCTATAGAACTGCGCCAGCGCATCGAGGCATGCGCTGTTATTGTACGAGCAGACATTATGCTCCGTATTGTTAATCGTATTCCTGCTTCCGGACGGCACAGATTTTGACAACTATTGACTATTATGAATGAAATATGTAGCGAGCGGCTACTATGATGAAAAAAATGTTGTTATATTGTAGTGCTAGCGGTTCATCGGAAATTTCATAAGAATACTGCACTTTTTGTTAAAGGCAAGCCGTTTTGCACAGTGGTAGTTATTACCATTTGGAATGATTTGACCCGTAGTGATTTTTGATTCACCCCTTAGGGGGTGATTTTTGGGGGGTGGGGGGTGAACTACTCCTTAAATTCTTAAAATTGCTAATCTTAACCGATATTGACAATCAGGGACTCATTTTCGCATAATTCGAGGTCGTCAAATTTGAATTTGGAGTAATTTTGATCATCCGAACTTCTATTTTGGACCTTAAGGACGTTTTTTGGTACGAAATTTAAAAAATGATAAAAAGTCATACAATAGCCATATTAGAGTCAATTTCGGGAAACTCGATGGCACTAAATCGAAATAAGTCGTCAAAAACATATTTTGGAAAAAATTGGAAGGGATACAAAATGAACAAAAAAAAAATTTTTTTTAAAATTCAGACTGCTTCTTGTTTTTAGTATTCCGAACCAAAAAGGCGCCCAACATGATCCTATTACTAAGCCTACGTTGTCCATCCATCCGTCTGTCCGTCCGTCCTGTCGACCTGTAAGGCCTTTCCTACCTATAAAGGGCTGTATCTTTTGAAACGTAGTAGCTAGATAGTTGAAATTTTCAGAGAATATGCGTTATTATGGCGGATTTGTTAAAAAATAATAATAAAAGCAAAAAGTTAAAAATGAAGGGGGGTCTCCATACAAAAAACTATTTTTTTAACGTTTATAGTTTTTGCTCTATCGTAAAAATGGTAATACATGCAAGCGTCAAACTTGGTACGGTTATAGTGCAAACTTTATAGTATAACAAGAAATAATAAAAATTGACCAAGTGTGTGTCGGGCTCGCGCTAAGGGTCCCGGAAATAACACATTTTCTTAGTGAATTTTTTTTAACCGTGTCGAAATTTCCAGTGGTTGTTCAGACCATCAAACTGAACAACTTTTACTATGGGTGGAAATCCGAAATCGAAAAAAAAATTACATCTGTCTCATACATTTGAGTCGAGCAGGCATAACAGTTTAGTATGGAGCAGTAGATTTTTTTTTTGCGATTTCTGATTTCCACCTATAGTAACAGTTGTTCAGTTTGATGGTCTGAACAACCACTGGAAATTTCGACAAGGATAAAAAAAAATCACCAAAAAAAAAGTGTTACTTCCGGGACCCTTAGTGAGAGCCCGACACACACTTGGCCAATTTTTATTGTTTCTTGTTATACCATAGAGTTTGCACTATAACCGTACCAAGTTTGACGCTTGTATGTATTACCGTTTTTACGATAGAGCTAAAACTATAAACGTTAAAAAAATAGTTTTTTGTATGGAGACCCCCCTTAATTTTTTACTTTTTGCTCATCTTATTATTTTTTAACCAATCCGCCATAATAACGCATATTCTCTGAAAATTTCAACCATCTAGCTACTACGGTTCAAAAGATACAGCCCTTTATAGGTAGGACAGGCAGTACAGGTAGACAGGACGGACGGACAGACGGACGGATCGACAACGTAGGCTTATTAATAGGATCCTGTTGGGCGCCTTTTTGGTTCGGAACCCTAAAAACAATACGCAGTCTGATTAAAAAAGAAATTGTTTTTTTCTTTTTCTACCCCCTCCAATTTTTTTCCGAAAATATGTTTTTGACGACTTATTTCGATTTAGCGCCATCGAGTTTGACGAAATTGACTCTAATATGGCTATTGTATGACTTTTTATCATTTTTTTAAATTTCGTACCTAAACGTCCTTACGGTCTAAAATATCCAAAATAGAAGTTCGAATGATCAAAATTACTCCAAATTCAAATTTGGCGACCTCAAATTATGCGAAAATGAGTCCCTGATTGTCAATATCGGTTAAGATCAGCAATTTTAAGAATTTTAGCAGTAGTTCACCCCCCACACCCCCAAAATCACCCCCTAAGGGGTGAATCAAAAATCACTACGGGTCAAATCATTCCAAATGGTCCTAACTACCACTGTGCAAAGCGGCTTACCTGATGATTTTGATTACCTACCTACCGAGGTAGGTAGTTACTTAGATTTTTCTCGTTGCGATGAACCCAGAAGACTTTTGAAATAAAAAGATATTACTACTAAGTGGACACAAAGACATAACACCTACCTACTTGTTAGGTACGTAATAAATTAAACTCTGATAAGGTTGTATTGACGGAGAAAAAAAATACCTCAATAAAACAACAATCGTTCGTCACAAAAGACAAGCACGTAATGAGACAATCGCTAGCGGAAATACATAAACAATTACTTTGTCTTGGAAAGGAAGTCGTAACAAACTATAACAAAGATAATGTACCCAAGTACCTACTTGAAGAAATGCACAATTATCACTAACCTACCTTATTATGCTGTAGATGTAGAGTTTCTGGCCGCATCTTCTCTACAGCGACAACACGTTCCGACGCGGTGGTAGCTTAAAAAAGAATTGACGTTTAATAAGTGTGCTTCAGGCTCCTAGGTATATTGAATAAATGATTTTGAATTTGAATTGAATTGAATATTACACGGAGAAAAATATCTAGTACCTACTACATAGTTACTTTACTCTGAAATCGAATCTGAGATCAAAAATTTCAAACAAAAGAGCCTCTTTCGTTAGTTTTTATTATAATTATTATCAAATCAAATCAAGTAATTTATTTCAAACGAGATGTCCATAATAGTGTTAAAACTATTGATTGTAGTGTATTAAGTATGTGAAAACTATTTATTTTAACAGACGACTTTACCAGAAAATTTGTTGTTATTAAAAATTCTGGTAGATTTTACTAAAATCGTCTTATAACAAAAAATTCTCTAGTAAAGTCAGCTAAAACAAAATTTGTCACATATACCTACTAAGTAAATAATTTTCTCTGTGTAATTAAGAGAATATTATTCCGAGAGCGAAAATGCGCGCTGCATACAAACGTACTATGATGATATTTTCAATACTAACCAATTAACGTCAATGAAATTTTGCAGAAACAATCTAGAAACTAATTTCTATGCTTCTATAGAGTCTGCGGATGTTCTGAGGTTTCAGAATATCTCTGACTACCCCCTCGAGGAATATAGTCGTGAGCATATGCATGCATGTATAGAGTCAGATTTTCGTTAAAATATACAGTTTCAATGCTAGGATTAATTTAAGATTTGTATGGA
This sequence comes from Agonopterix heracliana, assembly GCA_963693445.1. Classification (NCBI taxonomy): domain Eukaryota; kingdom Metazoa; phylum Arthropoda; class Insecta; order Lepidoptera; family Depressariidae; genus Agonopterix; species Agonopterix heracliana. The sequence goes on along the minus strand of OY856323.1, from coordinate 3,431,730 downwards.
AATCTTTGAGGTACTGTAACTTGAAAACTATATACATTTTAACGAAAATCTGACTCCATACAAGCATAGAAATTTGTTTCTAGATTGTTTCTGCAAAATTTCATTGACTTTAATTGGTTAGTATTGAAAATATCACCATAGTACGTTTGTATGGAGCGCGCTCCGAATAATATACTTACTCTTAAAAAAAAAAAGATTTCTAAAAAGCATGGTAATAAAAGCATAGTACAACACATAATGCTGCTCACGCCCACGCCCAATGGAGTAGTAGGAGATTATCCGTCACATGCTACGATTCTGATCTGACATACACTCGCCTCTTCAACATCCATAAGTATCTTCATACATTCCCTGTGTACTCTCTGATGGTGGGTACACGTGTCATGCTCATGGGTTCATGCTCGTCGGTTCCGGGTAAAATTTTATTTAGCCCTTCTCTGATTTGTTCGGTATTCGCATTTAGGGCGAAAAGGAGAATCTTTTTTTTATAATGTATTTTTTTTTCTTTTTCTTGACCAGTCGTTCTCATAACCTCTTTCCAGCCGCTGCTTAAAGCACAAATGTCTAACCACATAACAGCATTTGCAACCGCTAACGCAGCTTTTACGGTGCAATGCCATTGTAATTAGACGATTTATATACGATCCAAGCACGCGACTTCCCGGCGACGACGAGACTGTATTGTATGCAGATATCTGGTTAACTGAACCTAAAAACATCTGTTAATTTATTTCGAACTGTACTCTAATGGGTAAGAATAAGGTTGAATTTATTTGAAAGATTTAAGGACAATAAAGGGTAGTGTCGTGTGGAATGTATTTCTAAAGTTAAATGGAGCTTGAAATATTGATTACCGTATGGGACTAGATATGAACCAAATAAGTACATACTTATCTCTTGCAGTTGCTGGTTGGCTTTGTGTTCAATAGACAACATTTCATTTTAGGAAAGAAAACCATTAATTGGATATTATGTCCTACATAGCTTATATTTAATTAAATAACATTAGATATGTAGATGACATCATTCTGTTACCATCTACTCTGACTGACTTAACGATTTTTGAATCTCATTCGCTGAGCTCAGCAGTTTAGTTGAAAATGTCAAAATTACAACGGAGGTACGCATCTTTCTATACTGCTGATTTGGCTTTCAAAAATCGCACTCCTGGAGTATGATTTTTGAAAGTCAATTCAGTAGTTGAAAGATGCGTATCTTCATAGTAATTTTGACATTTTCAACTGCTCAGCGAATGAGATTCAAAAATCGCACTCCTGTAGTACACGTGTGACGTCCGTATGTACAGATTATCAAAGACTACATGCAGATTATGGTCTCATCATAAATATAAGGATAGCATAATGCTCACGACTATATTCCCCGAGGGGCAGTCAGAGATATTCTGAGACCTCAGAACATCCACGTTTCACCAGTAGTACCGAAACTCTGTCCAGTGTGACGGGGGGTGAGCCCGTCGCCACTTATAATGGACAGTGGGTAATACATGCCTCGAATTTGAAGCATGCAGGTTTCCTCACGATGTTTTCCTTCACCGAAAAGCCAGTGTTGTTACAAATCGTACATAAATTCCGAAACTCATTGGTACGAGTCGGCCTGGACGGGGATCAAACCATCGCCTCCTGGCAAGGAAAGGTTACTCGCCACAGGACCACCACGGCTTTTTTATTTAAATAAATAACTATAAGGATGACAAAGTTCATGATGGTTGGCCGCCCGCAAGTAAATACTTGCACTTTGCGTTCAAAATCAGCCACTGGAAAGGGTTCACTCTTACAGCAAGTACCTCGGTTGCCGTGTGACTGATCAAGAAGACCACAGTGTTGAGATTAGGTGTCGCATTAAGTTGCATAGAACATGCGCGGAATGCATTTTTGAAGATGAACCAATTGCTATGTAATCGCTCTCTCAAGATCTCCACCCGTGTCCGACTTGTATGGTGCTGCGTATTCTCCATCCTCCTGTTATCCTGTACGGTGTTGAATCCTAGACACTCACTCAAACCATGTGCAAATGACTTGAGGCTTTTGAGATGTGGGTATACAAGAGGATGTTGAAGATATCATGGACGGACAGAATTAGCAACGAGGTGATCCTGCAAAGGGTGAACAAGAGAGTAGAAATCCTGAAAACTATGAAAACTCGGAAATTACAGTACCTCGGTCACATTATGAGAAGTGGTAAATACCAACTTCCTCAGATTATTCTGCAGGGGAAAATGTTGGAAAGACGAATGCCTGGTAGATGAAGGACGTCTTGGCTTGTGTTTTGAATAGCCATAGGATAAGGGGACGTGCGCGCCTGACGCAACAGATTGACATTTTCGTTCTCTGGTTAGTGGACTCGGTAGCGAAATTGGATAACGCAACTTCCCCGGATTGGAAGAGTGCGGGTTCACGTCCCGCCCGAGACAAATTTTTCAATCTTTAATTTGATTTGTAATATTTTATCAAAGATATACACCTACAATCTTCGATCAACAATATCCAACTAGATAACGCGTCAGCGCTCAAAACATGTCCCGGCAAATAACGCCTCACTATTGGAGTGAGGTCTTATTTTGAATTAGTTGCGTTCGAACAAAGCCAACGTAAGCACGTCTCGCAATGCCGCAGTGTTCCTTTTTTAAATTACTAGGAATTATGGTTGCTTTGAGGTCGAAATTATAATGTATTCGGACTGTTTTCTCGGTTTGTTAACAAAAAATGTTGTATATTCACGAGGACTGAATTTTTCTTTGATTTTGTATGCGACCCGTTATCTAGTTGTATATTGTTGATCGAAGCCTACAATAGTTACCTATTGCAAACACTCACAAAAATTTCTCAGTTCAAATAGTTCAATGCCAGAGCAATTTCAATTTCGCAACAATAAATCATTAGCAAGACCAATTTTATTGAAATAAAAATTAATTCGTGACAATCGAAGCAAAATTAGTTGTTTTGTCGACTATTATTGGCAGAATGCATGACTGTGGTCAAGTGTTGATGAGTTTAAGGTCAGATCAATCAACATTGCGCCATCGAAATAATAGTCCATGCTGCACGGCTAGCATGCCACCTACGTGGTAGTACCAGTAGCAGGTTTATAAGTCTAAGTGCGTTCACACACGATGACGCACTAACGGAGCGGCAGAATAGATGTCAGTCCATAGAACCACACCCGGTGCGTCAATGCGTCACCGTGTGTGCTTCTACGTGCTGTTTCATACAACTCCTTGCTTCACAAATGACGGACTGAATCTTCCGCTCCGTCCTTTGATTAGTAAATTCCTAAGTATTTGACGGGGTCTGCACAAACGAAAATTGTCGAGCTGAATCATTTTCCTGATCCTACTGTACCTACCTAGTATCTATCTTCCATATACTGGCTTTATGATGACCTGTTTCGGGCTGGTTGCAACCTCTGTTGCAACCTCCTTTCTCTCCTCATCCTGACTGGAAAACTTTACACTCCTTTCTTATATCATGTGGCTTACGGGCCTCAGGCACTGTCAGGCAGAAGATCGATGTCTATACCTACCGAGGACACAAGTGCTGCACCAGCTCAGAGGAGCAGTCCGTGTGAACGTAATTATTGTCATAATGTTACCTACATGACAAGACATGATTGAATCATGAAAAGTTCTCGAGTGGCGACCGCGTACCGGAAAGCGCAGCTTGGTAAAGCCCCCACAAGGTGGACCGACGACCTGGTGAAGGCGGCGGGAACTCGTTGGATGAGGGCAGCGCAGGACCGTTCGTGGGCTGGCCATCCTTGGGGGAGCCCTATGTCCAGCAGTGGACGTCGATCGGCTGAGATAATGATGACGATGATGATGAGGTAAAAGGCTATTATGAGCTCGTGAGCACCTCTATCGAGTAGCTCTAGCGCTGGTCATCCTTATCTTGACGTCCTTGCAGCAGAACTGCTGGCTGTTGAGCTAGCGAAACGGAACGGAAAATAGCATGCCTTTTACGACACACCATACGGTCAGATACCTAATAATTTAAAGTCAAAGTGCATAGTGAATAAACGTGCAACGTAACGCGCGTCGCGTCGGAAGGCACGCAACGCTTCAGGGAAAGTGGTATAGATTAAATAATATGGTGTTACATCACCACACAAGCGCCGCTGAATTAATTACACCAATTTATCTACTTGTTTATTGTAAAAATTTGCGCAAAATTATTGTTTTGCTATCTTCACGAGTAAAGTAAGAGAAGAATTTGGACCTGTTTCACCATTTCTGGATAAGTTTATCCCTAGGTTTATCCTGACGATAAAAGATTAAGGGCCTATTTTATCCTATTTCACCACTTTCGAATAAGTTCTTGTTAGCTTATCCGAAAGCTCATTTGAAATATTCATTATACAAAATATGTCAAAGGAGCTGTCTGTCGGATAAGCTAACAAGAACTTATTGGGAAGTAGTGAAACAGGCCCTAAAGAAAGTAACTAGATTACTAGATCAAACTCAATGTCATGAAGTGGATACATAAATATTTGATAGTTTGTTATTGTTTTCGGTGAAGGAAAACATCGTGAGGAAACCTGGCATGCTTCAATTTCGAGGTATGTATTGTACCCACTGTCCATTAATAAGTGGCGACTGGCTCACCCCCCGTCACACTGGACAGAGTTTCGGTACTATTGGTGAAACGTGGATGTTCTGAGGTTTCAGAATATCTCTGACTACCCCCTCGAGGAATATAGTCGTGAGCATAATGCTTTATGCTAATGCTTGTTTTAAAAAATCATACCTACCTAATCATAAAAATTCTATCGAATCACTCTCGTAAAATGTAAAATCCATTTTTAGACATTATTTTCTAGGTTTTTCCTTGTTTTAGGCTGAATCAACATTATGTCCTTCGCTCATCCTATGATTTTTAGTACAATCGCGACATAATGTGACAGGTTAAAAACCGTGCAATGACCTCGGCGACCGCCATCGATCAATGTATTGTTTGGGGCCAGGCAGCGTGCTGCTGCATCCGTCAACGTAACATCTGATAACCTAGATTTGATGACCTAGCTAATTATAGTTAGTGACACTGACTGATAAATTGTATCATTTTATGTGGCAGCCGTGTCCGGGCACTGGGGTGTAGAGTCACGTGGCGAGTAGGTTCGCGGTCGGTTGTGTAGATCGTGCAAATTCTGGCTGGCCACGAGGTTCGTAATTTTTGTATTAACTCAAAATTTGTTTTTGTCCATAAATATAGCTGTAAATGCTAAGTGATACCAAAAGTCTTTAAAAAACGGGCATAGAATCCATGATAAAGATAGAGAAAGAAAGAGATAGGATACGAGAGGCTCGCTAAGTAAATATGTAGACTCTATTCTAGTCGAAGCGAGACAACTTTTTTAAATAGGTTGGTAAGTAGGTAGGTACCTACCTATTCTATAAGTATATTATGTTAATTCAACGCTCTCGTCAAAAAGGTAAACTTAGGCATAGTATTTGAAAAAAAAATATTGGTGCAATAATTACATAAGTAAAAAAACTATGTTAATAAAGAACCTTACTTAAATAGGAAATAGTTAAAATTAGGACTTGCCATCCTACTAAATGCAATCAGCTGATCGAACGTTTGTATGGAAACTATGAAAAGATGATGTTTTTTGCGAATTTTAAAGGGTAATTCACAAAAAAAATTACGACTTTTTTACGGCGTTTTCTTTGGGAATAGTGATTGAGTATGTAATGAACTCACCCTTTAAAGTAATGCAACTGTCTACACTTAGGTACACTTTGTTTAGTGAGTGAGAACCTAGGTATTAGGTACCTACCTACATAAATATTAAATACTAGTGTTTTCCCGCGACTTCGTCCGCACAAATTAGGTATATACCAGATTTTAAGTCAGATCATAAGCTATCAAACAAAAAAAGTTTCATCAAAATCGGTTCAGTAGTTTTTGCGTGATGCGCGAACAAACAAACAAACAGACAGACAAAATTTCTAAAAAAGGTTGATTTCGAGTCAGGGATACCTAAAAACCATATCGTAATCTTTTTTTATAAATATCTTCAATGTACAGACACACTTCAGTTACAGTTTTATAATAGTTTAGACATGCTGTTAGGTGTTTTCAGTCCATACAAAACTTTAAAGCAGAACAAGCGTAGACGGTATTAATAAAAGTAATATTCATACAACATTTCTAAGCTCTATACCTATATCTTCGTAAGTATATTATAAAATGTAAATGTTATTTGAGACGCGCAATCTAGATTTTCTAAACTATTTTTCCATATTACATATTTCTTTTATTAATAGGTACCTACCTACCTTCTGTCTACGCGTCTTCTGCGTCAAAGTTTTGTATTAAATTGACTAGTAGGTACTCTGAAACCACCTTAATGGAATCTAGATGGATGCAAACGTACTACCTATCTATTGCAATTAGCGATCCAATGAGTTGTATCGTTATCAGTTTCGACAGCTTATGTAGAAAGTCAAACGGATGTGTGTAACATTAGAAAGACATTTAAACAACGAGAGAGATGTTAAAACACATTTATGAACGTGCGACAATCTTTCTCGCGGTTTTTATTTCACTCTGATGCGCAGAGTGACAGACCTAAAGTGCGACAACGCTATGTCGCGTCACCGCGCGCCGCCATGCTAGGCTTTTAAAATTAATTGAGAATTATTTACCTATTTTTGTTTGTTGCTCTGATCATCCCCTTGAAACACCGTCAGCATTTTGGGCCCAGCCCAACAGTATAAGACTGATTCAGAATCTAAATATGAGATTGAGTTCGAACTCCCCGTAATATGGAGTTTTAGAATTCAAACTCACATTTCGATTCTTTAGGTACTTGATTGAGATATTACTCAGAATGAACTCATTCTAAAAAGAGTAGGCTACCTATACCCATCTAAATCTTGGCCTAAGATGCTCAAGCGCACCCTACTGTGACGTTGAGGAATTGAGGCTATACAGCGTCCTTCATAATATGCTGACACTTTTTTAAGGGAATGATCAGACCATCAAACTGAACAACTTTCTCTATGGGACCAACATCGAAATCGCGAAAAAATAATCTGCTGTCCCATACATTTGGCTCGAGTAGGCTTGCAGTTTTGTACCTATAGAGTGGCAGGTTTTTTTTTTCGCGATTTCGATGTTGGTGCCATAGAGAAAGTGGATCAGTTAAATGGTCTGCTCATTCCCTTAAAAAAGTGTCAGCATATTAAGACGGACCCTATATTTATCTTAGATAATTTTTATCAATCCAACCTGTTTTATTTTATCGAAGAATACAGACTAGTTTTTGTGTTTCAAATAAGTAATTATAACCCTCGTGATATTGCCCGCATTTCCTGTTGGGTATATTTTCCTACGAATTAACCCTTATGCGGGTTGTGTCTTGTGTAAACATAAAACTTGTTTACTTTATTATCCATGTAAGAACAGAAACTATAAGTAGGTACCTACTTATACGAAGTCAAAAGCTTTGTTGTTTTAAAGCAGTTGTTAATTAATAGTGTATATTATGTACTTACTTATTATATAGGTAACTACTAGTTCTAGATGTAGGTACTTAAGTAAAAAGTTAATTTATTTACAAATTAAAAACTTGAACAATAATTCATTAAAAAAATAACTTTCTGCGTGAACTACATAAGTACTTAATTAAAATCACATTAGGTATTGGGTAAGTAAGTACCACAGTTTTTTACAAATATGCGTGATGATATCACAAATAATTAAAACTTACTAATTCTGGGCTAGGCATAGAAACAAAAAAAGTGGTAAAAAAAACCAAAACGATTAAATTTTTATGAGATTTGTAAGTAATTTTTTTAAAACTTTGAACCTAAAAATCTCCGAAACGTTACACCATAGGACAATGTTTTTTCAATAAAATGTAAGGTAATATCACAGAGGATTATATTGTACAGAGCAACAGCTTCATAGGAGCTTCGATTACATTAGCCTATTCTTGTAGGGCTGTCTAAAAGGAAATAAATTTAATTGAAGTATGAAGGATAATGTTTTATAATATATGTAGGTATATTGTTTTTCTTTTTTGTTGTTGTTTGTTGTGTTATTTATTATTTGTTATTTAGCTGAATAAAATGAGTTTAAATTAAAAAAACGTTGCCGCCCGATCCGCCGCTTTACGCGGGTGCGACTCAAAAATTGACTTCCTGTCACGATCTTTGGGGTAGGTATATGAAGAAGGAGATGTTTGTGTTCCTCCTCGTATTATTAAAGCACACAATGCAATAATTAACCATTTCGTTTAATATTATTAAACTACTTTTAAACATGCTCGAGTAAAATGAACGATAATAATATCTCACACTTTAAATTCACACGACATGACGTTCTACAATGACAGTGACGATCAAACAGAAAGAGGTCAGTGGCTCCAATCTCTTTCCGAAAGGAAGAATGGACAATATCTCACACATTAATTTCACACCCTCGTTACGCCGTAACCACCCGAAGCATAGCCAAAGTGTCCCCTCGGCCTCGTTCGTGAGCCCCGTAGGTGAACGCGCACACAATCATACTGCGCATGTAGTGATGCGCCGCTTTTGCGAGGTTGTTTGAAGCTGTAACTCTGTACAATATAATCCTCTGTGGTAATATTAGCCCTAAAATACCCACAACATTTGGTACCTGGCCGCTTAAAAAAAAGACGCCACCCTCCATACAAGAATTATCCATAGGCCTTTTTATGGTCTAGAAAAATAATCTGGGGCAATTTCGGAAGATATCGCTGATTTTTAATTTACTTAGTAAATAGTGTTATTTAGAATAAACTTTATTTATTTTCGCAATAGTCCTTATAGAATGCCGACACAAAGGGACCATGAGTCGTGTCGTGATAAACGCAACAACCAGTTTACAATTCGTGATAGGCCGACCGCCGCGGAAGTGTGTCGTGCGGGTTATTCTGAAAATGTATGTGCCTATTAAATTAAAACAGCATCCTTTGAAAAATGAACACCAAATTTTTTAAAATTAAGTACTAGAAACATTTCAAGGGAATTGACATGGTCGAAAAACGAGAATGATTTCTGGACCTTGCATACAAAAGTGCGGATCAGCCGATAGATTTTCCATTGGAGGTCCAACATTTTTTTCTCGTTTTTCGACCCATGTTCCTTTAATGCGGGCACTTCTATAGTGTTTACGTGTAAGTTGTTGTTGAATAAATGAATGACTTTCGGTAACTATTTGACAAATAGGTATATGTTTTCCACCTTAAAATAGGCAAATACAGCAATAAAAACGTTGTTCCCAGTAGATGTTTTGGTTTCAAGTTTGCCTATTTCACTCCTTTAATTTGCGTCTAAAATCGACAGACGCCCGGAAACACGTGTGATATTAAAATTTGTCAAATTGGCTATGTGAAGTGCCAGCGTTAGGAAAGTTGTTTGTTTGGTTCCTTTATCTGAATACACCCTTAATATTTTTCTAGTACCTAATTAAAAAATCTGGATGTAGGTAGTCAAAACGCGACGGAGGGAAAACAACTTTTTAAAAACTAAATCTTAAAATAAAAGACGAACAATTAATTCGATGGTCGATGTTAGACTGAATTTATTTCATCATAATCCTTACTGTCTAGACTAAAACTAAACTGGAATGTGCAATCTTGCTATTCAGTGTGCAGCTGCATTAATGCTGACAACATGCTCTTGATACAGGGTAGAGTCTATAACTCCTCCCTTCTTTAGCTCGAAATCATCCGGAGAATCATTTTTGAGGGGATGATTTCGACCTTTACATGGTTTGCATAATTTCAGATTGCAAAATCTGTATAAAGTAAATGAGAAAATACCTATGATTAAGATTACATATAAAACTATGGTTCCTATGCTAACACTTTCCGTATTCACTACACTATGCTCATAGCTTCCACTTTCACTATTTTTCAGCGCATACGACAACATTTTTAGATTTGATAGGTCAACTCCACTTAGTTTTACAGGTTTTACGTGCCGCTGGATATCAATCTCTAGGTTTTCAGGTAATTTCACCAGAGGAAGTTTTGGGTATTCAAATGCTTCTGTAAGGGTTTGTTCTCGAAGACAATGCTTTGCTATTTCATATTTGCATTTATCGTCAATGGTGAGCAGATATGTGCCAAAAATCGTGTAATGAAGAATTTCATTGGCGCAAGTCCTTTTGAGGTCAACAGCTGACTTGGTGTAGAGTATCCATCGATTCGTTTGAAGAGGCTGTACTTTTACATCTTCGATTTCAATAGGAATCTGAGTGCAGGAGGCTCTATTGGAATATTTCATGAGGTCAAGAATGCAGGTGTCTTCGACAGGTACTATCGTTTGTAATTCTTCACACAGGTAGATTCCATCATCAATAACATTGCATGGCGTAGACAGCGAGTTGGCTTTCAACCCCTTCGCAATAAGGTAAGGATATTTAGGTAGTATAATTAGGGTAAGGTTGGTTTCAGGGTTGGTGATAGGTAAAGGAACAATTTTATAGTAAAAATAAGTATCCCTTCTAACTAAAGGTATTTCCATTACAAATGTTATTTCAAATTTCTTAAAATAGGATTTTAATGTAATAGACTGTTCTATTTTAATAAGATTTTCGAAAGTTGATGGAAATATAAGTTTGTCGGATTTTTCTATAAGTTTAAGCATTTTTACAAGGTCGTGTGGATTAATTACAGCTTGATGTAGTACTCCTATTTTACTAAATGCTATAATATTTTCAATCTCATTCAATTTTGCATAAATTATCTGGAAATTGTGTAAGAGTATATTATAGACATGTATTACTTGGTTGATTTGAGATATTATTAAGATTTTATTAATGTTCTTGTTAATGTTATTAATTTCGTTGCTTAATTGTATGAGATTGTTAGTTACATTTATAGTAGAGTTTGTAAAAATTCTCATCATTTCGGTTACCAAAGTAGATTTTCTTTCTATGGAATGCTGGCGAGATTTTAATTCTTTGATTAAATTATCATATCTGATGGCGTCATCGTTATCTAAGTTTCCAGAGATAATTTTGATTAAAGATCCCAAAGGGTTTATTAATCCTCTTTTTTGCCTAATGTGTGGGACTAATTGTGTGTATTTTTCCAAAGTGATATTCAACATGTGGTCTGCCTGTGCTTTGACGTCATTTAGATAAATTTGTAAGGATTTACTGATATTGTAGTGAGGGTTGACCAATCTATTTAATTCCTTAAACTTACCTATATTTAAATCTAAATCTTCACTAATGATCCTAACATCTAATATCTTAATTAATATCCACTTATCATAACTAACGAGCGCAGTTCCTTCTCGGACCGGGAGAACGCCAGGATTCTTCTCTATCTTATGAAGTTGGAGAGCCCGGGTCATTACTGCTTGGGTCAGAATGAGGACGTACCTGTGGAGGACGTCGAATGTCTTTAACTGGAACTTTAGTACTTCTAGCGTTTGTCTCTACTAAAACTACGTTTCGCGTAACCTTTCCCTTGACCTTAGCTTTTTTATATCGAGGCTTGTCTTTAGCGCGACGCGTATTTACACCCTTGATAAAGATTGTTTCACCTTCGTCTAGGTCAAAGTCAGTCTCTCCTGTTCTATCTTCTTGAAGTTTTTCCTTTCTAGATGTCATTCTATCGGCTAGATATTTATACAAGTAGCGAGTTCTTTTAACATGGTCCCTAACTAATTGCTGAGTGTATTCTTGTTCGAAATTTACGTTAAACTGGCTATTGCTTTCCGTGTGTCCAAATACTACCTCAAAGGGTGTAAGTCCTGTAACTGAATGTATGGTATCATTGTATGCCATAATTGCATAGGTCATAACTGTTGCTGCATCTGTGAATTTTCGTTCATATTTTGCAAGCCGATATATTTCTAATATGGTAGAGTGGAAACGTTCTATCAACCCCATAGAATTGGGATTATTGGGGGTGCCTATGTGGATGTCCACTTTATAGAATGATAGTAATTCTTTCATGAGTTTATTGTTGAATTCCGAACCAGGGTCTGAGCTTATTTTAGAAGGTACACCATAAAACGAAAAGTACTTTATTAATGCTCTAGCTACCTCGGGTGTAGATCGGTCAGGGATTTCCAAAGCTTGAGCCAACTTGCTAAATGAGTCAATAATTGTTAAGTAGTATTTGCCTTCAATAGAAAATAGATCAATGAATAACTCTTGAAACGGTTTTGTCTGAGTCTGAGTGAGTTGTAATTTAGGTTTAAAAGGTCGTCGGTCATACTTCATTCTTTTGCAGGTCTCACAGGTATTAATAATGCTGGTCACAGTCTGTTCCATGTTGTTCCAAAAATAAACGCGTTTCAGATGGGAAATAGTCTCTTTAATTCCTCGATGGCAAGTTTTACCTTGATGATACTTCATTACTATATCCTCTTGTTCCTTTTCATCAGTGACATTCATCACTCTTTCAGTACATTCATACAGCTGTACTGTACCTTTTCTAAATAATGCAATTACCACTTCTGAAAACTGTTTTCGGTGTTCTTTATTTTTATAATAGATAAAGTATTTAATTTTGGGTCTAATATATTCTTTGAGGAATTGTTTGATGAGTTCGGGATTGTCTAGTGGTAAATGGACTGCTAAAATTTTTTGTTTTGGGTGTGGTAAGATTTTGACTGAGAGTTCATTTTTAAACCATGTGTGTACTAAAATTTGGTTCGGCTTAGAGTCTATAGCCTCATGAAGTATAGGAATACCGTCCGTGTCCATGTCTACAGCGGAATGAGCAGTGTCTGTGCTGGAATTAGTCGGTACATTGATTTCAGTAGCTGATAAGGTGCTGCTACCTGATTGTCTTAATGACGGCATTTCTTGGTCATTGACACTTACAGCTGGTTCTGATGTGGATTCAAAAGAAGGAGTGATGGGTGGACGTCCGGTAGTTTTAGGGCTATGTTGTCCTAGTCTCTCTATTTCGTCAGTCAGTTCCTGTATATAGTCATTAAGGTCCTTTTCTTTGTCTCCTACATTAACGTTCATAGATCGTTGGTCGTCATCATCTTTCCCGAGAGCATTAAGTCGTATTCGTGAAAGAGCGTCTGCGTTTGCGTTCTGTTTCCCGCTTTTATGTACGACTTTAAAATCATATTCGCCTAATCTCAATTTATAACGGGTCAATTTACTGTTAGGTTCCTTTAATGAGTCTAACCAAGCAAGCGGTCTGTGGTCAGTATATATTGTGAATTTGTTGCCATATAGGTATGGGCGGAAATGCTTCACTGCCCACACTATGGCGAGAAGTTCTTTCTCAATGGTACTGTACCGTTTTTCCGAATCATTGAGGGTCCTACTAGCATATGCAATAGGTTTGTCGCTGCCGATGGAGCCTTGCGAAAGCACTGCACCAATGGCAAAGTCGGACGCGTCAGTGGTAAGTATAAACGGTTTTTCAAAATCAGGGTACTGTAACAGAGGTGCGTTGACCAAGAGCTCTTTGCATTTTTCAAATGATTTTAAGTAGTTGTCATTGATTATTATTTTACTGTTCTTTTTCAGGCATGCTGTCATCGGTTGTGTGATTTTTGAAAAATCCTTTATGAATTTCCTATAATAGCCAATGAGTCCTAGAAAGCTTTTTATTTCAGTCGTGGTTTTTGGCAATGGGTAGTTTAGTATGGCGTCAATTTTGTCAGTATTAGGTCTTAGTCCTTCGGTGGTAACTGTGTGTCCAAGGTAAGTCACTTCTTTACACAAAAACTCTGATTTGTTTAATTGTACCTTTAGGTTAGTGTCCCTAAGTCTGTCAAAAACTGTTTTAAGTTTTGTCACATGCTCTTCGAGGCTTGACGAAAAGATGATGATGTCGTCGAGGTATATTAGACAATGTATTCCTTGAAGTCCCCGGAGTACATTATCCATGGCACGCTGGAAGGTTGCCGGTGCGGTCTTAAGCCCGAACGGCATCCGAAGGAATTCATAGTGGCCAAATTGTGTCGAAAATGCTGTTTTGGGTTGGTCCTCTTGTTCAATTTCTATTTGGTGGTAACCACTTGCTAAGTCCAGTACAGAAAAGTAATTACTTTTTCCTAGCTTATCAAACAAGTCAGTTATATTTGGGAGCGGGTATTTATCATCGACTGTGATATCATTCAACCGTCGATAATCAATAACCATTCTATATTCCTGCTTGCCGGTAGAGTCAATCTTTTTTGGTACCAAATGTACCGGTGCACTCCATGGGGAATGAGACTCTTGTATCACATTGTCATTCAATAATTTTGTGACTTGATTTCGGATTTCAGCAGCTTCCGCTGGCGGTTGGCGGTAGGGTTTTATGTATATTGGGTCTTCGTTAACTGTTCTGATTTTATGTTTAACTTGGTTCGTAAACGTTAAAGGTAATTGTTCACTGTAAAAGATATCTCTATAGTCAGCACATAATTTGAGAATGGTGTTACGCTCCTCAAGGTTCATGTGATCGACGCGCAATTTGGACAAATTTTGTTTTAAAATTTCGTCTTTTTGTCTATCATCTAGCACGCAAGTACTATTTAATTCGATTTCTTGATTTTTATAACATTCGACACTAAGGGGTTTCGTGAATTTTATATCATGGTGTTTATCAGAAGTATTTTGAATAACTGTTGTAGCATAACCTCGTTCGCATTTTACAAGCGCCGTAGGTGTTCTGATACCGTTTCCAAAATCGATGTAATTTATTATTGCTTCTCCGTCAATGAGGTCAACAGGAATTTTCGTGCGTGTTTCAGATCTTGGTGCGAGATGGATAGTGAAAGGTGAACTGTAAATTATGGGTATTTCTGTATCTCGTGTCCTAAGGATTTGATTTTTCATGTCAATATTCGCGTCCAGTTGTTTTAGTAAGTCAGATCCTATTAGTCCTCCGTAATTACTGTCAACTTCATATATGTAAAATCTGTGAGAGTCTGTACTTTTAAATGTTTTCAATAAGGGTATTTGTATAACCTCAGAGTGGGCGCTTCGTGCGTGAGTACTGACAATTTCAAAAGGTTCCGTAAATTTAAAATCTGAAAAATATTTGTTTGCTATTTCAGGGCTAATGAAAGATCTAGTGCTCCCAGTATCTATCATAAACTTCGTGTCAATTTCAGGGATCTCAATATGGGGTAGTTTTAAAGATCCGTGATTATTTAAATGTATTATTTCGGGGGGTTTGTTGTAGAGGCCTGTAGCTGAAAATTTTCACTTTCAGGAACTCCCTCTATGGCTAGAACTTGTTCTGCATCAGCACAATTTTCTTCAGGGCATGAATCGAAATTAAATTGCGGATTTTCATAAGGCGGATATTCCTCCGTGTATTCGAAATATTCCGGAGTGTATTCTGGTACATCCAGTTCATTTGCATAAAACAAATTATTAGACATACGGGGAGGTATAAAATTCGGTTTCAGAGGGGCCGTACGCATAGAGACGTCGGTGTCATGTCTATATGGGGGTTGCTGTTGGTATGGTATACCAAATCGAAACTGGGGTTGGCCTGGTGATTGGTAATTGTTAGGCCTGAATTGATTATTATTTGGCAAGAAGGGCTTATAGCCTAAATGTTGTTGAGGAATTCCAAATTTAAAGTTTTGTTGACCAGGCATAATGGGCCTTGGTCCTTGATTTTGAGGGCTTCCAAATCTAAAACCTTGTGGTGATAATTGGTTGGGAATGCCGAATCTGAAGCCTTGGTTCTGAGGAATGCCGAATCTAAAGCCTTGGTTCTGAGGAAACCTGTTTTGTCCCGAATTAAAATTAAAACCAGTATTTTGCGGCTGAGCAAATCTGAAGTTCTGACCAAAATTACTATTTTGTGGAAAAATAGGTTTATAATTTGGCGGTGGTGGTGTGGGAGTACTATTTTGTGGAATTTTATTTTGAGTAGAGTTTTGTCTGTTTTTATTTCGGGAATTGTATTGATTCAAAAAGTTAACTTCTTCCATAACTATTTGAAGTGCGTCTTCAAGTCTATCACAACCTTGAAGGCGTACTACACGTATCATATCCTCCGGCAGGTTATAAAGAAATACATTTAAAGACGTATGATTATATATCGTCATTTTAGCGTTCCTCACATTGGCGTCTTCAATCAAATTTATCTTAGAAAAAAGTGTGCTTCGTACATTCTGAATCCGGTTACAAAAATCTAAGTAAGATTCACCATGACCAATTTTTAAACATTCCAATTCTATTGCAATGCATTCCTCTGATCTGGGATCACCGAAATGTTGAGTTAACAATTGCTTCAACTCTTGCCAAGTAACAATATCCTCGCGCTCGCTTATCAGGTGCGCGGCTTTTCCTACCAAGCGACCAGTAAGTGTATGAAAAATGTAAACGTCCTGAGCAGGATTATCCAACTGTCTAAAAGAGCTGATTACATATTCGCTCTTTTTTAAGTATAAATTTAGCAACTTTTGATCTCCATCAAATTTCGGAATAATGTCAATGAGTTCTTTGGGAATGGTACGTATTTGTTCCATTTTTATGTATAAAACTTTATATAAACTTTAAATTGAATAAAAAAAACTAAATTTTTAGTATTTAAAAATAACACCCTGTATATAGAACGTCTATAGATTTCTGTATAGAGAACTACAATAGAGTTTAACTTAACTAATTACACAGCCAATGGAATAAGAGTAGGGACAGACGGGATAGTGAAGAGGTCTACTCACAGCACGCTGATCCCCATTTCCTCCAATTATAGCCGCAGAGATGTTTCCTTGTCCTCCACGCCGGTTCAACACATTTATTTGGTTCGTAGATACCAGTTCGACGTTAAAACGTTCACGAAACACTTGCACTCAGACCGATTTAGTGTCTTCACAGGCGCAGGATTTCGTGCTGGTATCCTGTCCGCAGCGCCAGTCAAAACGCGACGGAGGGAAAACAACTTTTTAAAAACTAAATCTTAAAATAAAAGACGAACAATTAATTCGATGGTCGATGTTAGACTGAATTTATTTCATCATAATCCTTACTGTCTAGACTAAAACTAAACTGGAATGTGCAATCTTGCTATTCAGTGTGCAGCTGCATTAATGCTGACAACATGCTCTTGATACAGGGTAGAGTCTATAACTAGGTAGGTATTTGCAACAAAGTTTCTGGCCAAACCGAAAGGGGAGTTTATTAAATTAAATTAAATTAAAATTAAATTAAAAATTATTTATTTCAGATTATTCATCCATATTGTGTTAGTAACAATTGTCTTATAACTATGTTAGTTCACAATTAAATACATTAATTAATAAATTACATGACAATTACAATATTACCTTTAAATTACATAACATTACCAACTTACTGTACAAATGGGGATGAGCTGGCATGCAGTAGCATCCACCTCTGTACCATGGGCGAGTCCCACCGCTCAGCCAACACGCTCAGGATGCTATTAGTGCTGCCCCGGAGGCGATTAAGCAGCGAGGCGCTCCGCTTTCTGATGATGGCGTAGAAGTCATCGATATGCGCCTGCGCGAACATTGTCGATGCGCTGCAAAACCGCGGCATTCCCAACAGCATCCTGAGCGCATTGTTGTACTGGACTCGCAGGGCGCTGTATGCCCGCTGAGTGTAGTTGGTCCATAGACTGCACGTGTAAAACGACTGACTGTAGGCTTTGAATAAAGTAACTTTAACCTGTTTAGTACAACGTGCAAATCTACGAGCCAACATGTTACATCGCACAGACAACGCCCTGCGTTCCCTCTCGATATCCTCATTGTCACATAGGTCATCCGTGACCCAGTGGCCCAGATACTTGAAATGACTTACCCTGTTCAAAGTCGCACCACACAGAGTGATAGGTGATGTAGATGAGTAGCACTTGGTACCGGCTTTAAATATCATGTACTCACTCTTTTTAGGGTTGTATCTGAGCCCATGGGCCTCAGCATATGACTCACAGATGCGAAGGAGTTTCTGCAGCCCCCCAACCGACGGGCTCAGCAGAACCATGTCGTCCGCGTAGCTAATATTATTAATAAATACTCCACCAATAGAGCAACCGACATTAGCGCTGCTGAGGCCGCCGATCAGCTGATTCATGTACAGGTTGAATAGGCGGGGCGATGTCAACCCCCCCTGCCTCACGCCGCACTCCAACCTGTAAACGTCCGAGTGCACTCCCTCCCATCTCACACTGTTCTGCTGGTGACTGTACCAAAACCTAAATAAAGACACTATCTCGCCCGGGAGCTGTGTCTCACTGTGCAGCTTATGCCATAGCTTGTCGTAATTTACTAAATCGAAGGCTTTTGAAAGATCTAAGTAACAAGCATACACAGGAGTTTTTCTAGCTGTATAGTACTGTACAGTCTGCTTGAGACAGAGGATAGCACTCTCAGTTGACAACCCAGGCGTAAAGCCAAACTGCGCGTCATGTAGGTGGAGATGCTTCTCCAGCTGTTGGTCAAGCAGTCTGTCCAGCACCTTAGCTATTACAGTAGCGAGCGAGATAGGTCTATAGTTAGATACATCCGATGCATCGCCCGTTTTGTTTTTTACGATCGGGACTACCACTGTATACATGAGATCATCAGGTAGGAAATTATGTCTGATGCATTGGTTAAACAGCATAGTTAGGAGTCTCGGTAAATGTACACCGGCGTACTTCAAGTGCTCGATGCTAAGGTCGTCATGACCTGGAGACTTACCCCTTACCATCTTTTTAATAACGTCAGCCACATCCTTGACGGTAAAACTAACGCTGACGTCTCCATGTTGACACTCAGTACCGAGCACCTGAGCCGCCGGCCCGAGCGGCGACTCCACCTTGAAATGACGCTGAAAGAGAGTGGCGATGTCACTCGGCGAATGAGCGTCACCCACACTCACTGGAAGGCTCGACTTTGGGTTTAATTTATTTGTTGATTTCCAAAATTTGCTGAAATTTTTGTTAGTGTGATGTTTTGCAATATTGTCCATTCTAATCTGAACCTCATTGTTTTGACAGTATTTTAACTTTGATTTAAACAACGTTTATGTATTGCAGTAGATATTTACGTGTAAATATTTCAATGCTCATTTTGCGGAGCAGCCCATCGACATGCGTCGCATTCTCTTTATTTCCGAACGCGCCAGTCGACCGAGAGCGCGAAGCACCGTGATACGCGTTGCGCGCGCTTTCCAATTTCAAATTATTTATGGGCGAAAAATTCAAAAGTTGAAAAAAAGTTTTAATTTCATCGTTAGTTTTTAATTTGTGGATATTTTATAGTGCAGTGATTTGATTACAAAGTAGACAAAGGAAAAATTTGTTCTTCGTTTTTGTTTGGTAAGTTGTTTTCTTTTTTTTTTGGAAAACATTACATTATTTGTAGTGTAGTGTTTAATGTGGATAAAGAAGAAATATTGTTATTATTATAAAAAAATGGTTAGGAAGTTGTGAAATTCTCTCAAATATTTTGCTTTGATAAACGATGCATTTAAAAAAAATTCTACCTGAGTAATTTCGAAGTAAAGTTTTACGCATTCAGTTTCTTATCTTCCTTCCCCATACCTACGTAATTTTATTTAAACATGCGATAAGTAGTATTTTAAAATTAAGTAAGTACTTAGGTAGGTACTGTTAATTTTGCAACAATAGAAAACACGAAATCCTACCGTCATTCATCTGAAAACCTTATCTTATCTGTAGACAAAAATATCCATCTAACTTTTTCGTAAAAAGAAAAAAACATTAAGGCTCATGCACACTTGTGTTTTTTTCAATTATTTTATCGTACTATGCTAATGTATAGCAGTTAAAAGAAAGTAAATTATACTATTAAGAGCCATTAGAAACAATGCGACGGTATGTCATACTTAATGATAATGTTATGTATGATTCATGTTGTCATTAGCTGGGTTTGAATCAATGTCGTACAGAGGTGTGGTGCTGAGATATTATGACACACATCCTTTGACCGTATCGTATCCTAGACTTGAACAGTGGTTATCAACGAATGGGTCAATGTATCAAATACAAATATCAAATACAAATGTATCGGGCCCTGGACGACAGGAGGCTCCATGTTATATAGGCTCCTTAATATGCTGTCATTTTTTTAAGGGGATGAACAGACCGTCAAACTGAGCTACTTTCTCTATGACACGAATGTATCGAAAATGTATCAAAAACGCCAAAACAAATCAACTGTTCCATACAAAATTGCAAACCTAGTTGAGACAAATGTATATGACAGATGATTTTATTCGTGATTTTGATGTTGTTCCCATAGAGAAAGTTGTTCAGTATGATGGTCTGATCATCCCCATAAGAAACTTTCAGCATATTAAGAAGGACCCTGTATTCTATTCTATTTTTAAAAATATGGCTGCCATCTATGGTTTATGATGATTTTGCCAATGTCGAGTTTTTATAGCAAAAGTGCTTGACGTTGTACGGTTATATTGATATTTTGGTGACTTCAAGGGTTGTTCTTATAAAAGAACAATATCCTGAGCCACCACTGGAGTTCCACTGTAGGCCGGGGATGGGGCAACCGACGCGCACGTGACCGCCCAATAGCAGACCTACAAAGCAACTCCGACCCTGTATGTATTCACTAGCATGCATATTCTCATGACTATATTCCCAGAGGGGGTAGTCAGAGATATTCTGAAACTTCAGAACATCCACGATTCACTTGGATGTATGGGGGTAGGTGGGATTTATCGCCCCCCAAAATCCGAATACCTATTTGTATGGAAACGTGATTACAGCACTTACTTTTTCATTGTTTTTCTATGAATATCCCCCCCGAAAATTAAATGTATAGGGATACGTGCTTGTTTCACTTTGTGTCATACAAATTATACTAAAAATAGCTTCTTTCGACGTTCTTTGGACAACTACAATCGACATAGTAAGAACTAGTGTTGATCTGTTTAGATTCTCTTTGGGCAAATTTAAAAGAAATATTGGCGAACTGCTTCTATAAAGATAAATGTTGTTTCCTTTTATTATTTGTCATTAGTTTATTGTATTTATCGTCTCTTGTGTGTTTTGCAAAATTTTGTAATTGTTTGTTATTAAGTTGTGGATCTCTAGGTCTGTTTGTTACAGTGTTTGTTTATAAGTTTAAATATAACTGTTTGTAATCCCAAATAAATTAAAAAAAAAAAAAAAAGTACCGGAAAACCTTTTTGAAGGACAGACAAATATTTTTAGGAGTGTACCTACTTAATAATTTATCAGAAACAAATCCTGAAAACTCTGATTGTCAAAGAGGAATCAAACAAGTCAAGATAACGATAAAATCTGTCAAACGCGAACATTTTACTGTTATTTTTTTAAATGATTCTAATGCCCTTGCAAGGCTAGAACCATATTTGTATTGTAAACAAAACAGGTGCTACCTACACAGCAAAGGCCAGTGACCACCAATTCCAAGTTTAGACTAATGCAGTCAACCGACAACCGGTAGCAGAGTTTTATCCGCAAAAAGTAACTTGATGCATATTATTATAGGGTCCTTCTTAATATGCCGACAGTTTTTAAGAGGAGGATGATCAGACAATCAAACTCTACAATTTTCTCTATGGTACCAACATCCAAATGTGTATGGGACTATGGGACGGTCGGCTGATTTTATTCGCGATTTTGATGATGGTCCCAGTCCCATAGAGAAAGTTGTTCAGTTTGATGGTCTGGTCATCCCCTTAAAAAACTGGAGACTGATCGCGCTAAATAAATTTCCACTGAAACGTCTTTAGACCGCATGCGAATAACAACTTTTTACGTATTCGCGGTAATTGATATCGCGCTAATTATTTGACGGTTCTCAACAGCCGTTCGACAGATCGCTCAGACGTTTCAAGCCAGTTTCAGGCTGTCAATCATATCGTACCTAAGTCAAGTTTAGCGCGATATAGAACAGCAGAGATGAATAGTCCAGTAACTCCTTATTTATTTACAGTACTTGCAATGTGATTAGAACTGAAATTTAATAACGATTAAACATCCATGTTAACCTACAATAGCGCGATCGGGTCCCTAGAACATGAGAATGACCCATTCGCTCTCACCCTCTTGCAAGGGAGTAGTGGGATCGAATACCTAGGCAACAACATACCTTTAGTTACTAAGATATTAAATTTACAAAGTACAGTTACCTACCTAGCTACACTACAGTCGGTACTATTTGACGCTCTTTAAAAGAACAAATATGGGCATTTTCCACAATTTGCTTGAGAAACAAAATATTTTTCACCTGTTAATGCGTAGGTACGCGTGTTAATTAGACTAATCAAACATGATGATAAACCGACTGAGTTTCATTTCCAACTTTATTTCTGTTTCCATAAGGTGTACAATCGAGTCTTTAACTTCTTGGTGATGTTTACCCACCGTAAGATATTAATTTGGGGCTTCAGCTATTTAATGAGAATTACCCTTGAACCTAAAACAGTGAAAATGAATGATAACTAGAACGTTTAGAGTTACTGTGGAAATTAAATTAACTTGTAAAATACAAGGTCAGAGAAAATACCTTTTGGTTTGGCAGTTGAGTGTATCCGATTTCGGAAAACTTGTTTTGTGTTATTGACTCGTTCTTAATTTATTAACATCGAAGGTCAGGTTGCAAGTTTTGCCGCGAGCGGTTGTCTTTTGCGTTGAGTTCGCGCGGTTCACGTTTGAGCTTGCCGCGAGGATTCGCAATCTCTTCTCAGCTGTGTTTTTCTCAAAAATAATCCTTGAGATTGGTTGGATGGAATGTAACCTTAGATACCTAGGTACCTACTCCCTACTTGACACTGGCGGAAGCGCAGGCTATCGCAAGGGCAAAAGTCTATTACCTACCTAATTTATAAATAAAATAAAGTTGATTGTCACGGGACGCCCGGCAGATGTGAAACTTCTACCTGCGAGGATCTTTAAATAAAGTCTTCTTGGATATGGTCTTTAAACAAAGTTTTCTTATCTCCCGATTTCGCGCACTCACAGATTTAATACATCATGGACCCACCATACCACTGGCCATACCCCTGGGGGCATTGAGTAATTATGTATAGAGCAGACAACACGAACAAAATCTGTGCACCATGATCCAGTGTGGGGCGCGTGCTGGGAGCGTCAGGCTGCGACGAGCGCCTGGCACAGGCTAAGTGGGTTAGAGCGCGTGCACATATTATAACGACTGACAACAAATAGCCGACAAGTTTATAGGTATAGTTACTTTACAAAATAGTTACTGTCCGAGTTGGTAGGTAGGTATCCTAGTCACACAGGAAACTATTACGTAATAAAATAAACTTGCTGCATTATTTATTTGTGACATATTTCGAACGTTAGCCACGCTTTCACAGAAACCAGTTACATATGTAAGACAATTGTACCTATGTACACAACGGTTTTTATCTTTGAAGACGGGAAGTGTACGAATTGAATACTAATCGAGTCGTTGCCTGTACAGAATTTAATATTTCACCTTACATCATCTGTGGGCATTCAAATAACGATAGGGAAAAAACGTAGGTTGAGTATTCTATAGATTTCCTGACAGCGTATACTCGAAAGGGACAGAGATATGACAAAAATGTATGAGAAATCGCGCCTTTGTTTGCCATAGTTGCAAGATTTTGTATGCAATTTCAACTGTGGCAAACAAAAATATCGCATACGCAGAAAGGGACAAACGACATGGATTTTGTCGCGTTCACTCTGTGTAATTAGCGTATAAGGCTGTCTCGTTTTCGTGACTATTATTATTTTAATGCCTTTTCTAGTTGATTCTCTTTCTACGGGAAAAAAGGATAAAAAAAAGAAGAGACTTCAAAATTGATATACTTAACCTACCTAAAATACCAAATACTTAGTCGTGAAAACGAGACACTTACGCTAATTAGAAAGAATATTTTGTTTTATAGTTGAAATTGCTTGCAAATCGTGTCTACTAATTCAAACAAAGGCAGATTTTTCATACATTTTTGTCATATTATTATCTCCATTCCTTTCGAGTAGGTATACGCGCTCAACTTATAGAAAAAAGATTTCTTTTTTAATACTCTCTTTTTTTAGTTAATGTCATTAATGTTTCGTTTTTTGCAACCAGTATCGGACGAAAAAATAATAAAATTGAGGTAGGTTATACACTGCACTATATTTTAAGCAAAATTACACTACCTACTCTGTATTTTTCAGCATCCACTGCTTGTTTGGATCGCTAAACTTAAAAAAAATTTTAGAACGGACGGATGCTGCGGAATCAAGCTCTGAATTAAACTTACCTACTGTAATTTTGCTGGTCTGCAACAATGTAGTTTAACAAAAAGAGTTTGTCCGATGTGTTCTGTTATCGTATCGTGCCCCAAAGATTGACAAACGTGCTTTCATTTTGTATGTCGCGATTGAATTCGGAAGTAACACACGATTTGAATTGCAAATTCGGCTTTTATGCAACTTGTTACGAATATGTATAGAACGTGCTTTATTTTAATTAAGATTATATCTATTACAACACCCATTATTTATAAGATGAGCATTAGTGATTAGAACGACCTAATATACTTAATACAGGGTGGTCCAAATAAAAACCTGCGATAGGGGTCATCAATGTAGGTACCTACCTATAAACTTGTTGAACCGTTCAAGGGTCTAACTTAATATGCTGACGATTTTTGAAAGGATGATCAGTCCATCAAACTGCACACTTTTATATATGGGACCAAGGTCGAAAACGCGAAAAAAATCTGCAAAACTGCATTCGCTGAAGAAGACATTCCGATGCGTATGTGAAGTCTACCAATCCGCATTGGGCTCGAACCTCTTTGAGGATAGGACTGTGCAACAGACCTCTGTGACTGTGCCCTGCAGTGGGACGGTGATGATGATGATGAATACAAAACTGTAATTCTACTCGACCCTAATGTATGGGATATCAGTTTTTTTTTTCACGCATTCGATTTTTAGGGTGGTGCAGCAGCATTTTAATTTAATTACTTAATATTAATTAATTTTGTTACAGGTGTTGATGACTGCCAACGTATATTTTTCATAGTCGGGTAGTCAGACAAGGTAAGTGCTTACAACCTTTTTTTTATTTCCGTATGGTAGCTATCTAGGTATTTTAGAAAAGTTAAAGAAACTCAGTTGAGGATCAACAAAAAAGACAAGTAAAACAGAAAACACTAAAACCTTAGAAAAAGTATATGTCTAGAGTCTAGAATGAGCCTCACGAATATCCCGTATAAAACAAAAGGGGCCAGGTTTCATAGGTTGGTGTGCGTGAGGCGCCATACAAATTATGTATGTGTGCGTGTATATGTATAGGGTTTAGGAACCAGTACTGGTACCAACTTTTTTCGACGCTTTCGTATCTTCGACTGTCAATCTTGCTTGACATATAACTTAATCAAAGACTAAAACAAAACTTTTTTTTACTAAGAAGTTCATATTTTTTTTTTATTCTTTTTATTCTGACCGCAACCTTTTTTCACTAAGTACTTGGTTATTGTATGACGTAAGTTCGAAATTTAAATCGGGAGCGGAAGTTCGAAATTTTTATCGGGAGTAGTTTCACATTTGGCGGGCATCTCGTGACGCCAACTTTTTTCTAAGTAAGTTGTTTCTTAAATTTACCTAATGTTTGATTTTGATATAATATACAATATAAAAGAAGTGTTACTTACCCACATTGTAGTGTGAACTTCTGAAGTTATGATAGAATTTATGAACAAACTATTTATAAGTCCAACTCGCTCTTTACCAGTTTTTCATTTCTGCTCCAGTTAGGAAGCACAATACATTGTTATCGCTTGTCGCTAAACCGTGTGCGTATGCGCATAGAACATTAAACTATGTATTATATTTATAGTTAAGGATCTAGGCCATGATGAAAATTGTAATAATACATCCGCTTTGTGAATGCCTTAATTGCCTTTGTTAGAAGGACCTACCGTCAATCAAAATGTTATTCTAAATTGTGCCAATTGTGTTATTGTGTATTTCATAAGTGCCGCCAAGACGCTGCTTGAATCATGTAGGTATTATACAGGGAAATTTATATCATTAGCATCCTTTTAAACTTAGTCTACCCATCAAACTGAGCAACTTTTACTATGGGAGCAAAACAATCGGAGCAAAAAAAAATCTGTCGTCCCATACTAAACTGCACCCGTCGCTGCTGCCTTACATGACTCAAATGTATGGGATAGCAAACTTTTTTTTGTTCCGATTGGTTTGCTCCCATATATTTTTATTTTTTATTTTAATATGTTGATTGCATTTTAATGAAATTGTTTCATTTTCTACACTAAACGTTTTTTGCCCGTCAGTCCAAAATAACATTATATTATTAAACTTTGAATAGCGGTCCGAAAGACACTATTCAAAAATAGCACATGGGCGATTGACACCGCGGTCCTAATAGCGTCAATATTAAAATGCATACCGTGGTGTGTAAGACCCTATTCAAAAAGAGCCCTTGGGCGATTGACACCGTGGTCCTAAACGAGCGCGGTGTCAACCGCCCAACTACCCTAGTAAACGTTGTTCAGTTTGATGGGTAGACTCTTAGTTTAAAAGGATGCTAATGATATCAATTTCACCCTGTAGATCCCAGGTACATTTTATTCAGCATCCGGGTCAATAAAGTCTAGATACCTCGCTAATTATTAACATCTAGACTAGACACGTCGTAGAAAGCTGAGCTAAAACCAACACAAGAGTGCAATAAATCCACTTTTCCTTGCATTTCTAATCCAGTTAACACTACCGTTGCACTTGCTTGGCTTTGTCATGGACGTCTCTTCACTTCCTTAAGAGGATACTCCTTGCAATGCACTTAAATTTATACGAAGTTTTAATATACAGAGTGCTAGGGTAAACAGTTGCTTACCTACTTTAAGGGATGATTGTACCAGTGATACTGAACAACTTTGCCTAATACGAACCAACAGAAAATTCGAGATTTTTTTTGACTTGTCATTAAAGGCTTCCGCACATTGCAGCGATATTATCGAGCGATTTTATCGAGCGATATTATCGACAGCGATATCGCGACACCTTACACACTGCAGCGATTCCGCGATTCGCGTCACGCATGCGCCCTTCACTGAATGTAGTAGAAAGAGATTGCGTCAGGTTGCGATAATATCGCGGCAGTGTGTGGGATCGAGCGCGTCCCCTTAGATTATCAAGATAGACAGTCAAAGCTACGAAAGCGTCGAAAAAAATAGGAACCAGAACTGGTTCCAAAACCCTATACATATACACGCACACATACATATTTTGTATGGCGCCTCACGCAACCAACCTTGTAACATCTGTGTTTTCATATGCACTTAACCTATGTTTCACAAATAAATATTATGAAAAAAATTATGAATATGAATATGAATAAGAGAGTTAGCCCCTTTTGTTTTATACAGAACAAGTGTGAGGCTCATTCTAGACATATACTTTTTCTAAGCGCGTCCCCATACAAAATGTACTGAGAACAATTATCGCAAAATCGCAGCGATATTATCGCTCGATAATATCGCGGCAGTGTGTAGGATCGCGCGCGTCCCCATCCAAAATGTACTGAGAACAATTATCGCAAAATCGCAGCGATAATATCGCTCGATATTATCGCTGCAATGAGCGGAGGCCTTTAAACGTTCGATCAGGTGATTGCATTTTTTGCAAATTTCCTATAGGTTTCTTAGGAAAAGTTGTTCAGTATCATGGGTAGGTACAATCCCCCCTTATAGTAGTGCAACTGTTCAGCCTAACAACCAATAAAGGCATTTCAACTATTAAACACGATCTAGAATTTAATCTCATTACCTCCTGGAGTGCGATTTTTGAATCTCATTAGGTGAGCTCAGCAGTAGGAAAAGTCAAAATTACTATAGAGATACGTATCTGTCTACTGCAGATTTGACTAATATAATCATACTTAAGGAGAGCAATTTTTGAAAGTCAAATCAGCAGTAGAAAGACGCGTATCTCCAGAGTAATTTTGACTTTTCCAACTGCTGAGCTCAGCGAATGAGATTCAAAAATCGCACTCCTGCTTGTCAGATTTCCGTTAAAATATGCAGTTTCTATGCTTGGATTAATTTAGGTTTTTGCATGGAACATTTTTGAGCCACTGTAACTTAGAAATACCTCCATGGTGTTTTAAAAAAGTATATCGACTTTCATTGGAGGTTGTACGAGCTTAATTGGTAGGTATAACTTTTTGTTGTCGGTGTACAAATCCCATTTTGGGTCCCTAGCTAGCCAAAGACTTTGAAGCCAGCGAGGTAAGTAAGTTAACTGGAATGTTAACTGGTAAAACGACAAAGTTAGGTTTTTGAAAACTTACCATTCCGTGACAGTGAAAGAATTTTGTGAAAACGATAATTTTATTACTAATTACAGGTCGCATTACAGCTGCGAGTTGCGTAATCTAATTATAAGTTAAATTACAATTAATTCTGACTCAACACGCTTAAATATGTTGTTTTGACGGTGAATTTTCATAATTAGAAAATGAAAGTGAGATAATAAATGTATTATTACTGTCTGCGCATAATTACGAGTGTGATACGAAATAAATAACTAGCAGGTAGTTGTAAGAAATAATTATTTGTAAAAAAGTGAGTTCCAAAGTTGTTAATTTTATAAGGTGTTAGATAATATACTCTGAGCCAGTGTTACTTGGAAACTTTAAGTACATTTTAACGGAAATCTGACAAACAACAGACATGATAGGTAGGTTACTATTCACCTTGCTACACAAAACTCACCAAGATATGGGTGACCAAGATATGGGTGACTGAGATATGGGTGGGTGGTGATATGATGACCAAGTTTTTTCGCATCTTCAAATCGTTAACTTTTGAAATCGAAATCTTTGATTGCACTTTTCATGCTATTAGGTAGTCCATTAATTAGGTGAAGCGTTAGAGGGGGGGAGGGGTCGAGCAGAATATATTTTTATTCAATATTTCGATGTTGTTCAGTTTGATGATCTGATGCACCCCCTACGGTGTTTTGTTACACTCTGTATTCGCGATCGCTGGGAATATCTTACTTACCTGGAGAGCGATTTTTGAATCTCATTTGCTGAATTCAGCAGTTCAAAATGTCATAATTACTCTGGAGATACGCATCTTTCAACTGCTGATTTGACTTTCAAAAATCGCACTCCTGAAGTATGATTTTTGAAAGACAAATCAGCAGTAGAAAGATGTATATCTCCATAGTAATTTTGACATTTGCTACTGCTGAGTTCGACGTATGGCATTCAAAAATCGCACTCCAGGGCCCTATTCAACAAACGTTACAATTGTAATTTACAATTACAATTCTGGGTACATTGCTGGTTACTTATGACGCTAATCTTGCAGTAGGTAACATATGCCTAACATTCTCAGCAATGTACCCAGAATTGTAATTGTAAATTACAATTGTAACGTTTGTTGAATAGGGCCCTGGTCAAATTAAAAAAAACTTACCGAAGGTTGTTTTTAGGCATGTTTGTAACAAAAATTAACGGCTTTTAAAAAAACATTAAAAGCGAAATGATAGCTAGAGAATAATAAAGGAAATACCAACAGACTATCGTAGGTACTTATTTGTTTTCAAGTACAAACAATTATCTTATGATTATTTTGGCAAACATTGATACTGGCATTAGTCATTATATTCTATGCAGATATTTGGTATTACCCTAGTTCGCAGCTCGCAGTTAAACGGGTTGGACGTATTCTCGACAATCGGAATCTCATAGATAGTCAACCTTTTTTACCCTAGTTCAACATTGTCTGAATTATGAAGTGTGCACTGTGTAAAGTTTCCTTCAACGATGGTGCCCAATGTAGCTCATGCAAGGCGCATCTTGACTTCGCATGTGCCAACATCTCCGAGTCGGGCTACAGGAGGTTGGGTCCTGACCGCATTGCGAAATGGAAGTGTCCGCAGTGCAAAATTGCCGCTGCTTCACCCACCCCTGGCAGTGGTATGGGAGCCGGCGGCGGTGCTAAGTTGCCCCCGTTATCTGGTGATGGCAGAGGCTCAAGCGGTGGCTCAGGCGGTGGCTTGGGTGGTGGTTCAGGCGGTGGCTCAGGCGGTGGTTCAGGCGGTGGCTCAGGCGGTGGCTCAGGCGGTGGCTCAGGCGGTGGTGCAGGCGGTGGCTCAAGCGACCCAGTCACGCTTGAGGCGGTCTTGAAGGAGGTGCGGGACCTTAAACTCCAACTAGCTGGTTTGCCGAGGTTCTTCGAGGAAGTCAAGGGAATGAAGAGTGAGCTAATCGACTTGAAGGCCTCATGTGAATACAGCTGCGCCAAGGTGGACGACTTCGGGGTCAGGCTCGCTAAGCTCGAGCAAAAAATACCTGAGTTGGAGCGTATGCTGGATGTTGTCAACTCGACACAAAACGTAGTCGCCGACCTCAAGAAGGAGCTAGGCGATAGGGAGCAGTGGTCCCGACTAAATAATATCGAGGTTAAGGGTGTGCCGCTAAGGAAGGATGAAAATTTATTCTCCATCATCAATGCGTTGAGTAAGAAAGTGGGTTATGAATTTCCCAAATCTCAGATAAACTACATATCCAGAGTGCCTACTTTCAACTCCAAAGAAAAGTCGATTGTCGTAAGTTTTCTCAATCGATACGTAAAGGAGGAGTTCATTGCTGCGGCTCGCGCACAGAAGAACTTGACGGCAAGCGACGTAGGGTTTGGAGGAGACACACAGCGTGTGTTTGTCAATGACCATCTGACACCCGAGCAGAAAGTCCGGCTGACCAAGACCAAGGCGCTAAAAAAGAGTCGCAACTACCTCTATGTTTGGGTTAAGTATTGTAAAATCCATGTACGCAAAGATGATACTTCACCGGTTATGATAATTTCGAAAGACAGTGATTTAAACAAGTTGACATAGCCAACTTCATATTGCAACTCACTCCTTGCTTACATACCACATTTGCTTTATTACTTGTACCTACTATTCTATTCTGCCACATTATTTTGCTACAAAATTATAAAATGTTCGCAACCCCTGCCTTGACGCCTCGCTTTTGTTCGTACTCACGTGCCTATTATATTGCTAACCGGCCCGCTCGTCGCTTCGTACTTCACCTAACTATCTCGCCTTTATCGCAAGTTACTAAGTATCATTATTGCATCACTATAATGGTGCATTGGTTGTCCGTCCGCTTTTTTTCTACCTGCGCATCTACCTACAAGCCGTCTTTACTTAAATATTATCTTACTTTACGATTACTTACTGTTTACGAGTCTTATTACGGGCTGACTATGTGTAGAATTATTACCTTAATAACTTTATGGTGCTATACAGGTTATTTTTCACTTAGTTTTATCAATGGCGGCTGTTCGTAATAGTAACCTAAATAAATTAAATATTTACTACCAGAATACTCGTGGCTTACGTACCAAAACCTCAATATTTTATCGTAATTTGTGTAGAAATTGCTACGATGTTGTTGTTCTAACAG
This sequence comes from Agonopterix heracliana, assembly GCA_963693445.1. Lineage (NCBI taxonomy): Eukaryota > Metazoa > Arthropoda > Insecta > Lepidoptera > Depressariidae > Agonopterix > Agonopterix heracliana. The sequence continues at coordinate 3,400,346 of OY856323.1, read as the reverse complement.
AAACTTGGCTATTGGATAGCATAAATGACAGTGAGTTATTTGACGACCGCTATGTGGTTTGGAGGCGGGACAGAGATTATGCGCTAACACAGCAGACTATGGGTGGCGGCATCCTGATTGCGGTACGCAAGGACCTGGCCGTAGTGCCGCAGCCTGGGTTCCACTCGAGTGCAGAGGACATTTGGGTGACTTTGTCCGTCAAACAGCGGGCTAGTAAGTCGCCTTTGAAAATACATATCTGTGTACTTTATTTAATCGCGCAAAATTTGGGCTTTTCTTTTTCCGAACAATTGTCTAATTTCTTTACTAAACTAGATGAAACTATGATACTTAATCCCTCGGATAAGTATTTAATATTAGGCGACTTCAATATGAGAGATATCGTTTGGACGCATAGCGGCTCTGGTGACGGCTCTTTCGACCCATCTAATTATCGTTCGCAGGATGAAAAGGTGTTGGTAGACGAGATGAACTCACTCAATCTTAGACAGTATAACGGCATAAGGAATAACTTTGGTGTAATACTCGACCTTGTACTGTCGAATGATAACGTGATTGTTACGAATTGTTCCGATCCATTGTCATTACCTATTGATCTTCACCACGGTGCTCTGAACTTACAGCTGGATACTATTGAGTTGGATACGTTAAAACTAGCGCCACGTACTACATTTTTGTTTAACAAGGGTGACTATGAGGCCATAAATAGAGAGATCTCACGCATTGATTGGTCCGAGGAGCTGTCATCTAGGTCGTTCGCTGAAGCTGTCGAGTATTTTTATGGCACATTTATAGCACTGAGGAACTCTTACATCCCGTCTAGACTCATAACTCGCGACTTTTATCCCAGGTGGTACTCCCCGGCTCTTATAAAAATAATTAGAGAAAAACACAAGTTTCTAAGAAAATACAAGGTGTACGGTAATAGATCTGATAATGAGTCATTTAAAATATTACGCGACCGCGCTAAGCGTATTGAGGAAACGTGCTACGAAAAATATATTGCTACTGTAGAGGACTCAATTGTACACAATCCGAAGAACTTCTGGTCGTTTATTAAATCCAAAAGTAAAAGTCACGGGCTACCCAATTGTTTAAAATATGGTAACACGTTGGTTAGCACCGGCGAATCCATTTGTAATGCTTTTTCTGACTATTTTTATTCTACATTCTTGGTTTCAGCAGCCAATCAATCACAACAGCTTTGTCATAACTCCGACGCTATCGGCGGGGCTGCTACTGGTTTATCCTCAATATTTGTTGACACTACTACGGTACGCACGCTACTCAAAAAACTAGATCCTTCAAAATCTGCAGGGCCGGATAACCTACCGGCTCGATTCCTTATCGGTTGTGCTGAAACAGTAGCCGTCCCTATTACGATTTTGTTCCGTAGATCTCTCGCTGAAGGTTCTGTTCCTAACATCTGGAAACAAGCTTACATCACGCCTGTACATAAGAAAGGACCGAAGACTGAGGTAACTAATTATAGACCAATATCTAAATTGTGTATTTTATCGAAAGTTTTCGAGAGATTAGTCTACAATCAGATGTATCCTTCCATAGAACAAACCTTTAGCTCTTCTCAGCACGGCTTTTTGAAGGGACGGTCTACCACTTCCAATCTAATATTACTGAATGAGTTTCTAACCGAAGCTATGGATGATGGACAGCAGGTCGATGTCGTATACACTGACTATAGCAAAGCGTTCGATAGAATAAATCACAGTCTGTTATTATCAAAGCTCTCTGAAATGGGTATAAGTGGAGATTTACTTAGGTGGTTTTCGTCTTACATAGACAATCGGACGCAAGCAGTGGTAGCTAGTAACTACATCTCCAGCTGGGTGACTATTCCTAGCGGTGTCCCTCAAGGTTCACTACTCGGTCCGTTACTATTTATCATTTATGTGAACGATATTGAAAAATGTTTCCACACGTCTCGCCTGCTATGTTTCGCTGATGATATGAAAATTTTTATGAAGGTGTCATCTCGAGCAGATGCTGATGCCCTACAGTCTGACCTTTCTCGCCTTGATGACTACTGTGCTCGAAATTATCTCGATCTCAATCCGTCGAAGTGTAGCGTTGTCACCTATAGTCGTAAGCGCAACCTAATCCTCTTCGACTATAGGCTGAAAGGGCAAATACTGCAAAGGGAGTTGGAAGTGCGTGACCTCGGAGTGTTTCACGACTCTAAATTGTTATATGACACCCACATTAATACCATCATCAACAAAGCCTATAAAGCTCTGGGTTTTATAAAACGCTGTTCAGTTGATTTTAATAATATTAAAACAATAAAAATTTTGTACTGCACTTTTGTCCGCAGCAATTTAGAGTATGCTACGCAAGTGTGGAACCCGAGGTATGACACATACATTAAGCGTATTGAAGGTATTCAGCGGAAGTTCGCCCGGTATTTGTGTTATCGTAGTAGAGTACCTTATGATTCGGATGACTACCTCAATGTGTGCAAGAAGCATCACTTGCTTCCGCTAGTGCAACGTCGTGAGGTCGCTGACTTATTATATCTCTTAAAGATTGCATCTGGAGCCATTGACTGCCCTGAACTCTTGTCCAAGATATCTCTTAGAGCCCCTACCAAGGTTTTAAGACACAACCCACCACTAGCCCTTCCACCCTGTTCCACTAACTATAGACAAAACGCGTTTGTGCGACGAGCGGGCAACAACTTTAACATTCTATCTAAAGACTATGACTTTGATATCTTCTGCACCAGCGCGGCGTCAGCGAGGAATGCGCTAAATCGTAGATTTTTTAACGAGTGATGAGGCTTTATTGGTGTTAATGTTTGTATTGTAATCTATATTATTGCGAGGAAGACTGTTTCTTATTCGGTCGATTGTTGTAACGTTCGTTATCTTTTTGTTACCCAATTTGTATTTTTAGTCTAAGATCTGCTTTGTTTTTTTTTTTTTGTAAGTTGTTTCTATCAGCGGAGACCTGTAATTGGCTTTCTGTCAGCCATCCATACTTGTATTGTGTCAACAGCTGTTGGTCTTCCAAATAAAATAAAATAAAATAAAATAAATAAAATACCCTTTCATTTATAAGTTTTATCTCGAAATTGTAAAGTTGTTTTATTACAGGTGTTTTTAGGATTTGTAAATAATGGAAAACCAACGTTGAGTGCTCTCAAACGGTGAAGGAAAACATCGTGAGGAAATCTGCATATGCAGAAGAAGAAATTCTGATGCGTATGTGTAGTCTACCAATCCGCATTGGGCACGCGTGGTGGACTAACGCCCAAACACCCTCCTAGAGTGTGTTGCATTGTGTTGTGTTGTGGCGCGGCCACTTTAACTTCAGGAGGTCAGAGTGAGGTCATTAAATTGTACCACAATAGTACTAATTGTACGTAAAAGGAAAAAAATTGTACCACAATACATCAATATAGGCTGATGATGATGAACGTTGAGTGGATTGACTGGAGGTATCTTATCTACCTACTCCCAATTCATGATTACTCAATAAATCCGCGTTTTGGGCATGGCAATATAGTTAACAAAACTCTTAATCGAGCTACACATTCTCACAAACGAGCTATAATCTTAACTATTATAAAACTGTAACTGAACTGTGTCTGTACATTGAAGATATTTACAAAAAAAAGATTACGATATGGGTTTTAGGTATCCCTGACTCGAAATCAACCTTTTTTAGAAATTTTGTCTGTCTGTTTGTCTGTTTGTTTGTTTGTTTGTTTGTTCGCGCATCACGGAAAAACTACTGAACCGATTTTGATGAAACTTTTTTTGTTTGATAGCTTATGATCTGACTTAAAATCTGGTATATAATTTGTGCGGACGAAGTCGCGGGAAAACACTAGTAATATATGAATTTATGACCACTTGCGCCGCATAACTTCACAACAAACGAAATGGATAGTAAACTAACTGTTTTCACTAAATCATGCTTGTCGAAAGAGAAAGCAATAGCAAACGAGATAAATACTGCTTTGTAATGCCTGTTGATAATTGTCACCTAGGTAAGTCATACAAACTTACTTTCATTGTAAAATTACACTTTCCTAATGGATTTAAAGCTTCCGTAAAGTCAACAAATTAGCAAACAATAAACGCTTTTCTTGTCACTAGTTATCTGGAATTTCACAAGCATAAAGTAGAGAATGAAATGCTCATCACTATATATTGTATTCCCAGAGGTGTTCTGTATTAGTACACCTATGGTTAACTATTCTGTACCCGAGGGTTACGGTATTGTTCTATAAGAAGTATCTTAATCTTAACTATTACAAAACCGTTAATTCATGAGGAATAAAAAAGTAGCGGTTAACTTCATATAAACTCAAATAACACTCGATAGCGCGATTTAAATGACGTGCAGCGCCATTTATTGACAAAATTGTGTGTTTGTTTGTTCGCGCATCACGCAAAAACTACTGAACCGATTTTGATAAAACTTTTTTTGTTTGATAGCTTATGATCTGACTTAAAATCTGGTAAAAGTATGTATATAATTTGTGCGGATGAAGTCGCGGGAAAACACTATTTTTAAATAAACTCTGTCCATTGTGTCCTATACCTAAAGGCCTGTATTCACTTTGATTAGTGCGAGTGCAGGAGTGCGATTTTTGAAACTCATTCGCTGAATTCATCACTTGCAAATGCCAAAATTACTATGGAAACATGCATCTTTCTACTGCTGATTTGACTTCCAAAAATCATAATTCTGGAGTGCGATTTTTTAAAGTCAAATCAACAGTAGAAAGATGCATATCTCCATTTTAATTTTGACATTTTCAACTGCTGAACTCACCGAATGAATATCAAAAATAGCACTCAGTCCTGGTGATTAGTAATTGCGGGTCATTCAAAAATTGTGAGCGATCACCGATAGAATAGGTATGACATTTTGTTATCTTTGATTTACTTTCAATGTTTGTAGTAATGACTGACCCGCAAATATAAGTGACGTGGCTGAGGGGGTGGCAAGAGGACGTCTCGTCGGCTTGCGATTTTGACAGCCACGTGGCTCCGTCGTTTTATGGCGGTTTCTAGTGTGTTTTTGTTTAAAAACGGGGCTTTGAGATCGCCATATCCTATTATACCGTACAATATCTAATGCGTATATCCTCAACACTTGACACTGGCGAAATCTAACAAGGAAACGCCATTAATTAAGAATAGAATAAACCCGCAAATACTAATCACCAGGAGTGCGATTTTTGAATCTCATTTGATTCATGAGATTAAAAAATCGCACTCCTGCACTCGCACTAATCAAAGTGAATACGTTCTTCCGATACCTAATGTAGATACAAATACACGCCTCGATATTGAAGCATTTAGGTTTTTATTTTCTTTCAATTGTGAATTCGTGAATTAATTATCTACTTAGGTAAGTGTGTCTGTACATTAAAGATATTTACAAAAAAAAAGATTACGATATGGTTTTTAAGTATCCCTGACTCGAAATCAACCTTTTTTAGAAATTTTGTCTGTCTGTTTGTTTGTGTGTTTGTTTGTTTGTTTGTTCGCGCATCACGCAAAAACTACTGAACCGATTTTGATGAAACTTTTTTTGTTTGATAGCTTATGACCTGACTTAAAATCTGGTATATAATTTGTGCGGACGAAGTCGCGGGTAAACACTAGTTCATGATAATTTTAATACGAATGACTAACGATTAAAAACTAACGAAACGTAAATTAAAAAGTAACGATTAAAAAGTAAAAAAGTAACCTGTGTGATGCTGGAAACAATATACGACATACCTATTATAGGGTTTATATTATTATGTTTTTTTTCGCGATTTCGATGTTGGTCCCATAGATAGAGAAAGTTGTTCAGTTTGATGGTTTGATCATCCTCTTAGAAAAGTGTCGGTTTATTAAGTTTACCTAGTATAAAAGGCTCGAAGAAACTGGTCTTGATTTTTTTAAGCTTTAGAGAAAAAATTCACAGCGACAAGGACATCCTAAAATAACATTAAAATAAACTGCTAAATAACATATCGACAGTGGAAATTTCAAATGTCGTAAGGGACAAACCCCTACTTTTGAGTAGAGCCAAAAAACAAAATTTTGGCAAAAAAACATCATAACTTCTTTATTTTCTTTCCTATTAAGGTGATTTCCAGGCAGATAGTTTTAAAATTACTTCATCTATAGAATACTATTGACCAAACCTGGATTAGCACAATAGTTTAGAAGTTAGTGTCCCTTACACAATATAATTTTTGAGCAGATGTCCTTTACACAATCGAATTTTTGAAGAGATGTCCGTTACGACGTGGAAAAAATTGCGATTTACAATAAATCTATTTTACGCCCTACCACACCCTACGCTTAATCATAATAATTTTGTTGTAACTGCCTACCAGTCTTGTCCACTCCTATAATTGTATGTCGTAAAGCTATTATAAAAAAAATAAAAGGAAGTTACAATAAAAAATGTCGATCCAATCAAAGAGATTATTGCTATGTCAGAGACAAATTTCTGATCAGCAACTGTTCAGTTTTGTTTTGCTTGTCCTTAATCACTGTTTTTACCGGTATTTGACACGTTTTCTTTATAAGAACCATTTATATAACCGAAACATTTTCTACAGGGTTCAACTTAATATGCTGACAGTTTTTTACAAGGATGATCAGATCTTCAAACTGAACATCTTTCTCTATGGGACCAATTTTCAAATCGCGAAAAAAATATCAGCTGTCCCATACATTTGGCTCGAGTAGGTTTGCACTTTAGTATGAAACAGCTGATTTGATCCCATAGAGAAAGTTGCTCAGTTTGAAGGTCGGATAAACCCCTTAAAAAGTATCAGCATAATAAGAAGGACCCTATATGTTCGACGCCATTGTTGTTGTTACGGCCTACTGTACCTACACTTATCTCCCTAGCTGCCCTGACCTGGCGGCGCTGTGTCAGAAAGGAAACTAAAAACTGACAAAACGGTGATTCATAACCCGCTAAATGACATTACGTCTAGCTTGTTATAGCCGTATTGAAGAACGCGAAGCTCTGATACAATGCGACGATCAGCCGGCTAAATTTTGATCCGCCGTAATACGAAACGGCTCGTTTTAGACGGCTAGCTGTTATGTCTTCTTATACCTCTATTCCTCGAGGAAAACCCTCTGCTACGTCCTGGAGGGCGCATGACACAGGGCACAGGCTAAAATGCGATAGATATCGAGTGGTTTATGGTGGCCGTTACCTATGTAATGCTGCTAATAAGTTTTACAAACCAACTGCGAGATATTCACGAGTCTAACCCTTCCCTGCTCAAAAGTCCTCAAAATGCTAGCCAAATTGCTCCTCGGGATGGCCAAAAGATTTTTTTTGTACCAAGTATGTACCTATTTACTCTTAGCGAAGATCAACTCACTTAGTTTTCATACGCTGCCCTTTCTCCCGAATGAAGCCATTGGCATCAACACCCCAATGGCCTCCCGTCTCAAAGGCGACTGGAACAAAATCATAAACCTACTCCAGGTTGGTAGTTCCACCCGCTAAAGGGGCACCGAACGTGTATATATACTGGTCTCGTTCCAAACCAGACAACCGCCTTTTTGCCAAGATAATGACGCTTACCATCGATGCGGCTAAAACCCAGGGGCTCCAGGATACACAACACGTCTACAGACACAAGCGCATGGCGAATTATGTAATTTAAGGCTTGATGACGGATATACTTACATTCCAGCACAACGCTGACATCTTAATTTATGACAACACTTTTCTCCACCCAACAAATATATTGGGACTAGCCTACCTTGCAATCTGGATGTAAGACTGTGGCAACTTTTAAAGAATCATTGTAGAGGCCGCTTTCCCAAAATGAAGGAAGGGAGAGAGTACCTACAACCAAATTAGCGTATGACTCCGGCTCCATACTATCACTTTTTTAAGCGGGAAACATTAGCACCAACAGCGCTACTCACAAACAGTGACAAAGACAGTCTTGCCGCGATAAGTTTTCAGGGCGCTTAGCGTTTGGAGAAGAGGTTGCAGTTGCAGTTGCAGTGGTGGTTATGGCAGAGTTGAAAGCTTTGGAATATCTGTGTACGCTCATTTATTTGAGAATTTCCACCTTGTTTTATACAAAACGGCGGTTCCCTATTCGTCTGTAAACCTCCTACTTCCGAGTAAACTGTTCATGTGGGTATCCCCACTACCTACGTGCGCCCAGCTTATTATGGGTTTGCGTTGCTTGATGTGTCGCCGTGTGAACCGACGGTACTGAACAACTTTCTTTAAGAAACGTGTAGGAAAGTAGCAAAAAAAATTGGGTTTTTCACACAAATGTTCGATCAGCCGATTATCGAATATTTGTATGAAATGTTTATTTTTGGAACTTTCCCTTCTTCCTTTGCGAAAGTTATTCAGTATCATGGGTACAATCACCCTTTAAATTAATGCACCGTGCATAACAATAATCAGTTGTCTTAATAAAGTTGCCGAACCATGGTGCATACGAAAGCTAGCTTCTTTAACAAAACATACTAAGCAAAAGGTAAATTGTTTTGTGTAATTTTATTGGAACCTGGAACCTGAAATTTGAATATTTATTATAAATTCTTTGATTATAGAACTTTTTAAATAGCTTTACAACATTTAATTTTAGAGTGAACTAGACTGGCAGGTTAGTTACACCAAAATAATTACGATTATTCTTAGGGTGTACAATATTTTTTATTACAATCACAATTTTTTTAAAGTCGTAACGGACACGTGTTCCAAAATTATATGGTTTAGGGAATCCATATAGTCCTAATCTTCTAAACTATTATCCTAAGCGAGATGCAATCAATAGTTTGCTATAGATAAAGAAATTCGAAAACAATTTGTCTAGAAATCATTACAATAGCAACAAAAATTTTAAAGTTATAACGTTTTTAGGCAATGTTTTGTTTTTGGTTCTTCTGTAAAACATACAAGTTTATTGCCGAAGTGTAAGTTTACTACCGAAATATCGGGAATATAGATATCCAAAACGCGGTAAAACCCCCTTTTAAATGTTTAATTTTAGTTTAAATAAGAACTGTTGTCATGACTTTCTACAACAACTTTAAAATTATTTGTGAAAATAACGTCGTAAAGGACATACTGTATTCAAATTATTTGTGAACATACGTCGTAGAGGACGTAATGTAAATATCTTGTTGCTACTTAAGACAATATTTATTAAACATTTTAAAATATTTTACCAGAATTTTTGTTGTAAAGGACATAATGCAAAAATTTTTGCTACTTACGACAATGTTTATCAATCATTTTAAATTACGCTTTCAGACGATAATGTCGTAAAGGACATAGGGTAATAATGTGTTGCTACTTACAACAATATTCATTCAAAGTTTGAACTATATTTTAAAATAATTTTATGTTGTAAAGGAATGTTATTTTTTTGAATGTGGGTTACAACGTTTTAAGGCAGGTAATTATAAAGACTTACGACGTTGCATAAAACTATATTACAGTTTGAACCTAAAATTTGACCTATACGACATAAATTTTTAATATTTTTGTCACTTACTACAAAATGATGGTCCTCGTATCTCCTTTATTTGAAGAGATATCAAAATTTTAAATACACAGATCGATAGAGGAAAAAATTCTGAGTTCAGTGGTATATTCAGTGGACTTACGACAAAATGTCCCTTACGACATTTGAAATTTCCACTGTCGATATAGGAAACTGTGCCATAAAGACCTGGAAAACAAAATGGACGAAACGAATCAGAAATGGCGATTGAATACAAAGTACGGTGGTTCACGTTAATCGATTGGTCAATGGAACGCAACAAAAATAATCTCTAAGTCTTTACTGCCTCCGTGGTCTAATGGTTAGAGCATTGGGCTCTTGACACGGAGGTCGTGGGTTCGATTCCCACGGGGGGCACCTAGTGAAATGTCACTTTGTGCGTTTTTCCCCAGTTGGTTAGGACATTGCAGGCTGAGTCACCTGATTGTCTGAAAAGAAAGATGATTCCGTGCTTCGGATGGCACGTTAAGCTGTTGGTCCCGGCTACTATCACTGGTGGTAGTAGTCGTTACATAAAAACCACGTCAGAGGCCGTAAGGCGGTTTGAATAAACTCTGACACCAGGGCTTTGCAGCCCACTCGATAAGAAGAAGAAGAGTCTTTAGTAACAGCGACACAGAATCGGCATTGTTAAATTACAGAATATCTGAAATCAAGTTGTTTTCCGGAGATACGGCTTGCAAAGGTAATCGATGTCAGTGGAAAATCGATTAGGTACCGTAATAACAGGTGAAATCGTTGAATAGTCACCCGGCAAAAGACCGGCCACCATAAAATGGTCGGCTTCAAAGGAATCCGAGCAGGGAAGGGGAAATGTTGCGGGAGTGAATTGGATGCGCGAAGCTCAGGAGTGCGATTTTTGAACATCATAACGATCAACTCGGCAGTAGAAAGATGCGTATATCTCCATAGTAATTTTGACATTTTCTACTGCCGCGTGATCGTGTACGATGTTCAAAAATCGCCTTACGGACTGTTGGCCCTACCGCTTAGTCCCCCTAGTAGGTCCAACAGGATTTTAAAATCCTCGTGGCCCCCCCCTGCTTGAAAAGACACGCTGGCCGCAAAAGTGCACAAGTGATATTTTCGAAAGCTAGCTAGTAGTGATGTGACCATCATGTGTACCTGCTTGTAGGTAACGTTTGAGCATTGAGATGTACCAGGAGCGCAAAAGTGTACAAGAGGTCATTAGGTTCCGACCTCATGGCAGTTCGACCTCTTGTACACGTCTGCTCTCCTAGTACATTTTGAATTTTTTAAATGCTCCCATCAGCAAGAAAAAAAAATTACTTACTAAATGAAACAAAAAATTAAATTAAAAAAAAAAAACATTATTTTAATATATTTAAGTGTTACACTTGTAGACTTTTGCGCTCCTGGTACATCTCAATGCTCAAACGTTACCTACAAGCAGGTACACATGATGGTCACATTAGCTTTCAAAAATATCACTTGTGCACTTTTGCGGCCAGCGTGTCTTTTCAAGCAGGGGGGCCACGAGGATTTTTAAATCCTGTTGGACCTACTAGGGGGACTAAGCGGTAGGGCCAACAGTCCGTAAGGAAAAATCGCACTCTGGTAGGGCTCGCATGCCACCCCCGAGAAAACGATAAAAATCGAGATGTGCCTCCATCCTTATTATTTTACGTATGCCAGAAAGGGCGCGCACGACGTTTTTCTCGTTTAAACGCTTTGTCGTGGCTGGCATGCTAGCTGTGCAGGTCAGGACAGAGGAGGGTGGCATATACAAATGGAGGCTTATACCCAGCAGTGGGTGGATTCAGGCTGTGGATGATGATGATGATTTTGTTATTATAGTATTCGTTTCTTTTGAAATACTGATTTTCGCTATGATACTGTCATCGTGGCAATTCAAAAACATTTTCATGGGTTTTGAAAAGGTTTTCATGGATAGTGAAACAAATTGCATGACTCATGAAATTGCATAAATTAGTATTTTTTTGAGTCGGATTCGTAGCAGCTGGTAGTGCACAGCCAGTCGAAATAATAGTGTATTTTATTTGCAAAACATTCTTCTCAAGTCTAAAAGCCATGATCAAAATAATAATTATCATAATCAACAAGTAACATTATCAACATAAATGCAATTTGCCTCAACATTTGCCACATATGGCCACTAATTGCAACAAATGTGGTCCCATTAACATTCTAGATCGAACTGCAATCGACTAGAAATCAAAGAGAGGCTTAAAGAGGACGCCACTTTAGTAGAAACTTAAGTTTTCACTCATTGACCGTTTCAAACATGTGGGGATTTCGCCTTTTTTCTTAAGAAGAAAACTTTTTCTCGTTTAGCTTGACCTGAAACGACGGAAAGCCATTGATTACTTAGTAAATAGCGAGCGTCTAACCTAACCCACAGACTTAGATAAGACAGACAGAAGTCTGTGGTCTAACCACAGGTTTCTATAGCCGACGAAATAATGAAGTGGTTTCGGCTAACTAAAGTGTTACAATAATACTAAGTAATTGGTTTTATAAACTTAGGAATTTGGATGGGATATGTCATCTTAGGGATTTATGTAAAATGTATCGACTTACTTTACATGACTGCATTATTTTGGTAATACAATTCAAATACGCATAATATTACTTATCTAAATTGAGAATGGTCTTGGCTTACACACATTCTGTGTAAAATAGAATTTAACCTTTCTAGACATAACTCGCACATTACTCTGTCTGTTACTTTATTTAACACGTTTCATACCGTTAATAATGAGCACTCTTGCAGAGATTTAATATTAGATGCCTGAAAAAAAATAAAAAAAATTGGCGTGGTTTATTCGAGAACGCGACTTCAACGAGTGCAATGGCCGCTCATCTAATTTTCGCGCCATAACTGTTGTTTGCGTAATTTGTAACCGCATAAATTATTTTAATGAGTAGGTAATGCCAATTTCGGAATATTCATTTTAATGTCTTAATTAGGTAGAAACAGAGGTAAGTGGTTTTGAATTTTAAAAGTAAATTACGAAAGAATAATTATTGTTACAAAGGCTCAGCTTCACATTTACTTTTTAAAAATGGCTGCTCCAAATTGATTTTCGACGTTTTACTTAGGTAGCTTGTTTGTAGCACAAGAACATAACTCAAACGATTTTTTTTATTTAAAATACATAATATCACATAAATAGCTTTCTGACGTAATTTTTTTTACACTACCATCGCGTTTGAAGGTGTTCCGTTGAAGAAAAGAAGCGGCCAGAAACTATAACATAACAATTAATGTTACTCTAGTACTCTAGAGTCTAGATTAAACTACTCTACGAGTAACGCTTGGGACGTATTAATATAGGTAATTTCTAAAGATCACTTGCTAGTCTTGCTACGCAGGCACGTTTCATCCTTTAGTTTAGGTACCTAACATTCTTTGGTCTGCCAACATAGAACAATCCCTTCAAACAATTCAAGCTTAACTGCTTATCCGTTCGTTGACCCAACATGGCTGGCAAGCTCACGTAGATAAAAACGTCCAAGCATGTCTCGGCGAGCTTCAACAAGTTTTTTTTTGCGAACACGTGTTGAATGGGTGAACTATGTCTTTGTTCTCACGTCACTTAGATGGTTTATACTATTGTATCAAGATTGTATCTAGGTGCGAAAAAGTTCGTGAATTTTTAACAAAAATTTAGTTCCTTTATCATCTGCGTTTAGTATTTCACATTGGGTGCGGAGAGAGTCTCTTCGATTGATATAATTATGAACCCCCGACACGGTCGGATGCACCTTTGCCAACTAGCAAGACCGCTGGTTTTGGTTGGAAAATCTGTTCACCACGATGGCAATTCAATCTCATCTCGGAGACATTATTATGCCATCAACTTAACAGAAGAAGAACATCACACTTTGATTTAATGGTTGTTCCATCGTCTATTCAGTTCTATCTACAGTCTAGAGATGCCTGGGCCTGTAGGTATCACTAACTTCAATGGAATTTATGTTTGGTTGTATTTTGTTATTATCACTCGGCGGTGATGGAAAAATATCGTGAATTTGTGAGGAATCCTGCATACCCTAGAATGGTAATGGATGGTTCTGAGGTAGGTACTTGTAAAATATGGGCAAACATGGGGCGAACACAATAGAAGCAAAGGTCGCAGTAGGTACTATGATAACCCTTGGCTTGCAATACCCCAAAACCAATAGTGTTTAGAGTTAGGTATACCATAATATTATTATAACGCATATTCGCAACTTTAGCTATGCTTAGAACTAAATCTGTCTCCAATGAATCGTAAACAGGAAGAGCTTGGTTATAAAATGACGCTGAGTCTATGTAAGTATATGGATCGCCCTAATGAACGATGTCATTGCTGCGTAGTTATGATTCATGTTGCCCTTTAAACTGCTGGTTATAGTATGTTGGTGTATCCTGATGCCCCTGGCACAAATAACGACACAGCAACAACATCGAATTCAACGAATTCCATTCTTCGATTCAATTTTGATTTCATTCTAGTAAGATCTATGAAGAGTATGTTCTAAAACACTTTCCACGCGAAAGCGAAAATTGCTATAGAGATTGAAATCTTTACAACTTGCATGTTTCATGACACTGCAGGTTACCTCTAATTTGTTTTGTTTTACTAACCTACTTTCGAACGCTCTTTGTTTTCCGCCATCAGATGACATCTGACGTATGTCACTGTGACAGTAGATACATTGTTTTTTAAATTGCGAAAATGTGTAGCTAGTAATGGTAGTGTCTAGAAAAAACATTGTTCGTCAGTTCTGCTAAAAATGAAATCGTATTCTTTGTACAAAGGATTTCTAACAAAACATTGTAAAAGTGAAAATTTAGCATTTGTGTTGTCTTTTTTTGTATGTCAAGCCATATCATTATTAATTTTATTTATCATAATTCACAATACAAATAATATAGAATATAATTTATTGGTAGACACCGTAGACACCAGGGGTGCATATTTACCATAGACCAATGGAATTGGTTTTGCGTAAGCCACTTTAGGTTATTATTTTCATAATATAGCTAATAAATTACAAGTCATTTCATTATAGCACAAATAAGGGAATGGTTCTTTCGAGATAATATAAGAATCCAGTTCTCAAATATGCGAAACTGGGCCCGGCAGATCGTGCCGATTGGGTCAACTCTGAGGTCAAACTACATTCAATCCAGTCCAGTACCTGTCGAGACATTAATATTTCTTTTGTTAAGTATAGTAAATACTGGTTCTAATAATTTATATGAGCAAGCAATACTAGCTTACTATTTATTTTATCACAGTGCACGTTACATTATAGAGTTATTTCTGAAAGTCCGCTTGGCGTATTATAAATAAAACTAAATAATATGTACTTACATCAAAATTTGTATGATCAATATCATCTTATTGTCGGTGGAGTATATCCTGTCTCTTGTCCACAAAGTGCCTAAGTTCTTGACACGACACGGTCGGTATCAACGTTTTCTTTCACCTGTGCTAGACAGGTCTTTCTCTGCCGCTTTTTCCCTATAGTATTTTCTTTTTCAAATTATAGTTTTAAAGAAATTGTTTGAGTCTGTCGTATCAAGTATAAGATGATTATTTCCATCCGATGGTCTATTGTTTTCCGAAGGCACTTTTCCGTAATCAATCTTTCAGTTAATATGATCGGTCGGTACCTCGGTATGGTTGACCCTAGGGTTGACCTCGTTATGACTCTATAGGTATGTCCGAGAAATGAATTTAGATCTTCTGTCAATCTTTCAACAGGAACACCAAAGACAAAAGAGAGAGGCTATCTAATTGTTTTTACAAACAGCCTAGTGCCCTTGAACTGTTTAGCCGAGTCTCGCCCACAGACGCGCGTGAGCAAGGCTTTCTTCTTCATTGTGCAAGGCAGATCGCAGGCGATATGTTGATGAAACTTATTGTATTGTTATAATGACAGTATTTATTTGGTCGTGTGGTACGGTGTGCAATCAGAAAATTTAGTCATCGTTTTTTAATAAGATATCTTGCCTATAATCTTTGTATAATCGAATGAAAACGATATAATGAATAGTCAGTATGCTACCTGCACTTCGTTCCTTGTTGCATTCAATTTGCATTGCATTTAATGTAAAACCTGAAAACTAAAAAAAACCTTCTTATGCATAATCGGTAACTGAAAAAACGTTTACTTTAATTTTCAAAATTGGCGGAAACGACTTGAGTGTTTAATATTTTTTCTTTTAGATTTCATTACTTGTTTATTTTATTCAAATGTAGGGGAAAGGTGTACGAGATGATCCCTTGAGGCAAGATGATCCCTCTCAATTGCAGCGAAACTATAAACCCTATCTGGTTGTTTTGTTTGGTAAAACGTAGCCCCCGATACCCCCTCGCATCAGTGAATTCGTCATGGCGATGTGACAGACGAGTAAATTTTTATGGAAAAAAACATAAATTTTGTGACTTTGATCTAAGGTAGGGTTGATTTTAAGCTTAGGTAACTTTTGATCTAGGCAGTCAATTACAAAGATTGTTGTGTAAGTGGCTTTATGTTATGCCCCTATTTAGTATTTTGAATGGTATGGCAACAACAGAAAGCATAAAAATTATGTTATCGAATAAAGACTAAAAAAGTTCAAATTGGGGCAAGATGATCCTGTTCTCGGGTGTATGAGATTATGTACGGTATTTTAGAATCTTGCTAAAATTATACACTATACGATTGATTTTATTATAATAATGGTTGTTATTACTTATTTTGTGAGTATTAAGAAGGCTGGCTCAGCTTGAGACTAGTTCTTTGAGATAAAATTTAATTCCACGAAAACATATAATTTTCCTTAAAAAGGGGCATGATCATCTTGCCCATACCCTAGGGATCATCTTGGACACCGGGGTGTCCAAGATGATCCTTTCGTAGGGTTTTAGAAAAATTTAAATATAATAATGAAAGATCACTAAATTCAACATTTTGAGTATGACAACAGGTAGACAGATAAACTTGCTATCATTAATCGCTTAAACTTCAGAATTAAACCGAATATTTTTTAAACTACGAGCTTTTTCCCTTAAGGGGATCATCTTGTACACCTTTCCCCTAAATACCTATATTTTTTTTTTTTTTTTTTTTTTTTTTTTTTTATTATTGATGGGTTTGCTCTTGACCCCAATCTAGTCCTCAGGACAAAGATGGGGCCGAAGATGTAGCGAGCTTACCCAGCGAGCCTATATTTCAGGATTAATTTGAATTCAATAACGCCACTGAACTTGAACTCTATTAAGCCTTATTTTATTTAGGTTCTCCCATTAATGTTTCTAAATAATTTCGTTTTGTCATTTTCCCACAAGTTTTTTTTTCTAGTTTTTTGTTTCTACATCACCAACATTGTTCAGTCTTAAGTCTTAACTAAATAAAATATTCAATATTCAATCAAGTATTGTTGTCACTATTATCTTTTTTCAATGCCTTCGTAACTGTTTGATATAATATTTATACAACGATAAGAGTATACTTAATATTACATCACTGACTATCTCAAAATAAACTCATGAAAAGCAAAAGTTTCACTTCAAATAACAAACAATATTCGTGCAACAAAACCAGTATTCTACACTACAGAGCTTTAAGCACCTACAATATGAACCTGGCTTTGTCGACATTTGCGTTACCTTCACTTTTAGACTGTAAACCACATAATGTACCATCTTTGTAGGCGAATGTAACCTCTATTGCAAAGGATTAAGACAACCATTTAAGGTCTGTGATTTACTCACTATGTTGTAATAGTTCGTCACGATTTACCTTTGTCAGTTAGTTGGCTGTACCGATCTATACATAGAATATTATTTGTAAAGTGCATTAGCTATTATTATTTATTAGTCTTTGCCATAATGAATATTGTTTCAAAATATGAAACACTGATTTTAAGATGGTATTCTACTTTTGTCTACTTGTTACATAGACATATTACTCTAGCGATAGACAAGCTCGTTTAAACAAACAACATGTCACACAAAACAACACAAAATGACACATTGCGGTCTGTCATTGCCATAGTGACGAAGTGAACTCGGGAACATCAATCAGGTGCGGACACCTCATTCAAGTGGAACATATTGCTTCTATGCAAGGGCAAGTCTATCGCTAGAGTTTAAGTCTATGACTGGTTACGTGTTCCATACATACTTGATAGGTTTCAGTCATGTTGAACTAGAATTTTCTTTCATAGTCACCGTCCTTCAGCATCTGTAGGAATCCCGGATTATCTAATCTTGATTAAAAGGCGTTATTGCCAGGCCCGGACTGGCCCTAGGGCGTACCGGGCAAATGCCCGGTGGGCCGCGGCTCTGGTGGGCCAGTCGCCGCTCTGGACGGCCGGCCCATCGCCTTTGGATACCGGTCCACGCCCAAGAGCGGCAGGTAAAGGGGGCGCCAAAATCAAGTGTTTGAAATAAAAGTATTACAACAAATTCACAATATTGCAAAAAATCTCGTTCTCGCTCTTGGTCTTATATCGTATTGCTGTCATCACATTATATTGCAGTGAAATCTCGAGCTCGCTTCGCTCGCTCTTGGTCTTAGATCGTATTGTTGTCATCACATTATATTGCAGTGAAATCTCGAGCTCGCTTCGCTCGCAATTCGTCTTAGATAGTACTGCTGTCATCACATTATATTGCAGTGAAATCCCGAGCTCGCTTCGCTCGCTCTTGGTCTTAGATCGTATTGCTGTCATCACATTATATTGCAGTGAAATCTCGAGCTCGCTTCGCTCGCAATTGGTCTTAGAATAGTACTGCTGTCATCACATTATATTGCAGTGAAATTTCGAGCTCGCTTCGCTCGCTCTTGGCCTTAGATCGTATTGCTATCATCACATTATATTGCAGTGAAATCTCGAGCTCGCTTCGCTCGCAATTCGTCTTAGATAGTACTGCTGTCATCACATTATATTGCAGTGAAATCTCGAGCTCGCTTCGCTCGCTCTTGGTCTTAGATCGTATTGCTGTCATCACATTATATTGCAGTGAAATCTCGAGCTCGCTTCGCTCGCTCTTGGTCTTAGATCTTATTGCTGTCATCACATTATATTGCAGTGAAATCTCGAGCTCGCTTCGCTCGCAATTCGTCTTAGATAGTACTGCTGTCATCACATGGGTGCTTCAGACCATGAAACTAAACAACTTTAACTATGGAGCCAACATCGAAATCGCGAAAAAAAACAGCTGTCCCATACAAAACTACTGTACCGTTGGGAGGGCCGACTGTCTCTAAAATGCCCGGGCCGATTTCAGGTCCCAGTCCGGCACTGGTTATTGCTGTCAAGTTTAATCTTAACCTTTGGAACATCTTGTTCTAGTGTTATCTGTTACGTGTATAGATTAGAGATACAAAGATTCGTATGTCATTTAAACAACTATGTTGTCTACGTATTGTTTTAAATATCATCATTCTCATCATTAGTGACGTTATGATTCAATTTCATCATCTGCAACTATCTCGCAGTCAGCAACGCTTTGAACCGTTAGACCTACACCCCCTGGATGACCTAAAGCCGGCGTCTTAGCTTTCCCCTGACTCGATTGATTCTAGCTAGGGCCACCGTGCCATCACGAGCGAGGCTCTGTATTGCAGTATAGAATAGAATAGTTAAGTTATCGTATGAAGATTGATTCGTACAGTTCCTTCTAATTCTAAGTAATGATTAAATGATTCCAATGGGAAAGAGTAAATACCGCGCTGAAAAATTTGCTCGTGGAGCGTCCGATAGACACCTCACATATTTTTAGTTTTACCTAACATATTTTAAAAATACCTAAAATGGTGCGTGTCTTCCAAAAGGAACTTGTGAACAGATAATATTTATGCGTTCGAATATGTAACGTGTTTTTATCATTCAACAAGAATAAAACCAAGACAGTTTACATCTAAGTTTCCATATGTATAAATGCATTATGAATACTTCAGTCGCTCGCACGGCAACTCGACACCGACGCAGCGCATGCATTATTTACGCTGCGCAAACGCAACTCGAGCTTGCCCCGTAGGTTCCCTTTACGTAGTCTTGCAAATCAAGTCGTTTTCACCCTTACAAACTGGGTGCTAAGAGTTGTGTTGTGGGACTTAATAATATGTAAACGACCTAAAGGCAGCTTGATTGATATTCTAAACTTGCACGACTGCACGTTTGTCGTTCCTATTGTATTTTTTTTCTCTCTGTTTATGGTTGTTTGACGTCCATTTTCTTGGGAGTAAAAGAGGTGGTGTATCATCTTGTATAGCTCTGTTTCATATGACTTGATTTTGAAGCCTTGGTTTTAAAATAAAGCTGAGAATATGTAAGGGTGCTGACTTGCTACAAGTTCTAATTATTAAGATTATTTTAGAATAGACTTGAAAATACCGAGGTATATAAAATGCATAAACAGTCTCTGAAACAATGGTTTCAAAAACTAGCATTGTAGTCATGATTATGTTTGTTATTTAAATGTTGGAGGTAATTATAAAAAAATCTATGCATTCTGGTGATATTGAAATAATCTACGACCAAAATATACTTAGAAAACGTTTGAAAATACTGTAAAGGAATAATAATAAAGATTGAAGAATGAAATGATTACCTACTTCTTGATTCATGAAAGAATTCATTACGTTCATTGATGTTTAGTAACAAATTTTATGGACACGGTCTGAAATAAAATATACAGGTATTTATTATTATTTTATATTATGTATTTTTGTCATTTCCTTATCACGGGACACGAGAGTCCCGGACCTTTGGAAGGCGTGCGTAGAGCCGAAGCCAATACGTAAAGGCCTTTTTGATAATTTGCTCTTTAAGAGAATATTATTTCGAGAGCGAAAATGCGCGCTGCATACAAACGTACTATGGTGATATTTTCAATACTAAACAATTAAAGTCAACGAAATTTTGCAGAAACAATCTAGAAACAAATCTCTATGCTTCTATAGAGTCAGATTTTCGTTAAAATATACAGTTTCAATGCTAGGATTAATTTAAGATTTGTATGGAAATCTTTGAGGCACTGTAACTTGAAAACTATACATTTTAACGAAAATCTGACTCCATACAAGCATAGAAATTTGTTTCTAGATTGTTTCTGCAAAATTTCATTGACTTTAATTGGTTAGTACCTACCTATTGAAAATATCACCATAGTACGTTTGTATGCAGCGCGCTCCGAATAATATACCCTTAAATTGATGTGACACCGACGACTGTCGGTTATCCCTGAGACTACATTATACCTAGAAATTATTATACAACTTTATAGAATTGTCTCATTGAGTAGGTAAATAAGAGAGTAATATTCTTATTATCATAAAATGATGTGGTCAAATTCCTCAACATTTCTCAGAATGTACAAAGCAAACGCACAGCATTCGATGACAAAATACAAAGGCGATTCAATTCATAACATTTATGTTCACTGGTTGAGTTTTGAATTTCTTTGTCATCACAATTCATAACATGAATGACGTCATGAATTAATGTTTTTGAGCTGTTTTCCATATTTGTGTCATTGTTTTCTTGATTCGAAATGTTTTTTTAGATGTTGTGTTTTTCAAAATATCTCGCTCGAGGGTCTAGTCTAGTCTAGTAAGTACCTATCTAAAACTAGCCTTTACCCGCGACTTTGTCCGCGTGATATTAGAATATCAAAAAACCCTTTCTATGTGCACCCCCCACGTCCTCCGCAGAATGTATATTCTAAACATGTTTCTATCTTCAGTGGTTTAGTTTGTGCGTTGTCTGTCAGTCAATCAGCCACGGAATTGTTTTATAAATAATCGTGTTACTTAGCGAAAAAAAACCACAAAAATCAATCTTTCATGGGTGATGAAATGTATACCTATTTTCATGGGTATTGAAATGTGGATGTTCATAATAATGGTGAAAATTTAATTTCGAGGAAGTTCATCTTCCTCAAAATAGAGAGATTTTATAGGTACATCAAAATATCTCCTCGAAATTGGTCAAAAATTTTTAATTATGTAAATGACTGGGAATTTTTATACCCGGTGGATTGTCAGTTATTTTATGGAGTTAGTTGAATCATTTATTGTGTATATTTTGTACGCATCCGAATAATTAAACCAAACTATTCAAAACATTTTTAGAAAAGTTATACTTGGAAAATCGGGTTGGGATTTAAACAAAATGGTTGACCCATTTTGTGCCATCCTGTTTTTTATCATACTAGTAGGTAGTATCCTGCCAGTAGAGTAGAAGGACAACTGAACATGACGATAACACAATATTTAAATACAATACCTACTCTACTTCGACAGACAACAATAATGCAACACAGAAAACAAACTAAACACAAAAATTACAAACAATACACACACTCCAGAGCGTCGCTGCAAGACATGGTGCCCAACTGGCTAGCAGCATGCATACATAGATATGCTCACGCCTATGTTCCACCAGGGTTGGCATGGCAGTGACAACAATTTTGACACACATCTCTCGCCTCCACGACATCCGTAAATCTTTTTTCACCTCACAAGCTCGGAAAGATTCTGTTTATCATTCGAAATCTGAGTGCAAAAGTGCATTTTATCCGCTAGCGTGGAAAGAGTTTTTGTAATTCGAATCTGTCTATTCAATATTTTTATATACCGCCAATCCACTGAAAATGCTTAATAACTATTTCATGACACTGGCCAGCACGAAAAAAAAAACTTTTTGAAATGTTCTTTTTGCAATTCACTTTTTTTCCTCGCTGTTGTGAGGTGAAAAATTGTGTGTTTCGCTCTGCTGCAAAGTTATTCTGCGTCTCGTACCTAGCATTCCTACTAAATATTTGTTATTTTTTATAGGTATCATTTATTGTTACATTACTGTCATTATACTTACTTCCGTTTCCACTATTAAAAAATAAACTATTGCAATGTTACAATTAGCTTCGTTATAATAGTTACATATCGACCTTATAAATCATGCGACCACATATCTTGTTCCAAAGGTCATCGGGTCCTAAGAATTACGGAAGCTTCAACTAGGAATTCAAGTGTGCACACCAATTAGGTACATATCATCATTATGACTGATCAAGCACAACATTATTAATGCGGAAATCCTTTAATTAATTGTAGGCTTGTAGCAAATCATTAAGCTTGTGTTTCACTTTCACCGCCGAAGTCGATGTATTTATGGATTTTGTCATTTCCCTTTATGTAACACGAAACTGGTTTGACATCTTGGTATGTTTTGGTTTAAAGAAGTAATAAACTTGTTTGATATAACAAGATCGGGCAGGTGTAAGTTGTTCTGGTGATTTAATAATTCAATCACATTGTAGGTATAACTTTGTTGTACTTTTTTTTTTTTTACTAGCCTACTTTATCCCACTGCTGGGCAAAGGCCTCCCCTTCAATCCTCCAACCATCTCTGTCCTGGGCATGCTCTGGCCACGCGTCATCGAAAGCATCTTTCATCATCATTTGTTGTACTTACTACATTGAAAAATGGTTGAGTTGCGGCAGTTTTGTTTTCGGCTCGTGTAATAAACGGTCTGGTAGATTTAATTTTTTAGCTTACTTAGGCCCTAGTTGCCTAGGCCATAGCCTGGTAATTAGGCTACTCTATGGTTAACATTAACTAATAATCCTACTAATTTCAACCTTATGGTAGGGGATCACATTTATATGGCGTTTCGATTGGGATCTGTTAATAATTCGTTGTACGTATTTCTTAATGCGCTGGGAACCGATGATGCACTTAATTGTTCTTTGTTGGAGATCATTGAGGGATACCTATACCTATCCAACGGTGGACATCATTTGGTGGAAATGATGATTATGAACACAAAGTGACAGTGCCCCAAATATCACTGAACATTCCGACAGTTTGCTTACGACTTAGCTAGTTAATTACTGAATAAGATACAAAATATTCAGTAATTTTTTAATCATTTTTAGTTAAGGTTAAGGACTACTTATTCTTTTTCGTATTGATTTGAAGTCTTTGATGGAAACCCAAATCCAAGTTCTTCTAGGCCCTAGACACGGACTTAAAAAAAAAAGACGGACGTAATGTGACACTAAAAAGATGTGAAGCATGCAAGGTCCTACATATTCGTTTGTTTTACGAGAGACTACACTCACACAGATGCACCAGTTCTAGGCTTAGGTCCTACAACCCGCCACCATTTTTTACCGCGCTACAGTGCGTCAGCACGCACACAAATATAAATCGGTGCTTCACTCGTGATTAGACAAGATTACGTCCGGTTTTTTCAGGTCCGTGGCCCTAGATTAAAAGATCTAAGGACTACTTCATCTTTTTTTTGTATTACTCAACATTTAGTTGCTGCTTAAGTTAAGATATAGCTGACCAAGCTCTCTATGTCCCCAGGGCCGGCGTCATGTTGCAGCAGATCCTGCGAGACATGTGGGTGGACCCCGAGATCCTCGCCGAGCTCGACGAGACCCAGAAACAGACCCTCTTCTGTAAGATGAGGGAAGAACAGGTAAACACTTTCTGGTACCATTTGTATTGATCGCTAGATCACGAGACGTAGGAAATATGGCACTGCAACTGTCGATTCCAGGACAGAGACCAAGGGGACGTCCGAAAACTAGATGGATGAACACAGTTCGCAGTGATATGACCGAGTGCAATGTCTCCGAAGGCGACGTCAGAAATAGGGAAGGTGGAGAGAACAGACACGGAAGGCTGACCCCACCACCATATGGGATTAAAAGCCAGGAAGAGAGAGAGAGAGCTAGATGTTGCTGAAGCATCTAATGTGATTAGGTATGGCTCTATTTATAAAGGAGGGTTCTTGACAACCAAAGTATCACCAATTAGCTAGCTAGCTTTGTGGTGCAGCTTAGAATAGCACCAGTCTGGACGAGTGATGGTAGTACCTTATGGGGTCAACGGTCGTTGTAGTCGAAATCTGGTCGGGGATCGTGGGGTCGGGTGGTCTGGTCTGGTCAGTCTGTTGTGTCGTTACAAGGTGTAACAAAACACCTTACCTTAGTAATATTTATTTAACAGCTTCTATTGGACAAACATCATAATTATCATCTCAGCCGATGGACGTCCACTGCTGGACATAGGCCTCCCCAAGGATCGCCACAACGACCGGTCCAGCGCTGCCCTCATCCAACGGGTTCCCGTCGCCTTCACCAGGTCGTCGGTCCACTTTGTGGGGCCTACCCTTAGATCAAAATAAAATTAATCGATAGGCCTAAAGCCCGGTATGTTGAAGCAAACGACTGGTGCACTTGGTCCATACAAACTAGCGCCATTATCTGTCAAATCTAGGGCACTTGCATACAAATTTGAAGTAAACAATTCATTTGTTTTGCCTCATTTTTCTGGTTTGAAATGTTCGCGTAAGGCCTATCCATTCATTTTATTTTGATCTAAGGGCCTACCCAGGCTGCTTCATATAAAACCGAAATCCTTCTCGACCCAAATGTATTTCATAGCAGATATTTTGTAGCGATTTCGCCGTTGATCTCTTAGTGAAATTTGTTCAATTTGATTGTCTCTCCTACCCCTTAAAAACCATATCAGCAATTTAGTTTGACCGTATACAGAGATGATCAAGTCTGGTACTTCGTCATCATCATCAACCACAGCCTGAATCCACCCACTGCTGGGTATTGGCCTCCATTTGTTTATGCCTCCTTCCTCCAGCCAGCCTGTGCCAGTTTGGTACTTACCTATTAAAAATTCGTAGGTAGGTAGTTGTTTAGAAGTGGCTGACTAACTAAACAAAACCTTGAGCTAAGGCCTTCTTGTCAACGCACGGCTTTGTTAGTTGACAGGATCGTTAGTAGGTGCTTGACAAGGTTTTGGTGGCATCCGTTTTGGATTACACTATTTAGAATGATTACCTACTGGTCAACTGTTAATTTGCACGTCACATCTCACATTGTTTTCCTTTGCAGTAAAACTTCTTAAAATATGAAAAGTAAATCTCTAATACTCTCCAAGAAACTTTAATTTTCACCTCACAAGCTCGGAAATATTCTGTTCATCATTCTAAATCTGAGTGCAAAAGTGCATTTTATCCGCAAGCGTGGAAAGAGTTTTTGAAATTCGAATCTGTCTATTCAATATTTTTCTATACCGCCTCCGCCAATCCACTGAAAATGCTTAATAACTATTTCATGTCACTGGCCAGCACGAAAAAAAAAACTTTTTAAAATGTTTTTTTTAGCATTTCACTTTTTTTCCTCGCTGTTGTGTGTTTCGCTCGGCTGCAAAGTTATTCTGCGTCTCGTACCTTTGAAACCTTCGCTGAGCTCAGGATTCAATACAAGTACTCGCGCCAAAAAGCAACTTTGCAGCATAGCATAACAAATAACTATTACACACTTCAAATAGTTGCCTGCTCAAATTGCAAACTTTTCCGGCCGATCGATGATGAGTTTCGTTTTTAACCGACTTCAACAAAAGGAGGAGGTTCTTTTAACCCCCGATAGATACAAAAAAGAGAGGTAGTTACCTATGGTAGGTTAGGTACTTATTATTCAAAACAAGCTTAGGTACCAACAGGTACCAACTATAAGCTAAACTCGCTAGCTATTTTCAATCATTACCAAATCTGTAGATATTTTTCTTCCACATCTAAGATTGGTACAGGTAGGTGGGTAGGTAGGTAGGTAGGTAGGTTAAGAAAAGAACCAAGGTTCACGGAACCTACTAATCCATGACCAAGTGAATGAATGGCGTTTACCACATCGAACGATTTCACGCCATTAGGTACATACCGTTTCTCGTTGTCCAAAGTAGGTATTTGTTTACATTTTTGGGCTTAAACAACTAGCACTAAACAGAGATCGGTTTTTTTTTCTGATTTCGCGAAATGACTAGTCATTAAAAAGAATATTATTCCGAGAGCGAAAATGCGCGCTGCATACAAACGTACTATGGTGATATTTTCAATACTAACCAATTAAAGTCAATGACATTTTGCAGGAACGATCTAGAAACAAATCTCTATGCTTCTATAGAGTCAGATTTTCGTTAAAATATACAGTTTCAATGCTAGGATTAATTTAAGATTTGTATGAAAATCTTTGAGGCACTGTAACTTCAAAACTATACATTTTAACGAAAATCTGACTCCATACGAGCATAGAAATTTGTTTCTAGATTGTTTCTGCAAAATTTCATTGACTTTAATTGGTTAGTATTGAAAATATCACCATAGTACGTTTGTATGGAGCGCGCTCCGAATAATATACCCTTAATCAGAAAAAACTATTACTAGTAGTGAAGTTGACCATGTCATTCTTTTAATTGACTATAGTTACATATTACTTATTTGTGTAGATAACTTACTTAGGTGACCCTGTCATTCTTTTAGTTTAGAGTGTAACATTGACCAATTTTATGTTAGGTAAGTATTTTGCTCTTAAGCCGTCGTCTCTTTCTTCGACTTTCATACAAACTCGAAAATCGAAGTGTCTACTTTAATAAGTTGCACCTAAAGCACAGATTATTATTCTAATAGTCAAGTACCTATCCTAAAGTCTAATTATTTCCACGAATTTTAAAAGTTGACCCTTCAAGTAGGTATGTTTTATTTTAATTGCTATCTTCGACTTTCATACAAACTCGAAAATCGAAGAAGCACATTTGAATTCAATTACGAAGTGTTATTATTTGTGAGAATTTGAAACAACTACGTTTAAAATCTATCTATCTATCTATAACGTCACGCCTCTTTCCCATTGGGGTAGGCAGAGACCAGAGCGCGCCATCACTACGATCCTTACATACATCTTTTGCCTCATTCACATCCATACATCTCTTCATACATGCCCGTCGGTTTCGAGTACTCCGCACCTCCCCTTTTTGTAGGACGCAACTGATTTGATCAGAATACGTCCTACGTTTAAAATGTGTGAATAATTTCGTGTCATGTTTTATAACTTATTCTTCTTTTCTCGTTGACATTCATAAATGCATACACCTTCCTTTCTTCGCATTCAGATCACCCAAAACCCGTTATACCATTAAACTTAGATTATCCGATCACCAGCGCATTACACCTAACACCACTAAACATCCAACGCCGCTATGTAACAGAAAGACACGGATTAAATAATAATTACACAGTAGACAGCCGCTCTATATGCTCACCGTGATCACCGATCCGACCCCGATGTGCGACGTGCCTTACTAAATTATACAGATTAGGTTTGGCAAGTGTGCCGCCCGTTATCGTCTAGGAAAAACAAATTGTTGGAAAAGTCTGAAAAGTGTTTCTCCTCTTAGTGGGATCTATGGGTGTTGTGCTTCTACGTGCGGTCTCATACAACTCCTTGCTTCGCAAATGACGGACTGACGTCTGCTGCTCCGTCAGTGCGTCATCGTGAGTGGCAGCTCTTACAATTTGCTATTATGAAAGCCAAATCCTCTCCTACTCATCATGAAATCTCCCAAAAATAGAAATTATAAAGGCTACTTTACAAAACTTTAAATTTGACGCAATGTTTCTCTTATTCGCTTCTAGGTGCTTGCTGAATGCTCAGAATGTATTATTCGAAATGTATCCCCCCCTAAAAGTCTGCAAAATTGGGGTGAAAGTTTGCATCAGAATATTGTAACGAAGCACGAGGAATTCCGATACTACCTACCTAAATAACTGGCCAAGAGCGAGGTGTGTACTCGCACATAGAGGGTTCCAAACCTAATGTTACCATAAGAAGAGATGAGAACAGTGTTTCAATATTTAATATTATGTTATCTTTGAAATTATGTAACTCAAAAAGTTTCTTACCGACTTTCATACAAACAAAAATCCGCCGAGTCAGTTTTAACTACAATGCAAAATCCATAAAGATCTATCTTTAACTGACCTATTTCAAAAAGTTTAACAAGTATCAGATATTTTGTATTTGAACTTCAATACTACATAGTATTTCGTATAGTAAGACAAACGTTTCCGTCTAGTCTTGTGTTCATTTGTAATTTGAAACCTCTTTGTATACCTAAGGGCCTGTTTCACCACTTATGAGTAAGTTCTTGTTAGCTTATCCGACAGATATTTTGACATATTTTCATACAAAATACGTCAAACTGTCTGTCGGATAAGCTAGCAAGAACTTACTCAGAAGTGGTGAAACAGCCCCTAAATAAATGAAATATGTTGGAATTTTAATTCCGCAATACAATTCTCATCAGAAATCGATTTACTTTAAATAGTTGTCGTTAGCGGCTAGGTAAAGCAGGTTTTAAAAGGGTAATTTAAATGCAATGATCTTTTAAACACTAAAACATTATTGTACGTAGTAGCTTTGTCTACGTCTCAGATAGAATTAAGGCTGGCGTGCACCAAAAACTATTTAGGCTTAAACATAAGAATAATTTATATAGTTATTAGGTGTGGCTTAAAAAAGTTTAAATATAATGCTGTCTCTTTCATTTGTATGAACAGTGTGAGAGACCAGCGATCACTAAATAATACTTTTTGGTGCAAACCAACCTAAGAATAATTTATATTAAACATAAAGCAACTTATTTTTCGCTGGGCTTGGTAGATAAAAGAGCACAAATATATTTACAAATATCTATGCTCTTTTTTATGTTGACTGTACTCTAATCCAATATCTAATGAACTTTCAGTGAATGACCTTAATTTTAGTTTGTCCTTGATTTATATACCTAATTAATGGATTTACAGTTTGCTATTTTATGATAGGTAATCGACAGTCACCTCTACCTACCTTAAAAGGTGTGAGTTTATCGAGTAATGTAATCCAGGTATTCTACTGCAAACTATACTCGTAAACAATCTGAAATTGAATGGGTATCTAGTCTACTCATATATTCTACTGCAAACTAAACAATCTGAAATTTAATGGGTATCTACTCACACATAAATTCCTGTAAATTGTGATTCATTTCCTTTCCCCTTACTCATTGCCTGTTGGTTGTCATCCAAATTATTTATCCTGTTGTCAGTGATGTTAAAGTCAGAGCGTTATATGTTAGGATTAATAGTAATAGGTATCACAGACATAAATTTAAGTAGGTAGGTATACTCGGTCTTTCTCTTTCTTCGGAATCATTACGCTGACGGTTTTTAAGAGGATGATCAGACCATCAAACTGAACAACTTTCTCTTCGGGCCTAACATTAATACGCGTAAAACATCAACTGTATCTTGCATTCGGGTCTATTAGATTTCCAGTTTTGTATGGAACCTTTTTCGCGGTTACTACGAGTCTAAGGCCGAGATTCAGAGACGATTTTTCCCGTCTTAGCTCGAGCTAAGTAGGGTCGAAATGTATGGATTTTGACATATGGGAGTTCGAACTATGACTTAAGAATCGTCTCTGAATCTCAGCCTAAGACTACCTTCTCCATATGTACCTAAAGTATTTGAATTTACATCTGTATAGTATCTAGATACATACCAAACCAACGATGGTGATTTCTACAGGCTTCATATAGCCTAGCTCACCGCCGCAGAGTAGCCTGCTTGTCGGTCTTCTACAGATTGTACTTCGGTGAGTGTGCACAGGAGCTACATGAGCTCATCCCGCCTTCGTCTTTCTACTATCGGACTTCCAACCGCAACCCTGGATATCACCCCTTCTTGATTGACCAAGCGCCTTTCAGAATCTTTTATAATGCGCACAGCCAAGGAGTGGAATGCCCTGCCTGTATTAAGTGCTTCAGTATTTCCGAACGCTAACAACCCGAATTCCTTTAAAGTACGAGTGAATAGGCTTCTTCAGGTTAAGCTCGCGACATCTTCGACCCCATCTTTGTCCTGAGAACTGGATTGAGGTCAAGAGCAAACCCGATTGGGTTAAAATATGGTGCCAAATAAAAAAATAAAAAACTGACGATGATAATTATTTGTCTTCCAGGTTCGTCGGTGGCAGGCTTGGGACCAGAAGGTCAGCAAAGATGCCTCGGACCAGCACAAGTTCCAGAAGAATGACAAGAAGCAGGTCAAGTTTCTCAAAGGAGAAGACGGAGAGCCTTGGGTTAGTGAAATTGGTTTTAAAATTATTAAAGGGAAATTATCTAAAAAAAAATTGTGCATGGTCGTCCCGAGGAATTCTGGATAAGCTAAAGAAGAAAATTTGTGGCGTAGAATAAAAGAAGTTCACCGACTGCATTGGACACGCACATGATATACTGGGTGTTACAAAAGTAAATGTAAGAATTTAAAACTTTTACGGGGGTTGTTTAGACCATCAAACTGAACAACTTTAAAACGCGAAAAAAAATCTGCTATCCCATACATTTAACTCGTGTAGATTTGTATAGTATGGAACATCAGAGAATTTTTTCACGATTTTGATATTGGCCCCTTAGTGAAAGTTGTTCAGTTTGGACATCATCATCATCATCTCACCCGATGGACGTCCACTGCTGGACATAGGCCTCCCCCAAGGATCGCCATAACGACCGGTCCTGCGCTGCCCTCATCCAACGGTTTCCCGCCGCCTTCACCAGGTCGTCGGTCCACCGTGTGGGGGGGGGGGGCTCAAGTAGGTGTCGTCGAACGTCGTATTCGTATGTAAGTCAAAAACAAAATTTCGCCTTTCGCTCCATAGTGTTTATAATTTCTGTCACAGCAATTTAAACAATACGATACTGCCTGTACTTTACCGTAATGGTTATTGGTTATGTAGTACCCATACTCTTTCTTGGTAATGGACAACAACAAAAGAAAATTAAAATCAAATACGATTCGACCTACTTATGAAGTTATGACCACAATTCAATGTGAAACGAAAGAACTGTAGCCCAAAGTTCACGGATTGGCCTTCCAAGGTCCAATATTTGCAATAGTGAAACAAAAAACAGCTGATATAATACTAATGACGATATCGGGGCCCAATACACTACACAAGCAGTATTGTAACTATAAATTACACATTCGAATCAGGCACGCACGCACACAACAGAGGCCCACCATGCTGCACGGTGTCTCGGGCGATTTCTTAGTGCCTACGTATCTACTGTATCTTCTACGAGTACATCACCTTCGAGTTTCTTTATAATCTAGAAAGTATGTCATCTAGAATTCTAGATGTCCAACGCTCGATGACAGCAATTCCACGTACCTACATAGACCTCATTTAGGGCCTGTTTCTCCACTTCTGGGTAAGTTCTTGTTAGCTTATCCGACAGATAAGTAGTTTGAAATATTTTGTATGAAAGTATGTCAAAATATCTGTCGGATAAGCCAACAAGAACTTATTCAGAAGTGGTGAAACAGGCCCTTAGTGTATTAAAAAAAAGTAAAACTTACCAGCCAGCAATGAAAACCCTATCGTCTGTAATATGTGTACTTGCGTACAATTCGATCAGGTATTATTGTCTTCACGTGGCTGCTTTGAGAAATTAGCTATTTGTGAAGTGCCTAGTCTCTTTGAGAAGTACGTAGTCAATATGGAGAAATTGGTTAAATAGTCACCTAACTAATATAGAATCGCAAATGCGAAGTATACTAAAGCTCATAGTATTTGCGGCTTCGGGTTGTTGGAGCTCTCGTAATGGGGAGACAAGGAGTTTTTGCTAGGTTCCTTGGCTCTTCCGGGCTTAGTAGACAAAATACCATACATTTTCCTAAGTTTTAAGCTGTGCTCGACTATCCTTCGGAAGTTTCGGAACTAGGAGAGTCAAGGAGATTTTGCTAGTTGTTTTTGCTCCTCCTTACGTGGCGTGGCCTCAGTTTCGATACTGCTTGACTAGCGTATCCGGACCGAGGCCTCCTCTTTGTTTTAACATGTGGTGCAGGCGACCTTGTTCGTACTAACTGTTTTGTGTCCTAAAAAGATACTTTTCATTATTTAATTTTAATTTCGGCGACCTTTTAATGACTCGTCAACATATACCGTGGTATAACGGAGGTTTTACTGTTTATATTTTGGTGTAAAATAAGTATATTTGATTGATTGATTGATGAATTTATTGACGAAATGCGTTGTAGATCTTGGATACTCACTTTGCATTTATCAGGATTAATGAATAATAAGAAACCAATAACTGTTTCAGGTGTGGGTAATGGGAGAGCACCGGGACGACAGATCTGTGGAGAGCATACTCGCCGAGGAGGCGAAGCAACGTGCACTAGCGCAGGCGCGGGAAGAAGCCCACCAGCTCAGGAAGTCCGTCGAGAAGGAGCTCACCCAGCTTATTGACTACAAGCCTTTGGATAGCTTGGAACAGGTGTGTTTCTATACTTCCTAATAATCTCATTTAGGGTTTAGACACATTGACCGATGCCGAACGACGGCGGGCTCATACAAAAAACCACGATTAGTACCTGTGGGAACACGTTCGGCGCCATTCGGCGCGTCGACGGCGGACAGCTTTCCAGACGAGTCGATTGGTATTAAAAGCTTATGCTTAAGCGTTACCGCTACCTTCTTAAAATATAGCCATGAACAAAACATATGGCCAGCAAAAAATGTATGGAATTATTCCGCGAGGAATTTTGGATGGAGCAAAATCCATGCGAAATCCTAATTCCGCCTGGAATACTTCCCTATGTGGGCCTTTTTGGTTGAGAAGTTTCACAAATTTCCGAATAATCCCTTCAAAGAATTTTCCAGAGTTCCTACTTAATTTGATAATAAGGCAATAGTAATTAACTGAAGACTTCATCCTTGGTGAAAAAACCGTGGTGGTCCAGTGGCGCGTAACCTTGCCTGCCGTGCAGGAGGCGATGGTTCGATCGCCGTCCAGGCCGACTCGTACCGATGAGTTTTTCGGAATTTATGTACGATTTGTAACACCACTAGCTTTTCAATGTAGGAAAACATCGTGAGGAAACCTGCATGCTTCAATTTCGAGGCATGTATTGTACCCTCTGTCCAATCTATTGATCAATGATACTTCTATTTCCAGAAATTCGACCTCTCGCCCAAGAGTATAGAATCGATGGAGGACAACATAGAGATATATTGCACAGTGGACGAGCTGAGGCAACGCATCGAGGCCCTGGAGCCCGAGGTGAAGCTGGACAAGGTCGACATGACGGACAAGTTGGAGAAGAACGACTACTGCGACGAGAACCTCAAGTTAGACCTTAACAAGAACACTCTGCATTTCAATTTTATTGAGGGGAAGAGGGATGTGTTGCAGGTAATTATGTACTGATGTTTGATGTAGCATAGCATAGACATAGCATGCTCAAGACTATATTCCCAGAGTCAGAGATATTCTGAAAACTAAGAACATCGTAATTTCGTAAGATTCGTAATTTAAATATTATCGAAAGGAGAATGTACCTACCCTACCTACTTGAATTCCTGGATTATTTAAAGATCTATGACAGTTTGTTAGTCCGACGTCCGTCGTGATGAGGGTGGCGATCCTGGGCCTGAACGCCAATTTTGAATGTTCAGTTTTCAGATTCGTCCAAGGTACCCGGTTGGTGTAATGGTTACCATGCCAGACTACCAAATCAGTGTCCATCGCCGCGCGGCATAACGGCGCGAAAAAGCACTATTGCGCCCTAGCTCCCTTTGTTTTTGCGCGTGAACGAACGAGTTAAAACGTTTATCTAGGCACCATGCCGCGGGCGCTGGGTTTGAATCCAGGTTTGGTTATGGACGTTATATGTTTGTGCCGTTATTGTATGGTTTCCACAAGAAACAGCCTACGTTTGGGATCATTACAATGTCATGTGCCTGTGAGCGTCATTTATCTAAAACCTTCCAATTGTCTTTCCAGGACTTAGGTATATCAAACAACGGTGACGGTGTAAGTCACCGGGTGGCGGCGTGGGAGCGTCGCGTGGCGGCCGCGCGCGCCGGAGACATCCTGCGCGGCCTGCGCGCGCGCCGCGCCCGGACGCTGCGCGACGCGCAGCTACACGCGCAGGACGACGAGGCCGCCTGGCGGGAGCAGGGTGAGGACCTAAGCTTCAGTGTTTAAGGACTTAGTAACGAACCGCGCGAGGGGACATACTGTGCGGGCTGAGGTCCAGGAGAGCCAGGACGCTGCGGGAAGAGTAGCTGCATGCGCAGGAGGATGAAGCCGCTTGGCGGGAGCAGGGTGAGGACCTATATAAGCTTCAGTGTTTAAGGACTTAGTAACGAACCCTGCGGGGGGACATACTGCGCGGGATGAGGGCCAGGAGAGTCAGGAGAGCCAGGTCGCTGCGGGACCCGCAGCTGCACGTTCAGGAGGACGAGGCCGCCTGGCGGGAGCAGGGTAAGGATCCGCTAAGCTAAGCTTCCGTATTTAAGGATTTAGTGACGAGTAATCCTACTGTTACTACAACTTTTAAAGGGTCGCAAGTTTGGCTACAAGCGGATATGTCATTCGCGCAGTGTTTGCGCGGATTGAGTTTGACCTTGTCCCATTCGGGAGCGACAAGAGACATTACACATTTACGGCACTTGTGCGTGTGTCGGTTGATGCAGGAGCCTGTTCTAGTGATCTACCATGAGACTTCATAGTGTTCAACTGAGGATATGACTGCTTTCAGATAAGATAATTACTAAATTCCCTTGTGTTCCAGAACGTAAGGCAAAGGAGGCAGAAGCATCGATGAGGGAGATAGCACGAGCAGCCCGCGAGGCGCACCGACGCAGCGCTGACATCGTACCCACCGCCACTACTGGAGCCGAAGGTATAGTCGAGAGTTAACTACCAAAGATAGGATAGTCCTTAACTTAAGTACCATAGTCGCTTCATCTTTGTATGCAGGATTAAATCGCATTGGAATCGATGGAATCGGTCCAAATTTCAGAATCTAGGTAAATATTCTGTCATGATGTTTTATACAATATGGGTCAACTTGCCTGCCGTGCAGGCGATGGTTCGATCCCCGTCCAGGCCGACTCGTAGCAATGAGTTTTTTGGGGAATATAGTCGTTAGGATAATGCTTATAAAAACTATTTTTGTATAGTAGCAATATGACACCCGGTAGGTACAAAAGTTTAAATTCCTATATGTAGCTCTTCAAGATTAAGTTATTGAACCTAATCTCAATGACAATGATGAAACTGTGATATTAGACTGTTACAAGTTACAATGATGCCAATAATTAATGTTTTATTACAGCCGGCAAGCCACCGAACAGGGAAGCTGTTTTGGAGTGGTTCAGAACGCAGGAGTTGAAGCGAGGCGTCGGTTTCGACGAGAACAATAAACCTGTTGACTGGTTCCATGGTGAGATTGTGATAAAACATTTTATTAAAATGTCTTTTGAACCAACATTATTTAAAAACGTATAATGCGGTGAGGTCAAGTCAAAGTAATTAAATACGTGAAGACAAACAGACGTTTAAGGTCTATTTGTCTGTCATGGTCTGTCCATTTTTAGTCTTCTTCACGTTGCGGATTGTCAGATAATACTCCGAATAATAAATTATTATTAGGTCATCCAAGTATAAGTTTATTTCGAAAACTTCGATTACCTATAGATCTAAACCATAGACTAAACCAAGATAATTTAAGTGAAACTGATCATACGATTTAATTTTACATTAAAATATAAATAATTCCCACGAGTCATTTTTACTGACTACCCTTTGCATGTCTCATGCTTTTTGAAAACTTTGTTTTGCTGGATCGTAATTAGACTATACATTTTAATAAAATCTATAATCATTTACCGTGTCGGAGTGGGTACTTACAATAAAATCACAATGCAATCAATAATTATTGAGGTTCTTACAAATCTCCCCAGGTCTGATAACCAGATCGGAAGCGGAGCAGATCCTGGGCAGCCAGCCGGCGGGCAGCTTCCTGGTGCGCGTGTCGGAGCGCGTGTGGGGCTACGCCGTGTCGTGCCGCGCGCCCGCGCAGGGCCCCCCCGCTGGACCACCCGGGCCCCCCGCCCCCGCGCGCTGCAAGCACTTCCTCGTCGAGACCTCGCGGGGCTACAGGCTGCTGCCTGCAGGGTCTATCACTCACAATACCTTAGGTAAGTTATGATGAGAAATCCCATTGAAAGGCAAGGGCACGCATGGGCTGCCTTCTGCCTTACTCACGACAGTTCGTATTCCTGGCCAGTACCACTAATACCCTGGTACACAAAACTTGCAACCTATTTGACATAATTAAACAAGATTTAATAAGTTGATAAAGTCAGTTCACATCAGGCAAATAAACGCTCTAGCAGTTTTCGTCGATAAATTGATAATGAGCTTAATTTCAATTAAGTGCAAGAGATAAATCCTTGTATTGGCGCTATCTCTTACACGCTATTTTCAACTTAATTTCAATTGAAATTGATTTCATCATCAATTTATAAATGAAAACTGCCCAAACATTCTTTCTCCTGATGTGAAACTGACCCTTGCACAGCTTTGTCTGTAATTCGATTCGTATTGTAAAAACCACTGCACCTGTGAATAATTATGTATCAAATTACCTGTTATGTTATAGCTTCCACACATCCTGAATTTTTCTCTCAACTACAACAAACTAACGTAAAACAACTGTTTATTTGCAGCGGATCTCATAAACTACCACAAGACGGTCGCCATCACGGAGAGTGGGGGGGAGCTGCTCACGACGCCCTGCCCCCCCGCGCGGCCCCTCGCCTTCTAGAGCCGCCATCTTGAATCTGTTCCACGCTTGACTAGTTAACAGAGAGTGCCAACTCATAAAGCTCAGTTAAACACAATTAATGACCTAAATCACAATGAATACTTGAGGTCAGTTTTACAACTATTCGTAATACAACTTCTTAGGTAAAACTACAGA
The DNA here is from genome assembly GCA_963693445.1 of Agonopterix heracliana. Classification (NCBI taxonomy): domain Eukaryota; kingdom Metazoa; phylum Arthropoda; class Insecta; order Lepidoptera; family Depressariidae; genus Agonopterix; species Agonopterix heracliana. The sequence continues at coordinate 3,363,152 of OY856323.1, read as the reverse complement.
ATAGAGAACCAGTAGAATTGGTTTAGTTCGAGAACTAGTGTGTTCAAAAGGACAAAAACTAATCAAATCAAATGCAACCTTATCTTCAAAGTAATTATGACAAAATCTTCGTAAAATTTACACCGTGACTTATGACCTGTTTCTGAATGAATTTATGAACAGATTATGTCATATCAACTGCATAATACTTAATATTATTGAAGCGAAGCCGAGTTCTCTCTTCTCTGGGGATGAAAGTTCTTTTGCCGAATAAGTTAGATAGGTTTCAAATGATTCCGTATCGAAAATTCAGTGTGTTGCGTTGTGGCGCGGCCACTTTAACTTCAGGAGGTCAGAGTGAGGTCATTAAATTCGCCAACTTTTGTATTTTTTCGAACAAAACTCTCATGTCAACTTGTCGAGCTACTATTAGCTGTAAACCTATTGAAATAGGGACCATTTTACACATCAGTCAATGTATTTAGTCATTAAGTTGTAATCAATGTTAAACTCAATCTTATGTCTTACACAATTAAGATTACTTTGCTTATTATTTGTAAGGATTTTCGACTGGATTTCCAACAGTTTGATGATTATTATAGAGTATATGAAATAAGAGAGAGATAGTTCGATTTTGAATAGCTCCTGTACTGTATTAAAAATAATAATGCATTTCTGTCAGTGTCATGTTGTTTTTGGGAATATCTATCCTAGTTATTAGGATTAAGGATTGTTTTTTGAGAAAAAACACAGTTGGGAAGATATAGCGGAGTCTCGTGTCAAGCTCGACCGCGAACCGCGCGAACACTACTTGAATGACACAACCACTCGCTTCAAAACTTGCAACTTGACTCAAAAAAGGAAATTTTGCAAGGTGCGACGGAGAAAACACTGCTGTACTGAAGTCAGCAGACGGTCGGACTTCTCTTTCTTTTCAAAGAACACATTCTATTAAAATTACTGGCTATATTTAATCGATGGTGCTAATTCGAATAACTATTTAAGACAAAACTTTCGATTTAATGTTTTGGCATACGATCTCGATGTAACGCGAAATTATGTCTTTAGTCTTTAGAAAAGTATTTTTATGCATTTTTAAGCAATAATTAAGAACAAAATGTATTTATTGTGATAATTTAATACTTCATCAACATACAATGCTTCAGTATTACGACAGTGCTTAACATTTTAGAGGTAACTACCGAATTCTGAAAAATCAAAACCAAAGTTTTAATTCTGTTTACAGAAATCGGAGTTCTCAATTTGTTGGTCTATGATTGATTTAAAACGATTTGTATGCCATTTGTGTCGTTTGTAGATAATCTGTAGATCTACCTATTATCATATTTTAGTCAATAACTGCCAATTAGAATAAAGTATGAAAAATATAATTTTTTTTTTGTCATAGTTTTTCCTAAAAGTATGACTACTAGCTAAGGATTATTTCGTTTGATGGTCTCATAAAATGCCCTTCAGAAAATGAAGAAGGACCCTGCATATTGTAATTCTACATTAAGAATATAAAATTAGTTTTCTTTTGAAAATAGGTAAGAAAACGTATGACTAGGGACGTGCGGGTTAGGTGAGCCCTGACTCAAACCATACCTCTATAGTAGTGATGTGACCCCATCATGTGTACCTGCGTTTGAGTATTGAGATGTACCAGGACTACCAGGATCGCAAAAGTGTACAAGAGGTCATTAGGTACCGAACTTATGGAAGTTCGACCACTTGTACACACGTCTGCTCTCCAGGAGTGCGATTTTTGAATCTCATTCGGTGAGCTCAGCAGTTGAAAATGAGATTCAAAAATCGCACTCCTGGAGAGATTAAAAACTCCCGTGGTAAATTTTGCTTACAGATGTCGGTCAAACTGTTTTACAGAAAAGAAGTACCTAACGTAAACGTAAAGGGTGTTAAAGGATTGCATTAAAAACATCGAATCTGTTTTGTAGTGTTTATTTAGATATAGCGTGTATTAAAATTTTAACACTATACTTACAATATGTACAAACGTTTTCATCTACCATTTTCCAAAATGTAAGAAAACCTACTTACCTACACAAAACTCATCGAAAGAACAAAATTCGACCTTCTAAAATTCTTTTGGCAGTGTCAAAATCTAGATACGAACTTTGAAAAACAGTTATTTGCTCCAGCAAAAGACAAATGGTACATTGAAAGCAAGGATAATTTTAAATTAACGTAAGTAATTTCAACGTAGGTAACAATAACAACACCTGAATAAATAAATAATTACGAATAAATAACAATTTGAAAAATAAATAACAAGTGATAGGTACCTTAATATAACTCTCCCATCCAAAAATTACAAGATAGGAAATAATTAGGTACTTATATAATTTCAAATATCTGAGAATATAAATATACCTACCCACCTGGAATCGTATAACTAAGTAGTACTAGGTACAGATTCCAATGTACTTAAAATATTCACTCATACTTTCACGAACATTAAAATACGATGGTAATATTCTCAAAATAAATACAGTCATTTTATTCACACAAACAAAATGGACAGCTCTGACAACTTTTGCGTGTTTTTTATTATTTTTTATTTATAGGATAAAATAAATAATCAATTTGTTCCGACCATACAACAATAATTAAAATACAATCGCAGTGGATCATGTCTGTAATAAACAATAATATGGAAGTGCACACACAAAATGACTGGACTGGCTGCTTTTCCACCAGAGATGTGCGAGGTAGCGAGGCGGTGAGCAAGGAAAAAATCGGCCAATGAGAGTGCTTCAATTTCCCAATGACGTGATCGAGCGAGCGCGCTATTGGCGGATTGTTTCCTCGCTCACCGCCTCGCTACCTCGCACATCTCTGGTGGAAACGCAGCCTAACGCAAGCGGAACAAGTCACGATATGAAACGACCATATCCACTGCAAGTGCCAAGTCAACATTCGCGACAGAATTCACTCTATTATAATGAGCGTAAAAAGTCCGTAGTGCTTTGCGTATATTCTCAGTAGTCCCTCTAAACTTGTCCCGTGATGGGACTTCTGGGAATTTTATTTCCAGAGGTTCCATTATTTCTATAACGTGTTGAGAGTCCAGTTGTAGTGTAATGGAATCTCTGGAAAGAAAATTCCCAGTAGTTCCGGGAATACACGGTGAGATATGGGCATGGGTGGACCTTTAAGTTAGGTGTAACGTTTTAATATAGGTATTCTACTCAAGTCTCCGAGTTAAATTTAAAAACAGCACCCTTGACGCAGAAAACTTTTGGGTGGAGCCAGATTGGATTGTGGAATTCTTGTAGAGGTATGTTTTAAATTATTATCGTAAGGTCGATGTTAATTTGTATTAATGGCTATTAAAGTCAGTGGTAGAACTGTCGATAGTAGGGCTTCCAGAAGCCGAGGTCGTGAGGTCACATGTACGGCAGGTTTGTGGGCGTCTTCATGACTGGCATTAAATCCACGGTGCGCTGTGGGCGTTATGAACAATATTATTACCGCATACCTACGTTCAAGAATTTGTTTGTACTAAAATGTAAAATGAGTCCTCCCTGATCCCTTTATATGAGTTGATGGATGCAAATAGCATAAAATCAAGAATTGTAAAAATCGTTTGGAGGCCTATGTTCGGAGAGGACGTAAAGATTGACATGAACTGAAGAAAGAACGTAAAAGCACACACGTTCTTTCCATTGGCAGGATTCATAAATTGATTCGATTAGACTGTTCTGATCTATATATTGATTTTAATAAACAAAGTTGCTAAGTCAGGATCTATACCGTTTAAATACACTAATTCAGAGCAGTCTCCAGGGCTAGAAAAGTACTAATGATAGCTAGGCAAACACCGATACAAAAGCCATCGCAAGAAGAAAATATGAAAATGTCTTCATGACAAATGGTCGATAATGCAGCTGACGTATTTCTACTTGAAACATTGCGTTGGAATGATTTTATTCCTTCCGCTTGGTGTAACAGCCCAGATACGTTTTTATGCAACTAAAGTACCTACACATTAAATGTGTACAAATAATAGTTCCAAAAGGAAGATTCTTACCATGCTGTTGTTCCAGTTCTCGTAAGCTTTGGCGATGGTGTTATGCGCGTTTGGCTTCTTTGCTTTCTTTGTTGGGCTGTTACTGGCTGCAAACAATAAATAACATTTAAAATATACGAGTATGTAGATCCATTGTGAGTCGACCTAGGCACTGACCATGACAAAACAAGGGAGGACGTGAAGCAATCATAAAATAAAAGCGTCATATTGAGCTTGAAGCCAAGAACCATATTCCAAAATCAAAATTTTGTCAGCAAGCGATGTGTCGCAAGGGAGAGGTGTATTTTTGCGCACTGACAAGTATTGGAGCATTCTTCAGGGAGCAGTTCTGTTACTGCTTACTCAGGGAGTCAAGGCGCCCGGATTGGTTTGGTAAATCAGGCCAGGAGTGCGATTTTTGAATCTCATTCGCTGAGCTCAGCAGTTGAAAATGTCAAAATTACTATGGAGATTTGCATGTTTCTACTGCTGATTTGACTCTCAAAAATCATGCTTCAGGAGTGCGATTTTTTAAAATCAAATCAGCAGTAGAAAGATGCGTATCTCCATAGTAATTTTGGCATTTTCTATTGCTGAGCTCACCGAATGAGATTCAAAAATCGCATCCCTGTTACTGAAGTTCTCTCATTACGGGATAATTTAAGCAACCGGTCGAAGGGCACTCAGAACGGGAATTAAGTGCGGTCCTCGGCACAGGGACTAGGGTGTTGTTGGGACTAAACGATCAATTATGACGCGGCGATCTATGAGAGGAAAAGAAGATAAAGGGAGAAAGATATACCAGTGTTCCGTCACTCGCGTTTGACAGCTGCGATAAGTACCTACGACCTTCGATCAAAATAAAATGAATGGATAGGCCTAAAGCGCGGTAAGTTGAAGCAAACTACTGGTGCACTTGGTACATACAAACTAGCGCCATTATCTGTCAAATCTAGGGCACTTTCATACAAGTGACAAGTAAAAATTTCATTTGTTTTGCCTCATTTTTCTGGTTTGAAATGTTCGCTTAAGGCCTATCCATTCATTTTATTTTGATCGAAGCCTACGACACCGTGTATCTCATGAGACACAGGCTGTCGCGCATGACATAAGGCGCATTTTACTTCGTTGTTCCTGAAGCGCAAAGTTCGAAATTCGAAAAAGCGTGCGAAATCGGGAGAGTGCGGTATCTGTTACGGTAGTAACTATTGAACAATCTGTGGCCATACTTTACCACAGAGACCGGCCGAGACAGTGCAATGCATATTGGAATAAGTGCCTACTAATAGATGCTAATCTCACCTCCAGGTAGTAGGGTAGGGAGAATTCAGGAGGAGACTTCATGATGAACTTCTTAGCTGTGGCGCGGCCCCGGATCATCTCCTCGTCCATCACCAGCTTGTTGTTGACCCTGGTCAGACAAGGAGCTACCCATAACACTGTCTCACCTCCAGGCACGTAGGGTAGGGAGAAGTCAGGAGGAGACTTCTTGACGAACTTCTTAGCTGCGGCGAGCCACGGATCATTTCCTCGTCCATCACCATCTTGTTGTTGACCCTGGTCAGACAAGGAGGTACCCATAACATTGTCTCACCTCCAGGCACATAGGGTAAGGAGAAGTCAGGAGGAGACTTCTTGATGAACTTCTTAGCTGCGGCGCGGCCCCGGATCATCTCGTCGTCCATCACCAGCTTGTTGTTGACCCTGGTCAAATAAGGAGTATTCCGTCAAGATAAAAAATCAAAATAAATATACTATATTTCTGAGGTCAATCGCGATGTCGCAGCGGTCCAGTTGCGACGTCGTGGTTGCGGTGCATTTGCGACTTTCCTACGCTCAAAAATCGTTTGTGTGATAGGTTTTTTTCTTTTAGCACGTAGAAATTTCAAATTTAGGGTACATTATTCCCTTTCGGCCCATAAGGACCACTTCCCATAAGGACCACTTTCCAAAAGGACCCTGTATAGGTTTTCTAATGAAATAATGGTTAGGGGACTTACTTCTTGATGTATGGCGTGCGTGGATAATTTGTAACTGGCACGGGAAATGTCTGGAAAGACGTATTAAGTAAGTTTTATTTTAATCATCAGCATTATCTCAGCCGATGGACGTCCACTGCTGGACACAGGCGTCACCCCAAGGATCGCCACAACAACCGGTGCTGCGTTGCCCTCATCCAACGGGTTCACCAGGTCCACCTTGGGGGGCCTAGCCACGCAAACAGACACGTATCCAGGGGGGGGGGGGGATAGGTGGGATTTATCCCCCTCCGAAATCCGAATATTTGTATGGAAAGTGATTACAGCACATATAATAATAATAAATAATAAATAACGCTCACAGGCACATACATTGTAATGATCCCAAACTAAGCACTAAAGGCTTTAATTATGGAAACCATACAACAACGGCACGAACATTATAACATCCATGGAACCGAGATTCGAACCCAGGACCCTGGTTTGGCAGTCCGGCGTGGTAACCATTACACCAATCGGGTCGCCTACATACTTTTTCATTGTTCCCCCCCGAACAAAAGTCGTGGATACGTGCTTGCACGCAAAGATAAAAAAAAAATCGCGGGACAGCTGGTAGTTGCACTTGTGTATCTTTTGGTTGATATGTATTAATGTGCCTGTAGGTTACAAATATTATGGGAACTCACTTGAAAGGTATCGTTGATGGCTTTGGCGAGGGGGCGCGGGGGAGGTTGGCGCGCGGGCGGCAGCGACTCACCCATGGCGGCCGCCTGCAGGCAGGTTATTAGTTATTTACATAAATTGCCATGCAGGCCCCTATTTTTATTGCGCTGACATGTTTGCTTCCATAGTAAAAGTTGTTCAGTTTGATGGGTAGAGTATGTGGTTTTAAAGGTTAATGATACTTTTTCTTACACCCTGATAAGTCCTTTTGTATAAGTAGTCCATTCCCAAGAGAAGAAGGAAGTGCGAAAAGTTCCACAGACTAAAATAGGGTCAAATCGGGTATAAGGAGGCGGCAATTTTAAATTAACATCAATAATGCCATGATCGTAGTATTCGAGAATTCCGGGACATTAGGTAAAGTGTAATTCCGAGACTTTCCTGGACTTCCGGCCATCTGGCAGCCCCATCGTACGACACCCACGGGAAGATTTTTTTTTGAAATTATCACACGTCAAATTATCTAGTCACATTTAAAGTTCCAGAATCTAGCCTGGACTTGTATTATGATAACTAGACAACGATATAGAATACATACTCGTATATATATAGATACAAACATCCATGACTCGGGTACAAATATTCATATTCATCATAACAAATATTTGATTCGAACCCGCGACCCTCGGCACAGCAGGCAGGTTCACTATAGACTGTGCTGTCGGGCCGTCAAAATGGGGTGTGTTTTATCGTGGTATAGGAGTTTTTAGTGGCTACATACCTCAGTGGGTTGCGGGACGAGGGTTGCCGCTGAAGAGGTGGGTTTCCCCGCCTTTGGGGACGTATCCATGTTTATATCTGAACCTGCGCACAAAGAATATGAAACATAAGTTATAACACCCTGGACACTTCAAAAAAACAGGCTCGCACTGACAAGACAATGTATATTTGTGTATTTTCATCATGAGGGTTCGTATCTGCACGGAAAAAATTCCGAAGTCCTACAGTGGGACGTATACGAGTTCAGGGAGTAAACTTAAGGGGGTTGCAGAAGACGTTCACAGGCAACTAGATGGCGCTCGGGAGCATTATTCATGATTTTGTCACATTTTATTTTATATCTTCGTAATTATGCTATAAATTGCAAATGTTATTTGAGACGCGCAATCTAGATTCTCTATACTATTTTTCCACATATAAAATATTACTTTTGTTAATACCGTCTACGAATGTTCTACGTCAAAGTTTTGTTTGAAATTGATCAATCTTAAAATGTAGAACAAATGCGTATGAACAATAAAATTACTTTAACTTGTAGCTAGATCAGTGCAACATAAAAACAAGTGCGCGAGTAATTGAAAATTTTGATTCAATATCATCACCATTACGAGATATAAAATAAAATGTGATAAAATCAGGAATAATGCTCCCGAGCGCCATCTAGTTGCCTCTCGCCAGTTCCATTGCCCTCTCCAACTACCTTAATTGCGTTACAATACGATAATAGAAGCGTAGAACTTACTCGGTGTATAATTGTAATCGATCAACGATTCACCGGCAGTGCTGTCGGTGCGAGATCTGCTGTGATCCTGCCAAGAGACAAGAAATGGAACATTATCTTAATGTCACGGATGTTGGACAGACGCGGATAGCGACTTTGCTTTAGGTATACTTTTTAGAGATGGTCAAAAAGGGACTCAGTCTATCAAACAAAACTACAGGTGCAGCTACAGAACAAAAACAAAAAAAGAAACATACTGGGATAATGTTCAAAGTCCACTGCTGGCGCGGTTTGCCTGCGACACGGGCTGCAGTCTGTTGCGACGGCGGCGGAGTCTGCAATTAGGACATATAAATACAATAAATAAATAAATAACGTTCACAGGCACATTGTAATGATCCCAAGTAAGCCTTAGGCCTTTTGTTATGGGAACCATACAACAACGACACACATAATATATAACATCCATCTTAGATCAAAATAAAATGAATGGATAGGCCTTACGCGAACATTTCAAACCAGAAAAATGAGGCAAAACAAATGAAAGGTTTACTTCATATTTGTATGCAAGTGCCCTAGATTTGGCAGATAATGGCGCTAGTTTGTATGGACCAAGTGCACCAGTAGTGTGCTTCAACTTACCGCGCTTTAGGCCTATCCATTAATTTTATTTTGATCTAAGACATCCATGACCGAACCGGGATTCAAACCTAGGACCCTGGTTTGGCAGTCCGGCGTGGTAACCATTACACCAACCGGGTCGTCAAATCTACCTAAAACTAACTGAAACCTACTCGAGCCAAGTGTATGGGACAGCAGATTATTATTCGCCATTTCGATTTTGGACCCATAGAGAATGTAGTTCAGTTTGACGGTCTGATCATTCCCTTAAAAAGTGTCAGCATATTAAGAAGGACCCTGTAGAGCCATTTTAAGATTCTGATTATTTATGGCTGTTCTGGGCAATTTTAAGTGCCCATCGTCACATCCATTTTCTGAAATTGATTAACTAAATAGCATAGCAATAGCAAAGCGACGATCCAGGTTGGGGGTTGAAATCCACAAGTAAAATGGTTTATTTATACAATTTTAAAGTCCCTTACAATATGCTTACAAAAAAAGAAGACCTTAGTGGGTCTATGATCAAGTTTGTAACCAGGAGTGCGATTTTTGAATCTCATTCGGTGAGCTCAGCAGTTGAAAATGTCAAAATTACTATGGAGATATGCATCTTTCTACTGCTGATTTGACTCTCAAAAATCATACTACAGGAGAGCGATTTTTGAGAGTCAAATCAGCAGTAGAAAGATGCATATCTCCATAGTAATTTTGACATTTTCAACTGCTGAGCTCACCGAATGAGATTCAAAAATCGCACTCCAGAAGACTACCGTGAAAGGGAATAGTCATAAATAATACTGAGTTTATATACACAGGGTGTAGGGCCTAGCAAATACTGAAACGGTGAACTCAGATCATCAAACTGAACAACTTTTACTATTGAGCCTACCTCAGAAAACGCGAAAAAAAATCAGTTGTCCCATACGAGTCGGGTAGGTACAGCAGTTTTGTATGGGACAGCTGTTTTTTTTTCGCGTTTTCTGAGGTAATGTGAAAGTTGTTCAGTTTAATGGTCTGAGTTCACCGTTTCAGTATTTGCTAGGCTTTCACTTATACCCTGTATTATGTATTTCATGATAATAATCTTAGATCAAAATAAAATGAATGGATAGGCCTTACGCGAACATTTCAAGCCATGGGCGTAGCAATGATTTTTTCCCAGGGTGGGCCAGGCCCAGGCGAGGTTGATGTAATAAAAACTAAAACTTAGAGCGAGCGAAGCGAGCTTGAGATTTCACTGAATCCTGGAGCGAGCGAAGCTAAGTGAGCTCGTGATACACTGCACTGCATCTAGGTCTTTGTGATACAATCGTAGCCAGGAGCGAGCGTAGCGAGCTCGACATTTCACTGAATTTTAGAGCGAGCGAAGCGAGCTCCAGATTTTACTGCAATAGTGAGATCAGTGTAATATGATGTAAATTCTGGAGCGAGCGAAGCGAGCTCGAGTTTTGTCGACCTAAAAGCTGGAACGAGCACAGCAAACTCAAGATAACTTCTTTATGAAAAGATATACGATCCAATACCTAGAGCGAGCGAAGCGAGCTCGACATTTCACCCAATTCTGGAGCGAGCGAAGTGAGCTCGAGTTTTGTCGACCTAAAAGCTGGAACGAGCACAGCAAACTCAAGATAACTACTTTATGAAAAGATATACGATCCAATACCTAGAGCGAGCGAAGCAAGCTCGACATTTCACCCAATTCTGGAGCGAGCGAAGTGAGCTCGAGATTTTACTGCAATGTGTCTAGCCAGAAGCGGTGAGATCAGTGTAATACGGTTTAAATTCTGGAGCGAGCGAAGTAAGCTCGAGTTTTTTACGACCTAAAAGCTGGAACGAGCACAGCAAACTCAAGATAACTACTTTATGAAAAGATATACGATCCAATACCTAGAGCGAGCGAAGCGAGCTCGACATTTCACCCAATTCTGGAAGCGAGGGAAGTGAGCTCGAGATTTTACTGCAATGTGTCTAGCCAGAAGCGAGCGAGCGAGCTCGAGATTTTACTGCAATAGGTATAGTGAGATCAGTGTAATACGGTTTAAATCCTGGAGCGAGCGAAGCGAGCTCGAGTTTTTTATGACCTGATAGCTGGAACGAGCACAGCAAATTCAAGATAACTACTCTATGAAAAGATATACGATCCAACACCTAGAGCGAGCGAAGCGAGCTCGACATTTCACTCAATTCTGGAGCGAGTGACGTGAGCTTGAGATCTTACTGCATTATATCTAGCCATGAGCGAGCGAAGCGAGCTCGAGATTTTACAGCAATATAAATAAGATCAGAGCAGTTCGTTCTAAAAACAGGAGCGAGCGAAGCGAGCTCAAGATTTTGCTTCAAGATTTGCAAGATTTTGCGAAAGTACATTCAGACCACATTGACTTTTCAAGAAAGTGGACATGAGAAACGTGACACAAGAAATTAATATCGTGTTTATTTATCATTACCTATTGATATCTCTTATTTTTAGTAAGTGATTCATTTGATTTCTGGGGTGGGCCAGAAGGATTCTGGGGTGGGCCGGGCCCACCTGGCTCCCCCCCTTGCTACGCCTATGTTTCAAACCAGAAAAAATGAGGCAAAACAATTGAAAGGTTTACTTCAAATTTGTATGCAAGTGCCCTAGATTTGACAGATAATGGCGCTAGTTTGTATGGACCAAGTGCACTAGTAGTTTGCTTCAACTTACCGCGCTTTAGGCCTATCCATTAATTTTATTTTGATCGAAGATAATAATTACCTCAATTTCTTTTCCTAACTTCTTCCTCAGCTCTGCCGTGAAGTTCTCAACAAACGAATCAGCAACAAAGTATCTGAAAACCAAATTATATAAATTCAAGCAATAATAACGTAAAATTGGATGACAGCACCCCCTGATAACCTGGTTGCTATAAGCTGCAGATGTACTTTTTTTGTTTTGATGCATCATCATCTTTCACAAGAAAATCAATGCTAATATAGGCTTCATTGCCATTGGTAGCTGACTATTATAGCAGGAGGATTGAAGATCGCAGTTAGATGGATGTCTTTTCGTCACCTTTGACACCCATATCAGTCGTGGAATGATTTTGGTACTAAAAATACACGTAATGGTAGAATCATCAGCCCATTGTCAATAGTGAAAGTTGTTCAAATTTTCAAGCTGCAGCGACAATGGGCTGATGATCATATCTGCCGAAATACTAACAACCAATGGGGAGTCCGAATTCTAGAATATCTAGACCACTAATAATTGGCAGGTGTAGTGCGGGATGCCTTCAGGCGATGGACTGGTGATCTGAGACTGGTGGTGGAGAACGATGATGAGGAAGGCCGACGATATAGTTTTACATTGGAAAAGGGATGATGGGACGTTTAGCAGTGGACTATGTCAGGCTGATGATGATGGTCTCGGTACTACACGGGGGTGGTACGTTTGGAAGATTAAAATCCACCCTTCTGTTCTTCAAGGCAACAATTCTTGCAGGGTAGTTTACAACTGAACTAACTTGTGTCTAAGCAGCGCTGCAGCAGAAGGCCTGGCTCTCGGCTCGGTCCTCAGACAGGCGGCCAGCAGCTCCTTGGTGTGGCCTGCCCCGGGAAGTACTCCGCGACTGGTCTGCGAGCTTCCCAGCGCCGCACCCCCTGAGAGACGTGCTACTATCTGCTGGTGACGGGGGGCCAGCTTACCTGCGTGTATGAGGATAGATTAGTTATCGCGTTGAACGCTGTCGGTCATAATAAGAAGAGATTTTTCATTGTTTGTCGGTTCATTATGGCAGTCAAAGACAGGTATCATAATTTATGTATGTATGTATTTTTAAATCTTACCAACAGTCTTAATAATAAGGGCCAGTTGGTCAATATCAGAGTCTCCAGGGAACAATGGATCACCCGTCAACATCTCCGAGAAGAGGCATCCAAGAGCCCAGATATCCACTTCTGGACCATATCTGCAGGAAATAGCAAAGTGTGAATAACACTTTTATATAATCCATGCCAGTGTTTCAAAGGTAAGCCACAGCCCTGGTTGACAAGATTCGCCATGAGTCTGGTGTAGTGTGTGTGTAGCCCCCCACATATACATAGTCTTAAGTTAGATATAAGTGATTATCTTTGTACTCGAAGGAGCATTACACGTCCAAACATCAAACGTATCTTTCATTTATCGAGGCCTTAACACACAACACCGCATGGCGACCCTGCCAGTGCTGCCTTGGGGCAGTATTGAGCAGCTGGAACATTCGAAAATATTGTTATAGAAGAGAGAATAAAAACAAAGAAAATTATATGAAGATAGAAGATAATTGAGAAGAAGGAAAGTTAGAGAATTAATACGGAGATTTATATGCAAGAACGAAGAAAATTGAAAATAAAGAGACTTAAGAAGATAATATTATTACATACCTAGTTTAAAATTATTTTACGGGAGAACAGAAGAAAATAAGTACGAAGAAAGAAATTAATAAACAATGCGAATCTATGGAAGAAAGAAGAATTATCAAACTGAAAACAAGTCCACCATCTTTAATCTGACAAGAAATGAAGAATTCTAACGAACTATTTTTGGAAAAAACTAAAAATTAAGAAGACAAGAGAAGATATCAAAAGGAGGTGCGAAGAACATGCTGGCTGCCGGGTGATGTTGGTGTCGGAGGAGGATGCAGCCGGGTGATCTTCCTTCCCTCGGCAAGAAATCACTAAATTTGCAGGAATTTCAGGTTTTATTTATAACAATTTTTAATATACACAATTTTTTTTTTCTGTTTGTACCAAATTAAATCACAACTTATACAAATTTAAAAATGTCTAGTACTGAATTCTTTCTTCTATTTTTAATATTATTTTTTATGTAATTCACTTATATAAACATAGATTTCATTTAAATGCAATTTTGTAGTCCACATTAGGAAAATTCTTTCTTCGTAACTTTTTTTAGGGTTTGCTATCCTTTATGCATTAAGTTTTATTTTATCATTAAACATTATGTAATAGTTACGCTTGTAGACGACTAGAAATAATAATTATCAAGTTTTTCTAAAATAATTTTACCTTTTGCGTTAGAACGAGACTTGGAATTAATAATAATAGATAGGTAATTCTATTATATATACCTCCACAATGAAGTATGCTTAGTACTAGATGAAAAGATAAACATTTATTGCGTCTAATTTAAATAATTCAATCAAAATAAAATTTTAATACTTATGAATTACTAGCTACGTTTTCAAGTAGGTATTTACATAGGGGTATTTAGTACAAATTTAAAATCTGAAGTTATTGTTATTGATAGATAGGTAATTTTTTTTATGGCATGTGAAATTACATATAAATTTTGTTGTTATAGAAAGGCAGTTTTATAAATTGAGCCAATTAGATTACATTCCCAAAGAAACAGTTGCGCAGAATTTGAAACATAGCACCGATTCCATAAAGGGATCGTATTTGATACCTCCGCTCCATGACGAGTTGCAACTCAGCATATTCATGAAGCTTTGTGTCACTATTTCGAAGTTTTTAAATAGTTTATATTATCTAATGAATGATTTTATTTAGATTGGATTTTAACTGTTATGTTTTTAGCTATCAATTATGTAGGTATTTATGAAACTCGGATTTGACTATTTAAACATGACTTGACTAAGTAGAATGATTTTGAATGAGTACCTATTGTGATTGATTAAATGGAAAGTAAATGGTTTTTGGAGAAATTGACAGAGTGAGGTATTTTTGGAAAAGTTGGTTTTGGAAGTATGTATTTGGAAGTGACTCAATTGAGCAAATGAGAAGGGAATACTTTCGTTTATTGGATTGATGGAAACAAACGGATTGATCACCCCAATGTGACCCATTCAAAATCTGATCAAACAAAGGATTCAATTATGAATGAGTTCGAAGAAGGATTTGTTTTGAAATATACTTAAAGAACAAATTATATGATGCAAAGACATCAAAAATAAATAAATAAGAAATGGTACAAATGGGTACAAATCCTTCATTCGATCATAGTGTAAACGAGGTTTCTCTGTGAGAATAGTTGGAGATTGTATGAAAGTCTTAAAAAATGGCCCATTATAATAAAATAAAAGTACCTAATAAAGTCGACTATAAAATAAATAAATAAATATTTTATAATAAAAAGGCAGGCCTGCCCTATAATAGATAAATGAAATAAATAAATATAAATGTGAAATGAATATAATTATATACGTAAATACTTAAAAAAAAGAATCTAAGAAAAAGGGGGATATTATTTTGATTATAATTGAATAATTATGATTTTTAGATAAGGTTACTTACCCAGATTTTTGTTGTTGATGGAATTGAATAATTAAGAGTATTGTGAAAATTTTAATAAGTAAGTACCCAGTTTTTGTTTTATACTTACAGTTTTTTAACTATTTTGAAAAACTGCATAACAAACAAAGTATAAAAATTGATTGAAATGATTTTTTTTTCGGAATGTTGTTTTCTTTTGTGTCGTCTACAATGCGTAATCGAATATTTTGTAGTAATCATATTTTGTTTAATTATTGTTATTTTTAACTCTTGATCAATGTGAAGAATAAAAAATGAATAAAGTCAAAACCATTAAAATGTCTAAAAACAATAATAGTAAAGAATTAGGTTAGGTATATTAATTTTTGGAAACATTTTGTTAACTGCTATATTATTGTATTTACTTAACAATCGTAAATTGCAGGTTGGAAGGTTACTTTATTCAAAACACTATAAAATCAGATATTCATTCATCAATCAAACAACCATTTATAAGAACTTTGGAAAAAAAAATGTTTATGTTAACTTTTTTTTTCTAAATTAGCGGGGGAGGTGTAGTGTGTGTGTAGCCCCCCACACATACATAGTCTTAAGTTAGATATAAGTGATTATCTTTGTACTCGAAGGAGCATTACACGTCCAAACATCAAACGTATCTTTCATTTATCGAGGCCTTAACACACAACACCGCACTGGAATTTAAGTCACAAAACGTCTACCCATGTACGTTGCTTTACAATCAGTTTCGTGGATTGGACGTTGCCAGTTTGAATTTGAAATCAATAGTAGAAAAATATTGTAGCTTATTTCTCTACTATGCATGTTTAGGAAATGAAAGAAGTTTATTAGAGAATTGCATCAGCTGACCTGTGTTCAGCGACCAGTAATTCAGGAGCTCTGTACCACCTCGTAGCCACATACTCCGTGTAGGGCTCCCCAGGGGCGGCCAGAGCTCTTGCGAAGCCAAGGTCACACAGTTTCACAATGCCAGCGTTGGACACCAGCACGTTCTCGGGCTTCACGTCCCGATGGATTATCTGGAACGCAAATTATAATTGAAAAAAGAAATGGTCACCAATTGAAATTTGCTCTCGTCTATTTTGAGTCATTCCACACAAGAGATCTATAATCGGGTTTGTTAAATTTGAAATTTCTCCCAGAGATAGTAAGTAAATAGGCAGGAAGGTACAGAAGAAACTTCGGCAAGTAGATAGCTGATTAGGTATTAATAAACCTTGCTGCTTTCGTGCTTCCGTTGGCATTCCACACATTGGCAAATCACTCACAGAATTCTGATGGCAGTAGTCGATGCCCTTCAGAAGTTGGTACAGATGTTTCTTGGCGGTGTCCTCTCCGAGGCCGCCGGGGGACGCCTCCAGCTCGTCCAGGAGAGTATGGTCGAGGTACTCGAAGACCAGGTAGTAACGCCTCTTACGACGGAACACCTCTATCATGTTCACGAGGTGATCGTGGCGGAGTTTCTGCAGTTAGAGAATTTATTCGTTTTAGAAAAGCCAAGAGAAAACAAAAATGTTCTTTGGGCTTACTCAGGGAGCAACAGAAGCCTGGTTTTAGGGCGGCATTATACTTTAGCAGAATGATTTGACCTAGGCTTTGCTTTTCGAAACTGAACCGGTTTGATAGCAATCTACCAAATCTGGGAAAAAAACATGTACCTATCGTGTCCACAACTACGTCCCACAAGAAATGCTCAGATAAAAAGAAGAGTATATTATTTTTATCCAACAAGGGTCATCAGCCTACCTTCAGCATCCGTATCTCCCTGAGCGCCATCTTCCTGACAGCGGCATCCTCCTCGGTCTCGAGGAACTTCTTGATGGCGACGAGCTGCCCGGTGTCCTTCCGTCGACATTTGAGGACAACGCCGTACGAGCCCTCACCCACCTGCCGAATTCGTCACATATTTCAAAACTAACGCTGTTTGTGGTGTGGCAAATTACTGGGCTGGAAAAAAAATTACTGACATTGTCATTGACTCGATAGCAGAAGATTAAATTGTCAATATACATGTTTTTGGCTTGAGCTGGTCGCTGCCCTGGAATTCCAAGAGTAAGGACGGTAGGACGAACTACTTCTGCATATGCTGCGTGCGTCTGCATTAGTAACCAGCGGTTACATGAAAAAAACCCACATCAGATGCCGCTTACGACATAGCGGTTAGCCTTAGCGGTTTGAAAAATCTGACGCTAGGACTAGCTGCGAATGGGACGAGACGCGAACGGGACTAGTTGCGAATGGGACGAGACGCGAACGGGGCGAGTTGAGAATGGGACAACTTGCGAATGGGACAAGTAGCGATTTGGACGAGCTGCGAATGGGACGACCTGCTTCCGACCCTTGCTGCCCACACGATAAGAAGACCAGCGGTAAAAGTGGAGGAACACGGGAAATGAAAACGCAGATCTATTTAATACATATTAATGCCATTTTTAATAGTGTCTTATGAATAGTCTATGAAACCATAATAATGTCCTTCTTGATATATTTTTCTATAGAATACCCCTATCACTGTCAAAACTGAATGCAGAACCTTAACTGGATGCAGAACGTGCAAAATATACAGAAAGAACAGGCTAGAGTTTGCTAGTAATTACTAAATTGCTGTAAATGAAATGTGTACACACCACTGCCAACTGCTCATACTTGTCCATACCGCGGCTGCTAGGCGTGGATGGTGAGAGGCTTCGAAGGTCCATCATTGCGATAGTTGCTCCTCGGAGACATCGTTAACGAAAACCTTGGAGACTCCTGGAAAAGAGATACAAGATCATATTTAACTTCAATCAAATTTTATATGAAAGCTGGTTCTATGGAAGAGAAGTTGAACAAACAGAGGCTTTATAGTAGCGGTAGTTATACGAAACACCTTTTGTATGTAGTCGGGTTACAAGAATAAATACTGGTACAGAACGAAAACTTCATACAAGCGGCCGCTGTCGTGCACTCACACATCACTTCTTAGAGGACGCGAAGCAAGCTTGCAAGCAAGGTTAGTTATGTAAAACTGCGACCATCGCTGGTCTATTGTGTTCGCCCGAAGCTCAACCATATTAACGTATAGGTACCTCCGAACTTATGGTATTTTCTTTTCATTCTCGGGTATGCAGATTTCCTCACGATGTTTTCCTTCAATGTTGAGCTAGTGAGAATGATAAATACCATCCATCCATCACAGCCCTTGATCAGTCCGTCTTCGGACATAGGCCTCCTCCATATTTCTCCATGACGTTCTGTCCCTCGCCCTCTGCATCCAGTTGGGACCCGCGTGTCTCTTAATATCATTGACCCATCTTTCTGGTGGGCGGCCTCTGCCACGCGTGGTTTTTCAATGATAAATACAAACATACATAAATTATAGAACTTAGTGGTACAGGCCAGGGATCGAACCTCCGCCTCATGATTGAGTCGCTAGCTCTCTTCCGTATGGAATCATCGCTCTCAGTATAGGCTATATAACACTTTTATAAATGGGTTTGCACCTCAAATTGAAAAGAAGAATCTAGCACGTGTATGCTGAATGAGGTGGTTCAAATTGAAGTGGACGTGAGGTCAAAATTGGTTGGACCAGGGAGTGTTCAATACAGTGGTATAGTTTATGCCCTTGTGTAAGGGATAAAAAAGGAGATTTGTTGATATGCCTGGGCTATACGATATAGAATTTGACGGATCAGGTCAGTTACGTCCTTTTCCCCGAACGTCCATCGCTGGAATTCCTTGTACGACCACTTCCCGAACGGACATTTCCCCGAACGGGCATTTACCCGAACGGCCATTTCCCCGAACGGACAATACCCGAACGGCCATTTCCCCGAACGGGCATTATTCCGAACTTCCGTGTCCCAAATTTATTCCCTCCCCAAACAGATTGTTTTCAGGGTGTCATTTAATAAGGTGACCTATTGTACATTCTACTCTCCTGGTACTTATTCTCAATGGCGGTAAAAACGGCACTAAAATATTATGTACTTTCATAAACTCACGAGCAAAATCCCTTTCGGGGAGTGGAGAAGCCTTGCCCACTTTCAAAAATATCACTTGTGCACCTTTCGGGGAAATGGCCGTTCGGGTAAATGTCCTTTCGGGGAAATGGCCGTTCGGGTAAATGCCCGTTCGGGGAAATGGCCGTTCGGGGAAAAGGACGAAACCGGGAAATGGACGTTCGGGTCTAAAGTGGACGTTCGGGGAAAAGGACGTAACTGACCTGATCCAATTTGGATCAGGTCAGTTACGTCCTTTTCCCCGAACGTCCATCGCTGGAATTCCTTGTACGACCACTTCCCTGAACGGACATTTCCCCGAACGGACATTTACCCGAACGGCCATTTCCCCGAACGGACAATACCCGAACGGCCATTTCCCCGAACGGGCATTATTCCGAACTTCCGTGTCCCAAATTTATTCCCTCCCCAAACAGATTGTTTTCAGGGTGTCATTTAATAAGGTGACCTATTGTACATTCTACTCTCCTGGTACTTCTCAATGGCGGTAAAAACGGCACTAAAATATTATGTACTTTCATAAACTCACGAGCAAAATCCCTTTCGGGGAGTGGAGAAGCCTTGCCCACTTTCAAAAATATCACTTGTGCACCTTTCGGGGAAATGGCTGTTCGGGTAAATGTCCTTTCGGGGAAATGGCCGTTCGGGTAAATGCCCGTTCGGGGAAAAGGACGAAACCGGGAAATGGACGTTCGGGTCTAAAGTGGACGTTCGGGGAAAAGGACGTAACTGACCTGATCCAATTTGACAGTAACAGAAAAAGAAGAAAGCCGCCAATGAAATCATTAATCCGTTTGATTACGAAAATAAGAACTGTGAAGGAAAATAAGTAGCTGTATTGTGAGTAAAAAATCCGAAAATATACACTCAATCTTGTGTGCTCACGCGTTGAAAGTTGATTTGAGACTACCTGAAGTAGATTCAAAGTTGGAGCGTCTTTATAGCTAGAAATTTGAGTCTTTATCAATAATCACAACAAAACCTTTTGTATTTCCAACTGAAAATACCATTCTCTACTCCATTTGCATTTATCATAACTAAATCTACAAAAAACATAGCGGTAACAGTCCGTACCTACTATTTTTCATAGTTTAATACTACTAGAAAACCATAAACATTTAAGCTTCAATATTAAATTCAGTTATGTCATAATTTCAGACAATTTTCATCGCATCGTGACTCAAATTACATAGAGGAGACATTGTGAATTATTCAAGGAATAAATTTAATGTTTCTTTTGACATTCTCAGAGTATAATGACAAGTTGGACTTATAATTAGGTTTTGAAATGAAGACGATTCTAGGAATAGCAAAACGATCGAGTTTACGTTTATGAAAATTTAATTCGATGACGGTTGAAATGATAGGAGTTGGCGAGGGGAATTAATTTCGTAAGTGGAAAATTTGTGATGCACCACCAAAATAAAGTTCTGGCCTGCAATACCCTGAGTAGGAAGTATATAGGCTGATGATGATGACTAAAATAAAAATGCATTTGCTATAGTTTGCAGCTGATTTTTTTTTTACTACGCCGTAGTCGATTTTTGATTGACTACGCCGTAGTCTTTTTAAAATTACATTTAAGGTGGTTGCAGAGTTGTCAATTTCATACAAAACTTTGTCGTAGAACACTCGTAGACGGTATTAATAAAAGTAATGTTTCATATATTATGGAAAAGTAGCTTAGAAAATCTAGATTGCGCGTATCAAATCGCACCCTGTACCCAGTAGGTATACCCATTGACTGTCAGTGTCTGTCATGTAAGTGAACTCTGAACCAAACATAAAATAAAGTGACCTTGACCGTGACCTTTCACCGAGGAATTCGGTTACGGACTGTTGATCCCACTGCTTTGTACCACTAGTGGTTCCAGTAGGATTTTCAAGTGCTGATGTTCCCACTGCTTGACATGGGTACGTATCAGATCACCTAACACGCCGCCCGTGGAATAACTTGCTCGGCCAGTGGACAATCTATGTGCGGAGCGCGACACGTAATCATTTTGTGCTCTCCTTTAAGGGTCGGCACTACCCTAATCGGGCAAAACAGGGTTCGGCGTTCCGACTTTTGAGGATAGTAAATAGCTATATTTAGAAACAAAATTAAGACCATCGCTTCTCTAAAAGATGAAGTACAAGATGAACAAAAAAAATTTCAGTAAAATTGTGTAGTTACATCAGAAAGTAATCGAGAATTTCATGAAAAACTCTAGAATAGCACTGCCGCGTTCCGAGTCCTGTGATTTAGTGAAACGAAATAAAACAACAAAATATATTTATAATCAATGGCAAAACATCAAAGAACACTTTAAACAAATCAGTTTTTCGATATGACTTCTAGTTTTTTTGCAATTTGTTACCAAAAATCACATATTTTTTTGGATGTTTTCTTCATACAAATTACTATGGGCCGTCAATCGTTCGAAATCAATGCGAATAGTCCGGTGACCGGCAAAACCCAACCCTGTCTTAGAAGATTAATGAACAATTCCATTTTTAGCTAAAGTAGGCAAAGTAACTTATAAAAAACCGGGCAAGTGGGTGTCGGGCCACATGCAGTGTAGGGTTCCGTAGTTGCCCGTCACGATATGTGGACTTAGAAGTGCATTTTATAAATTGGTCGACTATTACTCGTAAATTTTTGTCCCCTTTATTATATTAGAATAACTGTAAGTTTATTACTATTGTTACTAGCAAACTAAGGATTGATAATCTGAATTCATCATCATCATCGTCAGATATGTTTTAAATAAGAATGGAATAAGAGTGAATTCTGTACCGTAGTAGGTGACTCAAACGATTGACTTCGAAAGTCATTTGCACGACAGAATTTTGCGCGAAAAGACATTGCGCGATACAAGAAAACACAAAGGAATTTCACAAAAGTTACTGTCTGGTCACTGTTTGGTAGTTTTTGGTTATTTTGGTAATTTATGGTAGTTTTTGAGTCTTTCGGTAGTTTTTGGTAAATTTTCGTACAAAAATATCCAAAAAGTTATTTTGGTAGATTTTCGTACTTTTTGGTAGTTTATGGTTAATTTGGTACTTTTTGGTTTATCTCATTTCATTTCATTTATTTACCTTAAATTGTAGGTAGGTACATAAGTTACAGATGGTAAGTACAGAGTACCTATTAGTCACACTACAACATAATTTATAAACATTAAGAAAAAAATAGATTTAAACAATAGGTGCCGGACAATAACTTAATTATTTATTTTTTATTTTTATTTATTTCCTTTTTGGAGAACTTACAGCTAAACAACAATTGGATTTCAAAAGACAAATTGATAGTCAGATGCTGACAACAAGTTCCCACATATAAAAATAGAAAGAAAAAAAAGAAGACATATAATAAGCAATGTTAAAACATCTCTAGGGTATAACAACATTATTATGGGCCATCAAAAAAGCTACATGCTAGAATATTTTTAACTCTATTGGTGCTTGTACAAAACAAATCAATATCGAAGTCCATGCAAATGTCGTTGACTACCACCTTTCAGTACTACAATTAAATTAGTTAAATGTTATAAAGTCAGTTCAATGTGATTAGTTAAAAATTATAATAACCTTATTGAGGTACAAATAATCGATCTGCAACCTGCAACACATTTTTTTCTACTCAGATTGATGCCTGTTTGTTTACTTATACTGAAGAAACTAATTAAAATCATAGGGACACTGTTCGATTAATAATTCTTTTACCTTCTTCAGAAATTTCTTGTCGGCTTTAATGTCATCTGGTATTTTACTATACACAAGAACAGTATTCGACTTTATTTTGTAGTCCTTTGCATCGATGCTAGTCGGTAATTTGGTACCAGTAGCTCATTTTTGCGAGTTACATTTAATCTCTTGCTACGGAATACTACGGGGTATCGTCTCACGATTTTGCACGGATCGAGGATATATACAACAAAGCTGTCACAGTGAGTAATTTAAAGTCGGTAAACAAGGATCGGCATGACACCCTTACTGACTGAATTCCGCTTACGATTCGAATGCACCTCTTTTGCAAAACAAATATTTTATTTATGTCAACAGATCCACCCCGTAGCCAAGCCGTCAAGAACTCTTTTGTTTTTATGGTAGTTTTTGGTAATTTTCATTTTTCTATCAAATATTACCAAAAAGTATAAAAATCTACAAAAATAACCAAAAACTACGAAAATCTACCAAAATAACCAGAAACAACGAAAAACTACCAAACTAACAAAAAACTACCAAAAAACCAGAAACAACAAAAAATATTTACTAAACTCTACCAAAAACTACCAAAACCTACCAAAAGAACCAAAAATTACCAAAAGAACCTAAAGAACTATTGACATTGTACTAAATTTTTTTTATCTTTAAAATTACTTCTTGTTAATATTGCTGTGCCCTTTTAGGATTCATAAACCCACTTTAGCTACTAAGTAACACCTATATTATGTTCTTGTGTAGCACAATGTCCTTCAGCGTGACTAAAATTACTGCTGAAATCTACCAAAATCTACCAGTCCTGTTTCAAATTCTACTTAAATTCTACCAAATAATATTTATGTCGTTACAGATGGTCAAAATTTTATATGAAACACGTTTTTGTACAAAATATTATAAATTTTATCTAAACGCTCATCATTACACATGTTATTTTCGCATTTTTGTATAATTTTTATTGGTTTTTATCACTTTGTAACATGGATGCTTTAATTTTCAAATATATATTAAATTAGGTCGTCCCTATGCAAGTTTAAATTTAGTACAGTTTTCTGTGTCTCATAAGCAGAATCCGAAATTTTGGTAGCACTTTTAATAATGTCAAACGGATTGCACGTTTATCGACTTCCGATTGTGTCGATATACGGGAAATTTTTTATCACTGCGGTTAACTCCAGCATGTATTCTACTCATCAAACTGAACAACTTTCACTATGGAGCTAACTTCAAAAGAGCGAAAAAAAAATCTGCTGTCCTATACAAAACTGCAGTACCTACATATTCGACTCAAATGTATGGTACAGCTGATTTATTTTCGCTATTTTGAAGTTCGATACCATGCTGAAGTTATCCGCAGTGATATAAAATATACTTACCCGTATATCGACATTATTGGAAGTCGATAAACATGCAATGCCTTTGACATATTAAAAGTGCTAGGTACCAAAATTCCAACTCTGCTCAGAAGCCCTCTTTTGTAAAAAAAAACAACATTAGGCGATATGATTAATATTTGCTGTACTAGAAGTGAGTTCGGTGGCGCGTTGCGGAGAGGACTCTCAATCAAGAGGTCCGAGTTCGAATCCGCACGGACAACATGCCACGTACCAATGAGTTTTTCTAACTTATGTACGTATTACCGACTGCTCTCAAATGGTGAACGAAAACATCGTGAGGAAACCTGCATATGCAGACGAAGAAATTCTGATGTATATTATGTGAAGTCTACCAATCCGCATCGGGCACGCGTGGTGGACTAACGCCCAAACACCCTCCTAGAAGGTAGGCCTGTGCCCTGCAGTGGGACGTATATAGGCTGATGATTATGATGATGATGTACTAGAAGTTCCGGAAAACTTGCAAACCCTGCAATCGTTTTCTCAGCCATTCGTATTGCCAGCTTAGATTTTATTAGACGGAATCCTTGCATTTTTAAATACATAAAATTTACGAATACCCAATTTCAACTAAAATCTACTAAACAATTTTGCCCTAAATCTACCAATAAAGAAGAAATCTACTAAAAGTGGTCACACTGATGTCCTTTTGCGCAAATGTTTTTGAAGGCAATCGTTCCAGTTACTGCAAAATTTACTTTTATTCCGTGCTTAAAATATTATATCTGACGATGATTATGATGATAAAAGATTACAAACCCTTCGTTTGCTAATACCTAAACTTATAATAATTTCTTTATTTTGTAAAAAGTTTTAATTTGTTCTGTTATAATAATTTTAAGTTTTTTTTAGCCTGAGTAATACTGTGATCTAATTAGTTGGAACCCATCCTATCATACCACCAGGGGTGATCTTTGATCAGTCACATTATAGGTCCATTACGCACGGTACTGTACTGTTGCTGTAAATGTCAATTTCGACCTACGGCTCTCAAATCCAGATGCTGCAGGAGTATTGCCACGCACAACCAAACATTCAACATTAATTTAATGTGGTAAAATCTGCCTTTCGGGTAGTAGGTACCCTAAATTCGGTCGGACCTACGAACCTGCCAGGATAGGATCGGCCGACCAGACTTTTTAGGCCTTACTAATTGGCCTCTAGACCAACAGACTAGTTACGTCCTTTAACTCAACGATTTAAAATGTTGTGTCACCAGGTAGGGTTCTCTTTTTTCTTCACACCAGTAAACGTGCCAGCCAAGCTGCGCCGCGCGCTGCAGCCGACCAAGTTTTTTGCAAGAAATTTATTACCAAAAGCTATCAAATTGATTTGTTCATTAATCTTATAAGATAGGGTTGAGTGTTGTCGGCCACCGGTCTTTTTCTTTTGACAGATATGTCAAACGGGCCGTAGGTAGTGCCGACCCTTAAGGTGGTTGGAGAGCTGTCAATTTCATAAAAAACTTTGTCGTATACCTAACACTCGTAGACGGTGTTAATAAAAGTAATGTTTTATTTATATGGAAAAATAGCTTAGAAAATCTAGTTTGCGCGAATCAAATAATATTTACAATTTGTAATATAATTACGAAGATATAAGGGTTTGAAATTTTGTATGAATAATTTCAAAGCGTGATATCTTCGTAATAATATTATAAATTGTAAATATTATTTGATATGCGCAAACTAGATTTTCTAAGCTATTTTTCCATATATAAAACATTACTTTTATTAACACCGTCTACGAGTGTTATACGACAACGTTTTGTATGGACGGAAACCACCTTAAAAGTTTTTTCTTTGTGGAATATTTACTTATGTGCTGGAATACCGTAACGTTCGTGTCGCGCTTATGATTTGTACCAAATTCAGAGTACATTTTGCACCTGTGATTCCCACGGACAACGACGTAGCAAATAAGTGTAATTTATGGACGAATTAACCTATAAATAAAATATCTTTGTTTTTATTTACTTTTCATTTTATTGAGAAACACTCAAGTTTTAATCAAGGGACTATTTTAGTAGTTTTACTTTTATTTTGTCGTGATAATCAAAATATGTTTACCATGAAAGGAAACAAAGAGAAATGGCATAATTTGTTCTGCAATTTTACTACTTCATGAACTGTTACTTACATTTTAGAATGAAAACATTTTGTAAGGTATATCGAAACACCCTAAGTTATATTTTCAAAAATTAGGGGTTTATTATAATAAATATTAGGGAGTGGTTTAACCCGGTTCGTATCGGAATGACCTATAAGCAAAATGTCCTACGCATCACAACGTCCTAAAAGCAAAACGACCTATTATCAAAACGACCTAAAAGCAAAACGGCCTATTAGCAAAACGTCCTAAAAGCAAAACGACCTGTTAGCAAATGGGACTAATATCAAAAAGACATGTTAGCAAAATCCATCATTTGGACCATAAAACTGAACAACTTTTACTATACAGGGTCCAACTTAATATGCCGACACTATTTTAAGGGGATGTACAGACCATCAAACTGAACAACTTTCTCTATGGGACCAACATTGAAATCGCGAAAAAAAAATCAGCTGTCCCATACATTTGGCTCGAGTAAGTTTGCAGTTTTGTATGGAACAGAAGATTTTTTTTCGCGATTTCGATGTTGGTCCCATAGAGAAAGTTGTTCAGTTTGACGGTCTGATCATCCCCTTAAAAAAGTGTCAGCATATTAAGAAGGACCCTATATAGTTAGACAACGTCCAAAAAAAATCTGTTGTCCCATAAATTTGTGTAGAATCGGTATTCCTAGTTTCAAAACTAAACAGGCAGTAAAATCGATATTAAATTAAATTAAAAATTAAATTAAAAATTATTTATTTCAGACAACACAGATCCATTGGGGTTAGTAACAATTGTGCCTTAGTCTAAGTTAGTTACAATATGTGACTTCACGAGCCTATCCCAAATTCAAACTCAAGCAAGAGTAGAGATATTGAAGTACATTCAACATTCAGCCTGGCGTAACAAGATACAACGTCCCTGGCGTAACATGACATTACACTACATACTTATAATATTCAAAGCACACAATTGGTTTTCGGAGAGCAACACAGCACAGGAGTGGTATTTTTGAGTCACAAGTTTAATTAGTAATGTGAAAGTGTCATAAACTACTATGGAAATTATGCATCATTCGACTATGATTTTGAAAGTGTGAGATTCGGAAATTGCACTCCTGCTCTGTCAGGCACGGCAGAAAATCAACGCCTTGCTTACCAAGTAAGGCAATATGTTGAGTCGTGTCCTTTTTACCATCGCGGCACACACCGCTACCACCTACTATTTCTTTTACTGTACTGTGTTTGTTTCGTGTGTGCCTTTAATGGTGAATAAAGTTTTTTCTTTCTTTCTTTCTTTTCTTTAAGACAGAGGTGAGAGCGACAGGTCACTTCTAAACGTCAAATTGGCGGTTATCTCCATTAACTATTATTATTGTTGGTTTATGGCGCGCTCCATACAAACGTAGTCTGGTGATATTTTCAATAATATCCAATCAAAGTCAATGAAATTTTTCAGAAACAATTTAGAAACTAATCTCTATGTTCGTATGATGTCAGATTTTCGTTAAAATATACAGTTTTAATGCTAGTATTAATTTAAGATTTGTATGGAAATCTTTGAGGCACTGTAACTTAAAAACTATACATTTTAACGAAAATCTGACTTCATACGAACATAGAGATTAGTTTATTGATTGTTTCTTGTTTCTGAAAAATGTCATTGACTTTAATTGAATAGTATTGAAAATATCACCGGACTACGTTTGTATGGAGCGCGCCAACGGTAATATACCCTTAACAGACATGTACATGTCTGTTAAGGGTATATTACCGCCACTACCATCGCTGGTGTTTTGTGAACGCCCCTTTCTCTATAGTTCCCTAACTGATCCCTACTGCAGTCAAGAACTGCAGCAGATTGCCAATAGGGAGTCTGTATCTCATCTGGTGACAGAACCTGTCTACCAAGATGTATACTACATTTGCACATTAGTGGGCCACATTCGCATACCAGATGAAAGATAGTTTCCATTTCCTCCTTGCAGAATCTGCAGCAGGTTGAGTCATTTAGTTTCAGCGTGAGCATATTATGTTTATTTAGTATGGTTATCTCCATAGTACCTCACTCAAATGTGACGTTTAGAAGTGGCCTGTGTCGCTCTCACCTCTGTCATGTCACGCAGGCTGGTCAAACGAATCTCCGAATAGTAAAACAGGTGCTACCCAACGCTGTCACCCGTCCAAGAACATAAATCACTATATTTAACTTTGAAGCACATACGTAACATTTTTAAACCACAGTAGGTTAGTACCTACTCGGAGTAGAAAGTGTGTTTTTAGGGTTCCGTACCCAAAGGGTGAAAACGGGACTCTATTACTAAGCCTACGTTGTCCGTCCGTCCGTCTGTCTGTCTGTCTGTCCTACCTATTTAGGGCTGTAACTTTTGAACTGTTGAAATGTGCGTTATTATAGCGGATTTGTTAACAAATAATAAAAATGTCAATAAGTTTAAAATTAAGGGGGGTCCTCATACAAGAAACTACTTTACATAACCGTTTTTTCTTTTCGCTCTATCGTAAAGACGGTCATACGTATACAAGCGTCAAACTTGGTGTGATTATAGAGCAAACTCTACAGTATAACAACAAATAATAAAAAACGGCCAAGTCTGGTTTCGTGTAACGGTCGGGTCAGGAGAAGACCAACTTTTTTGTAATTTAATATGTGGTGTAGTACGGAACCCTCGGTGAGCGAGAAGCCGACTCGCACTTGACCGGTTTTATTAGCATGCATGAGTAGTTAACTCAGGTTAGAGTAGGAAGTGTGTTTAGCATGCATGAGTAGGTACAAATGCGATAGACATGCGATAGCGATACTCGTACTAATAATTGGCACTCGCGGGAATATGGGTCAGATGTGTGTTGTTCAAACTAGAGTTGCCGCGAATAGTGTTTATAGCGAATAGTCGAATACCGATTAATCGCCATTCACTTTGGCGAATAGTCGAATAACTCGACATTACTATTCGACATAAAAAAAAACATTAAACACATTAAAAATATTTCTAATTTCTTCTAAGGTTGTGAGAAAAGACCAATAAGAATAGATTTTCTATTTTAAGTAAGCTTGCTAAACGATACTTAATCACACCAGCAAGCTCTGTTTATTCAGAAAGACTATTTTCCGAGGCAGGTTTAATTTACGAGGAAAAACGAAACCGACTTGCTCCAGAACGTGCAGAAAAAAATGTTTTTTTGCACCACAATCTGCCTCTGTTGGATTTTAAATATTAATTAAAAAGCCTTACAAATTTAATTTCATGAATATCATAAGCACAGGCACATATTACAGATAATAATTGATATTGTGTATTGTTTTATTAAGGAAAATAATTTAAAAAATGATAATTTTTAACTCATTAGTTCTTTTGTTCGTTAAAAGTTTATTTTCGACGACTATTCGCCGAATGCCGAATAATACTAGCTATTATTCGGTATTCGACGAATATAAAAAAAATGACGAGTAATGCCGAATACCGAATAATAGCGAGTATTCGCGGCAACTCTAGTTCAAACTAGATTACAATCTCGATAACCGACTACTTACTTAGGAACATAGGGATATTAGGTGCTTACTGTTTAAAAAAATATTGTTAACTGCAAAAAATCATTTATAGTTATAGCAAGGATTTGACCATCCCTGGACGCAGGGTGGACGCTATCATCCGCGGGCAAGGAGCCGATGGAGGCGAACGAAACGGATTTCCTTTTAATTCTTCGGACGATTCGTCCGATTCGCCGCGGATAAGTGTGCGAGGTGTCATAGAATTCCATACAAAGAATTCTAAAATTAGATTCTTTCGCCTTCTTCGGGTCGTTCGCCGCGGATGAATATGCGTCCTCCTTAAGGAGATCGTGAGTTTTTGTTTAGTGTCTTAAATAAAATATACAAAAATTAATGTTCTTACATAATTGACCGAAGGTATGATGCTGCAATGTTTACGTTTATTTAATTTTTATTTTAATCTTGAAAAAGTAAATTTTTAGAATGTTTTCATCCCATTCTTATTTAGGAATGACGAACTTGTCGGAAAAAGTAAAAAAACACCTACAAATATTGAAGCCCATTATGCTCACGACTATATAATAATTATTCTTAAGGGGCTACCTGCCGGTTTTGGGTAACTTTGTAACCATTTTATTCATTAACTATGGCACTTTTTGAGCTGAAAAATAAACTGAACCATCTACAGGATATGAGAAGTGATGTGTTTTTTCTAGAAATCGATTGTAATGAATAAAACCGAAGAAAAGGGACTCTAAAGTCACCCCTTTTTTTCCAGTTCTAACCATTTTACTCTTACATTGTATTGTTCACAATACAATTTAGAATGATGTGGTTTTCTTACTTTTTAGAAATTATTAAAAAATCATCTAATTTTCCAAAGAAAACAGCTAAATTCTGACCGGAGCCACGCGCTCGTTCGCATCGATTAGTATGGAGAGTCGTGGTCCAGGGCCGATACGCCTTAAAATTCAGTTTCAAGTATCATAGGATCCACTGAGCCTATTGATCACAGTGAACTTCAGCGTGCTACTCAATCCACTGGTGGATCGAGATAGTGGATCCTACAGAACAGAGGGGAACATTCACGTTTTACTAGTAGAACCAAAACTCTGCCCAGTTTAACGGGAAGTGAGCCCGTCGTCACTTAAGTTATAATTATAATGGGCAGTGGGTACAATAAAGTCTGTGGTACAATAGAGATGCGTCGAAATTGAACCATGCATTTGGTTTCCTTTGTTTTCCTAAAATATGTATTGAAAAATGTTGTAAATCTACAAACGAAGATTCTTTTTAACTATTTTCATAATACCTAATAAATAATAAATATCTTGGACATTGTCACACAAATTATCTAGTCACATTTAAAGTACCAGAAACTAGCCTGGACTTGTATTATGATGACTAGACAACGATATAGAATACAATAATAATATAGATACAAACATCCATGACTCGGGTACAAATATTATTCTAGGGTAATAATTTATTATTATTATCGGGTAATAATAACGGAATAAAAATAATCCTAGTCTATCAAAGATTAGTTTATGTCACATAGTCGCGTGTCGTGGTCGTGGTACCTAATGACAAAATTGTCAGCCTTGGAACTTTCCTTAATGCCATGACTCAATGTATGCCGCCATAGAGGTTTTCTATTTTTATGTTCAATAGAAAAAGTTAGTCATCTAGGTCTTACACAAAAGTTACGAGGTCATACGCTACATTCATTTACGATTACAAAAGTCGTCTTAGTTTAGGCCATATATATTTTTTATTATTCTTAGCATAGTTATATGCTCACGACTATATTCCCCGAGGGGGTAGTCAAAGATATTCTGAAACCTCAAAACATCCACGTTTCACTAGTAGTACCGAAACTATGTCCAGTGTGACGGGGAGTGAGCCCGTCGCCACTTGTAATGGACAGTAGGTACAACACATGCCTCGAATTGAACCATGCAGGTTTCCTCGCGATATTTTCCTACATTGAAAAGCTATTGAAATCGTACATAAATTCCGAAAAATTCATTGGGACGAGTCGGCCTGGACGGGGATCGAACCATCGCCTGCTGCACGGCAGGCAAGATTTGAATTATATGATAAAATAGAGGAAAAGAGGAGGAGCAGGGCAGGATGGCAGGAGTTAAGGAATCATTCCTAGAGGACGTACGCAAAATATACGAGAAAATAGGATTGAGTTTTCTCTGATCCCCGCTACCCAATCCGAAGCGTAGTCCTAGCAAGTTCAAAGCCTTTAGGGTTGAACCTCATTTAACAGCACATCATCGCATTTTTCCGTCGCTCCATCCTTTTCTGTCACAAAGGAACGTCATTAGCTAGAGTAAATAAGATAGACGGAACGCGACCGCACGCGGCCTTACTATCGCGCGCGTTTCTTTTCGCTTTCCGTCTATCTTATTTACTCTAGCTAACGACGTTCCTGCGAGTGACAGAAAAGGATGGAGCGATCAGATAGGCAGGAGCGATGGAAAAATGCGATGCTGTCTTTTAAATGAGGTTCAACTTCTTCTTATTCTTCTTTGCACTTTCCCGCTTTATGCAGGGTCGGCTCTTCTAATCATGCGGCGCCAGGACAATCTGTCCTGGGTTGTCGGGTCGGGCAAGTTAAATGAGGTTCAACCAAAGACTTCTATTATAACAGAAGTCAGTTATAATAGAAGTCTTTGGGTTCAACCCTTAGGTATGGGTGAGCCCTTGGGCAAGTTGCTTCAGTTCTTTCACTGGTTTAGTTGACCTCTAAGGGCGCTTCGCCGCCGTCACGGTGTGTTCCCCGATAGTCCACAGTAATAAGCTGATCTTGAGTAACGGTGTAAAATACATCAAAAAAACATCTTGATGAAATATATATACGCGATCCTATCTGCTCTTTAACGATGTTGAACTTCGAAGCTAAATTATTAGTGATTAATATTATAATCACCACTTTTGAAGAGTGGTGATTAATATTATAATCACTGACCACATACAAAAAACTAATATTAAAGTTATATTTAACTCACATGTTGCTTGAACAGCCAGTTGTTGCCAGTGGCGACGGGCTCACCCCCCGTCACATTGGACAGAGTTTAGGTACTTCTGGTGAAACGTGGATGTTCTGAGGTTTCAGAATATCTCTGACTACCCCCTTTGGGGAATATAGTCGTGAGCATATGCTTATGCTATGCTTATGTTGCTTGAACATTATTAATGATAATTGTTGTATAATAAATGGTAAACTATATTGACACAAAATATATGAACAGTCTACACTATACCCTAATTGAGTCTATAAAAATTACCCATATTTCCCTTTCATCGTGCGTGGTAGTGTAGTTAGACATCGATCAAATAAAGTAACCAATTAAAAATAATATGTAACAATATTGTATTCGTAACAAAAATGTAATTGTTGTAAAAATGTAATTTCAACACACAGCAACGATATTATGTTATGTCCAAAAGCTTTAGCCTGCATTTCCATCAGAGATGTGCGAAGTAGCGAGGCGGTGAGCGAGGAAAAAATCGGCCAATGAGAGTGCTTCAAATTCTCAATGACGTGATCGAGCGAGCGCGCTATTGGCGGATTGTTTCCTCGCTCACAGCCTCGCTACCTCGCACATCTCTGGTGGAAACGCAGCCTTAGGTTAGGAAGCAGTGTGTGGCGCACAGCAGTATTTGTATACCGGATTTGTCTGTCCCTTTCAGTGACAATTTTTAAAAGGTTGTACGTGTATACTTTTGTTGCAAACTATACCTAACCACACTCACATGGGGTAGTGATAGCAGTATCGTGTGGTTAATAGCACCCACCCGGTCAATGTCAACCCCTTTGTCCATAACTAATCTATTGACAAGGCTTCCCTAATAGTCAGCTACACGTAGGTACAAAAGCAGTTTGATAAGTAAAATGTATACAGACATTTGTTGAAATTACATCGAAGTGACCATATACCGAATTTAAAATTACATAATTATTAAACAGGAGTGCCATTTTTGAAACTCATACGTTGAACTCGATTTAACTTTCAAAAATCACACTTCAGGAGTGCGATTTCAGCGAATGAGATTAAAGGCAATGTGCGGAATACATTACAGCGATTTTATCGAGCGATAATATCGCTGATTTTATCATCGTTTTTTTCTTTTGGCTCTATTGTAAAAACGGTAATACATACAAGCGTCAAACTTGGTGGGATTGATTATTGAGCAAACTCTACAACAAAAAATTATAAAAACTGGCCAGTAAAAACCCTCGGTGCGCGAGTAGCCCGACTCGCACTTAACCGGTTTATTTGATAAGCTACCTGATTTTATTTAAAAAAAATTGGTATAGGTTTCTTTTACTATACCTACTTAAGGGCCTATGTCGAAAAATAATTGAAGCGAAATGGGCATGTGATAGCTTATATTACCGCCTGATGCGAGAGAAAGAGATGGGGCGGCGCGCGAAACTGGACCGACGCAAGCGTAAAACCGACTTTATTTAAATTGTGATTGTACTATTTATGTAAGTTCAGTTCTGCTCCAAAGAAACTTTTTAAAATATCATTCCCTTTTTTGTAAATCAAGTCTTGTGTTTCTACTATTCACCGTTTAGCAGTTCCAAGCGTTTAAAAATAAAGACGGAGGCTACTTTGGCTTATTTTTCTATCGAGGAAATGTGTGTTAATCGTGTTTTGGCTCCAATCAAAACTTCAATTATATGTTCAATTTACACATATCCACAAATCATACTCCTACTGTTAGGACTTCATGATATATGACGCTTTGAAGAATCCTATGTTTTTTCACATATCCTCTTAAATACAATCACTTGGACAGAACAAACGAAAATTAGTCATGTCTTCGGTGTAATTTATCTATGGTAAACCATATAATTATTAAGTACAGTAAACATGATCAAATAGATCGATGGAACTATGCGTGTCATTATAATATTAATATAATAACCAGTGATCGGAATGTCGGGGCATTTTTTGAGCATACAAGTATGGATACGCCTTGAATTTCAAGGAAATATCCGGATTTAATAAATTTGGATAAAAATTTCACGGGATTTACTGGGATTACCTATTTAGATGTCAAGAGACGTTTTTTTTAAATCAAGAGTATTAGCAGCGCATACTAGAGTAGTTGTACTTTTGACATGTACCGCGCTTAGGTAAATATGTTGACCGTTATTAAACAATGATATTAAGTAACTAAATTAGTAGTTAGTGCACCAAAGCGTTGCCACTTTGAAGATGTCTGCAGGCTTCTTTGATTTCAGTTAAGTCGTTTATCTATGGTGAGCGGACACATCCGTGACGTATAAATTAACCATAAATAAAATAAATAAATACCTAAATAATAAAAATCTTTATTTGCATAGTGAAAGTGAAGAGATTAATATGGTGTGACGCTATCCGATCTGGGCTGATTAAACATCAACCCTGTATAATATGATATATACCTACAGGGTATTTAAAAGCGGGGTGCAAATATTTAAGGGGATGATAGTTGATACCATTTAGAACATTTTGAGCCATACATGTCTTAGACGAAGTCTGATTGTTGATTTTTAAATGCAATTTTTATTTTTATTTTTGAAAAAACCCGATCTTGACATTTAATTGCCAACAGTGCCCCTATCTATTTATGTTGGTATGTTAATTGTTTTTTATGTTGGTATGTTAATTGTTTTATTTTTTTGGGGTTGTCAGATGTGTATTTAATCTAATGAATCAAGTTTCAGGCGCCTGTGTTATTGGAAAAAAATTCTAAACTCTTTCGAAGTCGTAAAAACTTTAAAAATTGTAACCGTACAACATCAGACATTAAAATAAAAAATAAATGTGTGTTATACACACAACTTTTCTTTTTATTCCAGCTTAAATGCTGACTTTCGAACTTTTTTGAGAAAAACGCTAAAAAAATCACCATTAAATTGCGTGATGCATAATTTTTTTTGGGGCGTAGGGAGACCTCTTCTATCCAGCAATTCAATTTGGCCAACGATGCCACAAACTTAAATTTTAATGAAATTAAGTATCGTTTTATTTTACTCCCAAGTCCCAACATTTTAACACGTTCGTGGGCAGTGACGGCTATTACCGTAAAAATGGATTGTGAAAATTGACAGTACGGTATAAACCGTTCGTATT
Organism: Agonopterix heracliana; assembly: GCA_963693445.1. Lineage (NCBI taxonomy): Eukaryota > Metazoa > Arthropoda > Insecta > Lepidoptera > Depressariidae > Agonopterix > Agonopterix heracliana. The sequence continues at coordinate 3,327,253 of OY856323.1, read as the reverse complement.
CAAGCACCATTAAAAAACACTACGGTCATAACAGACTGTTTTTCATACGATTACCGGGTAAACCACACCTACTGCCATTTTGTGTAGGCATTCCACTGCACTACTGCCAAAATTAAGCGTTGTAGAAACCTTTTTTTTTGGGCCTCACACTCGCAAAATCAATAGTGCACACACTGACAGTACGGTTTTGACCGTCGTTTTTGTATGAACGGCATATCGTCGCAGGGAGCGTGTGCGCTTGTTTATGCGGATTACTTTCGCAGTAAAAGTGACCTGTGATAATCTTAATTGATAATACACATATTATATTCATAAATTTGCATGGACAACGTAATAAAACGTAGTAAATTGCAGTAACAAAATTTTTTGTGACAAAAATATGTTCCTGATAACGCAATATCGTACCTACCTAACTATTTTGTATCGCAAAGTAAAATTTGGTAAGATATTTAAAACAAAAATCGTTGTGATAATTTTTTAATAATGGGTTATTCATACAATACCTACATAATATTAGGTATAATCAATTTCTTCGATCACGCATAAGAAACCTTATCTTTCGTATCTATCCCTATCTCGTACGACACCCATAGGAAAAATGGTATTATGGTTTATGTTGTGCTTGTGCTCAATGTTATTTTTTCTCTTTAATTGCCTCGATTGCGAAAAGAGAAGACAAGCATCACGCCAGTGTCCAGATGATCTAGTGCTGAAGTCTTGAAGAAGTTCAATTTTATGATGGATGATGATTTCGCTGCGAAGACCAATCACCTATCTAAGGCATAGCCTAGCGTAGCATATGCTCATGACTATATTCCCCGAGGTAGTCAGAGATATTCTGAAACCTCAGAACATCCACGTTTCACTAGGTTAGGTATTTATCTAAGGTAAACTCATTAAACTCAAAATACTTAAGTTCGTGATAATATTACCGTCCTCATTTTCAATAAAAATAACTATACCTAATTAAAACGTCTTTTATTGAATAGATTTAGAGATTTATTTAGAGACTAATACTGTTATAGTGATACTTTTGGTAATTTGTTAATTATGCTACAACCGTACTGTCACTAACATTAATGTAAATGCATTGAAATCAGTGACATTACGGCCAATACCGTACAGCTATAACCGTACTGTCACTGATGTTAATATTATTCAGTATAGAAGTGGCAGTACGGCCATTACCGTACCACTGCAATAACCGTACTGTCACTGATGTTAATACTATTCAGTAATAGCAGTGGCAGTACGGCCATTACCGTACTACTGCAATAACCGTACTGTCACTGATGTTAATACTATTCAGTAATAGCAGTGGCAGTACGGCCATTACCGTACTATGTCTATAACCGTACTGTCACAATCTTCGATGTCATTAAGGCTGAGTATTGTCAGTACGGTTTTGACAGTCGTGTGAATTTGTATGGGAATTTCCAGTGACATTTCAGGATTTGCACTGCCCACGAACGTGTTAAACATTTTTAGAGCATTTTAATTAGACGGCCAACTGCAACGGCAACAAAACATTATTTTATATGGTAATGAAATCTCGAAAAAGTAATTTGGGATCGAATAATAATATTGAAATTGGTTAACCGACTGATTTTATTGAGATTTTGTCCTGGGTGATTTAATAACGACGACCCGGTTGGTGTAATGGTTACCACGCCAGACTGCCAAACCAGGGTCCTGGGTTCGAATCCCGGTTCGGTCATGGATGTTATATGTTCGTGCCGTTGTTGTATGGTTTCCATAATAAGCCTTTAGTGCTAGTTTGGGATCATTACAATGTATGTGCCTGTGAGCGTTATTTATTATTTATTATTATTATTATTATAACAGTGAGCTTATGTAATACTAGAGGGATAGCTTCATGAAAACAATACTCAAAAATGCGCAACCACTTCAGAGTTTCAAAGATGTAGCTTGGAAATCGATACATACGCCATATGTTTGTCTCGTTTCTTCTGCCGTCAAAAAAATTACGACGAAATGAGAAAGACGTTATTATTTTAAAAACGTCAGTAAATACGGCCACAGTTGCCAGTGGTTAGAAATAATTTCCCCAGAATTAATTACTGAATTTATTACCTGAATTCTAAACTTGAATGTATAGGCTCTGTGTGTTCTGAACAGATTTAGGTATAATTAAACTTTAAGTAATATATCATATTACACAGGGTTGATTGATGTTTAATCAGCCTAGATCGGATAACGTCACCATTCACTATGCAAATAAAGATTTTTATAATTTAGGTATTTATTTATTTTCGTTTATGGTGTCAACTTCGATTTCACGAAAAAAGAAATCAGCTGTCCAATACATTTGAGTCGAGTCGGTCGGTACTGCAGTTTTGTATGAAACAGCTGATTTTGTTTTCACGCATTTCGATGTTGGCTCAATAGTGAAAGTTGTTCAGTTTGATTAGGGGAATGAATGGTAAAGTTATCTGGACTGATTAAAACATAACCCTGTATGAAATAACGAAAAGGGTACCGAAACTCCCAACAGTGTGGGAAAATCAAAATCGTATTTACTTGCAACACTGATGGCAAAAACAATGCGTGAAAAATTTATTTAGTTTTTTAATGTTATTTTGAATAATCTTAACAAAAATAGTAAACTTACTTGTGAAAAGTAACACCACTTCCTTTATTATTCTTTTCCGACTGTGATTTACAAATTTTTACGGCGCATTTCCCCATTTTGGTAGCTTAATTTAAACGTCACGGATATGTCCGCTCACCATAGATAAACGTCTGAACTGAAGTCAAAGAAGCCTGCAGACATCTTCGAAGTGGCAACGCTTTGGTGCCCTAACTACTAATCTAGTTAGTTAATATCATTGTTTAATAACGGTCAACATATTTATCTAAGCGCGGTACATGTCAAAAGTAAGTACCAGGCGGCGTGTTTCAAAGGTGCGGCCTCTAGTATGCGCTGCTAATACTCTTGATTAAAAAAAACGTCTCTTGACATCTAAATAGGTAATCCCAATAAATCCCGAGAATTTTTTATCCATATTTATTAAATCCGGATATTTCCGGGAAATTTGGCGTATCCAAACTTGTATGCTCAAAAAATGCCCCGACATTCCGATCACTGATAATAACGTCTAAAACGTTCGGCATTGACGTTGGCTTTGTTACAAGGACAAATGAATAATTTGTTTTTGTTTGAGGGCCAATGCTATGGTCATTCATAATTTTCTTGTATTGAATGTCGGGTAAATAAAGTTTCTAATGCTAACTAAACTAATATCTAAGTATTGTGGAGTCGCGTTGTCGATCTGCTATAGGGCAGTCACGTTTGTTGGTTGCCCCCTCCCAGCTCGACAGCGGGGCTCCAGTGGTGGCTCAAGATAGTGTTCTTTTATAAGAACAACCCTTGAAGTCACCAAAATATCAATATAACCGTACAACGTCAAGCACTTTTGCTATAAAAACTCGACATTGGCAAAATCATCATTAACCAAAGATGGCAGCCATTTTTTTAAAAATAGAATAGAATAGAATCTAAGTATTGTTATTTAAGAGGATCCTAGCCTCCAGTGCTGCTTTCAATAGTATTTTTTTAATTTCTTATCAATTATACAACATTTCTTAAAAACTAGAATGTCACATTGTAGTCTTTGCTGATTTTATTGGGATATTACGGATTTGTTGTTTTGCATGTTTGTAGCAACTATCAAACCGCCGAAAGTGTCCACTTTTGGCTATAAATATAATAACTTCAAAATTAATACATTAATTGCCCGGGTTGAGTTGGCGCGACATTGAATACCAGGCGCAGGACAGGGAGAGGTGGCGGCGTCTTACGAGGGCCCTCTGTGCCATCGGGGTACCATAGGACAACAACAAACAACAGCCCGTATGTTGTGCTCGGAGTTTCCCTGCGAGATCGCATCAGAAATGAAGAAATCCGCAGAAGAACCAGAGTAGCTGACATAGCCCAAAGAATTGCTAAACTAAAGTGGCAGTGGGCGGGGCACATTGCTCCCAGAACCGATGACTGACAACCTGGTGAAGGCGGTGGGAACCCGTTGAATGAGGGCAGCGCAGGACCGGTCGTTATCACGATCCTTGGGGGAGGCCTATGTCCAGCAGTGGACGTTCATGGGCTGAGATGATGATGAGCCCGTATGTTTTGATAAATTCGGAATCAGCAGTGACTACAGGGTGGCATTTTGTTTTTGGGATTTCGATGAGAAATTAAAAAAATCCGATCGGCTGTAATGGAGGCTCGGTCTGTGGCTCGGTGCCCCGTAACAAAAGCAAAAATAATTTGACAAAATCGTATGGTTAGCCTCCCCATTCAAACAAAGCAGGTGACTATAATCTTTATTAAGTAATTTTGAGTTGGAAAAAAGGGGAAAAGACAAATAATATCAATATCGTGCAATGCGTCGCGTGTTTACCCGGCTTTGTGAAATACAACCTGGATGTTTGGGCACAATGCTAAACAGGGTAACGTTAAATTTTTTTATTTTCTCGTCCCGTGGCATTATAAAGGTTTTTTTAATGAAAAATTAATTTAGCTACTTATTTTCTTTTGTACACCATTATACTGGCAAATAATTTGTCTTCTTCTTCTTGCCTTATTTCTTAGAAATTAAGTTTTAAAGGTTTGTGGTCGATGGTACCTTATAGCTTTACTTAATAATTCATTTACAACTTTGAATAAACGATTTTTTTCGAGTTCGTATTCGAAGGAAGAAGCACGCATTCCTACGAGATGCTTCCAAGATGGACCGCTGCGGTCGAAGAACTACAGGCCAATTACAGAGAAACTACTGGCCAGCATACACCGGGCCCAAGATCGAGCAGCCTGGAGGACTTTGGTGACACGAGCATACGAGCAGCCCACGATGGTGACATAAGATACGAAATAGACAATTTTCCGCATTTTTGATAAAATAAAATTCTATTTTTTTCTTTCCATATAAAGATGAACGACTCCAGTAACTAGTAACTTTGCGTAATACTAATCACATTGAAGTCAGGCACATTCTTTCGTGGCATTTCGAATTCTTTCTCACGAGCCTTGCCTGGCAGGCAGGTAAACAAAAATGTCGCGTGCCTTCCACGATTGGAGGCGGTATCACAATTACTAATCAATATATTTGTGACGGCACCAGTTTGTTTTGGATCACATTGCAGATGGATCAAATTGCAATACGAAATGCGTAGACATTGCATTACGCCGACGATGTCAGAAGGTATAAGAAGACAAAAGAGTAGTTATAGAAAGAAAATAATTTTTTCACCTCACCACAAGCTCGCAAAGATTCTGTTTATCATTCGAAATCTGAGTGCGTGCATTTTAAAATTTGTTTATAAATTGTTCCTTGTACAGTCTTGTGTTGTTTACTCTTCTATAAATCTATGATAAGATAAGATACTACTTTATTCATACAAAACAGTACACAATACAAGTAATCTTTCTTTCTTCCGAGTGCAAGGAGTGAATAGTCTTTGCTAATGTTATGGATATTGCAAAGACTCCATATTACTATCTTCTATTAAGGTATTTACTTCTAAATGTCCTCAAATATTGTTATTATTAACCTTGCAGCTTTATGAAGTCTGTCGACCCACTGAATACTGGTCCAGCGCAAGCGAGGTGTACTCTTTGGCGACAAAAAGTGTCCCTCCCAACTCCATTTGTGCCGCCGTCTGAGAGCCTCCCACCTGGACATGACTTGCCTTGGGCGACCTGGAAGTCGTTAAACCGACTTCGAACCCAGGTCGGTCGCAGTAAGGACAACATGTTCAGGTGGGGATTCTCGGATGCGCAAAATGTGAGTTGCTTGTGTGGAGCTCCACAAACGATCGCCCATCTCACATCGTGCCCTGCGTGCCCTAACACCTGTACGCAGGAGGAGCTCATGACCGCTAGCGACGGTGCAGTATCGGTTGCCCACTTCTGGCAAGGTACTATTTAGCGACTTTGTTCAAAATTTGAAGTCGACACGATAAGAAGAAGATTAACCTCAAGAAAACACCTAAAAAATTTACTAATTATTATGGCATAGCATATATCTAACTCTATTGTACAAACTTCCTGTATAGTCCGATACACATCTATAAACCATAAACTATCTACAAGGACAGAGTAGGAAATAAATAAAAAGAAAAACAACCATAAAACCAACAAAACAAACCACGAACAGTATCTGATTACGATCAAACGCCATAAATCTTTTATCGACAACACTTTTATGCAACTTACCCAATCTCTAAACATTTCCTCTTAACATAACAAGTCACCATTTTGAATTTAAAACAAATTAGTAAATAATAAATTTAATTGTTTATATTTTAATAAAGTTGTACGTAATATTCGTAGCGTTGGCTACGGCGTAGCGCGGCTACGGGAGCGGGCGGCTACGTGCGCGCGGTGGGGTGCACTGACTACGAATTATGATGATACCAAGTACGTGTGCGTTATGCTGGCGGTGACACTATTCTTTCGTAGGTTACATTACGTCGTCCTAACTCTAATCCACCGTAATAAAGACACTTTTTCAGGAGACAGAAAAAACTGTTTATAATTTATCTTTTTCAAGTGAGATTTTAGTTTTATTAAGTACCTATTGTTTAAATTAACGTGAACAGCCTTCTATGAAGTTTTTTTGCAGCTTTATTTTTGTCTACTCTATCACATAAAGCAAAAACACGAATTTCGTTAAAATTACATACGTATTATTAGAATTAGGGCGACGATTACATGAATGGACGAAAAAGGGAGTCCAATGTGTTTTAAGAATTCAACTGTGTGTGTCTCTAGCGGTCCATCAAGCTATTTTTAAAATCCTTCTGGCGCAGTAAGGTAAAAATAGGTATGTATACAGGTTGTGTATACAATACAGGTGTAACAAAACACCCTAGTAATAAGTATTTAAAGGGGTGGTTTGGATTAGAACATCAAACTGAACACTTTCACTATCGAGCCAAATTAGAGAAACATTTTCAAAATCTTCTATGTCATATAAAACTGCAGTACTTACCTACTTTACCCAACTCAAATGTTACTTAAAAAAAAGGTTACGTAATAACAATCTAGACCCCCCCCTTCTACTCCCCTTCTACTCCCATGAAAGAAAAAATAAGACTTGCTCTAACCCCATGCCCCCAAATTCGTCTTACGTAATAAACGTATCAAAAACGAAAATGAACAGCCCCATAGTGTAAACCACTTTAAATATTACTAGGGTCTTTAGTTACAGCCTATATATTGCTATTTTTATTTACTATGTACCTACCATTATTCTTTGAATAAATATTGATTGATAAAGCAACATGCCTACTTCAAAATATTCGAAAGGGTCCTGCCTACAGGACGCACATCACAAAAACATTACAAACGCTTGTGGTACGAAACGCTTCGCAACGTCACCTCCTATAAATCAAACGCTATACCTAGAATACGCGCAACGAAACCTGGCACGAAATATTTTTCAAACAATATTGGTTATAATAACAATAGAACATACTTTTCTCCCCTCCGGAAGGAAAGCGTCAATTTTCAAGTCAAGTTGCCGCTTTCCACCTCCGTCGAGAAGTAAAATAGTATACTAACTAACCTCGGGCAGTAAATAAGAAAGCCTCAGATCACATGTTTCTTGATTACATGAGATCCGAGACCTTTCTTACTTTCCTTCCCTCGGTGTGTAATCTACTATACTTGCCAGATCATAGCCAGAATGCTGTTGGGGCTGGCCCGCACCATGGGCACCAGGGTCCAGAGACGCGCATTGTGGCGTAAGAGATATTAGTGCGTGATTCAGCGAACATCCCTGGAGCCCGTTTGAGCTAAGTTAAAACATTATCTTAACCAATTTCAGTTTTAATCACATTCTAATCCAATTACTATTCAATTGTGCTGAATTCCGCATTGTTCTAAACTCTATGTAACTGACAGACGTCTGAGCGATCTGTCAAAACGGCTCTAACGGCTGTCAAGAGTAGTACCGCGATTAGCGCAATACCAAAATATGTCAAAAGTTATGGTTAGTACGTAGTCCAATAACGGTTCAATCACCGAATATTTACCGCGATTGTAGCCCTGATGCGCTACAGAAACGGGGCAGCCCCATCAGCACTCTGAATGCAGGAACAAAATTCGAATTTTTAAATATTTCCCAATCAATCAATTATACTTTATTGCACACCAAAACAGAACATACAATTATGAATAAATATAAAGAATTACAAGTAGGTACAAATAAGGCGGTCTTCCCATCGAATATTTTAAGGATTTTCTTGTTATAACAATGCTTTGTACATTTTCTTTAGGTGATAATTTGGCCAGAGGCAAATTCAGCCTATCTTTCATAGAAGTTTGGGCCTTTGATAAGATTAAGTTACTACCTATCCCAAAAATAAGCAATTAAAAACTAAATGCCAGCTCTTATCGTGCAACGTATAGAGACAAACGGAACACAAACTAATGGAAACTGCAACGAGCTTCGGCACGATATCGCGAAGTTTAAAAAACAGATAATTTTTATTTTCAACGACCGACGAGTTGACTGATGATTCAGTGATTTATGAGTCTATAGGTCTTTTGGTACACAAAAAGACGAGCCTAAAAAAAAATATAAAAAATTAGCAAGAAATAATAATAGGGACTAGGTAGGTATGACGGAAAACATCGTGAGGAAACCTGCATACGCTGAAGAAGAAATTCAGATGCGTATGTGAAGTTTACCAATCCGCATTGAGCGAGCATGCGTGGTGGACTAACGCCTAAGTAATATTTATGTTATTTTATGTTTCGTAGTTTCGTAAATTTGTTTAAATGGACTTAAACGGGTGATTTTTTTCGACAGTTGTTCTGTTTGATGGTACCTATAAACCATGTATATTACCTATGGTGTGGTCCAATTAAGTCCAACACGGTAACCACATCGAGTTTGTGGGTTAAAATATTAAATATTATAACTATTATAAAACCGTAAAATCATGAGGAATAAAAAAGTTGCGTTTCTCTTCATGTAAATTCAAATAACATTCGATAGCGCTATTTAAAAACGTGCAGCGCCATCTATTGACAAAATTGTTAGTTTGTTTGTTTGTTCGCGCATCACGCAAAAACTACTGAACCGATTTTGATGAAACTTTTTTTGTTTGATAGCTTATGATCTTTCTTAAAATCTGGTACATAATTTGTGCGGACGAAGTCGCGGGAAAACACTAGTATTAAATTAAATTGGTAACAAAATCATAGGCTATACTTGTAAATAATAAAGTTATAACATCAAGGATGAAGGAAGCCTCAAAGTGGGACAGTAGGTATGCAATTAAAAATGTAATAAACTGACGACAGTCGGCACTGGTTGGTTTGTACGACCCAGTTTCTTTTGCATTATGAATTCATTATCAAGCCGCGCTGTTGTTATTTTGATATCGATGGGAACTTGAGACCAAATTCGAATAATCTTTGAGTTTTTAAAGGGCGGATTTCGCACCCCGGGGATTCGACTATGTATGCACCTACGTATAATATTCAGATGCATATGTAATCAATCATACATGCTATCTACGTATCAATGCATTGAAAGAAAAGAAAGAATGAAGAAAACGTCTGCATTGGATGTGCAGTGTTCATTGAGGGCGTTCAAGATACATTTAATGGAACATATTGAAATTAATTATTTTTAATCAAAATCAAATTATATTATATTAATTATTATTAATTATATTTTATTATTTAATTATATTATTATTATTTTTGAATAAATTACACGTTGAAACCATTTTTAGAATTTTTGTTTGTCTGTTTGTTTGAGCACGCAGCACTTAAAAACTTCTGAATCGATTTGGGGGAACCGATTATGATATATTTTCACATAAGCGTAGGGCTTAGTTTGGATTAACATATAGGCATTATTTCATCGCAATCGGTTCATTCAATCTATTCAAAAGCGGGCGCCGCTAGTTACGTAAATATTTTAGGTGTAAGAACTGAAAATACATCTAAAAACTTTACTCATAAAAACTTAAATTTCATAATATTATACCACGCATAACAGTAATTAAACAAATAAGGGTGTGTTCAAATCATAATAAATACATGGTGAGTCGGGCGACACGAGGGGTCGACGACCCGTCGCGTGTTCCTCAAGGTTCGGTCAAGGGGGTAGCCAGGAATAATGTACGATTCCTCTATTAGAGTGCGTCTTGTGCTAATGCCGAAGAGACAATCCACCTTCAAAACCCAAAGAAAGCGAATCTGCCATAACGCGAATCTGCCATAACGCGAATCTGCCATAACGCGAATCTGCCATAGCGCGAATCTGCCATAACGCGAATCTGCCATAACTAGAATCTGCCATAACGCGAATCTGCCATAACGCGAATGAGCGGTTTAAAGAACATGCCAAATAGCTCACTAAGGGTTGAACCATAAAGGTATTATACCTTACAGGAATAGAGCAACTGACATGAGTTGTAAAATGAAACCGTATTTGGATGTTTTCAGGAGACTATTCGCTGGCAAAGATTCGAATACTGTCTATAATTCCGAGTCTAATGTGAAATCGTGGATAAATTAATGAAGTAGTGTCAGTATATTTCACAAAATTATCTACGATTTCACTTTAGATTCGCAATTATTCACGGAAACCGAATTGTAAAAATTTTTAAGAGATTAGAAAACGGTTCTATTGCCTCGCGTCACGTATCTCTTTCTATTATAAAGTGGTGCCGCTAGGTACATCTCGCTCTCTCAGCTGTCGGTTCCTCTATTCCTGGTATAATACCTTTATGGGTTGAACATAACCTGGCAGCACGGAATCGCATTTTTTTATGCTCCATCCTTTTCTGGCGCTCAGGAACGTCATTTGCTAGAGCGAGAAAGATAGCGGGAATGCGACAGCATGCGGCTGCACCGACAGTGCTACGATCTTTCTCGCTCTTGCAAATGACGTTCCTGTAGGCTTACCATGAGGAAGTTAGTTCCATGGAACTAATGGTAACATAATAACAACGCACGCTAATATGTCGTATGTGTATTATTTACCAAGTTCCGCCAAGTTTTGAGTACCTGGACAGATTATGGTTCACCGCATTTAGGTCCGTGGCACACTGCCGAGATTGTTGTGTCCTTAATTTACATGAAATTTGTGCAAAACTTATATTGTAGGCACATTAGCTCGAATTGATGTTCTTTTGAAGGCCTTAATTTTAGTACCTACCTACCTAGGGTAATTTAGATAGCTAGGTTCATTATTTCAAGTTGGGAATAAAGATGTCCTTCGACAATTTTGACGAAATAGTGGTTTGGTTTTTTCAGGACAAATAGAGTTTGGTGCTAAATTAAGTTGTAGTATTTTTTTCGACTTGAATTGTATAAACACATTTATTTTGTTAAATTTTCAAAGGTACTCGAATAATAATGATTTTTTCCGGTTGCCTAGTAGTAGGACCTATTCTAATGAATAAAACAAAAAGAAGCATGTTTATTGAAGTAAAACTTCTTTACGCATGCTTGACTTGGGGAGAAAGCTGGTGAATGCGTGATGAGAGCGTTACGAAAAGTGTGATCGGGCGAGGAAGAATCGGAGAACGGAAGTTTTACTTCAGTCACTCGTTTTTTTGTCTGTTCTTTGTTCAAGCATCACGCAAGCACTACCGGACCAATTTTGATCAAACTTTTTGTTTCAAGCTTATGATTCAATAGATTGATTAGGATTATACTTAAAACAGGTAAGTAGGTACGTAGATATATATATTATCTTTATCTCCCTACGTGACGGGAGCCGGTGCGGATGAAATCACGGACAACAGCTAGTATTTTCTGTCACACTGGACAGCTGGACAGAGTTTCGGTACTACTGGTGAAACGTGGAGGTTACAGAATATCTCTGACTACCCCCTCGGTGAATATAGTCACAGAATATGCTTATAACATAATAATAAATAGTTCTTCATCGTATGCAGGTTTCAACACGATGTTTTCCTTCACCGTTTGAGAGCAGTCGGTATTACGTAGATAAGTTATAAAAACTCATTGGTACATGGTATGTGGTCGGATGGAAGAAATTCCAAGACTTATGTGAAGACTACCAATCCGCATTGGGCACGCGTGGTGGACTATCGCCAGCGACCACACAGAACTATCGCCCATAAACCCTCCCTGAGGGTAGGCGTGTGCCCTGCAGTGGGACGTAGGCTGTGATGTTGATGATGGATAAATAGTTGATTATGTGTGTACATTGTACAAGCTCTCAACTCTTACAACATCTTCTCTACAGCGACAACACGTTCCGACGCGGTGGTAGCTTTAAAAAAGATTTGACGTTTAAATAAGTGTGCTTCAAGCTCCTATATTGAATAACTTTGACTTTGACTTTGACTTCTCAACTCTCAACCCTATGAGTGGTCGTCGCTGTTGATCCTGGTTATACGCATACATGGATCTAAATCATAAAGGATAGCACTCCTCCTTACAAGCATTGATACAAGAAAATTTGACGTTCGTCTCCGTCGTCGATATTTCCAATTTTACGTGCGTCCCTTTCTATTCCAATGACGTCACAATTACATGAACGACAATTGAGTGACGTCATGCCTAGACATACCTACATTAGAAAGGGACAAAGTTAACGTCACTAAAAACCACTACGGAGAAGAACGATCATTACCGACCATCAAGGAGTATTATCATGTTTTCCCTCTTGTTAGGCAGTCTGTGCTCCACTATAGAGGTCGAAAACTTTGGGTTTAGACTGTCTTCACAAAACATACCATGGTTGCCATAAAAAGTTAAAAAAACCATAAATCGTTTAGAAGTGGCCACTTAAACTATAGTTTAGTGGAATGTTAGCAAATTACGGTGAAGTTTCTAACATGGATCAAGCGTGCGATAAACATCGGCAAACTCAAGTGCAATGACTTCACCTAACTACATAAACACCATAATAAAAGCCTATAGGTGTTAAAAATATTTCTTGGTACCTAAATACAGGGTGTTAGGGTAAACAGTTGCTTTAAGGGGTGATTGTACCGACAATATTGAACAGCTTTCCTTAAGACTAATATAGGAAATTAGAAAAAAAACGGCCAAGTGCGAGTCGGTCTCGCGTACGAAGGGTTCCGTACCGTTATCTATAAAAAACGAGCAAAAAAATCACGTTTGTTATATGGGAGCGTTCTTAAATATTTTATTGTTTTTTAGTATTTGTTGTTATAGCGGCAACAGAAATAACATCATCTGTGAAAATTTCCGCAAGTGTCACTCGTCTGTAAGAGCGCTTACTCCAACTTACTACAAAAGCCTAAAAATATCGTTTATAGATCGGTAAACTATTGGGTTGTTACACAACAAGAACCAGGCACTTATCAAGGGGGGGGGGGGGGGGGGGGGGGATAGGTGGGATGTATCCCATTGTATATAGGGTCCAACTTAATATGCTGACACTTTTTTAAGAGAATGATCAGACTGTCAAACTGAACAACTGTCTCTATGGGACCAACATCGAAATCGCGAAAAAAAAATCAGCTCTTCCATACAAAACTGCAAACCTAGGTACTCGGGCCAAATGTATGGGACAGCTGTTTTTTTTTATCGTGATTTTGATGTTGGTCCCATAGAGAAAGTTGTTCAGTTTGATGGTCAGAACATCTCCTTAAAAAAGTGTCAGCATATTAAGAAGGACCCTGTATAAAAGTTATTACAGCACCTACTTTTTCATTGTTTTTCTATGCCTTCTCTTTTTTTGAAGTCGGTTAAAACAATTCCAATCATAGCTAATGAGAAATATTATTGCAAATCTATTTTTAAACTGCAACAATACCTACGTAATGCACTGTTTCATAGAACGCTGCTTCAGCTCTACATTCATGAGCTAAACAAACTCTCGGTAGAGTTACTGGGAACTGATAAGCAACATTGTTGCAAAGAGTCAGTTACTTTTAATAGACTAAACAGTAATGCTACTGTATATTGAATTACAAGAGGATTTGTTTTTAATATTCATTGTCACTATAAAGTAAGTCAGCATATATTACACTCGAGGGCAATGAATACGGGTTACCAACAAGATAAATATCTCGGAAACTAAGAATGATAGCTTAATCTAATAAAAGTATTTAAAATGCTATTTAATACTACCTACTACTGATTAAACGTTTCGTGGTGGTCCAGTGTTGAGTAACCTTGCCTGCCGTGCAGAAGGCGATGGTTCGTTCCCCGTCCAGGCCTATTCGTACCAATGAGTTTTACAGAATTTATGTACGATTTGTAACACCACTGGCTTTTCGGTGAAGGAAAACATCGTGAGGAAACCTGCATGCTTCAATTTCGAGGCATGTATTGTACCCACTGTACATTAATTATAAGTGGCGATGGGCTCACCCCCCGTCACACTGGACAGAGTTTCGGTACTACTGGTGAAAAGTGGATGTTCTGAGATTTCATAATATCTCTGAATACCCCCTCGGGGAATATAGTCTACTGCACGGCAGGCAAGGTTACTCGCCAAACGACCACCACGGCTACCCACTTGTGAGATTATTTATTGATATGGACCAATTTTCGTAATGAATAGTTTTAAAGTTACAGGAGTGCGATTTTTGAATCTCATTCGGTGAGCTCAGCTGTTGAAAATGTCCAAATTACTATGGAGATACGCATCTTTCTACTGCGGATTTGACTCTCAAAAATCTCTCCTGTAGTATGATTTTTGAATGTCAAATCAGCAGTAGAAAGATGCATATCTCCATAGTAATTTTGACATTTTCAACTGCTGAGCTACCGAATGAGATTCAAAAATCGCACTCCAGGGCCTCAAAGATTTCCATACAAAACTTAAATTAATCCTAGAATTAAAACTGTATATTTTAACGAAAATCGGACTTCATACAATCATAGAGATTTGTTTCTAGATTGTTTCTGAAAAATGTCATTGACTTTAATTGGTTAATATTGAAAATATCACCATAGTACGTTTGTATGCAGCGCGCATTTGCGCCCTCGGAATAAACTTCTCTTACTTTAGGCGGCCACGGCCACTTTCAGCATTGTTATTCCATTTTAAAATCTACACAGCCGTAAATAATATTCTATCCTATTCCTCTAACATATTTATGTTGTAACCGAAGTTTATCGATCAAAGGAGCGCTGTGTAATTTCATCCAATTATTTTGATAACCCGCGATAAAAGTCACGCTATTCCTCACTCCGACTGAACCTGAGTTAAATTCGCACTTTTTTGTATGCCTGGCCTTTATTAGGTACTTACTACGTTATGGGCTTATGTTTTTTATTTTACCTAATAATAAAGTTCGGTTTTAATTGAGACATCGACCTATTTGGTCTAAATGACATCATCACATCACAGACCATGAAAACAATTATAAGATTTTAGAGCTGAAAAGAAATTAAAATTAAATTTAATTGTAATATGCCTAAATAAATAACGATTTGCTGCCCCCGTGATATAATGGTTAAGAGCATTGGGCTCTTGACACGGAGGTCTTGGGTTCGATTCCCACGGGGGACACCTAGTGTATCACTTTGTGCGTTTTTCCCCAGTTGGTTAGGACATTGCAGGCTGAATCACCTGATTGTCTGAAAAAAATAGATGATTCCGTGCTTCGGATGGCACGTTAAGCCGTTGGTCCCGGATCCTATATCTGGTAGTAGTAGTCGTTACATTAAAAACCACGTCAGAGGCTGTAAGGCGGTTTGAATAAACTCTGACACCAGGGCTTGCCCACACGATAAGAAGAAGAATATAGATTTCAATTGAGACTTTGTAGCTGTGAGACGTAAGAGTTTTTAAAGCCGAAACATCATTATCATCATCTCAGCCAAATGTTTTCCTGCGAACTCTAATAAGAAACAAAGAGATCCGTCCCCCACTATGAAATTCTGGATCCACCTCTGAATACAGATTTTTCAGAAATTTTAATACCTATTGCCATCTACCTACTGACTTTTCGATTTACTAGCCTTGGAAAACGCCTCATTGTGGAGGGGGAAAATCCATATGAAATCGAAATCCGGATTCGGAATTCCGGATCGCAATTCCGTATCTGTGTGGCGGACCTATAGCAGGTTTTTTATTTCGCTGGTCAAGCTTTACGGTAGCCACACGGTGTAGGCGACAGGGATACTGAAGTTTCTGAAAATAGTAGTTTTTTACGACACCCTTGTGTACCACGACGCCCTTATGTCCGCACGGCGTCAAAAAGGTAAATAAAGTATTAGTGACATTAAACATAGTGAAGTATTTAGCTAACAAATAGCCCGAGTTGACACAGTGACCCGCCACATAACTAAAGTAACTGAACCGGAAGTGTCAACGCTGCAAGTAGACGACACACGGCTTCCGCCATCTTGTTTCCTGTCTGCGACCCTCGCTACACACGGCCCAACAGTGAACTCCGCTGTATAAACCCGTGGACCCGGTAATGGGTCAACCCACCGGGTCCACGGGTAACGACTCAAGATTACTATACTTATAACGAAGAAGATTTTGCCCGCTTCTTCGTCCGCACGACAAGTTTCCGTCATCGTAGCAAGGTATAACAAAATTAGGTGAAACTATTTTAAGGGGATGATCAGACCATCAAAGTGAACAACTTTCTCTACGGGACCAATATCGAAATAAGAAATATCAGCTTTCACATACAAAACTGAGAAACATAACTTGACTCAATTGAATGGGACAACAGATTTTTTTTTTCGCGATTTCCATATTGGTCCCGTAGAGAAAGGTGTTCAGTTTGATGGTCTGATCACCCCCTTAAAATAGTTTCAGCTAATTTCAACTAACACTCAGTTGCAGAGACGCTCATTAAATTTAATCCTCCATTAAATCTCTTGCAAGCTTTTACTTCGTCAACAAGACCAAAAGTGACAGCAAGAGATTTGGGAGGAGCGTTTTATTTATTTAAAAAAACGCATTTTGAGCCGATACAAGATGGCGGAGCCTCGAGGCCGGCCAGAACGCGCACGATCTTCACAATCGTTCGCAAACCCACTCGCTACAACAAAGTCGGTCGTCGACGTCGCTCAAAATCCAAACGTGTGTAGCGAGCAATGAACGGATAACTGCATTTTTTTCCAACAAAACCAACAGAATTTTTAGAGGTAGGTACCTACATTGTTTGTTTTAGTTGTTCGTAGTAGTAAAAAGCTCATACTTACGTTTGAAAAGAAAACTTATTTTTTATTTTACTCAAGATTGCGCAAAATATTAATCTCTAAATACAGAATACCGGAATAACAGTTGCATTACTTTAAGAGGTGATTGTACCTATGATACTGAACAACTTTCACTATTTTGGATTTTCCATACTAAATGCAATCAGCTACCACGGACCTGATAAAAAGACGGACGTAATGTCGTCTAATCACGAGTGAAAAACCCATTTATATTTGTGTGCGTGCTGACGAACTGTCATGAGGTACATAATGGTGGCGGGTTGAAGAACCTGCGCCTAGAGCTAGTGCATCTGTGTGAGTGTAGGTCCCTTGCAGAACAAACGAAAATGTAGGACCTTGCATGCTTCACATCTTTTAGTGTCACATTACGTCCGTCTTTTTTTCAGGTCCGTGTCAGCTTCAAAATATTTATTGAAAAAAGTTGATCGAACGTTTACTTTTATGAAAGAAAACTTTTTTTTTTCGAAGTTCCTGTTACATGTGTATTGTTTCTTAGGGAAAGTATTTCAGTGTCATGATTACAATCCCCCATTTAAATAATGCAGATGTACTAGGTGTTACAAAACTACAAATAAACATTTAAGGGGGTGGTGTAGACCATCAAACTGAACAACTTTCACTATGGGACCAATAACGAAATCGCGAAAAAAAAATTATGTTCTATACTCTACAAATCGACTACTTAGAGCTAAAATATGTATGGGCTTTAATTTTTTTTTTTTGCGATTTCGATGTTGGTCCCATAGAGAAAGTTGTTCAGTTTGACGGTCTAAACAACCCCCTTATGAGTTTCAAACATTTATTGTTACTTTTGAAACACCCTGTATATCCTAACACCCGGGAGAATAGAAGTTGACATTTACATAATCTATGTTTATTTCCAAACGTTTTATAGGTAAAATTCTAGAACGATTCTAGGTAACCCACGGCCCTCGGCACGTAGGCAGGCACTACCATAGAGAAATTACACGCTCCTCTTGGTAGAGATGGTGTAACAAAGTTGCACTGTAGCCACCAACTGAGCACTAGTTTGTACGGCGACCATAGAGAAATTACACGCTCCCCTAAGCTTTTTGTCTCCCCTCACCCGTCCCTCACCCCCTTTGTCGGCGACATAATTTTCTATAGAAACAAGCCGATATGCCATCTCCTCTTACTCCATGGGCACTACCGACTGAGCTATGGCCCTAGCCCAGGTGTCAGACTATTTTTTTTATTTTATTTTTTTTTTCAATTTATTTTCTAGCCTGGTTACTAGACCTTTTGGCTAAATCTTTTAATAAAACCGGTCAAGTGCGTGTCGGGCTCGGGCTACTCGCGCACCCAGGTTCCACGCCACCACACCACATAATTAATAACTTACAAAAAAGTTTTGTTTTCTCCGGGACCTTCAGCGACTCACACTTGGCCGGTTTTATTATTATTTGTTCTTATACTGTAGAGTTTGCTCTATAATCACACAAAGTTTGATGATAGTACGTATTACCGTTTTTACGATAGAGCCAGAAGAATAAACGTTGATAAAAACTAGTTACCTACTTGTATGAGGACCTCCCTTAATTTTTAACTTCTTGACAATTACAAATACAAAAAATACCTAATAATATTTGTTTACAAATCCGCTGTAAAAACGCACATTTTGTAAAAAAAACAACTGTCTAGCTATTACGGTTCAAAAGTTACAGACAGAACGGACGGATGGACAACGTAGGCTTATTGATTGGGTGGGTCCCATTTTCACCCTTTGGGTACGGAACCCTAAAAATTATACCAAATGGACGCGTCAAAAGGCAAGTTAAAAATTACAAAAAACCAAAAAAACTTACTTGAAATAAAAATCCAGCAATCGATAGATAAATGTAACGTATTCGATTAAAACTATTTCTTCGCTATGTTTTCACGTAAATCACACGCAAATAAAATATTTAACAAACTATGAATAACAAGGTGACACAAATACAACTGTCAATTTTGGAAAATTTTTATCTAAGATTTTTTCGTTGAATACAATGACATAGATAATTCTAGGTTTTTTTCTTTAATGGCCAGCAACCTTTTTTTAACCAGCCATCTTGTGTTATTCAAACTCTTTTTCTCCCCTCCGGACGGAAAGCGTCAATTTTCATCCCGGCTGCGCTAATCGAAGTTGCCGCTTTCCACCTCCGTCGAGGAGAAAAATAGTATACTAACCTTGGGCAGTAATTATAAGAATGCCTCAGATCACATGTTTGTTGAACTCGGCTTCGCCTCGGTCAACAATTACATGAGATCTGAGCTGAGACCTTTCTTACTTTCCTGCCCTCGGTGTGTAATCTACTATTTAGTTTTTTCCCACGATTTCGTCTGCGTGTAGATTATGCCTAGGTATGCCTCATGGCCTCATTCTATATCACATTTCATCCAAATTGGCTCGACATTAACAGGAGAGCGATTTTTGAATCTCATTCGGTGAGCTCAGCAGTTGAAAATGTCAAAATTACTACGGAGATTAAGCGAAAAATACTTCGCCTATGACGGAGATACACATCTTTTTACTCCTGATTTGACTTTCAAAAATCCTACTTCAGGAGTGCGATTTTTGAAAGACAAATCCGTAGTAGAAAGATGCGTAGGTCTTTAGTACCTAATTTTGACATTTGCAACTGCTGAGCTCACCGAATGAGATTCAAAAATCGCACTCCTGATAGAGAGACTTTCGTATTTATTTTTCTTGTTTTCTTTTTGATTGGCTCTCGGAGGATTCCTTATTTCCATTGTAGTAACTAAACGAACAAACTAAAAATTTATAATAATTACTTAACTGAATTTAATATAGGGAACTCAAGGTCTGTTACCAGTATAAGTACCTGAAAACCAAAATTCATGTTTTTAAGTCACTGTTTGTTTCTTCAATAAATAAATAAAAAAAAAAATAAAAAAAATATAGGTACCTAATGGCGCCCATAGTGGGACGTATACAGGGTGTTAGAGCAACTGACATTACATTAATTTTTTCGACTTTTATACAAACGTTCGCTTAGCTGATTGCATTTAGTATGGGAAGTCCTAAATGTTTATACTAATTTCCTATAGGTTTTGTTCAGTACCTATCATGGTACAATCACCGCTTAAAGTACCTAATGCAACTGTTTACCCTAACAGCCTGTATTTCTATCTACCTGCTTATTTCTTGCGATTCGTATAATTATCCCTAAAATAAAACAGTTTAAAATCTCTGCCACATCTGTAAGTAATATCACATTTGCCTTCAACAAAACGGAACCCATCAATTCATTCAAACAATAGAGACATTTAGAGAAAGCTAATAAATTGCATCACAATAACAATGGTCAGTTAAAAACAGATGTTCGACTCATAATGTTACAAAAGGGCAGTCAACATTTTTGTTAAGTTTTCGATGGAAGTTATAGACTCGTTTAAAACAAATATGTTTTATGATGAAAACAAAAGACATTCATCTTTTTAGTATTTTAACTTATAGCACAAGATCCGACCGTAAATTAATGCCCCTATATGTTTGGTGAACGAAATGTGATTAAGTGAAAGTTTATTCAGGGGTTTATACAAAATCATGCCGCAAATAATATAGGTAAAGGTACTTGCGGCAAAATTTTGCTAGGCAACCTTGCGGCGGCGTTGCGATCACATTTCGTTCACTAAACAAATAGGTGCATAATTTTGCGGTCGGATCTTGGTATCTTAAAGGAAGGACATTTCCTCCATTTATCTTCATTTCATTGCTCTGAGGCAGGGTTTCTTAACTTTTTAGGGTTCCGTATCCAAAGGGTGACAAACGTGGCCCTATTTAATAAGCCTACGCTGTCCGTCCGTCTGTTTGTCTGTCCAGCTTTGTCTTTTGAATGATAGTAGGTATCTAGACGGCTATAATTTTCACAGGATACTTATATGTTATTGTAGCAGATTTAATAACAAATGATAAAAAAATAAGAATTTAAAATTAAGGGTCCACACAAGAAACGTGTTTTTTTCAACGGGTTTTTGGTTTTGCTCTATAGTACAAACATATTATTATACCTTTACAGGTAATATATACAGGGTGAAAAGTTGAGATGGGGCACAAAGGGCAGTACCAGAAGCATTATAGCTACAAGAAAACGTTCATAGTTTCGTTTGCAGTATTTTACTTCTGCATTCACAGATTTTGAAAAAAAATTACAGTCATCGAGAAAAACTGAAGTTTTCAAAAAAATTCGCGGAATACTTTCTAAATTTATACAATCTCATGGGACTATGAAACTATCTACCTAATAGAATTGTGATAATATTGAAAATTACTTACAAATTTTCTATACCTAGTCCTAGGTAGTTATTTAGATTACCCATCAGCGTCCACAAGCTCCGTTCGCGTACAGGTATTTGGGCAGGAAGGGCTGGTTATAAGATGGGTTTGTCCTCTTGATAAATATATAAATAGCCTTGTATATTCTAAACTCTTGCATCAACAGCAATAAACTCAATTGAAAGGCTCACGCTCTTTAATTGACGACAATGAGCATCGTTCAACATACTCCGACACGGACAAATTGTGTTGCTGTCACTACATTAAATAACTTGATAGAATAGACAACTTTACGATTCGGGAGGATCATATCGTGATTTGTTACGTTCGTAATAGATTTTGATGATACGAAAAATGACCTCTTTATGGTTTCATAAGTGTGTGTGTAAAATGAAAATGTTATTGAATGCGGTAGAAGTTCCAAATAAGAATAATTTGATAGATTTAAGATTATTTCGACTACAGCAACAACATAATTACTGCTCTGTGTGTTTACCTCAGGGTAGTCAAGTACAATTTCAACTCATGGTAGACGTATATGGACACTCCTGATTGGCTGCTTCATGATACAAACGAAGTTTCGTCCTATTTTCAATATGAAAAAATTTAAAGTCATTATATTTTGTATAACTACGCGATCTAGAAACTAATCTCTGTGTATATTATTTTGTCCGATTTCCTTTAAAGATTTGATTTTTTTTACCGTTCTGAAACTTAAGCAGACCTTAAGAAGACCAACAAATAACTGAACAACTTATCTCTCCCATAATTAAAGCTGATAGTTTCGGAACGGTAAAAAAAAAATCACCCTGTAGGTATTTGAGATTTGTATGGAAATCTTAATTGATCCACTACTTAATATAATTTGTAAACTTTTGGATGATCGATCCTTGTGACGGTTTTTAAGAGATAATCAGACCATCAAACTAAACAGCTTTCACTATGGAACCGACATTAAAGTCACGAAAAAAAAACTGCAAACCGACTTGAGCCAAATATATAGGACAGCTGGTTTTTTATCGCGATTTCGATGTTGGTCCCATAGAAAAAGTTGGTCAGTTTGATGGGTTGGACCCTGTATTGTGTTGGAACTCGAAACCCTCGGTTCGCGGGTAGCCCGACTACTTGGCCGATTTTTTTAAATCTAAAGGGTATCAAACATTTATAAATTAATTTGAAAATAATCAAATCAACCAAAATATCTGTAACATTTTCATTAACACAATATAAGAGCCACATGCAACGCATCAGCTGACAGACAGACAAACAAACAAAAGGGTAACGGCCACGGCTACTTAACCACTGGACCACTGCACATGCACACTATAAAAGTCCCAATAAAGAACTCTTATTTGTTCGATACATAAGTATGAAAATCAAATGATCCGTGGGACATTAAAAGTCGAACTAGCTATATGTAAGTAAATCTATTGTCCGTTCTAATTATGAAGACTCACGTGTCAAACAATTTACGTCTTTATTTGTATGGACATAATAATGTTGATATAGGAAACCTATGGTTTGGATTATAACGCGTGCGCGGGAGTCGATCGGGGCGAATTAACCAATCAAAATGCAATACAATTGTGGTGTTTTTAGACTGTTTAATGGGGAATTAGAGACCAAAAAACGTATTGGATGCATACGCTTTTTATTACGTAGTTATTACTTTTTAAAACTAGGGATGTCCTAATTGTTCCGATGCGATACCGATACCGATTATTGCAGTAAATAATCGGCGACACCGATACGTCTAATGTTTTCCGGTCGTTTTGTAGATGTCTTTATAATGCACAAAACTTTTACGCAAATCATTGCATATCCGTTGATTAACAATCAGCGGCTGATATATCGGAATCGGTACATCCCAAATTAAAACGATTAAAAAGTGTTTTCATACCTAATACGTAAGTTTTGCAATCACTGCACGCTTCAGAAAATTACTTATAGCAATGGTCTTGGCAACCCCTGAAACGAATCCCGTCGCTTTTATTATAGTTATTTATATTATGCAATCGTATTTAACACTTATCTAAAGTTTCTAAGTGTCTAAATTCCAACCAAAGTACCTACACGGCCAACGTATAATTATTTGTGTAAAATAAAATGACAGGCTGTTAAGATGTTTATGTAAAAATTAGCATTCCACTGCTCCACTTCACTTCAGACACTTCACGTGGTCTATAATAAATTAAACAAAGTGTCATCGGAATTTATAAAAATCCACTTATTTTAAGTTGTGATAAACACTTGGTTCCACTTTTGAGTCCGGCCCATTTTTTGTGTCTTGAAAAGAAACCCTTATTTATGTTTTGTGAACTTTATACAAGGTGTTACAAAAATACAAATAATCCTTTAAGGGGGTGGTGTAGACCATCAAACTGAACAACTTTCACTATGGGACCAATATCGAAATCGCGAAAAAAAAAAATTATGTTCTAATTTCTACAAATGGACTGGAGCTAAAATATGTATGGGATATAAAATTTTTTTGTCGCGAATTCGATGTTGGTCCCATAGAGAAAGTCGTTCAGTTTGACGGTCTAAACAACCCCCTTAAGAGTTTTAAAAATTTATTGTTACTTATAAAACACCCTGGGTATATAAAATTAAATGCTTAACATATTTAACAGGGGACTTCATCTTCAGGTCATCAAACTGAACAACTTTCACTATTGAACCAACATTGAAATTGGATATTTTTTTTAGATAGAAACCGTCAATGGGTACCCTCGACTCAAATCAAAGTCAAAGTCAAAAGTCAATATAATTTATTCAATATAGGAGCTTGAAGCACACTTATTAAACGTCAAATCTTTTTTAAGCTACCACCGCGTCGGAACGTGTATGGAACGGCAGATTTTTTTTACGCAGTTTCCATAATGAAAGTTTAATTTTGATGGTCTGAAGCACCCCTTAAGTATGCAAGCCAAATCAGATTGCACCCTGTATTAGTTAGGTACTTTTGCGACTGTTTCTGTCTCCAGGAATGCATTTTTTACTTACTTAACACTCAATACAAGATCATCGAATCAACGGATCGATCGTTTGGATCATAAAGGTATTATACCAGGAATAGAGGAACATACAGCTGAGAGAGCGAGATGTACCTAGCGGCACCACTGTATAATAGAACGTGACGTAACGTGACGCGAGGCAATAGAACCGTTTTATAGTCACTAATCAATTTTAACAATTCGGTTTCCGTGAATAAATTGGGAATCTAAAGTGAAATCGTAGATAATTTTGTGAAATATACTGACACTACTTCATTAATTTATCCACGATTTCACGTTAGACTCCGAATTGGACGTAGTTTTTCAAAAAAGATCCAACCCACAACACATTCCATAGTGGGTTGGATCTTTTTTGCAAAACTACGTCCAATTATAGACAGTATTAGAATTTTTGCCTGCGAATAGTCTCCTGAAAACATCCAAAAACGGTTTCATTTGACAACTCATGTCACTGCCTCTATTCCTGTAAGGTACCTATAATAACTATATGGTTCGAATTTACGTTATTTTTCTTTTTTTATAGTCGTGCGATTTCGCTCATGTTGACGCGATAGAAAAAAAGGATGAGACTAAAAATCTTAGTATCGTAGTTAAATATTATAAACGCAATGAAATAGGAACTCTACATTCAAGAACTGATTTTTTTACATATTAAGTAGTTATCAAAATAAACAGTTATATCTTATTTTAATAGGAACTACGGCACGGCATTCCTTTCACACACTCCTGAAAATCCCCTGTACCAAGAAACAATACATAACGTAGTAAAAAGCGATACGTAAACGACATTGAACTATAGCATCCTGGTAGAGGGGTAACCGAAAATATTGCTCTCCTCAGAGTCCCCGGCGATCGGGTGCGCCCACATGTTCCCCACTAGTGCTGTCTAATGTCGATAGTCGATAGATTCGGATTTCCATAGTTTTTAGTAGAAGCTTTAGAGAAAAATTTCAGAGACAATATTGTCATCATCAATAGTCCATATCCGCTCACTCCGGGTCTCCTTTCCATTTTACCATCCATTTCAGTCGCATGCAGTGATCCAGCCAACTGAAAGTGTCGTTTTAATGGTTAAAATAATTATGAGTGTCACAGAAGTTAGCATAGTAATAAAACTAGAAGTAATTGGACATAATAATTAATAACTTATAGTTAAATCTTTAATTTGTATAATAGGACGTTTAATAACGGGATTAAATTAATTAACTAAAACATCTGTTACTAATATAGTCTTAAGAATAAAAGGTTAAGAATAAAAGTTTTTTATAGTTTAGTTTTTTTTTACCGTTTCATCATTTTCAATTGTATTGTTTACGTTAATTAAACTAGAAATATAACTAATTATACTTATATACTAGAAATATTAAAGTAAACAAAGAAAAAGACAGAAAAATAAAATGTGTTGTAGAGTCTAGATGTCAAAATATAGAGAGTGTGCTGCTCTATCTCTAGGTAATAGTTTAATTTCAAACTGCCTTATCATATAATTTGACACTTTCCCATTTTTTTAAAATCATTTTGAATCCATTCCCACAACACTTTGCCATCAAATTATGAAGACTTCCCCACAATATTAATTTTCTTACTGAGGTTTCATCGAAAAAAAAACTCGATAAACAAAACAAATGAGAACACCATCACTAATCCCGACGTCTCCCATCTCAAGGAGCGGCCGCTAGTCACAGTGTAGCCGGCGTACGCGCATCCCGTTCAACGCAGGCGCGATCCAAAAATACCGACCGACCGCCCGGCCGTATTCGCTGACATGGGCTGATCTAGCCACGATATTATTCGAAAATATTTTACACCAGTTTCATTTGTAAACAAAGTTTCATTTGTAAACAAAGGTAGTGAGTGTAGTGAACTGATGTAGCGATGTCGCCGACGGCGATCGGTGCTGATTTGCCGCAGTGGTGTGGCAAGACTGAGAGTTGCCCGCAAGCCCTGCTGGGCTGGCTGTACCTGAGCCCGGATCAGAATGATCAGGTATTTATTTGAAACACTTTATTTTACACACGGAAATGCAGGAAGAGGTATATTGCATTTATCGCTACCAAATAGCTGGAAAACCCAGTTTTCAAGAGTTAGACAGTTCTACCAAACCGCGACCTACAAACTCTGTTACAAATAATGTATATGTTTTTATTTATTTGACATTTAAGCATTTTATACTTTAAATTACTTACCTAAATGTGAAATAAATAATCTTCAAGTTTAATTAAAAGTTTAATAATAGCCGTGTAACTCTGAAAGACTGATAAATATCAGTGGTAATTCAACATTGTTTAGTGGTGAATTTTCTCTAAATAGTTTTATCTACTTGATGGAATTACTCTCGTTCTAAATTGTTTACATTTGAAACTTACGACTAAGATTGAGTTTGCAACAAGTTCTCAGTTTTTATTCATTTTTTGTGTGCACATGTCTACTATAACATAACTTTTAATGCACATGAAACATATTTACAGTACCCGCCGTATCATAAATTTAATACCTACTTTCGTCAACACAATTAATTTAATACTAATTTTTAAATCAATTATTCGTCTAGACACAAGGTGTTACATAAGTAAAAATAAATATTTAAAACTCTTAAGGGGGTTGTTTAGAACGTCAAACTGAACAACTTTCTCTATGGGACCAACAACGAAATCGCGAAAAAAAAAATCTGATATCCCATACATATTTTAGCTCTAGTCGATTTGTAGAGTATGGAACATAGTCGTAATTATTTTTTTTGCGATTTCGATATTGGTCCCATAGTGCAAGTTGTTCAGTCTAGTGTTTTCTTGTTTTTAGAAACCATACATAATTTCCATTAATGTCGATTACAGATTCTCCTTTTTATATTTCACGCATAACATAAATAAAACATAAAATTCCACTGTAATTTTAGTACGCGTAAACTAGGTTTTGAAACAGCAGGATGACCTGGCAGGCAAAACTAGCAGTAAAATTGTTCAATGACATGCTCCCAAAAGATTTAGGGACAGATATAGAATGTTTCAGTTTATTTTTTCATCTAATATATCTTTAAAAAAATCTTGCATAGTATAACCTAGTAAAAGAAAATAATTAAAATGAATGCTAGTTATTTGAATACTATGTATTTTGTTTCGTCTAGTTATATTTTAGTTTTAGGATAGTTATGTTCATTTGCTTTAACGTTTATATTGTTTCTGATAAATAAATTAATATTATTGACTAGTAAAATTAACATTTTCATTCCTGTAAAACATGTAAAACAGATTGTAAGAAAAATAATTTCGAAGATTGTAAAATAATTGCGATGTTTGTTGTAGCTAAACCACAGAATAGATAATAGTATATACGTAATTATAGTACTCTGTGGTATATAGTTCTACATAGCTAAAGTATAGAAGATCGACGTATGTTATCTCGAACGTAGTTAAGACGCTGTTATACCGTCGAGGCCGTTTTTTGAACAAGAACGAAAGTGTTTTAAACTGTGTTTTAAAGTCTGAAATTAAATTATGTCTTATTTAAGGATCGGGCGGATGGGCGACTGTTCTCAATTACACGATTAGATTAAGTTTACTAGATAGAAAAAAATCCCAAAGTTACCCCTTTTTGTTATGTTTTTTCAATACTATGATTAAACTGCTGATATTTAACTTTTTATTCTTGTACTTAACTAAATACATTAAATATTTCTAGTGAACT
The DNA here is from genome assembly GCA_963693445.1 of Agonopterix heracliana. Lineage (NCBI taxonomy): Eukaryota > Metazoa > Arthropoda > Insecta > Lepidoptera > Depressariidae > Agonopterix > Agonopterix heracliana. Next base: position 3,299,070 of record OY856323.1, on the reverse strand, counting down.
CAGGAGAAGTTTTAGCTTAGAAACTCCCATGAGCAAAGATATTGACGAAAAACACGTTTTTTTGCGATCCTGCTTTCAATTGGAGCGGGATGGCTAATTGTAAACTTATGCTTGCAAGAAAGAGACGCTTGCACTGGGATAACCTAGCCTTAAGTATATTAATGTTTATGGTCACTATGAATGTACGGAACTTGGAAAGTTATTTAGAACTCTTTATTTTTAGATTTACACATTTTCTTTTTACTAAACATGTGATTGGTGCATATCTACGTAAACTCACGAACACAATCCTAAACAGGATAGTCAGAAACTTTTAGCATATTGAAGGTTTCAGGAGTAATAAACATAGCAGATAAGATATCCTTTACCTATTGATTATTTAAAAAACAAATTAACTACATTATATAAATACGATTTATGTTTCCTTCATTACCTTCCTTTTGGCGCAGTCGGGTAAAATATACAGTTTTAAACTCTTTAAAGTTCAAAATTCTGCTTAGCTATGTTGACGACCCGGTTGGTGTAATGTTTACCTCGCTGGACTGCCAAACCGTAGGGTCTTGGGTTCGAATCCCAGTTCGGTCATGGATGTACAAATATCCACAACTTACACCCTTTGATAAAGTATATGTCTAGATTGACAGTCGAAGATACGAAAGCGTCGAAAAAAATTGGAACCAGGACTGGTTCCTAAACCATATACATATACACGCACACATACAGAATTTGTATGGCGCCTCACGCACACCAACCTATGAAACTTAGCCCCTTTTGTTTTATACGGTAAAACAGTGAGGCTCATTCTAGACATATACTTTTTCTAAGCTTACACCCTGGTAGTCCATAATTTCATTATTTGATCGTACACTTTTAAAATTCGATTTCATTTTAATTACTTACTTACATATTAGATTTTTACACTTTAAAATTTAGATGTCTTTCAAATTTTCAGACAAAGTTCAAAATAGGTAACCTACCAAATGCGAAATTAAGTGCTCATAATTATGATTTCTTCGAAAATATCATTATTTCAGTCATCGATTTCGATCGCAGATCAAAATAATTTAAAAATTAAATTAAATGTATTTTATTAATAAACACTATACTGGAAAAACTCGATAAAAAATTAAATGAATGTCTATGTACTTATGTATTTAAAACCTAAACTATGTTGCTTGCTTGCTTCTAATTAATTTTAGACTACTGTGTATTATATTGTACTAACATAGTTTTTAAGTATACCGGGTGTTTCATAAGTAACAATAAATATTTAAAACTCTTAAGGGGGTTGTTTAGACCGTCAAACTGAACAACTTTCTCTGTGGGACCAACATCGAAATCGCGAAAAAAAATATTTTATATCCCATACATATTTTAGCTCTAGTCGATTTGTAGAGTATGGAACATCATTTTTTTTTCTCGATATCGATATTGATCCCATAGTGAAAGTAGTTCAGTTTGATGGTCTACACCACCCCCTTAAAGGTTTATTTGTATTTTTGTAACACCTTATATACCTACTAAAAATCCGTATCCAGACTTTTTGTTTCGGGAGGGACATTTAGTTTTCGGGAGGAGGGGGGGGGGGATATTCGAGTTCTGTAAATTTAAAATTTTACAATTAATAAATTAGGTACTTTTATTATTTATTACTTTGATAAAAAAAGTACCTAAGATGAAACCGTGATAATTCGATTCTGTTCTGGATTCTAATCAAACTACTTTCTAGTTTTGCGTTAATTCATTAACACGTTGTATAGAGACCAAAAACAAAATTGACGTAAGTATGTACCGAATTCCAACAGTTACTGGAACTTATAAATTCCCTCCCAAAATGCATGAAACTGATATAAACCAAAGGTAGGGTAAATGTGGACATGACCGTCTAAATATAGAGTAACGGCCGGCTTCCTCGCGAGCGCCACGTGTCGCCGACTGTACACTGTACCGCGTTTATTTGTATTGCCATTGCGTGCTCGACTGTACTGCTTGGGAAGTTATGAAAGTACACACGGGTGTCCCTTAGGATCCATACATTTTAAAGTCATATTTTGAAAATCCATAACAGACATGACATAACGTTAATTCTTATAGCAATTAAAATGTTTAATATGAAAATATATAGCATTATTTGCCATAGTAATGAAAATCCATAATTTGAAAAACTATACATGAAAATCCAGAACTTTGAAAAACGCGTTTTTAGACCCCAGATCTAACTCAGTCGGTTAGGTTAGCGAGGAGCGAAGCGACGAGCATGTTAGGTTTCTTGCAACCACAGCGGAACCGAAATGCTATTGTTTACCTAGTCCACCCGAAGATATACGATTTTTCACCCCCCTTAAAAAGGGGGTTATTAGTACGGTGTTAAAATTATGAATTACGTTTTTTTAACGTTTTACATATATATATAAGTTATTCTTTTTAAATGTATGCATTTCAACATTATGGATTTTAATGATTATTGTGTTTTAAGTGTTAGGCGTTTTTAATATAGGCATTTTCAATTATGGATTTTAATATAGACCCAGTACACACATATAGTGTTCCGGCTTAAAATGGACCACCCCGATTCTTCCTGTGGGTGTTGTACGAGGTGACTAAGTATTAAAGGTTTCTTATGCAGTGTTTATGTGGGCGAAAGGCTAGCCACCTCTCACTACTTGACACCGTCATCCCGTCCTGAAACTTAAACTGCTGAATATGAACATTGCTACAACTACATTCTTAAACAGTATGTTGGTTATTGTGAAATGTTTCTGACGATCCCGAATGGGATTACAGTTGTGAGTTTATTGTATGTATGTACACACAAATATGTAGCTACATACTAAGCACCAATACGGTGCTGGAATGTAGCTAAATGTTTTGGTGTGGTCAGGAACTTAGCTACAATTACTATCAAGACTACCTACTAAAAGGAGATTCGATATATTTGAGGAAGGTTGCCTGGTGGTATGTTTGAGGGTAGGCATGGCGTATCAATTAGATAGGAAACTGAAATTAACTTTTAGGTATTTTATTTATATTTATTTAGGTGGCGATATGAAGCTATCAGCCTTTCGCCTCCTACAACAATGGAAATTAAATCAAAACTCAGTACACAAAATCTCACACTCACAAGTGATCTCAATGAAATCAAAACTCAGTACACAAAATCTTACACTCTTCCCGAGGGAGTGTCCAGACAAATAATAGATACATTATCCAATATTTACAATGTTCTTGGTACTACATACCATAAATAAATTAATAAACAATAATCGTCATTATCTTGAACCATGTTCAGTTTATCCACATTTTACTAGTAGAGTCCAAACCATCTAGGGAGTATATATTCTTTGGTCCAAGCTCTGTCCAGTATGACTATGAGATATAGAAAGCCCGTCTGTCGCTAATAGGCCAGTAGAATTGTCGGTTTCTGTCAGTCACATAGTAAATTAGTCAAGTTTAGCGCGATATGGAATTCAGTACAATTTAATAGTAATTGTATTGCATTTGAACTGAAATTGGATTAGGATTGGACTTCGATGTTTTAAAATAACACGATCCCTGTTCCTTCTTAATATAATTACAAAGAAGTCCCTTGTCAACAGGCCCATTCGGTTCTCAAGTTATGTTTACAGTTTATAGAAGCGGTTATATCAAACCTTAGTTAACAATAACAGTTAAAACTAACCTCTCATTAAGGAAGGTAACCGAATCCAGGGTGTCAGATCAAAGGTACCGACTGCCGACGTTCAGTCAGACACCGGAAGTTTTATCATCGGTTTATAGTAACTTGAACCACTGTTACGTTTAGTAAATCTGCGCTTGAATCGTTAACATTAGAAAAACTTTGGTGGTCTGTAGCTCGTAGCTCACTTCGCGTGTTATCAGTTCAATCCAAACATGGGAAGCGATTTTTGAATCTCATTCGGTGAGCTCAGCAGTTGTAAATGTCAAAATTACTAAGGAGATATGCATCTTTCCACTGCTGATTTGACTCTAAAAATCTCTCTCCTGTAGTATGATTTTTGAAAGTCGATAATCAGCAGTAGAAAGATGCATATCTCCATAGTTATTTTGACATTTTCAGCTGCTGAGCTCACCGAATGAGATTCAAAATTAAATCGCACTCCTGGATCATAATAGTTCGAACACCAAAAACGGCCAAGTGCGAGTCGGACTCGTAAGAACATTAAATATTCTATAAATCAAAATGACGCAAGGTCAAATTGACCCAATAGACGAAACGACAAAACGCCCTATTTATCATGACCTAATACGAGTATACGAAACGCCTTATTTATCAAAATGACCTGCTGAGCAATGAGCAAATGGTCCCAAAAGCAAAAAGACCTTTTATGTAAATGTCTAATGCCTATTAGGCCCATCATATCGAACATTAAAATCGCAAACTAACGTCTAGTTCTGATTTTTTTATATGTTGTTAGGACCACTACCAGTAGCGTATATCCAAGTTTGCAGCTTCGAAAGACCTGTGCTAACTTTGCAGCACTCGAAAAACCGCGAAATTTTCGCACGTTTTTTAGTATTCTCAATATAAGTCCTAAACTTTGCGTTATTAAAAAAAACTAAGTATACAGTTTTGAAGAAGACTAAAATTGCTACAATTTGAGATCAGATTTAGCTCTGTAGGTCTAATATTTAGCGAGATACAGCACTCAAAATTTGTCAATTTTTTTCAAAAAGTGAAATTTTTAAATTTGGTCAAACTATGACGCCGACATCGGGGAAAATACTCTTTTTAAGGGTAAAATCGTTGTATCGTGTATAGATAAATGTGTTGTAGCAAATGTAATTAGCTTCAATTTAAACAAAGAACGACGTCTATACGCCTTATAGCCTTACTCACAAATCTTAAAAATCCAACACAATTGGAAACTTCATTTTTCGCAAATTTGCCCATCTCTACCCATCAAACTGAACAACTTTTACTATGGGAGCAAACCTGTCAGAACAAAAAAAATGTTCCATACGTTTGAGTCGAGTAGGCATTGCAGTTTAGTATGGAACAGCTGATTTGATTTTGATCTGACATTTTGATATGTTCAGTTTGATCGGTAGAGTATGTGGTTTAAAGGTTGATGATACTTTTCCTTACACCCTGTATTAGTATCCCACTGCAGGGCACAGGCCAACCCTCAAGGAAGGTGTATGGGCGATAGTACAACACAATTGGAAACTTCATTTTTCGCAAATTTGCTCTGTTTAGTCACAGTATAAGAAAGAGTATTTATATAAGTTCTCACAGTTTGAGTAAAACCATGTGCAATACATCCATAAGAAATATATGTTGAAACTAAATTTACAAGGCGTTACATGGACATTATTTTTGGTTACAATTGTTCATTTTGAATGCTTCGTGGGTGGTTCGTGAAAATTGTCTGATTCAGCCTGAAAAATCGGTACATGATTGTCGACGTCGTCTTCTCTTTCTTCGGCTATTTCAAGCTCGACGACGTTATCGCAAGAGACACCGTAACAAAATTTGCAGAGTGCCGAGCATTTCAGGCCTGTTTTTACGCAGGTACACCCGCCTCCTCTACCTACAACGTTTCTTGCACCCGCATGATAAAAATGAACTTGGTGGTAATTTCGGTAAGCGTGCAATGTTGCACCATCTTCCGTTGGAGGCAAACGGCCGAGGTCAACCTTAGCGATAACGGCTGTTTTTAAAAAAAAATTGTAGCGCAGGTTTTGGAGGGTATCTTTAGTGTAGTCTCCAACATACAGTGCTACTGGGAACTTCGCTCCGGCATTTGCGATGGCTTCGTGGGCTGAATTAGGTTTGAGGAACATTTCAGCTGTGGTGATGAGTTCTATGCTTTTCTAGATTGCGCTCCACAGTTAGTTCTTCCCATGACAGAAAAGGGTAGAGGTGGTGTCGCACTCAGTGAAGGCGTGGAGAAACAACTCGAATCCTGGGGGAACTTCCAAATCTCCTCGATTGAATGAGGTTGAGGAATATTGTAAGGGGCCAGAGTCACATCTGCCACTTTTCTGGAAATAAACATTCTTCACAGCCGATCCCAAACCATTGAGAAGGACAAGGAGGTCCACATATATACAACGTGTTAATGAATTAACGCAAAACTAGAAAGCGGTTTGTTTAGAATCGAGAGGAGAATCGAATTATCATGGTTTCAACATAGGTATTTTTTTTCAAAATATTAAAGAATTTGTTTGTAAAATTTAAAATTTACTGAACCCGATGTCAACCCACCGCGCGGGCACACTCACCGTACTTACTACCAAAACAAGTTCATTAACAAGTTGCATAATAGTTTAAATATATATTTCTATATATATTACATGGTTTTTCCTTTCAAATTACTCTCAAACCATTGTGAGAACTAAACAGAGCAAATCTGCGAAAAACTAAGTTTCCAATTTTGTTGGATTTTTAAGATTTGTGAGTAAACTATAAAGCCTATAGACGTCGTTTATTGCTTAAATAAAGCTCATTACATTTGCTACAACACATTTTTACCCTTAAAAAGAGTATTTTCCCCGATGTCGGCGTCGAAATTTGACCAAATTTAAAAATTTTACTTTTTTGGAAAAAATTAAAAATTTTGAGAGCTGTATCTCGCTAAGTGTTAGACCTACAGATCTAAGTCTGATCTCAAATTGTAGCAATTTTAGTCTTCTTCAAAACTGTATACTTAGTTTTTTTTAATAACGCATAGTTTAGGACTTATATTGAGAATACTAAAAAACGTGCGAAAATTTCGCGGTTTTTCGAGTGCTGGAAAGTTAGCACAGGTCTTTCGAAGCTGCAAACTTGGATATACGCTACTGGTAGTGGTCCTAACAACATATTAAAAAATCAGAACTAGACGTTAGTTTGTTTTTTTAACGACTTTTTGTGTAAGATATGACCGGCCTATATGCCCATTGCCCTTTCACATTTTCTTAGTCTGATTCGATTTCACAGAGCTAACTCTGTGAAAAATCTAAATATTTAAAAGTCAGGGAAAAAATACAGAATATAGAGTCTTTCTTAATATACCTACTGACACTGCTATTTTAAGGGGACAATCAGACCATAAAACTGAATAACTTTCTCTATGGCGCGAAAAAAAATCTGCTGTCCCATACATTTGGCTCTTGCAGTTTTATATGGAACAGCAGATTTTTTCGTGATTTCCATTTTAGTCCCACAGACAAAGTTGTTCAGTTTGATGGTCTGATCATCCCTTTAAAAAAGTGTCAGCATATTAAGAAGGACCCTGTATATTCAAAAAAGAAAAATCTTTCACTATCAAAAAATCACGGGAATACAAAATAGTTCAGGGGCATTATTCTAAGCCTTGTGACTTTCTTCCTTTTCTTGAAAAGACCGTTTTCATTTTTTTTGGCGTCTCCAAACATTTTAGAATTCTGCAACAAGGTGTTAAACATAAACAGGAATCTTTATTTGGTTACACGATGTTTTCCTTCTTGTTGGTCTAAATATTAAAGCTGCCATTGCGCCGGCCATCGCGTGAGAGTCAAAAATAACAGCACTCCACCCACTATTCCCGTGAACTCTATTTATAGATCATAAATAAATCCCCACTTTACTTACGATTGTAATACTTACTAATGCGTGCTAATGAAATTAAAAAAAAAACGTTTAACAATGTAAGTTTTTATTTTTTAGCTGACTACGGCAAAGTCAAAGGAAGGGTTATGATGTTTTCTCCCCTCCTGACGGAAAGCGTCAATTGTCGTCCAGCTGCGCTAAACGAAGTTGCCACTTTCCACCTCCGTCGAGGAGAAAAATAGTATACTAACCTCGGGCAGTAAATAAGAAAGCCTCAGATCTGAGGCCTTTCTTACTTTCCTGCCCTCGGTGCGTAATCTACTATAGCAGTCTTTGCATGTTTTGTTTGGTTATTGATGTCGGGCGACTTAGGATAAGATGGAGTGACGAGATTTGTCAATATGGAATGGAATAGCAGAAGTTTTTCGCTATTTCAGTATAGGAACAACAACCCCTGAAAATAGAGCCAGTAGTGATCCAAAATTTGCCTTGTAGAAATTACCATTACCAAATTCCAAACATTAGGATGATTCACGACGTCAACGCTCTTCGAAATTGGAACGGGCGCTATAATTCGTTAAACAGATGCGCGGGCGCAGACCACTGACATCCACTGGCCAATAGCTGCGCGCGCTTCGTTATTTACTGCTATTTTATTTGTCTAATCACCACGGAGATGCCACAGTGATTAGGGTAAGGCGGATGTGTCTACAACTCTATACAAACGTTTTCTTGTTTATTTGTTGATAGGTATAGATATTATTGGCACTGCTTGAATGACCTGTTAACTTTAGTTTAGATAGTTATTTTTTCATCATCAGGGTACCATTATAATAGTAGCTTAAGTGTTAGGTAAGTATATGCAACCAAGCTTCGCTGTATCAGCAGCATTTCAGGCATTTTAGGCTAATTTTTCCACTACAGCATTGAGTTTGTATTACGAATTACGATATGGCTTATGCTGATAAGAATCAAACGAAAGAAGAAGCATTTCGTTGAAATGATGGTGAATGATAAATTATAGAACAGTCATGCTCATGGATCTAGATTTTTAAAACATAACTAGCCAACTCAGCCTCTGACATATCTGGCCCTTTGGGGACTTTGACTATTTATAATTATGAGGACTGGTAACGCGTGTAATTCTACTAACAAACATTTCTGCCACTTTTTGCGGGGGGCGAGCTGTAACATGCAATCCGCAACTTTGGATTTTATTCCCTATAACTTTAGATTTTAATTTTGAACGTTAAAAATCATGAAAAGTAGTCTTGTGTGAACCCCAAATGTTCTTAGTTCGAAATTATTGTTTCGCAATTATAGGCTGTCTCGTTTAGTGATAAGGTATAAAATTTTATGTAAATGCACATGATCAATTGATCTTATACCGGGGCAGAGGGGAAATGCTACCGCAAGGCGAGTCCTTATTTGGGGAATACAGTCGTGACCATTATGCATTCATGCATGCAACTAGCTAACTTAGAAGATACACTAAACCACCTTATTTTTTAAATTCCAGTGGGTCCCAGGCTCAGTATGGGGACCGCTACCGACAGCGGCCACAGGGTCATCACAACCTCCCGCCGACGACAACAGCTCTCTGGCGGAACAACTGGCAGCCCTGTCACTTAGGAGGCCCCCGAGACCTCCCCCACCTGCTTACATGTGCCATCTCTGTTTTAAGAAGGGCCATTACATTGGGGACTGTCCTCAGGTAAGATATCATTATCCATAGTATATTTAAAGGGGTGGTTGGGATTAGAGTATCAAACTGAAATTGAGAAGAAAAATCTGCTATTCCATACATTTCAGTCCAGTAGTAATGCAGTTTTGTATGGAACAACTGTTTTTTTCTATTTCCAAATTGTCTCCACCCACGACAATTATCTCTTTCTGGGTGATAGATAATATAACTACATATAAGGAAGACGGTACTTCACCTTTCGCATTGGTGTTCCTCATACCTAGTGAAGTAACGCTTCTAAAGCTTTTAAAGCCTTTTCTGGCGAGAAAAGAGCACACTTCTAAATTTGTGCCTCTTTCGGTAACCTGGACATGAGCTGCCCAGGCCGATTTGGAGGTCTTTAAATATACTTCGAACTCAAGTCGGCGAAGAATTCGGCAGTGAAGATAACCTGTCCAGGTCATCAATACAACAATGAGATATTCCTCAGACAGTGGTCAAATCGGCCATTGCCCATTTCATATCCTGCCCTTCCTGCCCCGAAACTTGTACGAGACTGGAATAAACACTGCCGGTATCCGTATGGCAAAATCCTGGGCAGGAAAATTTAAGCATGCTCCTTCAATAACATGAATGTTTAGAGCATTTTGTTATATTATAAGAGATAAGTGTACTTTTTGCATCCATCAGCAGCAAGGCTGATTCAGTGTTTATGTGGTGTAGAGCATCTCTGTGATGGGGATGGACCAGGTCTGCCTGCATAACTTCAGTCGGTTTAGGAGTTACAGACGATTAAAGGTCTGGAAAAAAATTACGAACAGCTGCAGGGCTGATCGTATGATATTATTGTAGTATGCACTGTAGCCATGTTAACAGTACAAAAACTGACATGGTTCATCAGTCGGTTTTGGAGTTACTGACGTTCAAAGGTCTGACCTTTGAACGGCTGTATCTCCTAAACCGACTGGCAGTTCATGTCAGTTTTTGTACTTTTCGCATAGCTACAGTGCATACTACAATAATATCATACGATCAGCCTTGCTGTGGATCGTAATTTTTTTCCAGACCTTTAAACGTCTGTAACTCCTAAACCGACTGAAGTTATGCAGGCAGACCTGGTCCATCCCCATCACAGAGATTCTCTACACCACATAAACACTGAATCAGCCTTGCTGCTGATGGTTGCAAAAAGTACACTTATCTCTTAGTCTATTATATCTGAATATACATTTTTTCAAGAGACAAAACTAACTAACGTCTTCTGAATAAGAATTCTAATGACAAAGATTCCTCTCAATAGAAGTAAAATGTTAAAAATAAGATTCGTGAGTAGCTGCTGGCACCGAGCCGGGACGAGTGACAGATCCATTCGATAGCGGAAATAGTTTTGGATATCATAATTTAAAAGGTGAAATATAGTGCTGAACATAATTTTCATACATTTACGAACACTTGTTGTTTAACATGTTGCAAAAACAATGCCAGGCCAGGGGGCTATGCCCCCAATTAAAAGCAGAATTTTAATGTAAGATTGATCTTGAGACGGGGACAGCCCTTCCCGCTGAAACCTGAAAAACATGAGATGAGGGCAATCCGAACAGAAATCCTGTATATCTCTTGGTTGTCTCTGTTGTCGTCTTTACTGATACGGGACAATACGACAGCAAAAGAATTAATAACAGTACTAAAATGTCTGTCTGACTAAATCGCATTCGGGTGACAGAATTGGAAAGATGTGGAAATAATACCTACATAAAAGTTACAGAAACCACACCACACCTTCAAGAGAGAGATTCAAATTAAAAATGCAAATTTTATTTATCGAGTAATGTATGAATAATGTATGAATAGAATTAGAGCTATAAAAACACAAATGTGTCTACCAAGCCAGGTTCTTTTAAAGCATGGTCAGGCGTTATAATTTATGTACAAAACATTTTCGTCTGGAGTGCGATTTTTGAATCTCATTCGCTGAGCTCAGCAGTTGAAAATGTCAAAATTACTATGGACCTACGCATCTTTCTACTGCTGATTTGACTTTCAAAAATCATACTACAGGAGTGCGATTTTTGAAAGTCAAATCAGCAGTAAAAAGATGCATATCTCCATTGTAATTTTGACATTTTCAACTGCTGAGCTCACCGAATGAGATTCAAAAATCGCACTCCTGGCAAGCAAGACGGTTACTTAAATCTGGTATTGTTTCAATAATTTTTACAGTAGGTACCTACACTTCTCAACATTAATTTACGGTCCTAGACCGAAAGTTATCGTATAAACAAAGACTATTCATTGTGTTACAATGGGGACTCTGTTAGAACGTGGTCCCGTTGATCTTTGACCCTTTATGAACGATCTTGTTTATTTAAACAAGTTTTAAATTGAAACAAATCTTTGAATAGTGGCACGAATTTACTTGTGTTGAATCGAATAATTTGTAATAAGTATTATTTAGGTCCGAAGCTGTCTTCTTTGGTTCGTAAATGAAAGACAATTAATTGTTACATAACCTCACGACCATTATCTCCTTCGGGTGGTCAGAAACATTGCTACAACTACCAACTTTCGGTACAAGAATGTAGCAATAGGTCAATTGTATCTAAGAATTGGATAAGAACAATATCATCAATTTCATCATCACAGCCTATAGGTACATTTATACAGTATACGTCCCACTGCAGGGTACAGGCCTACCCTCAGGGATGGTGTATAGGCGTTAGTCCACCACGCGTGCCCAATGCGGATTGGTAGACTTCACATACACATCGGAATTTCTTCTTCAGCGTATGCAGGTTTCCTCACGATATTTTCATATTAGGTTTAGGATATTAGCATATTGGTAAGATAAGATAAGATAAATATTCTTTATTTGCACACCAAAATACACAAAAAACAACAACAATATACATGAACAAGAAGGGTACAAAAGGCGGCCTTCTTGGATTGGTGTGGATTCTTTTCGAAAACCTATGGACAATAAAAGAAAACTTCTCAATCTTTTGATAGTAGGAAAGTACATAGACACTAAGTAGTAGATATACACTCATACATTTAGATGTCTTCTCCGCCGTTACTCGTGCGCAGCATTCTGATCACAATACCAAGAAGCCGGGATATAACTCAGCAACAAACTTGTCGATTTGCTGATTACACGCATTACAATGTCTAACTTTGTAAACGTAACATTATACCTACGTTAGATAACCGTTAGTTTTACAAGGCATAGCAAGACGTACCTACTAGCTACAAAATTGAATGTACTCATTCTTAATATTTCTCAGTTATTACGTTATTTCACATCATTTGCTACGCTTACCATGTTTTTTAAATTTTTTTGAGCTTCCAATATTTCGGCAACATTACAAACGCCATGTCTCATTATTTATCGTATGGTCCTAGCAAATACTATCGGAACTTATAAACACAACATACTAACATTAACTCACGCCGTAACCCCACGGGGGTAGGCAGAGACTACGGCCCGCCACACGTCACTTCTAACTTAGGTACTTCTCTTGTCTCATCCACTTTTATCTAGAACGATTACCACTTCTAGACTTTTATACAACGATATTAACGTACTAAAGTACTATGTCTACAGGCACGGATCCAGGGGGGGGATAGGTGGGATTTATCCCCCTCCCGAAATCCTAATATTTGTATGGAACAGTGATCACACCTATATACCTTTTCAGTCGTTTTTCATTGAACCGAACCCCCCCCCGAACCCAAAGTCTGGATACGTGCTTGTATGTCTATGCTTTTACACTTATTAGGTTGATATAAATGCTCTTGTCCTTTTCAGAGAAGACAATTTATTTTGGTGTGGTACCTGATTAATCTATAAAAACTCTTAATAATATCCCTTTATCTTGCAGTTGGATTATATTTGTTTTAGTTTGTCTAGTAGTTGATAAAAACAGAATATCTCTGATTCCAGGCTCGTCCGAAAGGCGAGGGCCTGACGCCGTACCAGGGCAAGAAGCGATGCTTCGGCGAATACAAGTGCCCAAAGTGCAAGCGCAAGTGGATGAGCGGCAACTCCTGGGCGAACAACGGCCAGGAGTGCATCAAGTGTCGCATCAACGTCTTCCCACATAAACAGGTGAATATTGTAAGGATACACTTGAAATCATAACTAGCTTAGTCTTTTAGGTAGGGTTTTCAACTCTGCTAAATGAGCCTTGGAGCTTACCTACTTCTTGCTTTCGATTATGAGCACAGTACCTAAAATGAAAGATGCCACTGGTGCAATCATACCAATTACCAACACGCCAATTGACTAAAGAAGCAGATTGCCTACAATGAGGTTCAACCCTTAGAGTCTTCCCCGAGCTCGCTGGACTTCATTGTACAAAATTTTAAGGGTGGTTCGAGCAAAATTAAATTGCAAAAAAATCTGCTGTTCATACATTTGAGTCAAGTAGGCAATTAGGCATTGTAGTTTAGCATGGAACAGCTGACTTTTTCGTGATTTCAGTTTTGTTGCCATACTAAAAGTTGCTCAGTTTTATGGTCTGCGAACCACCCCTAAAAATTTGTCTAGTACCTACTCATTTCTATGTCATATGTCACCCTGTATTGTTGTTAGTTGTCGCCATCGACGATCCAGGTTTAGTGCGTTCACACACGATGACGCATTGACGCAGCGGCAGACGTCAGTCCATCATTTGTGAAGCAAGGAGTTGTATGAAACCGCACGTAGATGCACACATGGTGACGCATTGACGCACCGGGTGTAGTTCTATGGACTGACATCTGCCGTTCCGTTAGTGCGTCATCGTGTGTGAGTGAACGCACTTACACGAGTTACAGTGGTGAACACCTCTGTAGTCTTGATGACACGGAGGTCGTTGTTTTCGGCTTCCACCTAGTGATATGTCACTTTGTGCTTTTTTCCCCAGTCGGTTAGGATATTCCAGATGAATCACCTGATTGTCTGAAAAGAAAGATTCGCTGTTGGTCCCGGCTACTATCTCTGGTGGTAGTAGTCGTTACATAAAAACCACATCAGAGGCCGTAAGGCGGTCCGAAAAAACTCTGACACCATGGCTTGCTGCCCACTGTATTATTATGTGTGTGTTACTTATGCAAATAAATGATTTATCTATCTATCTATCTATCTAAGAAGAAGTGGGGGATCTACCCTAAAACTTAAGTAAACTTTTCTTGATAATTAGATCATTAAATTAGACTTTCTAATTGGAAGCTAATAGATAGCTGATAGTACCTACCTAGCAATATTTTATCGGACTTAACTATGCTTTGCAAATTTGTCTGACTTTTATAATCTGAGAAAGGACATTCTTCTTTTTACGTAACACGAAAATAGTTCTACGTTTGCAATAGCTAATGTGTTGCTACTGAACAAATTTCAGAGGCCTCTAGAGAAGCCTGACGGACTGGACGTCAGCGACCAGTCGAAGATCCATCCTCAGCAGCTCTGCCAGAAATGCCGCTCCCTGGGATACTACTGCCGCCGGGAATATTGACAGAAGATCGGAAACACTGGCGATACTGTCACCCAGTTAGCAAATGCAAATCTTTAACTTAATGACGGAATTACTGGCCCTAAAGTAATCTTTTGATTTTTTTTTTAAGGTGCTTTGTGTGTCTGCTATTGGGCGGTCACGTGCGCGTCGGTTGCCACATCCCCGGCCTACACCGGAACTCCAGTGGTGGCTCGGGATATTGTTCTTTTATAAGAGCAACCCTTGAAGTCCCCAAAATATCAATATAACCCTACAACGTCAAGCACTTTTGCTATAAAAACTCGACATTGGCAAAATCATCATCAACCAAAGATGGCAGCCATATTTTTAAAAATAGAATAGAATAGAATACCTTTTTTTTTTCTTTTTTTTTAATAATATTTTTAACGGCACTGGATTCAAGTCCTATTTGGGTAAAGTTGTCCCATTCTCCTGTAATGATAATCCTGTTAAACCTTAGTCATCTGAACCAGAATACGTTCGCATATCAGCATAATTCACTTCACAGTCGCCGTTCAGTTAAGACAATTTGAAAAGATCAACAATATCCATTGTAACTATTTTGTTACCGTAGACGCTCCCCTTATGTAAACGCAGGGCTGGGCCATATTTTGCTGGTTTTATTTTCTATGAAGTATATTTCTTATTTTTCTATAAAATACAAATGAAACCTGTGTTCAAAGGAAAGACTATATATTTAGGCTTTCCATTGAACACAGGTTTCATATGTCGGTCATTCTCCGAGCAGGTTTTTTTGCGCGTCCTGACTTATAAGACACACAAAAACTAAAATTTTCGCATGTTTGATATTTTTTAACATTATAAGGGGTCTACAGCTAGGTGTACACGAGATTTTATGCACGTAATTTAAAAACTACTGGTTGAAATAAATTTTTGAAACCCCGTTCTCTAATTTCACCGACGTGTCCCTTTGCCGAAATCATTTACAAAAATCATTCTCCTCGCTAAATTCCAAGAATTATATCAGTTTACTCCTATGATATTTAAAGCACATTAGATAAGTATACCACACAAAAAATATGAGTCGTATGAACCAGATCGTTCCGAGATGTAAAATGTTTTTACCTTGTCCTGAGTTAAACTCTAATTTCACCGACACGACAAATACTTGTGCATACAACACTATATAAAAGTTTGTGGAACATCACTATCGCTTGATTGGCTAGCTCTTAGGGTCTCGCAGGCGCTCAAGCAAAACAGTAATGTGTATGCTGCAAAGATTAGCGACTACGAACGTATTTTCCTAATTTCACCGTCGATGGTTTTCGATTTTCCTAATTTCATCTTGCTCATTTTAAAATTTACGTGGCTTAGTCTGAGTTCTGTAATTAATTCTAGGGAAAAAGGGTACCAGCCTTAACATGCTGTTATACCCTGTTAACTGTTTTTATCCTATAGTAAAGAGCTATTTGCAAAAAATCACGAGTTCCTAATTTCGACCACCTAATTTCACCGACAAACTTGACTGTGAAATTAGAATCTATCGACTGACTCGTTGATAGTCGGTAGTCTCAGCCTACCCCCATGGGAGATTGGTGTGAGCTTATGTATGTATGTATGTATTATCAAAAAAGGAATAATAAAAGTGATCATCATCAGCTCCCGATAGACGTCCACTGCTAATTATCTGGAATATAAATTTATGACGAATTTACAACGATTAATATAAAAAAATTGTTACATGTAAAAATTATAAAAAATGAGTAAAATTTCTAATTTCACAGTCGCGCAAATATTTCAAACCTCAATATCTCTGCAACTGCTAAGTCAAATTAAGTCCCACTTGGACTAAATAGTTTATAGTTGGATACTCTTTTATATGATACCGATACTGACACAAAATAATAAAGAAAAAAAAACGACGGTGAAATTAGGCTGAGAACGCCGATCCTGAGAATGGCCGATGTATTTTATAAGTTGAATTACTTTTACTTGCGTCACATACCATTGTGTAGACAATATTAAAATCTTTAAATGCTATGAAGTAAATTTTCTTAAGAAATACCTACATTTAATGAGTAAATTAGATAAATTTAAAATTTGGTGGGAATTCTTATGATTTTCGAATTGGATTTCATTGGAGATGGTACCAGTGACATAATGAAGGACAAACCAGTCAAAAACAGGTATACCTACTAAAATAATGAAGTTTAGTAGAGGTGAAGCGGCTCTGAAAGGGTCAAGGTCGTTGGGTTGGGGATACCTCTTAAGGGACTACCTCCTGGTTTTACCATGAAATTGGGTAACTTTGTAACCATTTTATTTAATAACTATGGCATTTTTTTAACTGAAAAATTGAATGAACCATCTACACGATATGAAATCGATTTTCATTAATTAAACCGAAAAAAGGGAATCTAAAGGATCTAAAGTCACCCCTTTTTTCCCAGTTGTAACCATTTTACTCTTACATTTTTAATCGGAAGGAAATGAAAATTAACAATATTCTTCACAACACAATTTAAAATCATGTTTTCTTATTTTTTCGAAATTAATATAATATAATATAGATTTAGTTAAGGTTTAGTCAATAGTTTAAATAATTAACTTAATTTTGTCATTCAATAATATATATAAAATCATCTCATTTTTAAATTCTAAATTCTGACCGGAGCGAGCCACGCGCTCGTTCGCACCTATTGATGACCACTCCGAAAGGGATAAGGTCATGAGTTTATGTATACTTACATGTAGGTATTGTATGTTGACCTGAGGCCATTTCGCCCTGTAAGTTTCTCAAGTTCACAGACATTTATAATCCAAAAACAGTAGGTACTCTCTCCATCCTAGTTTTGATTATTTTGCCCATCTCCAATAAAGCGTCTAACAAAACTTATAGTAATACCTAACCTACACTACTGGCAAATCCAGTTTCACTCTTAAAACACCAAAAATGTTATTGCCATATTAAGTTATTGTTTAATATATTTTTACATAATATACCTATTATAACTTTAAATTAAAAATCTGGCTGCGCTTAAGCCAAAGAAATATCATGAATGAGCGTTTTTCTTTTTGTTTTCTAGGGGATCGATAGATGGCGCTACGGTCTGTACGAAGAAACGTCAACATTTCAAAAAGTGTTTCTTTAAAATAGTAAAGAGTGAAAAGATGATCAAGAAGATGCCAACGCATCTTTTAATGACATATTTCATTATTTACTAATAATTTTAATCGAAAATTCTAAACTTTTACGCCTGACATGGCTGAATGGGCTCGATCCCTTGGCATTAAAAAAAAAAGGCAGGCACAGACTTGACCAGATTTTGACAAGATCTCGCTTACGGCTCTATGGGGCGATAAACATGTCATCTGTCGAGTTTTTTGGGAACTAAATTTAAAAAAGAAAAGAAAAACGCTCATTAACCAGTATGAATAACTAATGTTTAAAGTCCATAAATTAAAGTACTACATTTATTAGTTAGTAGAAAACACAACTTCGCCCCTTTTGTCTTCCTAGCATATGCGATCTTTTTTATATCGCTACTGCATGTCTCTCTGACAACGAGATACAGCAGAGGGCCTAGCATGCCACCCTTTATAAACCGATAAAAATCGAGAAAGAGCCTATCTTTGTTACTATATGCATGCCAAAATTGGCGCATGAAGGTTATTTGATTGATTTGTTGGATTGTCGTGCGGGTCATGCTAGCCCTACTGAAGCGACAAATCTAAGTAGAGTCATTTTTTAATATTTCCCTCAATCTATATTAGTCCTAAATTACTTTCTACATGACATGACATGAGGAGATGGATTAATGTATTTTTTAGAAGAGAAGACTATTTTTCAGGGAAAATTGTATGCGTCTATGCAAAAAGGGTCCAGTTGTCGGCATTGTAACCAAACTTTTTTAATTAATCATTTGTCCTAATCTCTGATGCCAAATCTAACCTTAACTCAGAGCCGCAACTGGACCTTTTTTGCGTGGACGCCCAAAATTGGTTGCCTAAATTTTGGAAATGGGTAACGTTTATGTAGCATCCAGTAAATAATTTTTTTTCATTATTTTTAAGTACCTAAAGTGCCTTTCTTATTTTTATTTTTAAGATTTTTGAAGTAAATGTATATTTCGAATCGAATATTGCCTTTCATAAGATTTTATCGTATGTTTTTCTTAGTTCTAAGTTTTATATACTTAACCATTATAGTACTCCAAGTGGCATTACAGTTACTTATGGATTTTTATATGTATATTTAGAAAGTAAATTGTTTTTATTGATATATTAATATTATATCTTGAAGATAACTTTCTAATCGCGAATTTAACGTTACTAATAAACAGATACATATAATTTTACTACATTTTGTATTGTATATATTTGATATAATTATCAAAGCTAACATTTTATTCATCTTATTAATGTTATAAATGAAGTCCAACAAAATTATTAAACAGTCTATTACTTATAAAAAACAGTCACCCGATGTCTACTTCGCAAATAGTCAATTTCTCATTTTGTCTTCTTCTCAAAGTGACACTTAAAAATTGGGAAGTATCACAATTAGCCAATTTTTTATTTTTATTATCACACTGTGTAAAAGACCTAGATGGACAGATGCTGTCGTAAAACTGTATACTTAACCTTCGTATTTTTTTTAGTGATCGGACGACTTGTGACATTTTTCTTAGACAAAGCAGAAACATTTTGTTTTGACATTAATTTTGTTGGACGATTACTACAATTAAGATATAATTATGTTATAGTTTCTTTATTATTAATTACTTAAGCCCAAAGAGCAAGTGAATTCTCAACGTGCCAAATATTATAGTTTTATAAGTGTTCAATGTTAACTAAAAATTTAATTTTGATAAGTACTTATGTGTTATTTCAAGTGCCATTTACAAAAAACCCGTTAATTTTGACAATTAAAGGCCTAGTGTAGATAGTAAATGATGATGATGAGATAGTAAACATAATCTGATCATTGCATGCATACATAATTATCTGAGCCTCCAACCTAAATATTAAAAATTAGGTAGGCTATCTAATAGAAATTAAAAATCTTGCTGTTGATATACCACCTACCTATTGAGTGATTTTGTAAACATGCTTTCAAAAAGTTCAGGGGTGGTTCAGACCATCAAACTGAACAACTTTTACCTGGTAACGCTTCATAGAGAAAAAAGAAAATAATATTATAGTCTCGCTAAATGATGGTTAAATTTATGGTGTAATTTGCATGAAAAATTGAGAATTGCGGTATCAGCAGGAAAACATTAATAGTACCTAATACGAATAAGAATGTATAGAAGTGTAAATGAAACTCAAAAAGTGGCACCAAATAACGTTTACCGTGTTTTAAATTTGTTCTTTCAAAACTGTACCTAGCAGCCAAAACTCATACAAAATGAAATTTTTTATTGGGTGCCAAAAATTATTTCGATTTTGTTTAGAGTTACTCTTCTAGGTACCTAATTAATTATTCTACTGTGTATCTCTACTTCCATCACGATAATGTTTATGCTAGGCCTACATGTAGGGTCAACTAGGGTAATTTGCGTCTATGGGACAATGGTGTGTCTCTTACTTTAAAACTAAATTTTCTAAAAGAGACTTATTACTTAAATTAATAAGGAAAATAACTACTGAATCTAGATTGTTAAATAAGAAGCAAGTATTGTCCGATGTAAATGCAATTGACCCATAGACGCAAATGACCCTATTTGAATAATGCGTATACTCTGATTCATATTTGACGTCTAATTTTGATATAACTGATGAATTTCTGAAAAATGTCTCTATCACTTACGTTATGAATGTCATGGACAAGGGTAATTTAATTTTGAATGAATTCCACTCAAAGTGAAGTCAAAATTGGTCGTCGCATTATTATGGGTTCGAGTCTATTTGAGATTAGTTTTTTGTTAATTAAGATTTGAAATTTAAATCAATTACGTTTATTTTTATTTTTGTTCATTTTTAAAATTAATTTTAAAGATACACAACCTATTTTTTATTTTTATTATTCTGTGCCAAAAAAAATGTTTTTTTTTACTAACGATATAATTTAAGGACAATGTCGCTGAATCAACGGTGCTCTCTAATGTTAGTGAAAATTGTGTGTCAAAAACAATATCATAGTACCTATTTTTAATAAGAAAAAGACAATTCTGTTCATATAAAACCCAAAAAATGGCTTACATGAATGTAAAAAAATGGTAAATTTGCATTTTCATTTATTTCTTTCAAAACGAGAAAAATCGAGGTGTGATGTTTGTCTTTGTCGCTTTACTCATGCCAAAGTAAGCGCGCAGGACGATTTTATCGATTTGTCGTGGCTGGCATCATGCTAGCCCTAGTCAGGCTTTTTATAACGTAGACTATCATAACATAATACTTACACACCACACAGCTATCTGCGTCGAAATAGTTTACCAATCTATAAACTCGCTTCGTACCGGAAAATTAATGAATTTTTGTTTTAACGAAGAGCGACATTATTACGATATTGTTTTAGTATTATTGAAAACGTATTACTTATTATTGATGGACATAATTATTGTAATCTGTTACTTAAGTAGATTTATTATTGTAACCGAGATTTTTAAATTTTTTAAATAAATTACTTTCAAATATTTTTTATTTTTATTTTAGGCTAAACAACACACTTTAAATCGAATGAGATAGTAATCACTTTAATTTCTTGA
Source organism: Agonopterix heracliana (assembly GCA_963693445.1). NCBI lineage: Eukaryota > Metazoa > Arthropoda > Insecta > Lepidoptera > Depressariidae > Agonopterix > Agonopterix heracliana. The sequence goes on along the minus strand of OY856323.1, from coordinate 3,277,689 downwards.
AATATGTATATAGGTAGGTACATAATCATAATACTTACAATAAAAATAAAAAATAAAAGCACTAAATCACGAGATTAAAACAAATCAATGTAAATATCCAGGCAGTACCCGAATTTTGTGGGGCTTTTCGAAAGCGTTTTCGAATGATGAATCCAAAAAGTCGTTGCCGTCACCATCTTCGTGGTACAAAGATCTTTTATTTATATGGTGAACAGAACCATGATGCGATGGTTCATTCTCTTTTTCATTTTCTGATTTTCCAGCAGCTTTGTAGAATACAGCCACAAAATAAAAAACCAAAATTAGCACAATGAATTTGGTTGCCGCCATTTTCAATTTTTTCGAACTGAAGAATTCGAATTTCGAAATTCATTTGAAATCTATTTTTACGCAGGTCTTTTATAAGGTGCAGAACTGTTTTGTTTTTCAATAATCTTTGTTTGAACAAGACCGAGGCATTATCGACCACTTAGCACAATTTTGTCATGGAAGAATTGACGCACTAAACATTTTAGTCATTTTTTTCTTAGACCGGCAAGTCTGAATGAATTAAAAGATTAAATATTGTTTTCGCAACCGATATGTTTTTTTTTCAGTGTAAAAATAATATTTTTAAGGGTTTTTCAATTCGTTAGGTACCTACCTACCTACATATAGTTTGCATATACATAGTTTGATTATTTCATAAGGTCACGTAATCAAGCCGCTTGACCCTATGTTGTAGTGACAGTTTTACGCAAATAAAATATAGTGAAATGATTAAACGAGTACATACAAATGGAAAGAAATAGGTGTGATGTGATTTATATTAAGTAAGTATAACATATGATATACAATTCATACTGAGCTGTTTGGTGCGGTGGTTTGGTTGGAAACAGTGCAAGTTGTAGGCTAAATAGGAACTTCACAATACAGTACAGACATTCTTCATATTAGTGCAATTCTTCGACCTTGATAGACTGATAGTTACCAGTCAAAGCAGATCTGCCATAGAAATAGGAAGTAGGTAGTTACGGACTGACGTTTCTGTTCGACAGAAAAGGATAGGGCGTGAAAAAATGCGATTCCGTGCTGCCAGCATAGCTAGCATGCCACCCACGACAAAGCGTTTAAACGAGAAAACTGTCATGCGCGCTCTTTCTGTCATACGTAAAATAATAGGGATGGAGGCACATCTCGATTTTTATCGTTTTCTCGGGGTTGGCATGCGAGGCCTACTGGTGAGGCTCGACCCTATTTCCGCACTTTCCCAGACATTACGCGAAATACCTCAAAGTTGATCTGTTAAGACGACTAAATTCGCATTAGGTCGATTCCGCTATAGACGACCGTCGTCGTCGATTTTCAAATCACAATAAGTAATATTTGTTACTTTTGTAGAAAAGAAAATTATCTAATCCTAATAATAAAACTACTGTATTAAAATATGTAGCGTTCATACTACGAATAAGAATAAATATGGAAGAGTAACTCTAAACAAAATCGAAATCATTTTTGGCACCCAATGAAAAATGACATTTTGTATGAGTTTTCGCGGCTAGTTACAATTTTTAAAGAACAAATTTAGAACGCGTTACAATTTTTTTGGTGCCACTTTTTGAGCTTCATTTACACTTCTATACATTCTCTTATTCGTAGCGTTCATAGAAACATGGTTTTGTGAGACCTGAAACTGTCTCTACAGCGACAACACGTTCCGACGCGGTGGTAGCTTAAAAAAGATTTGACGTTTAATAAGTGTGCTTCAAGCTCCTATATTGAATAAATTATATTGACTTTGAAAATCGGTCGATGTTGCACCCGCGATTGCTTGAAAAGTGAATAATTCATTGTTTATTTACGTTTTCTATAATGTTTGATTACGAGGTCGATTAATTTGTCCTCTTTCAAAATATGAAGGCATATCATTTCACAATTAACAGACTTTTGTGTTCTTATGCTATTTTAATGCTTATGATCTGGAGAGGAGGGCCGATTTCGTTGCACCCGCGATATCACTTTAAACCTCTCTTGTACACATTTTATTTAAACCTTTTTAAACAAATCAAAAGAGAACTAGTTAAAATGTAGCCCTTCAACGAGTAATTTCATAAAAAATGTTTTTGATTTAGGTAGGTACTCTAAATGTTGCACCCGCGATAATGGAATCGCCCATTAGATATGTTATCTGCATATTATGTAGAGGTATATGTAGGAACGTACCTACAATATAACCTTTAGTTTGTACCAACAAAGAAACTTTTGTGCGCAAATCTTGAGTCAATGTTATCCAGCAATCTTTATGAATGAGTACTACAAATATTGAACTAGATTGATCTCAAACGTGCAACATGAGGAACTGTAAGTGTTTGTTTACCTACCTAAGTAGGTACCTACTATATATGTAGGTATACCTACTCGTCCCAAATGTAGGTACCTAATAAGTATAGGAAAGCTGTTATGATTTTTCCGCGATGTCGATATACAGAGGAAATCCGCCACACACATACGGAATTACAAAATCAGGGCCTCTACCCGGACATTCGAATTTCGTTCATATGTCAAGTTTTTTTTTGTCTTCATTTTATATTTTTTACGGATAGAATAAAAAAAAGTATTTTAAGACACCTATTTTATTTTTAACGTGGATGTTCTGAGGTTTCAGAATATCTCTGACTACCCTCTCGGGGAATATAGTCGTGAGCATATGCTTATGCTTATGCTTATTTTATTTTTATTGCTATTCATCGAGTTTATCAATATAAATTTAATTTTTAAATTATTTTGATATTGTAATCTCTAAATGCAAAAATACGGAGGTATCAACTCCTATACAAAATCACAATTCTGATTCAGAAATTCTGGATCGCAATTCCGTATACGTATGTGGTAAACCTAAAGTTAGGAGTGGTATTTTTGAAACTCATACGTTGAAATCAGCAGTAGAAAATTTAAAAATTATTAAAGATTTGCAACTTTCTACTGCTGATTTTTTAAAGCCAAATCAGCCTAAACGTTTTTTATTAACTTTGAACTTTTCTTTGTACTTTGAACTTTATTTTTGCTGTATCGTAAAAATTTTAATAAATACACACAAGCGTTTAACTTACTGTGATTATAGTGCATAGGTACTCTAACTCAATTAAGTTGGTTGTCGTAACATAACGTGTCGTTGGCAATGATTCTGACCACCCCGAAAGGGATTACGGTCGTGTGTTCACGTATGTGTGTATGTATGTAGGCGAGCATAAGCACAACATGATTCGAATCTCTACTATCTACATCTCCTTCTTCATAATAATCAACTTGTCGCTCTATTTTATTTATTTAAAAAACTGCTGCTTATTACGGAGTATACTTTCTCTTTTTCCGCTTTTAAGAGAATATTATTCCGAGAGCGAAAATGCGCGCTGCATACAAACGTACTATGGTGATATTTTCAACACTAACCAATTAAAGTCAATGACATTTTGCAGAAATTTCTATGCTTCTATAGAGTCAGATTTTCTTTAAAATATACAGTTTCAATGCTAGGATTAATTTAAGATTTGTATGGAAATCTTTGAGGCACTGTAACATGAAAACTATACATTTTAACGAAAATCTGACTCCATACAAGCATAGAAATTTGTTTCTAGATTGTTTCTGCAAAATTTCATTGACTTTAATTGGTTAGTATTGAAAATATCACCAGTGTATTTTATTTATTAAATAAAAGTAATATACAGGATAACTAACAATAAAATATAACTAACTAAACTTAAATAACACTAAAATACAACTGACTAAAATATAACTAACTAAAATAAAACTAGCTTAATAAAATATTTACAAAAAATATATGTACACTCAGTCAAAAAGCCCTCCCCGGGTCATACCAGATGCAAAGGAGCCCATGACGCTTGTCGCGTTTCCGCGTTGGATGGCGATGGACAACCTTTGCATCAGGTAGTACCCGGAGCGAGCGTCGTTCCCACTCTCCTGAAGTCGACGGCCGAGCTCTTTAACAAAGCTCAAAGCTTCCGACCCCCAGCAGCCCGTGGTCTCAAAACCTAGTGGCACAAAATAATAATTTTGCACCAGGGCCGAGTAAATGTCCCGCTTTTTATCAGCTGCTAATTCGGCGGCGGCCCTGGCAGACCGAACCGTGCGGCTGAGGTGCGAGGCAGCGAAAGTGCTGACACACGTGGCGTCCCATATCAGACACTTTCCTCTCTGCCATGGCACCAGCGTTAGGCCATCAGGTCTTTTCCCATCAGTGCGACTGAGGCCCGGCGGTTCCAGCCTGCACGGTATATTGGCCGAAATCAGTGCCCTCCGAACGATGTCGTTTAGTGCGTGGTGACGTGGGTGTCTACCCGAGCACCAACGGCAACTCAACGCATGATGGCCGTTCGCTTCCACCGTGGACCCGCAGATGCATTGATGTGGTAGACACACATCGCAGCCCAGGCGGAGAGCTACTGCCACACGCATTGAGTCACCGTCGAGCAGGGTTCCCATATGTGGCGAAGGCAGTGCCTGTAACCACGCACCCGATTCTGCCCTTGACACCGCCCTGAGTCTGGCCAAATCGGAGCCAGTAGCCGCGCCTATAAGTTGGTCAATCGCCGCTTTAGCTCCCACGTCGTCCCAGGATCGCTGTACTCCTGGGGTTCTAGGTGGGGATGCGGTCGGGAAGAGAGCCGTCCACCTCGTCAATGCATCAGCAGCAAAAGGTATGCAAGCCGCGTCTCCGTTGTGTGACAGAATTTTAGAGACGAGGCCCTCAACCCCATGTGCCGATGCGAGAAAAGCCGGCAGGCTCAAATCCTGTACTCGCCGAATACCCAAACCCCCATGGCGGATGGGAAGGGATGCCTGGCACCATTGATCCTCACTAAGGGAAACATTAACAATAGTTTCAATAGCAGATTTCACCGTGCTGTCAAAGGAAGAGATATCACTAGGGCACAACCAGATAGGGGCCGTCCTCAGGAGGTAGGTGATCTTAGGCACCGCGAAACACATTCGCAACAGAACCAGGGCAACGTGAGCCGTTATATTGGAAAGGCGCTCCTGGGCGAGGAGTAGGAGATGTTTCTTGGCTTCGATAGCCACTGGGATTGCCTCAGGGAAAATAGGCGAACCCAGGAGACTAAAGGTTATCGAGGATAGCTCCTTGAGGCCAGGGAGCAATGAACTGAACCGAGAATATGAAGGCCAGGTTGTGGGTCCGCAGGAGAAAAACTCACACTTAGACGTATTCATCTCCAGCCCCAGCTCCTTAAATAGGGGTAGTAGCGTTAGCAGGTCTTGCTCAACTTCCTCAGGCTTTCCTCCTATGGTACCGTCATCTAGGTACCAAATGTTGAGCGGAGATTTTAGAGTCAAGATGGCTTTATGGATAGCGAGGCTGAAGGTAAGCGGCCCAAGTGGATCTCCCTGCTGCGCACCCACCTGTGAAAGGATCAAGGATGTGTCGAAGAACAGGTTAGAAGGGGATTTGTAGACCTGGTGAAGAAATGGATATAATGAAGGGATGTTTTCATACACCTCACCCAGAAGAACATCCCTTTCCACTGTATTGAAAGCATTCTTCACATCCAATTTAACGATAATGCAGTCTTCGTTTCCTGGCTCCGCTGCGAATGCGCGTGTCGCGTGGATCGCCGCTTCACACCCCATCCGGGTTCCAAAACCTAACTGGTAAATATCACCATAGTACGTTTGTATGGAGCGCGCTCCGAATAATATTCCCTTAACATTGAAAGTGTTGTTTCAAATTTCGTTCCAATGTCAACTCTATTACAACGAAGTTCGGACCGAAACGGTTGCGATATATCGAAAATCGAAAGTCCGGGTACAGGGTCAGGTATCGAGAATTTTCGGGCTAGATTAATGATTAAGGTGTAAAAAGACGCGTATCGGCGAGGGCTAAAAGAAAGAGATTTTTCTATTCACAAAAATCCGCTGAAAAGGGCGAAAGTTCCGCATTTAAATAATCATTTGTAAAGTTTTTTTTTCTTTTATTTAGTTCCAACTTTGATTAAATTTTTTATTTTAGCAATCTTATGAAATTTTTTGTTTTTGTTGTGTTGTTTTTTTAACATTGGCTGTTAAAGCCCGACCAGAAATATAAAAAACCTCGCCATGTTGCGGATAATAATTGGAACTAATTTTTGTACTTGGAACACTGACATTAAAGCATAGGCGAAGTATTTTTCGCTTACGCTGATAGACGTAACATCAGTGTAACCGCGTATGAGACAGCGATAGTCATAAAATCCTATACAAATTTGTATGAAAATAGATGTCTGACTCCGGAGTCAGACATGCGTCGTAGAATAAAAAAGTGGCTACGTCGATAAGGACAGCAATAAGTAGCGATCTCCTTTTTTAACTAGAGCGAATTTGCTATGTGCATCTCTTACTGAGTGATATGACAAGACACGTGCTTTCTTCTAGTTCCTTCTCTTTCTACGCATTAAAGTTTATAAAGGTTATATTGCAGCGCCCCCAAACCAGGTTTTTTATATTCCTGGTCAGGCTTTACATGTGGTATGCGTCATTTTATCTTGTGTACGTTATTGTATTTCACATTTATATTCATTTTCAATGCACCCGAAGGTCGTGTACCTACGGCACAAGATCTGTAAATTTTTATTATAGATAAAGATAATAAACACGTGACACGTAAAATACTATACTTACCTACTCGTACGAGTATGTTTCCGCGAAAACTGTGTACGTACTAATTTATATTGTTTGCTATTCAAATATGTACATCTATAGGTACCTACTAGCGAAGCTAGAAGATAACATTACTGAAATACCTAGGTAAGGTCAGGTGGGGTAAGGCAAACACTAACATAACTCTAGTAAAATACTGACTCAATCTCTATAAGTCAAAAACAGGAAGAATGAACTAAATCAGACTCATATTGAATTAAACAAATTGTAAAAAAGCAGCATCAACATTTCATTCGCTTTTTCTTAAATGACTTCCTTTTACATCACCATCAGCTTCTTAAAGGTTGTAGGCTCAGAATTATTCACGAATAAGCGTGTAAGCTAGATATAATACGCTAAAGTTTCTATAGGATTTCCGTCGGTGCGAAAACCAGCCTAATAGGATGGCACTAACTTTAGGTAAGCTAATAAATTAATTTAGACCCTTTTATCTCGACTCTAGACTCGTAAAACTAAGCCATTTTTAGGGAGAGAATTAAGACCGAAGGTACTCTGAAAAGAACTAATTTTGTAGTCATAAAGGCGCAGCAATTCTTTTAAAGGAACATACGGCGTTAATTCAAACTTACCTGTCTAGTCTCCGCCTTAAAGACTACAAAAAATGTGTCCTTTTAAAGGGACCAGAGGGCTTACGATCCTGGAGCAGTGACGTCGCTTTAGAAGTTTGTTTTCTTAGCAGTATTCATACTGTAGGACGTAGGTAGTAGGATAGATAATTAGCAGTAGATATACCTACTAACTATACTCCCCAAGTTTATCATTATGTCTATAGAGGTAAAATATATATTATCAATAGAACTAAGTAGATACAATACAAGTCTTAATTGCTCGGATTGTCTTTTAGTGTTATTAAACTTTTGACTTTCGATTTATCAGAGAGAATAAACAATTGTTTAGTATTGACGGTAATTTCCCAGATTTTTATCTCATATAAAATTTTGTATGCATTAGTCACTAGTATAGGCACTCTTAGGCCGGATTCGAACAAACTTAGATTTATAGAAGAGTAACTATACAAGGAACAATTTTACTTTTGTTGTTTACCTACACCCCGTACTAATAGAACGAATGTATAATTCACCTAAAGAAAGAGGTCGTTATATCCGTACTTATTGCAATGTGAGGTTATACCGTTTTAATTTGTTGGATCTTTTTATTATATTTTTTTAATTATTTATGTGACATTGGCATTTCATTTAGATAAAAATCTGGGAATTTACCGTCAATACTAAACAATTGTTTATTCTCTCTGATAACTTTTGACTTTCGAGTTATCAGAGAGAATAAATAATTGTTTAGTGTTGACGGTAATTTCCCAGATTTTTATCTCATATAAAATTTTGTATGCATTAGTCACTAGCATAGGCACTCTTAGGCCGGATTCGAACAAACTTAGATTTATAGAAGAGTAACTATAACTACAAGGAACAATTTTACTTTTGTTGTTTTCGTACACACCCCGTACTAATAGAACGAATGTATAATTCACCTAAAGAAAGAGGTCGATATCCGTACTTATTGCAATGTCAGGTTATACCGTTTTAATTTGTTAGATTTCTTTTTATTATATTTTTTTAATTATGTGGCATTTCATTTAGATTAGGGTTGGTAAATCGCAAAATCAGTTTACTTTATAGTAACCGGCGACTTAATCTAAGAATAAAATTTACTCGCGTTTGGTCGAATCGGGCCTTAATATAATATTATAGGTAGGTAGTAGGTACTTACCTATACCTACTTACCTACAAACATAAATAATTACGGGCGTAAGTACCTACATCACACGTACTGTTATGCTAAAAGTAACACTAGGTATAGGTACACACTAGAATTAAATTATCTCATTTTCTAGTTAGTCTCAATGAATGAGTTAATATTTGGCTAAGAAATCTCTGGTTATTTAATAGATAAGAGTAACATACGGTAATTGTTAAATTTCATCACTTGATTCTCAATAGTGATAATGTGACTCTATTTAGAATTCGCAAAAATGGTATTAGGTATATGTTTAATAACGTGATAAATAATTTGGTCTCTACCCTAAAGTCTCAGTGAAAAGAACACACAAATTAATTGATACTTAACATCAATTACGGACAATAAAGTTTCTACCAGTGGAATACCAAAGTCGATTGAAGTGCAGACGACACTACTGTTACTGGAATAGTGTCATAAATATTGTACGATAGGACCGGATACGACATTATTACTATAAAAAAAATGGGAATATTGGGGATAGTACTTAACTTAAAGTTTTTCAAGAGTGTCAATAAAAATGCGTTAAAATTAAGTGAAAATTTTTGAAAAGAATAATTTTTAAGAATTTTGAATAGTGATACGATAGCTTATTGGCACTGACCCGTATTTCTTTTAAAAGCCATAGTGTCACTTATTATGGTACCTAAACTATGATTCCTATAGAAAATATGGAGAAAGAGAAAGTAGATAAGGAAAATGAGCAAGTGTGTGACATTTCCAAGTTACTGGATAAATTTGGTAAATACCAGAAGGTGCAATATTTTCTGGCGTGTCTCCCGACATTGTTTATTGGAATGATTAATATCAACTATGTGTTTGTTGCTGGCGATTTGAACTATAGGTAAGAATTTTAATTTACCATATTACTACCGGATTTTGTATGTAGGGCCTTTACACTTAGGTACTGTTGTAGTTACCATGCCTAATATTTAATAACAAGTGAATAAAACGGAAAACGTTCAAAAATGTTAGGGTGTCTGAAATCAAATGAAAATATCCAATAAGTAATTAATAAATATGTCGTTATTGATCGGAAATCCCGAAAGCGGTTTGTTAGTGACACGAATAAAGTTATGAAACGATATCTAAGTAGTCAGGTATTCTTCTTTTTGCAATGCGAAAAAATTTAAACAGTTAAATGCTTGAAAAAAAAAGTATGTAGGTACTTAAATATAAAAAAACGCCGCATCGCAAACTCACTCGACTCATTGCAAAGTGTCTATTCTTTTTTTCTGTTTGAAATGCAGAAATATCTGTAAAATCCTACCTAGGAAATACAATTTCGAACACGGTGTTGCAAAATTTCTATCCACCCTCAAGCGTTACTGTTCTAAGGCTATCTACCAAGGAATACTCTCTACCGAGACTCTACTTAGATGGAATATAAAAACACTTGAAAACAATCTTTCAGATGCAAAATACCAGAATGTGAGAACGCGGATTCAAGAACGCAGATCCCCACCTGGTGGCCGAATACTACCATAGACCGATGCTACAAACCAGTTCTAAACGAAGAAATGTACTTAGGAAGCAATTGTACAGCGCTGAGCTTTACGGGCTCTTTAGAAAAATGCACAGAATGGGTGTATGAGAGTAATAATACTATTATTGCTGAGGTAAGATTAGTAGGCACTAAGACGGTTGGCGTTTAATCCAAACAAACGTAATTATTTCCCTGTTTCCTCACTGGATAATGACACTATAGTAGAGCAAATATTTATTATACATATATCATACCGACGGTCCCTACGTACATTCCCGTAAGTGCAAAAGTCAAATTTTACAGGAGAGCACTTTTAAGTTTCAAACATGTGTATTTCACGTCCTATTTGTAGCACAGTTACGAAATTTGGAATATAGGTTTAATATACGGTAAACTATATGAAACATAAAGAAAAAACTCAAAAAGTTCATTGGAAGTGTGTTATTAGTCACTTACTTAGTTCTACATCGGAACCGCTCCAATTACAAATAACGTATGTGGTACATATTGATTATTACGCGGTAGTCTCACGAAAGATCAAAATCTTAACTGTCACATAGATCATTGTACATGGGAAACATTATGGAGATACGGGGTTTGTAGGTAAGGGCGAAGTGTATTGTTACAACAAAAAGTAAACTTTTTAAAGTATTATTAATAAATTTTAACCCCGTCCTTCATACCTCGTGTGTACCTGTCACTGGACAGAGTTTCGGTACTGCTAGTGAAACGTTGACCTACAAAGGTTTAAGAAATTACATACTTTATTATCAGTTGTTAATTATTAAGTAATTTGAGACTTAACAATATTGATAACATAAAATCATAAATGTACTTTATTTACACGTCAGAAACAGACAAATACAATTTACAACATAGACGAGAAGGGTATCAAAGGCGGCCTTATCTCGTTAAGCTATTTTCCAGAAATTAATTTGATGGAATAGAGTGATAAATGTTATGGCGGTGCTCTAGTAGTAGACTTTACTATTATGATAAACTGACAATATTTTATGGCGACTTGTTAAACCATACGATATGAGTACCAACCTAATTCAAAACGAGTAATTGGTGTAGTGGGTGTCACTATTGAAACCGGTCCTTAAGCCCTTCAGAAGCTGTTTGACTTCGTCATACTTGAGGGGTAAACGCCGCAGACATGGAACAGAAATTTGATGGTTCTCTTATTTAAAAAGGACGATAATGCCCTACTGAAGAACTATAAGCCCATCTCACTTCTTAGTCATGTCTATAAGCTGTTTTTGAGAGTTGAAACGAACCGTGTCGCGCTCATTTTGACGAATTCCAACATCCCGAGTAACCTGGGTTCCGAAAAAACTTTAGCACCGCGTACCACATACATAGGTACGCTCTGCCTCTTTGCTTGGCGTTCTTGGACTACGAAAAAGCTTTTGATTTGAATGGGACATGGGCTGTACTGCAGTCTCTCCAGCGATGAAAAGTTGACTACTGGTACTTGGAAGTGCTCAAATGCTACTGCCACTATGTCAGTCCGATAGAAACCTATCCTACCGCAGCGAGGTGTGAGACATGGAGACGTAATTTCTCTGAAACTGTTCACCGTGGCACTGGAAGATGTTTTCAAGGTTTTGGATTGGAAAGGGCTGAGTCTCTTTTAGTTTGCCGAAGATAGTCATAAGAATTAAAGTCATTATGACGGTGAGCATGGAGGACCTCAGTAGAATGCTTGATGACCTTAGCAGAGCCTTCGAACGAGTTGTTATGAAAATTACCATGGACAAGACGAAGATCATGTCAAATGTCCATGTTCTACCCACTCCTGTAAAGATCGTAGACTCTGAGTTCGAAGTTACTACGATTATGTTAACCAGGGACAAACCATCCAGTTAGGATGGTCCCACTTCGAGATAGAGGTCAATAGACGAATCTAACTGGGCTGGACATCGTTCAGGACGTATGGACTGCGTGGTATCTTCTCGGCCAAACACTGCAGTGTCTCAAAACGAAAGTCATTGACCAGTGTGTGTTGCCAGTGACGACACAGAATAAGATAGAATATTAAGTACTTGACATACGAAATTGAGACGTAGTAGCTCACTCCTGGCCTCAAAAAGCCTGAAAGTCACACAAAGTGCAATGGAGAGGGCTATTATGGAGGGGTATTCATCTTCCCATCTGAACATCCCATATATTACTTAAAGCTACTGTTACTCTCTTTCACGACAAACATCAGCGCTCATGTGATCGGCGTAACCAATTTTCTAGTTCATATTGCCTTAAAAAACATTGCCACGTTAGTTAACTCATGGTAAATGGTTTTAATTTCTACAATTAATGAAATAAATAAATAAATAAAGAGGTTTTGATAGACCTCTTTACATCGCATAATTTTTTGAAACTATTTTCTGCATAAAGCATTATAATTATTATACATAATGACAAACGCGCACAGTCATAAACGTATGCCAGCTTCCTGGTCATAAACAACTTTCACCTAATATGTCAATTTGGAATTGACATGATGGTTGTAAGATGTTAATTTAGCTGGCTAATCAATATTTTTTTCCAAAACCAAACGAAGTTACAGAAGTTTAATAACATAAATACAACTATCTTATCATATTTACAAAATATTTCCGACATAAAAAGCCTTAAATGGTAGTTATTGATAAAAAGTACTTTTATTTTCCGACGTAAGAAAACTTATCTACCACTTGCATGGCATGGCCTGGCTGAGGCATGTAAAGTTGTCCACGTAAAACAACGTAACTAACATAGTGCGTTGCAGTTACGCGGCAGGCGTGGATTGCGTTCCAATGTAGAATCACTGAACTACCACTGATGTTAGTTTACTTCGGAAATTTTTCTTAATTTTGTAGTTACGGGAAATGTGTGTGTGGATTTAAGGTTCAATTTGCATGAAATGTTAAATTTTTTTTTGACTAATCGATAGTATAGAGTGACCTGAAGGACATGGAACAATAAAAGGTAAATCACGTATCTACCACTTAGGAATATGTACGTAGGGACCGTCGATACAATCTATTTACCTCTGCTGCCTTTGCCTTGTCCCTATGTTTTCTATTTTCAATTAATTAATTACTCTAAGAACATAGGAATCTTCTAAAGTAACTATAAGTTAATTGCCCAACTATACCGCCGTTATTTCAGACATTCAGAAAACTGATGAATTTAGAAAATAAAAGCAAATCATACTGACATCCAAACTCTTTCTCATTATGTATGTTGTATTTGAAAAAAATATTAAAATCGGTCTACCTAACCTTCGAGGAAGAGGAGAATACGAGATAATGATTTCTTCTATTTTCTGTAGGTAAAATCATTCCGAGCCGCAGTTTTCTATTTCGCACTGGTTGCTCGGAAACAGCGCGACTCTGGATATGTTAACAACCTTATTCTTCAAATAATTTGAAGACCGCGCTTCCTCTTAAAGATTTTAGATTTACAAGGATTTTGCTACGCCTATATTGCCCGTTTGTCTCTTTTCGTACCTATCCCAATCCACCACCATTTTTTCCACCTATCTGTTTGGGAAGTACTTAATTAAGGTGCCATCTGAAGGAGACGGTTACATATCAGAAAGCCAACAATTCATTGATCAAATTTTACAAGAACTACGAACGAAATGCCAAAAGTACGAAAGGCCAAAAGTTGAAACATCAAAATTTAAAAAGTCAAAAAGACGATTGGCCGAATCGTTCAAAGGCCAAATGGACGAAAGATCAAAAGGTTGAAATATCAAAAGTTTTATTTCATAAAAAATTTATGAAAAGGCAGATTTTTCAAACCTTAATAAAAGCAAAGAAAATGGCCCTACAGTAGTTTTAGCGAGGAGCGAAGCGACGAGAACCAAATTGCTACTGTTTACCTTGTCCACCCGAACCCGAAAAAAATTCGTAATAGGCGTTTGAATGAGGGTAAACATGAATTACTATTTTTATTTATAAGTTAGTTTAATGAATAGCATAAATATGCATAGCGTTAAAAAAACCTTAAAATTAATAAACATACAAATGAAGGGGGTGAGAAAACGTATACTTTTGGGTGGACAAGGTAAACAGTAGCAATTCGTTTCTGGCACTCGCCGGACGCTGCCGCGGCACGCTCGCTACGCTCGCTCGGCTCGTGCGCTGTGGTAGCAAGAAACCTAACAAGCTCGTCGCTTCGCTCCTCGCTAACCTAACCGACTGAGTCTAAAACTACTATAGGGCCATTTTCTTTGAATTTATTAAAGTTTGAAAAATCTGCCTTTTCATACATTTTTGTTGAAATAAAACATGATATTTCAACCTTTTGATCTTTCGTCCATTTGGCCTTTGAATGATTCGGCCAATAGTATTTTTGACCTTTTAAATTTTGATGTTTCAACTCTTGGCCTTTCGTACTTTTGATCAAATAACCATTTGGTCTTTTAAAATTAGGTATTTCGTTCGTAGTTCTTTTAAAATTTGATCAATGAACTTTTGACTTTTTGATATGTAACCGAAGGAGACCGATGTAAAGAACTGGAAATACTAGTCTCTTAGTCTGCCACAACTCTACTTTACGAAGTAATTTCTAACCCTAGAGTTGCGTGCTTTGCGGCAGATTAAGAGGTGGATGGCAACCCTAGTTTTTCCAGTTTTGGTCTCCTTCAGATGGTCTCATTTACTTCCCAAACCAAGCAGATGGTGGAAAAAATGGTACCATAAATCATAATGGTAAAGTTACTTGCGGCAAGATTTTTCTAGGCAACCCGGCGGTGTTGTATGAACCCCTGTATAAACCATTTCGTTCACCAAACAAATAGGTGTATAAATTTACGGTCGGATCTTGGGCTATACGAATGTGTCCTGACTCGTTTCATTATATTTTGCAGCTAGATCTGGCCTGCCAGCCGTGGAAGCCAAGCCTAGTAGGAACCATTCATAACATCGGCATGCTGTTCTCAATGGTGTTGATTGGATGGATTACCGACAGGTTAAACTCACTTTTATCTACCTATCTATCTATCTATAACGTCACGCCTCTTTCCCAGTGGGGGAGGCAGAGACCAGGGCGCGCCATTACTACGATCCTTACCTACACCTCTTTTGCCTCATTCATATCCATACATCTTTTCATACATGCGAGTAGGTACCCGTAGGCTAGTCCGTAGGTAGGTACATAGTACTCTGTCTGTGGTATTTGATCGATTGTGCGATTTGATCAGAGTACTATATACTACCGTGAGGTACGTCCTACGAGGGCGCCCTCTACCGACACTTTCAATCACATTAGCACCATATATCTCTTTCGTACATTTGCTGTCACTTTACCTACAGGGTAGGGTAAACAGTTGCATCCCATGATACTGAACGACTTACCTAGAAATTCGAGAAGGTATCTGTGAAATGATCAAAAAATGGCTTGTTACAGGTTCGGTCGCAAACCAGCAGTAATAATATGTGCAGTAGGCAGCATAATTGGACTCCTGAAAACATTTGCGACATCATACTACATGTACGTGGCTGTTGAATTCTTCGAGTCATTCGTAACTGGAGGAGTGTACCCTGCTACCAATGTATTGAGTAAGAGATCTTCTATACGTCCAGTCACGTCCTTGTAAATATTCATTAACGATACCTCACTTCGCAAAAACTGTTGGAATCTCTAAACATCTTTCTTGATAAAGCTTTAATCGATCTCTGTTGTTTCTTTGTTTAACTTACATATGCCTAAAAATTAACCAATTAACCTTCTTACCTATTGAGATTATCAACATCGCTTTCTTAGTCTTGAAATCGGTGCAATAATATGTCATCTGCTCCTATTCCCTCCTTCTCTAATTCTCTTCTAGTGACCATTTCATTGTTCAATTTCACATCATCTATCTTTTCTCTGGTCTTTCTCACTATAGCTTGACAAATTTATTTTTTTCAGTGATAGAAATCGTAACCGGTAACAAGAACCGAATTTTATCTGGAGTCATTTTCGCTTACGTCATCTACGTATCCGAGTTTATCTTCGCTTGTCTGGCCATGTTCATACCCTACTGGAAGACCATAATCAGGATAATCAATTCTCCATCAATCCTTTTCTTATCCAACATATTCTTACTAAGAGAAAGTGTACGATGGCAAATATTGACCGGCAGAACCGAACAAGCGAAAAAAACTATAAAAACAATAGCACATATGAACAAAATCAAAATTAATGAAGAAGAACTGAAGGAAATGGACGACGGCAAACTTAAACAGATGTTCAATATCAGTAAATATGAAAAGAAGGAAGGTTATAAAGACATATTTACTTCGAAAGAGATATTGAAAAGAATATTAGTAGTATCAGTTTGTAGGTTCAGCGTGGGTTTTATATATTACGGGTTGATGATCAACTCAGTTTTGCTGCCGGGGAATAAGTACACGAATTTTTTGCTTTCTACGGTGATGTCCTTTCCCGGGGAAATGATAGCTATGTACTTAATGAACAAAGTTGGTAGGAAAGTGCCGCTTATGGTCGGGTTCCTGATCAGTGGAGCTACGTGCGTGGGATCGGCGTATGTTCGTAAGTTTCTTTTTCTAGTAGGTACAGTACACAATGTAGTACCTATCATACAGAATAAGTGAGCACGTCAAAGCATCTGCGACGCTATGAAGAATGATTGCGCTGAGCACAATCGCAAAGGTGTAAACGAAGGTGAGTGGGTATATTGACCGGAGATGAGCTAATATTTTGAATAAAGATGAGCGAGTGTTTTGAAAGGGGTGAGCTAGATGTTTTGAGATTTAATTAGAGAGCGAAGCTTTCTACCGTAGGTACAAGAGTGTTTGGACTGGGGATCGGTCGATCGGGATTGACTGGGAATGAGCATGCATTTTAACTAGAAATGAGCTAATATTTTGACTGCGAATGAGCGGGTGTTTTGACTGGAAATGAGCTTTTACGGTTCTGCGCGTTTGTTTGATCCGTTCGCTCTTATAACCTTTCTTACTTTATTTATGTCAATTATTTTATTATCACAGCTACAGTGTGGGCCAAGATCACACTGTTTCTGATGGGCAAGATGGTCATGGGCGCGTGTTACACCGGCATTGTGACCTACACCATGGAGCTATTCCCCACCAGTACCAGAGGCACATTGCTGGGATTCGGCTCCATCATGTCAAGGACTGGAGCCATGCTGGCACCACTTACACCTATGTTGGTAAGAACACATATTATCCCTAAGAGAGAGACAGAGATCTTGAATTGTGAAGGTAGACATTGTCACTATTAATACTGATACCTACCGTCGTGTTTAGGAGCATTCTTAGGTATGCACAAATGTGTCTTAGGTGGCAGTACTAAAAATAGAGCTTAAATTGTTTTGGTAACGAACACACTTTATGACTTCACTAGTAGAGTAGGATCTAGCTTACAGTATTTCTTTCCATTTAGCAGTTCTTGTGTCATTTTTCTTCCCTACGCGCCAGTTCCGAGGAACAATTTTAAAGGTCTACTCAGTTGCAGAAACTCTCATTAAAGTTAATCCTCCATTAAATCTCTTGCTAGCTTTTACTACGTCAACAAGACAATAAGCAGTGTTGCCGTTCTATAAATTTGAAAAGCGCTAAATTATCTAAAAATTCCGCCAGATATGAAAAAAAATATACTTAGTAAAAAAAATCCGCTAGAAAGCGCTAAACTTTATCACATGTGTACACAACCAGTTTTTTTTTGTACTAATATATACATATAAACATTATTATTTTATGCTAAGTTCAACCAGAAGCCGTAGCATGCTACATGTGATACGGAATCACGTCTTTTATCTCGTTCGTTCGCGCGCAAATAGAAAGAGAGCAAACCTAAGGTTCGTTGCATCACGGTGGCATGCTACCCATGCAGGTCTTCATTACATAAAAGGCAGAATGGAGAACCACCCTACGAATTTAAAATTAGTGGAAATTAACGTTACTGAAGTTACTTCTTATGGTTAGAAACTCATGAATTTCAATCTTCCAAAAGTATTCAAAGTTAAGTGTAAAAATCCACCAGAAACCGCTAAATATTTATTTTCCGCTAAAGCCTTCTGTTCCCCACCAGTTCTAGCGGGAAAGGCGCTAAAACGGCAACACTGACAAAAAGTGACAGCAAGAGATTTAATGGAGGATTAATTTTAATTAGCGTTTCTGCAACTGAGTGTAGTAAGATGGCGGCCGTTTAGTATAAGAGATAAGTGTACTTTTTGCAACCATCAGCAGCAAGGCTGATTCAGTGTTTATGGGGTGTAGATCATCTTTGTGATGGGGATGGACCAGTAACTCCAGTCGGTTTAGGAGTTACAGACGTTTAAAGGTCAGTAAAAAAATTACGATCAGCTTTAAGGCTGCAGCATATGAGCAGCTGAGTGCTGTGCCATGTTTTGTTGTTAATGTCTTTTTAAAATTATATGCTTCTAAATATCTTGTGTATACCTACTTACCTATATTGTTTTCATGCATGTTAGGACTAATTATTGTATGCCCAAGCGGCAGGACATAGTGAAACTGTACTGTAATTTACAACCTGTGTAACATCTGTAAATATTACCTATGATTCACAATAAAATGATTATGATTATGATCGTAAAATTTTTAACTGACCTTTAAACGTCTGTAACTCCTAAACCGACTGGAGTTATGCAGGCAGACCTGGTCCATCCCCATCACAGAGATGCTCTACACCCCATAAACACTGAATCAGCCTTGCTGCTGATGGTTGCAAAAAGTACACTTATCTCTTATGTTCTCTAATGTTCCGTATGGCGGCGCTCTCTTTTTTTAAACTACAAGACAACTATTATGTTATTTCAGGGCACAATTTCAGAAGACCTGCCGACAATTTTGTTCGGGGCCCTGAGTGTTATCTCTGGTATTATGCTGAACATCACTCCTGAGACCAAGGAACTGCCTCTAATGGATACCATAGAGCAAGTTGGAGCCAGCGTCAAGGCTGCTAAGGAGCTCAAGAAGCAGATGGCAATGAATGCTTAATTGAGATAGCTGTTTAAAAAAAAAAATTGATAATAGACAATGCTTTGGTGTAGTCAAGAACATTGTATATGTATAGTATTGTAATTGGAAATCGTTTCAACAAAATGTTGTAATTGAACGCTAAACACATTGTTGATCCCATTTTTCTTACAATCACATTTCCATAATGGAATGGTATGGAGAATGGAATGCTGTAAGGAAAAGTATCATTAACGTTTAAACCACATATCAAACTGAACAACTTTTACTATGGGAGCAAAACTGTCAGAACAAAAAAAATCTGCCGTTCCATACTAAACTGCAATGCCTGCTCGACTCATACCTAGAACGATTTAGACTCATACGTATGGAACAGCAGTTTTTTTTTGTGTTCTGTCAGGTCTACTCCAATGGTAAAGTTGTTCAGTTTGATGAATAGAGTATGTGGTTTGAAGGTTAAGGGGCCATAGGTCCCGACGAATATTTTCTATGAGAAACGCGATTGCCGAGCGCTCCGAAAAGTGTGTGTATGAGCCGTATTTTCGATTAAAAACAACTAACCAAAGTACTATTACTAGATTTTATTTATGATTGCACTAGTTAAACTAATGGTGAATATGTGAGTATAAATACCAACAATCGGAAACTATTTTAAGTTCTTCTAAACCGAGAAATTTTTTTAAAAATGCATGAAAATACGTCATCTTTGTGACGATTTTCTATCGAGTGAAGTAATTCCAATCGTGTATGCAGTTGATGATTTCACTAGATGAACTATCCAAAAATACTGAGGTATGACTTTAGTTTCGGTAAATGGTATAAATCTAGTCGTAAAATTAAAAATAAAAGATGCCTCCGAGGTATTTCCACCTACTATTACGTCTTAATGATACTTTTCCTTACATCCTGTATAGGAGTAACAATAGGATCTCGTGTAGCAAAAACTGTCAAAGTAATGACAAAACTTTCAATGGAACTGGAGTCTGGAGTGGAGTGCGATTTTTGAAACTTCGCTGAGCTCAGCTGTTGAAAATGTCAAAATTAACTACTATGAAGATATTATGCATCTTTCTACTGCTGATTTGACTTTCAAATATCGCACTCCTGAAGAATGATTTTTGAAAGTCAAATCAGCATTAGTTGCATATAATTTTGAAATGTTTAACTGCTGAGTTCAACGTATGACTTTCAGAAATACAGACAGCTAAATGTTAGCGAGTGTAACGCCATGCGGCATGTGTCACTAAACTGACAACGCCTCACTAGGCAACCTTTTGTTCTACTTCTGCGCCTCACCGATCTAATCTCCATAAAATTCGACACGCAGATTTACGGTGTGAATACGGGCAAGGCAAGTCAGTATTATTATTGACTCATATCCTACAGAACGGGTTTCGAGTCTATAAGTGTACCTAGTGTAGTGGGAACTTTTGTACCTAACTCCTGACTTTTATGATAATAATATGAGTGATCAAAATATAATACTGCCATATATTAGTGTTCCATTTAGATACTCAGGTACCATTTTTATTGTATACTAAAGTTGTAGGTAAGTAATGTTTTTTAGTTTTTATATTATAGGTTTATATTACACAACATTCATTTTATTTAATGCCTTATAGTCTAGTAAATCTCAGCACAGCCCGACAGCACAGTCTGTAGTGAACCTGCCTGCTGTGCCGGGGGTCGCGGGTTCGAATCCCGTAAGGGACAAATATTTGTATGACGAATATGAATATTTGTACCCGAGTCATGGATGTTTGTATCTATATATGTATCCTATATCGTTGTCTAGTTATCATAATACAAGTCCAGGCTAGATTCTGGAACTTTAAATGTGACTAGATAATTTGTGTGACACTGTCCAAGATATTTATTATTATTTATTACTAGTGTTTTCCCGCGACTTCGTCCGCACTAATTATATACCAGATTTTAAGTCAGATCATAAGCTATCAAACAAAAAAAGTTTCATCTAAATCGGTTCTGTAGTTTTTGCGTGATGCGCGAACAAACAAACAAACACACTATTTTGTCAATAGATGGCGCTGCACGTCTTTTAAATCGCACTATCGAGTGTAATTTCAATTTATATGAAGTGAACCGCTACTTTTTTGTTCCTTATGGTTTTACGGTTTTATAATAGTTAAGATTTATTATTATCTACAAAACGATCCAATACAACCGACACCGAACAGAAAGGTCGTTTTCGATCCTGTGGGCATATTATATGGGTTAATTGCACTTTCGCTAATAATATTGGTATATTTATAATGGTTATTTTTTTCCCAAGAAATAATTATGAATACATTATTGATTATAAACATGTTACAGCCATGTTGTGCTATTTCGAATCAAATTAAAGATTGAAAAATTTTTCTCGGGCGGGACTTCAACCCACGCTCTTCCAAACCGGGGAAACGTGCTAACAAATTCAATTCAATCTTTAATTTAATTATGAATATTTCTGTGGCATCTGAAAGAAACCTGTTATCTCCAAAATACTACATTTTCAAGAGGAGCAATTTAAAACAACGTTGTCTCTTATAAATCAAGAATAACATAAAATAGTATAACATAACATAATATAGTTTATAAAAATGAGTTCACATATAAAATCAGTAGTTTAGCGAATAATTTGCTTTACTTATTTGGGTTTTTCCAAATCAATTAACATGATGAAAATGGGTAGCAAAATAGGTACCTAACAACATTTAGCCGAAAATTGAGTTTATCAGGTTTCTCCTAGATGCCACAGATTTATTTGTTGGCAATAAATATATATAAATAATACATATGTTTTATAAATATAAATAAATACAAATAAGCGAAATAGTTCCAACCAACAATAACCGCGAAACTCTCGCGCGTTCGAATAATAGCCGCATAACGCAGGGCGCATAGTTACTTACTGTGAATGATTCTACCAGGCGAGTGATTCTATTTTGCCCTTTCTTACTTTGTTCACTTTTATGTAGGTATTATGTACTGTTTTAAATGAATAGACACAGAGTTTTATCTTATCTTATCTAACTCTCAAAAACGGTGAAATAGTTACAACTGAAAAACTGATACTTTTATCGGACTGTCTAAAAGTGGGACATAATCGGTTCCATGCGGACGAGCGGTCAAAATTGTACTTAATAAAGTAAATAGAGCCAGTAATTTAACATAATGTCTTGGATTAAAAATCTATAAATAACAAATAGGTAACTTACATACTTTCCCAGGGGCAGTGTCTATTGTGTTTTGTGACGATCTCGCCCAACTTTTCAAATAATATGGCCGCCGGGTAAACATTCATGGTGAAATCCTTGTGTTTCGCAGCTGTAATAACCTCATCGGGCAGATAGATGGATAACTCGTTTATATCGTACCTCGTTCATAGTTAGTTATTTAATTGTTGTAGTGTCAATCATTGTGTTAAAATTTAAAGTGTTTAGAATATAATACCTATTTACTGCGACACACACGACCCTTATCGATGCATTTAAAACCATAGTGGCACATCACATCGTATCTTATACTTCCTATAGAAAACATGGAGATGATGGAGAAAGAGAAATTAAAGGAAAATGAACAAGTGTGTGACATTTCCAAGATACTGGATAAATTTGGTAAATACCAAATGGTGCAATATTTTCTGGCGTGTCTCCCTACGCTGTTTATTGCAATGATTAATATCAACTATGTGTTTGTTGCTGGCGATTTGAACTATAGGTAAGAATTTTAATTTACTTTTACAAACGTACACTTACCTGATTTTGTATATAAAGTCTATGTACCCAGGGACGTATGTACCTAGGTAGTTATAGGCATAGAGTAAGTATGTATAGGTAAGGTAAGGATATACACCCGTTGAATGAAAGATTAAACATTATAGAATTTTATATATACCCTATTGGGATATATATACCCTATTTTGGACATGCACCCTGTCCAAACGCAAATAGCTATTATTCAGAGATTTTATTTGGTCGCGCTCCAAGACAACATAAAATCTTTGCTATTTGCTAGTATTAAATAAATTTCGTAATAATTTGCAAATTCTGATATTTAATTGGAGATCCCGAATATGTGTTAGTAAAACGATTAAAGTAAAACAATAATTAGGTATCTTCTTTTTTAAAAGAGAAAATAATAAACGGAAGCACACTTTGTCGCAAAGTTTATACTATTCTCAGGAGTTACTGTCGTGAGGCTATGTACTTAGATATACAGACTTACCTAGAAAATAACATTTAAATACCAATATTTCAGATGCAAAATACCAGAATGTGAGAACGCGGATTCAAAAACGCAGATTCCCACCTGGTGGCCGAATACTACCATAGACCGATGCTACAAACCAGTTCTAAACGAAGAAATTTACTCAGGAAGCAATTGTACAGCGCTGAGCTTTACGGGCTCTTTAGAAAAATGCACAGAATGGGTGTATGAGAATAATAATAGTATAATTGCTGAGGTAAGGTTGGATTGGTAGCTAAGAAATTCCACATTAATGTTAAAAGGTTTGCTATATGTAATGAGGGATTTTCAGAAAGCCATTAAAAAGTAGTTCCTAATGGCTCGATAAATGGCGTTGACGAGACAGGGGCGAGCGACCTTGAAGATAATAAAATACCTACAAATAAAATAGTAAGAATTTGTGTTTTTAAGTAAGCAACAAAATATGAGCATATATTTCGTCAGCGGATGCGACTCAGTGAAATGCATTTTTGTTTACTTTTTAGCCTAAAATTTTCGTCTTCGGACCCCTCTCTGGTTAACGCCATCTATCGCCGGAATGATGAACTACGTTCGAGTAGCTTTCAGAAAACTCCTCATTGAAGAAATGGTAGAACTCTACCTAAATGCTGACGATTTTATCCCACTGGGATCAAACAAGGACTAGCTCGCCTTACGCTACGATTCTAAAACACTTCTTCCATCGCATCCACATTCATAATGTTTACAATACATATAGCTTTCTTCCGTCTATTGGATGTTACCATGGAGTTAGACCTCATATTTATATGGGTATTTGTGTGGGTGCTACCCTTGTCCTTTTAGGAAAACTGTATAAGTTGGATCGAGGTTGTTTTCCATGGACGCCCATAATCTTCAGATTCCGACTCTACTGCTCACATTAAATCGATATAGGTATCTATTTCTCAAAAATATTTGCTTGTCACTATGCATTTTTATTCCGATACCAAAAGCATGTCTAAGTAGTGAATACGAAACTTCGACTGGCCCTTTGACTCGACGCACCAAACTTTTCGGTCGATCTAAAGTTGTTGTCTGCTCAGTTAGCAGTCGGCTAAAGATCCAGAGCAGTTCTGAATACTTAACAATTCTAGAGGTCATAAAGTACCCAAGAGTGCCCAAGAGTGGGATCGAGAGGAGAAGCATATAAAGACGGCCAAAAACAATTGATCCCAATTTGTATTGATCCCAATTCCCAGACAACCTAACACAACACAAGTGCCCAAGAGCGGGATCGTGAGAAGAAGCATCTAAAGACGGCCCAAAAACAATTGATCCCAATTCCTAGACAACCTATGAGGAAATGCTCGTGTCTATCCCAGAAATACATTACATAGACATCTTTTGCTATTCCTGACTTTTATCATAACATTTTGCAGCTAGATCTGGCCTGCCAGTCGTGGAAGCCAAGCCTGGTTGGAACAATTCACAATATCGGCTTGCTGTTCTCCATAACGCTTACAGGATGGATTACGGACAGGTAACATAATTTTTATTAGTTCTCTGAATTTCCATGTGTCTATTTGAAAACCGTCTGTCTCATACCGAGATATTGACACGTTCACCTTTAGGTGCACGCTTAGAATCGTGATTAGTATTTGAGTAGTTTCAGTCCTGTTTTATATTATAGGTGCTAAAATTAAAGGACCGCCCGCCCGTCCATCTTAAACCATATTGATACCGTGGGTCGACTTCTCATCTTTATCCTTACGTAAGCATTCGTTTGTACTTTTGTGACAAATCAGAAGTGAGATCTCAAACCCATCATTTCATAAAAAAAATTAGAAGAGCTCATTTTTAAATTAGGTAGGCACCCAGCATTTTTTGGTAACAATTTTATTGAAGGTGATGTGGAAGGTTAACAAAAGTAAAACGATTCAGGTTGTTACAGATTCGGTCGCAAACCAGCTATAATAATATGTGCAACGGGCAGCATAATTGGAATCCTGAAAACATTTACGACATCATACTACATATATGTGGCTGTTGAATTCTTCGAGGCATTCGTGACTGGAGGAGTATACCCTGCTACCAATGTATTGAGTAAGAGATCTTATTTACATGCTCCAGTATAATGTCTTTCAATGATGCCGCAACTCGCAAAAACCTTTGGAATATCATACCCTATACATAGAGAATATGAAAACCCTAAATGTTTATGCATCTTAGACGATTTATATAGGGACCACCCGCCTCGCGTTAGCTTTTCCCCTCTGAAGGTCGTCCATAATTCGTTTATTCGTCTCAGTTGTTTCTAATAAATTACCTATTAAGATTATTATCACCTCTATCTTAGCCCATTAGATAGGTACATGGAATCAGCACAATAATATGTCATCTACACCCATGTATTGTTATTTTTCTAAGTAGTTAGTCAAATTCATAATTCGACAGCATAAATTCTTCATAACCATAAGTTACTTACCCACGTCAAAATTGGTCGCCGAATTATGAATCCGAGTTTAGTTATCATTGCATTTAGGTATTCACTTTCGCATCATCCATCTTCTCTTGTCTTTCTTGCTATAGTTTGATTTATTTTTTTCAGTGATAGAAATCGTAACCGGTAACAAGGCCCGAATTTTATCTGGAGTCATTTTCTCCTACGTCATCTGTCTATCCGAGTTTATCTTCGCTTGTCTGGCCATGTTCATACCCTACTGGAAGACCATAATTAGAATAATAAATTCTCCATCAATCCTTTTCTTTTCCCACATATTCTTACTAAGAGAAAGCATACGATGGCAAATATTAACCGGAAAAACCGAACAAGCGAAAAAAACTATAAAGACCATAGCAAATATGAACAAAATCAAAATAAATGAAGAAGAACTGAAGGAAATGGACGACTGCAGACTTAAAAAGATGTTCAATATCAGTAAATATGAAAAGAAGGAAAGTTTTAAAGCCATATTTACTTCGAAAGAGATATTGAAAAGAATACTAGTTGTGTCAGTTTGTAGGTTCAGTGTGGGTTTTATATATTACGGGTTGATGATCAACTCAGTTTTGCTGCCTGGGAATAAGTACACGAACTTTTTGCTTTCTACGGTGGTGTCCTTTCCCGGAGAAATAATAGCTATGTACCTAATGAACAGAATTGGAAGGAAAGTGACGCTGATTGGCGGGTTCCTGATCAGTGGAGCTACGTGTGTGGGATCGGCATATGTTCGTAAGTTTTAACAAATGTTTTTTTGTCGCTTCGGTACTCGTATAGGCCCGATTATCGTGGGACTGGCTCGCTACTTACGACCTTACGACGATTCGATGTGGAGCCATCTGAAGAAAGTGTGAAATCGCAGTGGGTGTCGTGGGTTTTGGGACTACGTGGCTGATTGGTGTCAAAAGACGCATCTAGACGTCTACAGAACTCCTTTTTTTAAATCGAAAATAATAAGAAAAATGCGCTAAGTAGTTTTTCTCCGGTTTCGGCTACGAATAAACTTTATTCGTAGGGTTTCGGTCATAAAAAATGCATATCTAGATAACGAAATGATACTTATATCGAAAAATTAAAAACCCTAGGCTATATTTTTGGAGGTGCGTAGGTATCACTAATGCGTTATTATAGAAGTTGTACCTTTGTGAAAAATGTACCTAATTCAGTTCATTTGGCAGATTCATTTTCAATGTACCCGAACGAAGGTCGTGGAAGACACGAGATCCGTGAATATTTTTCTACTAAATATCAAACAAAATCAGCATCTCGTATCAAACAAAAATATTTCAAAGCGTCGTCTTAGATAGATGCTATGAAGAATGATTACGATGAGTACAATCGTAAAGGTGCAAACGGAAATGAATCGGAAGGATACTGAACGGAGACGAGCTAGTGTTTTGCATGAAGATGAGTGTGGGGGAAGTATGAGGGGTAGTCCAGTAAAAATACGGGTCGAAAGGAAATAATTTATAATAAGCAATTTTTTTTGCTAGATCGTTTATACAAATGATATTAAGATACTTTATTAACGAATCCCACTAAATTTCGTATTTTTAGTTTTTAGTACTAAAATGTAATTTTTTTATTTATAGTGTCAGATTTCTTTCTTTTTTCATTTTTATTGTTTGTTTTAGGTTATGAGCTTACATACACTGTGTAAATTTTGTACTAAAATTGTTTTTTTTGTAATTTCAACATATTTAAAAACGAAGGTTCCGGGGTGATTTTTCGTTGGATTTACTTGTAATATAAAAGAAAACGAATAAATTTAACATATGGCATAAAAAAATTGCATATACTATTTTTTTCCAATTTTACATGATATTTTTTACTTTGCTTAATTATTTAATAAACATTTTAGGAGGATTTTCAATCTAAATGATAACTAGAATTATAATCTAAAATATGAAAGAAAAAAACCGGCTATTATAAATTATTTACATTCGCCATACAAGCGACCCGTAACTTTACTGGAGTAGGGTGAGTTAGTGGTTTTTTTCTACCGGAGGTACACGAGTGTATTGACTGGGGGGTCGATCGGGTGTTTTGACTAGGAATGAGCAGGCATTTTAACTGGAAATGAGCAGATATTTTGACCGCGAATGAGCGGATGTTGTTTGGCTGTAAATGTGCTTTTAAGGTTCTACGCATCTGTTTTATTTTATTTTATTTTATTTTATTTATTTGGCGCAGTAACATATTCTCACCGTTCGCTCATAACCTTTCTTACTGTATTTATGTCCTTTATTTTCTCAATCACAGCTACAGTGTGGGCTAAGATCACACTGTTTCTGATCGGCAAGATGGTCATAGGTGCGTGTTATACCGGCGTCGTGACATACACAATGGAGCTCTACCCCACCAGTACCAGAGGCACTTTGCTGGGATTCGGCTCCATCATGTCGAGGGCTGGAGCTATGATGGCACCACTTACACCTATGTTGGTAAGAATAGGTACATTATTATTCCTAAAAGAGAGCGGAGCTTGAATTGTAAGGTGGATATTGTCACTATAATATTATTATACTAATACTACTGCCGTGTTTAGGGGCATTCTTATTTTATATGCATGCACATTAATGTGCCATAAAGTAGCAGTTCTATGTTTTTATTTTTTTTTATTTTGGAAACACACACTTTACGGCTACACAAGGATCTAGTCCTAGAATAAACAGTAGAAAATGTCAACAATATTGTGGAAATATGGATCTTTCTACCTACTGCTGATTTGACTTTCAAAAATAGATCTCTTGGAGTATGATTTTTGAACGTCAAATCAGCAGTCGTTAGATGCCTCTATAGTAGGTAACTAATTCAGACATTTTCTACTGCCGAGTTCAACGTCTGAATTTAAAAAATACCACTCCTGTTCAGCGGAACAGTTTTTCTATTAGTCCCAGTAAGATGATGTCTGTGTCCACTAAGGTATATTCCATTAGACATAAATAAATTTTTCCCTTACCTAAGTAAGGGAACATTTATTTATGTCTAATGGAAAAATTTATTTATGTCTAAACATAAATAAATTTTTCCATTAGACATAAATAAATGTTTAATCAAATTAAAGATTGGAAAATTTGTCTCGGGCGGGACTTGAACCCACGCTCTTCCAAACCGGGGAAACGTGCTAACCAATTACACCACCGAGTCCACAACCCAGAGAACGAAATTTTCAATCTGTTTCAGAGACAAATTTTTCTATCTTTAATTTGATTCGAAATAGCACAACATGGCTGTAACATGTTTATAATAAATAATAAATAAATTTTTGTTTCAGACTAGAATTTCAGAAGACCTGCCGACAATTTTGTTCGGGGCCCTGAGTGTTATCTCTGCTATTATGCTGACCATGACTCCTGAGACCAAGGAACTGCCTCTAATGGATACCATAGAACAAGTTGGAGCCAGTGTCAAGGCTGCTAAGGAACTAAGGAAGCTTATATTGCAAAAAGAAGAAGCAGATGTCAATGAATGCATTGCATAGTTTTGACCAGGAAACTAGGTTTTGACGGATGTTTAAAAAACATTTGTTATTAGACAAATAATCAACAGATGGCGTTAGTTTGAAACGGATTGACGCTTCTTTGAATTCATTAAACGAAGTAGGAAGCGTCGTCAGGGATCGTGTCACTTTTTTAGTCTTGTTTGCAGCAGGTACATATTAGTTTAAAAAACACACTCTTATACAGGGTGTCCCGTAAATCGACGTCAAGCCGGAATCATGTAATCGGCCAAATCATAATGGTTACCAGAAAAATAATAAAATAAATCTAAGTCATTGTTATCATTATGATTATATGGACAGCTTTATTCCACTTTCACTCCTCACCGATCTTATCTCCATAGAATTCGACACGCAGATTTATGGCGTGGACATAATGATAAATTTTTTGACTCTTTTGAATACAAAGCACATTTTACGAAGCTAGGCAAGTCCGTATTATTATAAAACGTCCCACGTTATTGGCTCCCATAGACATGCGGCCGTAGTATGGCAGCGTGATATAGCGCTATCGCACCTTAGCTCACTTTCTATTTGCTCGCGAAGGAACGAGATAAAAGGCGGCTAGCCTTATCGCGCGCATTACATTACTGCCGCTGGTCCAGTCTATATTGGGATCTTTTGTAACTCCTGCCTGAAGAGTATTTTTATGATATGAATAATCAGAATACTGCCATAATATTGTTATCATTACACTTAGGTCTTAGATACTACCTGGACTATTTTGTAAGTTGTGTGTACGTAATATTTGTTTATTACACAGTATTCATATTATTTAATGGCTTTTCGATTCCTGGGTTGGGCCGTATCTTTGTGTCTAAAACTAAAAACTAACATTAATTGGTGTAAGTATATTAAAAAAAAAAGTTACATAGGTAATTTAACAATTTAATTATCCTTCAAAAGAAATAAAAGAAACTAAAGTGAAACAGTTTTTTATTTTTGTAATTTAAGTAGTTCGAAAAAATAATTTAGGTACTTATGTGAATTATTTTACGAACTACTTACAAAAATAAATTCACTTTAGTTTATTTTTAATTACAACGCCATCTATGTCCCATGTGTTTAAAACTCTGTTTCGGGCATGGCGTCAATGTAGGCTCTTACTTTAGGCAGTGATTCTACTGTATCAATCAATTTCTTGAAGCTTGGATACTTGGTTTCCAGCTCTGGCATTTGTAGCATAAGTTTGATGTAGTCTAATATTCCCGCGAAGACGAAATCACCCCAGGTCAACTGAAATTACATTAAATTGAGTCATTTACTCAGTCAGCCTACTAGCTCACACGCATACCAATCACACCATGGACACCATTAAGCTACTGCAGCTTTCATTTCATTTTGAACAACTGACAAGAAGAGGCATGTGCGATACTTAGTGCTTAGTGAGTGCGAATGAGAGAGAACTATACTGCCCTAAATATTGAAGAAGATCCTTCCTCTGCCTCAGAAAAATAAAAATTCTTGGTCAATGGAAAAATCATATAATCTAACGCCTAAACTGTCCTAACCCACCACCACCACCCACCACCTGTCCAGCTGTCCTAACTGTCCTTCTGCCAAGAGGGGATGAGGTAAACAATTTGTGGTGTCCGTACTGTATGAAGAACTAGATACTCTTTTTATCATGGGTCTAAGTCTAAAAACAGAGAGAGAGGAGACATTACTGTGCCCTGCTGTGGAAGGCTTCAGATGATGAACTGACTACAAAACATTATTCCACACTAAGGTAACTTATTAAAGAAAGTGATAAGTAAAACTGTTAAAGAGCTGTGTTTACATCAATTCAATTTTTGTTTAATGGCATCCGATGTGTTATCACAATTCAGCCAACGTCTCGTTATATGAATATTATACGTAGGAAAATGATCAGTGTGGCAGTTTTGCCAATGTAAGTAGTTTAGAGTCTCAAGTGATTGTTTTAAAGTTAAAACACAAAAAGAGTTCACAAAATGGCCAACCCGCATGGCCAGAACAATCACGAGCCGACGCTGGCAGACGTCCTCTCGCTAGACCTCTAGCCACGAGAGTCGTGTTTACATCTCTAAATCTATGCTACATCTACAAGGACTCTACATTGATATTGCAAAAAAATACCGTGTACTTACCTATAATATTTCCCTTCGGAGCATATATAGCATGTACAAATACTGTGTCTAGGTACAGGACAGGACAGGACGCCTTGAATTTAAGTCCTGTCATGTTTTGCCTGTTTGTTCAAGCGTAACGGAAAAGCTACAGAACCCTTTTCAGAAATTAATAGTTTAGAAATAGGTAGTTATAAGTAAAAACTTACTTTCCCGGCAGCAAAGTGTCCATTATTTTTCGTGATGATCTCATCTAGCTTTTCTAATATGGCAGGGTAAACGTTTTTGGTGAATTCCTCGTGTTTTGCAGCTTTGATAGCCTCATCGGACTCGTAGTGGGCTGATTGTGCCTCTGAAAATAAAATCATAAGACATATTTATTGTAAATCCTGTGAAAGATAATGTAGGTAAGTAATAAAAAGTTAGACTTGTACCACGGACCTGAAAAAAAGACGGACGTAATGTGACACTAAAAAGATGTGAAGCATGCAAGGTCCTACATTTTCGTTTGTTCTAAAAGGGACCTACACTCACACAGATGCACTAGCTCTAGGCTAATTTTGACATTTTCAACAGCTGAGCTCACCGAATGAGATTCAAAAATCGCACTCCTGGTCCGACACCCGTCAGCATTATTTACCGCGTGACAGCACGCACACAAAAGAAATGGGTGCTTCACTCGTGATTAGACAAGATTACGTCCGTCTTTTTTCAGGTCCGTGACTTATACGTACTTTTAGTGATCGCTCTGGCTTTAGAGCCAGGAGTGCGATTTTTGAATCTCGTTCGGAGAGCTCAGCAGTTGAAAATGACAAAATAACTATGGAGATACGCATCTTTCTACTGCTGAGTTGACTTTCAAAAATCATACTTCAGGAGTGCTATTTTTGAAAGTCAAATCAGCAGTAGAAAGATGCGTATCTACATAGTAATTTTGACATTTCGCATGCCCGAACGAATAAAGGTGTAACTTTGAAAAGTCAACTTTACAGGAGAGCAAAAAAACCGAATAATCGGCGTAGCGTTAAAACTACTGTAGACATTTTAATACTTTTTGTATCGTTAGAAAGAGAAAAAAATTACTTTCTTTATGATACGACTGTCATAGAGGTATAACGAGCGAGTATTTGATAAAATCTAGAAATGCATGTAACACTTTTGTTCTGAGGAACATTTGTAGATTTTTTTTGTGTAATAAAAGATGCACCTTTATTCGTTCGAAAAATGTTATAGTCTTGGTGGGTAACATCAGGATACTTGAGGTTTACGGTCAAATTTTTCGTTCTTGGCGTCGGTGTAATAGTAGGTTACACCTTTATTCTTCCATTTTTTAACTCTGCATTTGTAAGTATTATCCCGTTAGTACTATGTTCGCTCAAAATTTGTGAGTTGGCTCTGTATTGATCATATGTAATAAGCAAATACTTAAAAATTAGATGTAAAATTATTTATTTAAGTGTGTTTTGTATAGGATTCTCTATGTTTAAAAAAAAAGGAAAACGTAAAATAATAAATGTAGGTACTAGAGAAACATAAGGGTCATAGATACATGACGAATTAAAAAAAATGCAGCAATATTTTTGGCTTCAATATTTTTTTAGAAATGTTTCATTAACAGTTTTTATCACATGACAATAATTGCCTTTCGTAAGTATTTTAATTATACAGGGCAGGGTGCAAGGAAAAGTAACATTAACCTTTAAACCACAGACTCTACCCATCAAACTGAACCACTTTTACTATGGGAGCAAAGCGATCAGAGTAACAAAAAAATCAGCTATCCCGTACGATTGTGTCGAGTTGGTATTGCAGTTTAGTATTGGACAGCTGACTTTGTTTTTCTCTGATCGATTTGCTCCCATAGTAAAAGTTGTTCAGTTTGATGGGTAGAGTCTTTGGTTTAAAGGTTAATGATAATATTCGTAACACC
Source organism: Agonopterix heracliana (assembly GCA_963693445.1). NCBI lineage: Eukaryota > Metazoa > Arthropoda > Insecta > Lepidoptera > Depressariidae > Agonopterix > Agonopterix heracliana. The sequence continues at coordinate 3,244,573 of OY856323.1, read as the reverse complement.
CTGTGTAAATCACTAATAAATCGTATTTACCTGATGTGAACTGAACTACCTGTTTAGTGTTTCCTATCATAAAATCAAAATACACTTTACAAAAATCATATTTTGGGATTACAAATATAATAATAAATAATGGGAATAATGTTTATGTAATAGGTGAATAAAGTATTTGATGATAAGTTAATTTAATTTTTACTGCCAACATAGTAAAATGATTGTTTATGTGTTAGAAAGATTTATTAAATCACTAGATTTTGCCCGCACCTTCGTCCACGCCGGCTCCTATAATTGTACCTAGATAAAATATTATATTTACCAGATTTTTGTCATAAGCTTTTAAACCCAAAAAGTTTCACCGAAATCGGTCGGAATTTTACAGTTTTGTATTAGTGTAGAGAAGAAAAACTTAGGTAAAATTTTTCTTATTCTCTGTAGATGATTCCTATTCGCATCGACTTATTTCACTTTTCGTTTAGTTTTAGCTTACTTAGAGCCTGTTTCACCACTTCTGAGTAAGTTCTTGCTAGCTTGTACGTATTTTGTATGAAAATATGTCAAAATATCTGTCGGATAAGCTAACAAGAACTTACTCGTAAGTAGTGAAACAGGCCCTTAATCACTTAATTACAGACACTTAGGTAAACAGTGATTAATTTACAATGGTATTACTCGTCTTGTTAGTAAACAAACATGCACGCAACTGCAATAGTCCGCTCCCGCGAGCTTTCTTTGATAATGCAACGTTGTAAGAATGTAAAATTTAGTTAATCATTCTTACCGCGTGCACTGAAGCTCGTCTCGTATGACGGTTATGTCTAACGCGGAAAATATTTAAATAATTCTACTTAGTAGTTTAAGATAACCAAGGATAACGTTTTATAAATTTGGATATTTTCAGACGAATATAGATGAAGTCTGGTATTATACCTTCCGAGAAATGCCAATATAATTTAATTTTCGGTTGAATAAAGGTGTAAACGGGTCTTACATTTTTTCAATCAGAGACTTGTAGACGAATAAAGATGTAAACTGGAATTAGAACTGACCCCTTTTAGTTTTTATAGAGATAACAAAGATGCAATATTGTATTATACTGTTGTTCAACTATTTTTAATGAAAAGTGTTTTAGTAACACTATATTGTGTCCATATTCGTCTATGAAATGTAGGTAGTAATTAGATAGAATAAAGATGTCCTACCATATAATTTCACGAATATGCACCATAGCTACGCTGAAAAAATTCAGGACATGTATTGAAGGCCGTAGATTCCAAAAATGGCATAAAAGCAAAAAGGGTGTTATGGCATTTTACACCTTTATTCGTTCGGGCGTGCGATTTAACACTGCTGAGCTCTCCGAATGAGATTCAAAAATCGCACTCCTGAGCTATCACTAATCACTAATCTGACATTTCTTCTAGTGTCTACCTACGCCAATAGAAATGTTACTTTGTCTATTGTATTGTATTGTATTGTATAAGTAAGATTTCTATTGGCGTAGACACTAGTAGAAATGACAGAATGTATGGATTTGACATTAGCGATCGAAACATTTTGACGTTTGCTCTCTCCGCCATACGTCAAGGCCATACATTTTTTGTTTTCTACCGTCGTTAACGCTAATACTACTTTGTATAGGGCCCAGGCATGGCCCAGGCTAATAATAGTAGTGACAGCATCATATTTTAAACCTTAGCTGTAGTGTTGATAAACCAAATTTAACCGCTCGTGTGTTCTGACGATTCTGAGTCGTGTGTTGCACGTAGAGAGTAGTATATTCCTTGTTTTGCACTTACTAGAGATAAGGTCAACAAAGAACTGGACGTTCTGGTCGATCTCGAAGTCCTCCTCGAGGTCAGCGCCGGCGAGGCCGTACTTGCGACCCAGGTAGCGCGAGATGGGGATGCTCTGCGCGTACTGCTTGCCGTCTATCTCCAGCACCGGCATCTCACCGAACGGCATCTCTACATAGAAAGTTGTTGCTTCACAGGTGACAGAATCGACGGATAAAGTATTTTAGGCTACCTCATAGTATGTATATATGCTGACGACTATATTTCCCGAGGGGGTAGTCAGAGATATTCTGAAACCTCAGAACATCCACATTTCACCAGTAATACCGAAACTCTGTCCAGTGTGACGGGGGGCGAGCCCGTCGCCACTTATAATGGACAGTGGGTACAATACACGCTTCGAAATTGAAGCATGCAGGTTTCCTCACGATGTTTTCCTTCACCGAAAAGGCTGTGGTGTAACAAATCGTACATAAATTCCGAAAAACTCATTGGTACGAGTCGGCTTGGACGGGGATCGAATCATCGCCTCCTGCACGGCAGGCAAGGTTATTCGCCATTGGACCACCACGGCTACCTCATAGCAGAACTAGGATATTTAAATTCCCTATTTTGTACTATTTTGGTTCCCAGGAATCGTTTTATTTTATAAGTACTAAAGTGTTAACTACCTATTTTAAAGAATCAAAAGTAACTCGTACTAATTACTTAACTAATTTCATTACATAATTAATTATTCATCTATTCTTAATAAAAAAGAGGTAATAATCCAACTTCCTCATTGACGACTTAAAAATATTAATAAGTATAATATAAGTTAATTTTAAGTAGGCATGCCTGATAATAGTACCTAATATAGGGCCTTGTAAAGAAAATTCAAATTAACTGCATGATTTTTAAGGTTTCATCACTGAAAATCCCTCAAGGTTTGTCAAAGGGAGATATATGGAGCGCAGCATCCTTGGCTTACAACATATCGTCCGGGGATGAATGATGATAAAGGATAAAAAAATACTAACTCGGTTTATATTCCGGCCACTTGTCTAACGCCACCCTGTTGTCCTCAAACCCTTCGCCTCCGTAAGCTAGCAGCATCCGCGCGGGTTCGCCCAGACCTTTGCCATTGAAGTAACTGAACACATATTTCGGCATTTTGCTGAAGAACAACCATTATTGTTTTAGTATCGAACATAATTAAAAGTATTATAATAAACCTATGACTTTACCACCCTAACCTACCTAATAGAAGAACATAATATAAGCGCCAAAAAAATTCAGAAATACATTTTTAACTTGAGTTACCTAAGGTTGACCTACAGATCAAGCGAAACTACACCTTATTCGGTTCAAATTAGATAGACAAAACGTTAGCGAAAATTCTTGTAAATACTCAAATAAATAATATCTAAGTACAGAAAAACTAAATACCCAACATAAATTTACTCACTCTATTTGAAGTATCTTACCTGTATTTACTCGACGAATGCTATCTAGAAAATGACAAGATAACGTTATAAACCCTCAGTGATTCCTAATCTCAAGATAATTTGTCTATTATTATCAACTTAGATAGTAGATAGCCAGTCTTACACTCAGTTGCAGAATCGCTCATTAAAGTTAATCCTCCATTAAATCTCTTGCTGTCACTTTTTATCTTGTTGACGTAATAAAAGCTAGCAAGAGATATAATGGAGGATTAACTCTAATGAGCGTTTCTGCAACTGAGTGTTAAAAATGATAGTGAAGTCGTGAAATCGATACAGAGCCTAGTACGATACGTTTTTTGATGAAACGATAAGCTAAAGATGAACCCGTGGCACTTGTTCTGATGAAATAAATGAGTTATCTATTCTATCTAGGTATCACTCTTAAAGAATCATTTTACAGTTCCGTGGCGCCCTCATCACAATATTAAAGATTTCACAATGATGAAAGCATCAATAAATATTTATCTAATAAATATACATTAGGTAACATTAACTAAAAATTAATTAATTAAGTATATAACAAAATTTACAATCTTAAAAATAAAAATAGCAGGTAAGTATTTACAAATTTACAGGGGGCCGCACCATCGAATGCATCTTCTATCTATCTTACGACTAGGGTTGCCACCCGTACTTTATAATAAAGTATTGTACGTTATTTCAGGTAATTGTACTCTATACTTTATGCGAATAATAAAGTACACGAAAATACTTTATTTTGCATGATTTGATTTCTTTGAGTTTTTGACAAGTATACAAAACGTAATTTCGATAGTGAAACGGATCAAATAGATAGGTAGTGAATATGTGACTAGTTCATCAATTCAATGTCGCTCAGCGAGCTATGGAGAGAGCTATGCTCGGTGTTTCTCTGAGGGATCACATCAGAAATGAAGTGATTCGTCACAGAACTAAAGTGGCTGACATAGTTCAGAAAATTAGCAAGCTGAAGTGGCAATGGGCTGCTCATATCTGCCGAAGAACTGACAACCGATGGGGTGTCAGAGTTCTAGAGTGGAGACCGCGAACTGGTAGGCGTAGTGTGGGACGCCCTGCTGCCCGCTGGACGGACAACCTAAAAAAAGTAGCGGGGAGCGACTGGATGAGGAAGGCCAAGGACAGAGTTTTGTGGCGCGCCTTGGGAGAGGCCTATATTCAGCAGTGGACGATGATAGGCTGATGATGATGATCATGAATATGTTACACCGAAAAAATGTTAAAAAAAAATGATACACAAAACAGAAAAACGAAAGAACAGAGCATCTCACTTATTCACTTTAATTTAATTATAGACTGTAAAGATGCTGTGCAGTTAGTAGATATACAGGGTGTTTGGTAGAGAGGTGTACATACGCCTAGGGTAGAAACTAGGGAGGGTCTGCTACCTACCCCCGCCCATTATATTGACCTTGGCCTCAAGGTATTATTTTAATGATTTTTTTTTTATTTTTAGAAAAAAAAAACGATTTTTAAACTAAAACTACCTCTAGCTCAAAATCTATCCATAGGACAGGTCTGCTAATGGTCTTGTTTTAATTGTTAGAGTCTTAGGCCGAGATTCAGAGACGATTTGTAAGTCATAGTTCGAACTCCCGTATGTCAAAATCCATACATTTCGACCCTACTTAGCTCGAGCTAAGACGGAAAAAATCGTCTCTGAATCTCGGCCTTAGTGTACTGTAAAAATTGATTTCACACCCGAAAATTGTAGAGAAGAAAAGTTATGGGGCCTGAAGTACCGTAGTAAGGTAAAAAAATAATTTTAGGGGCAACTTTCTAAGGGGTTTAAAAAAAAAAAAAACAGGGTTGGAGTTCTTCTGATTTTTTAAAAACATCCCCAGTCCATACCCTTTCTAACGATATGCTTAAAGTGTTATTATCACTTGTAGTTTCGAAGTTATTAATTAATATCCGCAACTAGGGCACTTTAATCAAAAATTTCAACTAATGAAAATTAAATGTGTCATATCGTAAAAGGATAGCAAATGAAACGCAAATTGGTTTAATGACTAATTTAATTACAAAATTTGTTCAAATTGGTGACCATTAACTTGTAAACAAGCTCGGCACCTCTTCCTCATCTCCACGGTCACCGTGGCAAACAGCATTTCATCACGCATCGTATTGAAAGCGGCGTGGATCTTGCTTATCAAAACCTCCCTTGTTGGTACTTCCTCTGCGTACACCAACTCTTTCGCCCTTCCCCAGACGTAGAAGTCAAGCGGGGTAAGGTCAGGCGACCTTGGAGGCCAGGGAATTGGCCCGCCCCGACCAATCCAAGCATCAGGGAAGGAGTTGTTTAAAAACTCCCTCACTGCTAGGCTCCAATAGGCAGGACAGCCGTCGTGCTGAAAGACTATGGGCCCATAGTGAGGGAGTTTTTAAACAACTCCTTCCCTGATGTTTGGATTGGTCGGGGCGGGCCAATTCCCTGGCCTCCAAGGTCGCCTGACCTTACCCCGCTTGACTTCTACGTCTGGGGAAGGGCGAAAGAGTTGGTGTACGCAGAGGAAGTACCAACAAGGGAGGTTTTGATAAGCAAGATCCACGCCGCTTTCAATACGATGCGTGATGAAATGCTGTTTGCCACGGTGACCGTGGAGATGAGGAAGAGGTGCCGAGCTTGTTTACAAGTTAATGGTCACCAATTTGAACAAATTTTGTAATTTTAAAGTGCCCTAGTTGCGGATATTAATTAATAACTTCGAAACTACAAGTGATAATAACACTTTAAGCATATCGTTAGAAAGGGTATGGACTGGGGATGTTTTTAAAAAATCTGAAGAACTCCAACCCTGTTTTTTTTTTTTTAAACCCCTTAGAAAGTTGCCCTTAAAATTATTTTTTTACCTTACTACGGTACTTCAGGCCCCATAACTTTTCTTCTCTACAATTTTCGGGTGTGAAATCAATTTTTACAGTACACTAAGACTCTAACAATTAAAACAAGACCATTAGCAGACCTGTCCTATGGATAGATTTTGAGCTAGAGGTAGTTTTAGTTTAAAAATCGTTTTTTTTTCTAAAAATAAAAAAAAAATCATTAAAATAATACCTTGAGGCCAAGGTCAATATAATGGGCGGGGGTAGGTAGCAGACCCTCCCTAGTTTCTACCCTAGGCGTATGTACACCTCCCTACCAAACACCCTGTATGTTTTTAAACATTATAATAAAGAAAAATGAATTGTACTTTATTTTGATACTACGTACTTTTTTTTCTTACCTTTAATAATCAATGTACTTTAATTGCACATAAAAAAGGTGGCAACCCTACTTACGACAGATAGAAAATGCATTCGATGTGACTGTCGTGCGGAAGGGTGCCCAGAACGCTGGCGGCGTTACCTCGCTGTATCGCAATGATGATGCGTTGCCCGAAGCGCCAGCCCTGTTGTCCCCTGAGACCTCTAACAGGCGCGACGACAGCTCCTTAAAGAGTTGCCGCGCGTCCGGACCCCAAGGTCCCAGGGTCTCAACCCCGAATGGTGCAAATATGTAGCCTCACCCAGGGCTGCATATAAGCGCCTCTTCTTCCCCTCCGCAGAGGCCGCCGCCGCGCCTGCTCTAAGAGAGGTGGCAGGGAGATGTGAGGGCGCCACAGTATCCGCACAAATATAAATAAATATAAAATAAAAATATAATAAATATTATGTATAAAAAGTATAAATAAATAAAATAAGTATAAACAAATATTGAGTATGTTTCTTTTTATAAATATGCTAGTCCAATAAACAACACAAGCGCCTTAAAGCTATTATTTTTATACAATACTTTTATCGGTTTTTATAGGTAAATGTTTTAAGATTTGGTAATTGGAGAGCGAAGCTTTGTACCGGAGGTACACGATTGTTTGGACTGGGGATCAGAGAAAGTTTTAAGCAGGGGTTAATCGGGTTTGACTGGCAATGAGCAAGCATTCTAACTGGAAATGAGCTAATGTCTTGACTGTTAATGAGCGGGCATTTTAAATAGGACTGAGGTGTTTTGACTAGAAATCAGCTTTTACGGTTCTACGGTATTTTGTCAAACTACCTAACTACTACTTACTAATATTACAAAAATAAAAAACTTTCACTTATTTCACATTATTTATTTTTAATAACAACGCCATCTATGTCCCATGTGGTTAAAACTCTGTTTCGGGCATGGCGTCAATGTAGGCTCTTACTTTAGGCAGCGATTCTACTCTGTCGATCAATTTCTTGAAGCTTGGATACTTGGTTTCCAACTCTGGCATTTTTAGCATATGCTTGATGTAGTCCAATATTCCCGCGAAGACGAAATCACCCCAGGTCAACTGAAATTACATTAAATATTAATTGAGTACAGCTTGGCAAAAAAGTCGTGATAAAAAATGAGGGCGCTGCCTCCACGCAAGAACGTCAAAATCACGCATAACCTGGCAACACCACCATACTAAAATTTTAGTTCCACCTGTCACCACGATCATGACTTTTTTGCCAAGCTATAATTTCATCATTAAATAACTGTGCCGTCATTCGAAGCCTATTAAGTGAGAATAGCGTATGCTTTTCAATCTGTGGCGGTTACGTACTATATCTGTCCTTTTTCCTCATACGTCTCGGCACTAGTGCCATCTCTTTCACACCTGTCAGTTGTTCGTGTCACTGAAAATTATAAAAGACAGAACACGAACGGCAGCGCCTCATTGGCGTTTTGATTTTCAACCTGTGCGGTTGTTAGAACACCTCGACCACAGAGGATTATATTGTACAGAGTTACAGCTTCAAACAACCTCGCAAAAGCGGCGCATCACTACATGCGCAGTATGATTGTGTGCGCGTTCACCTACGGGGCTCACGAACGAGACCGAGGGGACACTTTGGCTATGCTTCGGGTGGTTACGGCGTAACGAGGGTGTGAATTTAAGGTGTGAGATATTGTCCATTCTTCCTTTCGGAAAGAGATTGGAGCCACTGACCTCTGTTAATATTAATATGTCTATGGATTATTTTCTGTTTGATCGTCACTGTCAATGTAGAACGTCATGTTATGTGAATTTAAAGTGTGAGAAATTATCTCCCGCCAGGGAGTAATTATATTCCTTGGATATTATTATCGTTCATTTTACTCGAGCATGTTTAAAAGTAGTTTAATAATATTAAACGAAATGGTTAATAATCGCACTGTGTGCTTTAATAATACGAGGAGGAACACAAACAAAAACATCTCCTTCTTCATATACATACCCCAAAGATCGTGACAGGTAAGTCAATTTCTGAGTCACCCGCGTAAAGCGGCGGATCGGGCGGCAACGTTTTTTTAATTTGAACTCATTTTATTCAACTAAATAACAAATAATAAATAACACAACAAACAACAACAACAAAAAAGAAAAACAATATAGTTACCTACATATTATAAAACATTATCCTTCATACTTCAATTAAATTTATTTCCTTTTAGACAGCCCTACAAGAATAGGCTAATGCTATATATTACTCTTTGGGCTAATGTAATCGAAGCTCCTATGAAGCTGTTGCTCTGTACAATATAATCCTCTGTGCCTCGACCTCGTGGGTCGGTAAGTCAAATTTTTATTAACGGTGTTACCGTTCGTTTATTTTAAAATATTTTACTATATCTGTCCAAATATTTTAAAATCAGTTTTTTATCATGGATCATTCTAAAAATGCGCAAAAGCGCAAAGCACCTGATGATTTTACTGCAATTAATAATTCCAAACGTACATGTAATAAAGATCAGTTACTTAACAATTTAATTAAGCAGGTGAACAATATTCAGACCTTTTTGTCAAATTTTGTGCCATCGCGTGAATCGGACATTGATTTAGAGTCTAACCCTCATGGTAATACCGAGGATGTTTTAGACCTTTTATGCGGTGATTTGTTCGACGAAGTTGAATGCGTTAATTCAAATCCGAACACTCAGTCGGCTGTGCCTCAGCAGCCTGACGTGACGATTCCTAATGAGGCGGACGCCGAGTCCTCTCAGTTACCGGTAGCAATCTTTTCATTGCCCGTCAATACTGTTGTGAATGAACCTGCAATTCCAAAATCCTTGCCTGCTCATATTGAAAAATTAAAAGCTTTTCAACACTTTGAATCGGATGACTGGTGCGAGGTTAGATATGCAGAGGTTCAGAAAAATTATTGTTCTACCCCCGGGTTCATTGAATTAGAATGTAACGAAGAATTTAAACCGTACGAAACCTCATTGAACCTCAATCATACAGAACGTGGGTTCGCAGCCATATCGTTAGGTTTGCTAAAACAAAATGAAGCTTTAGAACAGGTCATTCAAAAGTTTATCTCTTGGCTTGGCTCCGTAGAAATTACCGACACCAAAGCGGTAGAAATGCATATGTTTGAACTTTTTTCAACAAGCGAATACCAAAAAATGTCTAATGACCTTCTTCAAATGGCCTGCGGCCATCGCGCGGACTTAGTCCAGCAGCGAAGAAATGTTGTGCTAAAATCAGTTAGAAATGAATTTACAAAATCAGCTATCTGCAAGATACCTCCTTCTACTAGTCACTTATTCAAAAAGGATGACTTGTCAGTAGCAATTGAGAGGAATGGCGGAAATAGCAAAATTTTCTGGCCTTCGAAAGAATCTCGCACAATGAGATCGGTTAGTTTTGACAGCCCAAAACAGGATCCCACGCCTGCGCAAGGCCAAAACCACTTTCCATTCCCACCAGCGCATGGGGGTAATTTTTCCACGCTGTCTCCGCAAGGCATGCCTACACCAGTAAATTCGAATTTACGTCCTTCACAAGGCGGCTTTACTAGTTATAATGGATTGATGACGATACCTTCCATTCCTGTGTTTCGAAATCCTATGCAAGGAAGGCTTTTTCGTCCAAGAGGCCCAAGACCAATACAGAGAAATCGAACAAATACAAAGCAATCCTCAGAGTCTTCTCGCAAAGACGGACATAACAAAAGGAAATTCTAACTCAATATTCAAGGCAGGTCAACTCATTCATTTCCCAGACAGATGGGTGATGTTAGGAGCGAATATATCTATTCTAAATATAATCAGTGGCTACCGAATTCCGTTCAAGCGGAAACCTCCTCTACACCTACCACAGTTAATCAATCATCCGCTCCAAACTCCGTTTTCAGAAGAAATGTCGTCGACCTTGACAGAATTGATTGAAATGAAAGTTCTTGAAATAGCCCCATTAACACCAAGTTTTATTTCGCAAATGTTTCTGGTGCCTAAATCCAATGGGTCCCCTCGACCCATATTCAACCTGCGTAATCTGAACAATTTTGTTCACATAAGCAAGTTCCGACTTGTTAATATGCAGAAGATTCCATCCTTCCTTCAGGCTTGCGACTGGATGGCAAAGATAGACCTCTCAAATGCTTACTTTCATGTCCCGGTTGCCCCAGCACACAGATGCTTTTTACGCCTTATTTTTCAAGGCATTTTGTATCAAATGACTTGTCTTCCTTTTGGGCTGGCGACAGCACCAAAAACGTTTGCAGCTCTGACCAACTGGATTGCCCAGATCCTAAGAGAGCATGGTGTGCGTCTGGTCGTTTACCTGGACGACTACTTAATTGTCCATCAAGACAAGGAAGTGCTTCGGAAGCATATCCAATTGACAATCGACCTGCTAACCTACCTCGGTTGGACAGTGAACTTCTCAAAATCCGTCCTGGAACCGCAAAGACGCATTCAATTTCTGGGCATCATATGGGATCCATTTCACAACCTAAAATGGCTTCCAGATGATAAATGTCATTTGTTAAAACGCAAGATTGTCAATATTATTCAGACGAGAACGGCAAGTCTCAAAATAATGCAGTCATTGGTAGGCTTACTAAATTTTGCCAGTTTTTGTGTCCCCAGAGGACGTCTTCACCACCGGGCTCTATTGAATTTCAGTATAAGCCTTCGGAACATGAGTCCTTAAATACAATTTTCGATCCCGCCTCAGGCACTGTTAGAATTGTATTGGTGGCTTCAGAATCTCGATCGTTGTTCATTGATTCATACAAACCCTGTAACACATTACATGACCACAGACGCCTCTGGCACAGGCTGGGGAGCTCAGGTTGACAGCTTAATCATGTCAGGCAAGTGGACATTCCCCGAACAAACCTTGCACTCAAATCAAAAGGAGATGTTAGTAATACTCAAAGTATTTCAAATTCTAGCTCCATATTTGAAAAATTCCACAATATCAATTCAATCCGACAATCTGACAACTGTATCATTTTTACGAAGCGAGGGAGGAACAAAATCACATGCCCTATTGGACATGACATACCAAATTTATCAAATTATAGACTGTTTCAATATAAACTTGTCACTTCACCATCTCCCCGGTCGATATAATGTAGAAGCAGACCGATTATCCCGGCAACGATTAGTTCCGGAGTGGCATCTACTGCCCGAAATAACAACCAAAATTTTCATGAAATGGGGCATTCCCTCAATAGATCTATTTGCCTCTCGACATGCTCATGTAGTTCCACGATATGTTACCTTGGATGTGACAGAGAACCAAGCGGAATTTCACGATGCGTTGAGCCAAATCTGGAACTACCCACTCGCTTGGGTATTCCCTCCACCTTTTCTCGTTCCCAGAGTGCTCTCTCACCTCAATACTGCCCACGGAGTGTACATAATAGTGGCTCCCAGATGGGAGAAAGCGTTTTGGCGGCCAGACCTGCGCAACCGAGCTATAGCTCCTCCATTCACCATCTTTAACCTAAACGACGTCCTAATAGATACGACGACAAATCTGCCTCCTCCTAAAGTGCAGGAAATAATATTGGAGGCTTGGATATGTAGGGGTGGAGTGAAGCTCTGAATAACCTGGTCTCCAGATCAAATAAATTTACTGTGATCCGAAGGGCACGATTAACCCCAAGGTCTCGACAGTCTGTGTCGCACCTGGATCTGACCTAGCCATAGCCTAGTGTATACTAGGCTGAGTTGATAGTATACGGGTGGTTCTATTTAAGAAGGACGAAAACCATGTCAATTCCGGCACGGACTTTTATTTGCATTTTAGGCAAAAAAAGTAGTTTGAACTATAGCTTACATTGTTTCTATATTGATCTAAAACGGGCCAGTCAAAAAAACCAAATATGTGACTATTATTGCCTTTTAAAAAATATTAGTGTCCAGGAGACTGATGCTGGGAACAGGGTACTGAGATTTCAAGTAATAAGTCATAGTAAACCAATGTTTATTGTAATCAAATTACTTAGATACTACATAATTAACATTTTCACGTAATGAACAATCATTTGAAATAGAATAGAACATAAAACTCACGCAAAAAAAAAACATAAACATAATACTCGAAACTCTTCCACAACCTTTTCACAGCCTTTTAAGTAATATTATTAATTATTATTGAGTATTAATAGGCAGAGGTATTACACAGGTAACATAGGATGTCCAGTATCACACATAAAGTTGGGTGGGAGTAGGTACACGAGTGATGTTACATAAATTCCGACGATGTTGTTCTTCTCCATCACCAGACCCTCAGCAGTTCAGAATTTGGTGAGTCCAAATGCTATCAAAAGAGCCCAAACACGGTCTTCTAGCTATGTGCCTTCGCAGAGCTCCCCACGATGTTTTTATGCTGCATCACCAGACCCTCAGACGTTCATGTACATAAGCTACTTATTAAACGCTATCAAAAGAGCCCAAGCACTGTCTCCTAGCTATGTGCCTTCACAGAGTTCCCCACGATGGTATTCTTATGCGTCATCAGACCCTCAGACGTTCATGAGCAAAAGCTACTCACCAAATGCTATCAAAAGAGCCCAAACACGGTCTACGAGCTATGTGTCTTCGCAGAGCTCCCAACGATGTTTTTCTGCTGCATCACCAGACACTCAGACATTCATGTATAGAAGCTACTCACCAAACGCTATCAAAAGAGCCCAAACACGGTCTATGAGCTATGTGTCTTTGAAGAGTTCCCCACGATGTTTTTCTGCTGCATCACCAGACTCTCAGACGTTCATGTACATAAGCTACTCATTAAACGCTATCAAAAGAGCCCAAACACGGTCTCCTAGATGTGTGCCTTCACAGAGGTCCCCACGATGGTATTCTGCTGCGTCATCAGACCCTCAGACGTTAATGTTCATAAACTACTCAACAAAAGCTATCAAAAGAGCTCAAACACGGTCTCCTAGCTGTGTGCCTTCACAGAGTTCCCCACGATGGTATTCTGCTGCATCATCAGACCCTCAGACGTTAATGTACAGAAGCTACTCACCAAAAGCTATCAAAAGAGCTCAAACACGGTCTCCTAGCTATGTGCCTTCACAGAGTTCCCCACGGTGTTGTTCTCCTGCATCATCAGACTCTCAGACGTTCATGTACAGAAGCTAATTAGCCGCTAATTAGTAAAGAAATGAAGTATTAAATAGATAACCATTTCCAAAATTAACACTAAGTCTCAGTATCCTGGTTCAATCTCAGTCTCCTGCCCATCAAATTGGCAGAAGACTGAGGACAGGATACTGAGAATATTTTAGTTATTGGTTATTATCAAAGTCTATACACCATTTCAATATTAAATCAAAGCAAATCTATACAAGGACTTCAATATGTTACTAGATTTAACAGGTAGAAAATAGCTGGTAATTACTGTTTTTGTCATACTTACGTGCAGGATACTGAGGAGCTGACCGACCGCGACCCAATCTCACTCAAACAATTCGTCGCAACGACTGCACGATCCGCGAGCGAGACGTAGGCAAACGACCATGAGCTAACTACACTTCGATCGTTCATTTCAACAGAACACAAACGAACTAGATTACGCACACTTTGATAATTTCATAAAGTTCTGATGTAGCAGGAGACTGATGTAAAAGCAAAGAGACAAAATATAATGCAGTATTTTTAATTTAATTTCGCACTAGGTAACAAAATTACACAAATACGTTAAAAGTTCATTTATTAAGGCTTTCTATTTCAGTGCAAAAATCTATTTTATTTCTAAAACTGGGTTATTATTAAGCATCAAAGCTTTTGTTTTGTACAAGAGACATGTCAGGAGACTGAGAAATTGGCTCTTCAAAGTATGGTTTTTGTATTAAAATGTTTTAGAATGGAGCTTATTTTCATTGCCATAATAGAAAAAGTTAGGTGTTCAGGCTTGGTTGCGAAATAAAGTGATAATATTTAAAAAATATATACGAAATACGAAGAGCCGTTGAAAATTCCATCAAGAATAGAACCACCCATACATAGTAAACATAAATATACATAGTTCAATAAATTATAAAATAATTCCGAATAAAAGTCCAAAAGAATTGACTTCTTATTAATTGTCATAGGTACTTATTATGCCTATATAATTTACATCACACGAACACGATTTTGAATCTCATAATTCAAAAATAGCACTTCTGGAAGAAGGGTTCATCAGATAGTTTATTACTGACCGTATGTGACCCACCAAAAGCTGTTTTTAAAACTACTAGGTGTAGTTAATTGGATGAAAGCTCTGCTCACTAAGGCGTGCCTGCCTTCTCTGCATCAAGGTGATACCCGGAAGTTTCCGTCCAGCAGTTGCCTCAAGAACTGGATACAAAATAAGAGACGAGACAACTGGCGTTCATAGAATGTCTTTGAAATTCTCCTTATAGGTATGAAATATCAGATTTTTTGTACCTATTTGTATTTTTTATGATTTTGTGATTAAAGTGTGTTATTAAAGTGTTAATAATAAATTATAAAATTATAAGATTCATCTGTTTTTGTTGTGTTATGTTTTTCTTTGTGATTTAATAAATAATATCATGGGTTAACCTTATAAGTAATGTATTCTTTACAACATAATATTTCCCAATATATACCTACATGATTTATATACTTACCTAGACATTTACATACCTGAAATACACGCATAGAAAACATTCACATTGGCATTCATAAATCTTTCACACCAGACGATAACAAACATGTCTCACTTAATAGGCTTCGAATGACGGCACAGTTATTTAATAGCAGCGTTTTAACTACCAATAAAACGCTTATTAAAAAACTTGCCTAATTCGAAGCCTACGATTTTTAAATCTGCCTGGTGTAAGTGAAACACAATGAGGCGCTGCCGTTCGTGTTCTGTCTTTTATAATTTTCAGTGACACGAACAACTGACAGGTGTGAAAGAGATGGCACTAGTGCCGAGACGTATGAGGAAAAAGGACAGATATAGTACGTAACCGCCACAGATTGAAAAGCATACGCTATTCTCACTTAATAGGCTTCGAATTAGGCAAGTTTTTTAATAAGCGTTTTATTGGTAGTTAAAACGCTGCTAATCAGCCTACCTACTAGCTCTCACGCTCACAGTCACACCGTGGATACATAGCTGTCATTAAAATTTCATAAAAATTTGAACAATTGCCAACTGCGTGAGGCGCCATACAAATTATGTATGTGTGCGTGTATGTATAGGGTTTTGGGGCCAATTTTTCTCGACGCTTCCGTACTTCGACTGTCAATCTTGACATATAACTTTATCAAAGCTTTTCACCTCGCAGAAAGAGTTTTTAAAATTCGAATCTTTCTATTCAATATTTGTCTAACCTGCCAGTCCAGATTTAAAAACTATACGTGCGAGAAAGACAAAAAGCGAACTTTGCATATTTTCGTGCATGGGAAATAACTTAGTTCACTGCTTATTTCCCACGTATTTATTTAACTTTAATATATATGAGTCAATTCATTACTTCTACTTATCGTGTGGGTTTTCAGACCGCCTTACGGCCTCTGAAAGAAATGGTTTTTATGTAACGACTACTACCACCAGAGATAGAAGCCGGGACCAACGGCTTAGCGTGCCATCCGAAGCACGAATCATCTTTCCTTTCAGACAATCAGGTGATTCAGCCTGCAATATCCTAACCGACTGGGGGAAAACGCACAAAGTGACATATCACTAGGTGTCCTCCGTGGGAATCGAACCCACAACCTCCATATCAAGAGCCCAATGCTCTTAACCATTAGACCGCGGAGGCAGTAATTCATTACTAATAGGTAAACTTACTTTCCCGAGAGCAAAGTATCCATTGTTTTTCGTGATGATCTCATCCAGCTTTTCCAATATGGCAGGGTAAACGTTTTTGGTTAATTCCTCGTGATTTTTGGCTTTGATAGCCTCATCGGACCCGTAGCGGGCCGGTTTTGACTCTGAAAATAAAATCATCCCCATTATACAAGGGTGACATTGATATCATTAGTTAGCATCCTTTTAAACTAAGAGACTAACCAACAAACTGAACCACTTTGACTATGGGACTATTCACAACGGTGTGTTGGTGCCTACCCTGATGTATGGGAGTGAATGTCGGGTTTGGAATAAAAAGAATGAAAGTCGAGTGAATGCAGTTGAAATGCGCTCCTTACGAAGTATGTGTGCTATTTTTATTTTTTTCATTAAAAACAGGTGGTTAAAAAAATATAATGTTGTCAATTGGCACTTACGAGAGATAAGGTCAACAAGGAACTGGACGTTCTGGTCGATCTCAAGGCTCTCCTCGAGGTTAGTGCCGGCGAGGCCGTACTTATGACCCAGGTAGCGCGCGATGGGGATGCTCTCCGCGTACTGCTTGCCGTCTATCTCCAGCACCGGCATCTGACCGAACGGCGTCTCTGCAGAAAATGTTGTTGCTTCAGTTGACAAATTTATCGATTGATAAGATAGTTGGGCCTCTACCGGACGTTCGAACTTCGGAATTGCGTTAACGTTTTCGTTCCAATGTCAACTACTCTAGTAAAATGAAGTTCGAATCGAAACAGTCGCGATATATCGTAAATCGAAAGTCCGGGTACAGGGCCAGGCTACCTCACACTCCTCACATTTCACAAAATTCCCGGGAACTCGACAACCCGGGCAACTCGGTTGGGTAAAAAAATACTTACTCGGTTTAAACTCCGGCCATTTTTTAAACGCCACCCTGTTGTCCTCAAACCCTTCACCTCCGTAAGCTAGCAGCATCCGCGCGGGTTCGCCCAGGCCTTTGCCATTGAAGTAACTGAACACATATTTCGGCATATTGCTGAAAAACAACGATTACTTATTGTGAAATTTTTATAGTAGTACCTAACTAAAGTAGGTAATTATTATAAAATGTGAAACCTTTTCAGAAAGAACATCGTAGAAGCGCCTACAATGTTGGCTTGTTTACTTAAATTTTATACGGATTGTTATACAGGGTGTAAGGAAAAGGATACCCATAAAACTGAACAACTTTTCCTACGGGAGCAAAGTTTGCCAAAACAAAAAAAACAGCTGGACGTTTGAGTAGAGGAAACGTATAGACATTTGAGTAGAGTAGGCATTACCGTTTTGTATGGAACAGCAGAGGAGTTTTTGGCGGGCTTTGGTAGCTGACGTTTGGAGTCCTCATATTTCATCGAATTTTTATTGTTTATAGTCTACGAATAAAGAAATAAATATGGAAATATAATTCACGTCAAAAAATGACCCCACGAACTTTGGTGTACACCACGCAAGCGCGCAAGACTCAATCATTATGGCGACTTCAATTACGGCGTTTGCCGCCAAAACTCATGGTGCCAAAAATTAAGGAGATTTTGTTCGGAGTTATCGTTCCATATTTATTTCTTTATTCGTAGTTTATAGTGAGTTTTAGTTCGTAAAATTGGTGTTGTTTTGCGTAACAGGGTGTCGTGCAAGTGAACAATGTATAGTTCAGTGAAATATGATGGTGCATGGGTCGTAAACAGGAAAAGTGTTCCGTGATTTTAGCGCGGCAAAGCGGTCGGTTCACCTCTTTCCTGTCTTTCGATTGTCTCCAAAAACTCCAAAGAACCATCAAAACGTCGAATACCAACGTTTTAATGTGAAAACAAAAGAAATATAAAAATAAAATAAGATTTAGCCAAAAGGTCTAGTAACCAGGCTAGTAAATAAATTGAAAAAAAAAATTGGAACAGCAGATTTTTTTTTGCTCTGAGTGAGCGGTTTGCTGCCATTATGAATCTATGGCTGCCACTAAGGGCTGCCATAGTAAAAGTTGTTCAGTTTGATGGGTAGAGTATGTGGTTTAAAGGGTAATGATCTATGTTAATGATGCTTTTCCTTATAAGTACCTAATGAAATCTGCAAAACAGTTATCAAAAATGTACTTACTCTCGGTTATTTTAGCCTACTCGTATTATATGTGTTCACTCCAATAATGCTATCTACAAAATGAAAAGATAACGTTATAAACCCCCCCTAATTTCTAATCGCAAGATATCAAAGAGATAGGAGATAGCCAGTCTTACAATTATTGTGCAATCGTGAATTCGATACAGAGAGTAAAATACGTTTTTTTATGAAACGGTATGCTAAAAGATGAGCCTTGCTACGACTCTTAAGAGTCTTTACTTCTCTTCACTTTCACTATGCAAATAAAGATTTATGGGAGACTCATATGATACACAGGGAAAACTCACTAAATACTTCAAAACGTTTATTAAGTTTGTTACAAACAAAGTTCACTTTAGTTTTACAATCAAATAAGTTTACGAAAAGCGAAGTGGGTGGAGGCCACGGACGCGTGCGCAATCTAGCCGGTCACTCGGTCTTTTGGTATAATTACTATACTCTTTGGGACTGTCGGCTGTCGCTGCGCACGAGAGGCGAGCGAGGGCGAGGGGACCGAACAAAGGTGCGGGTGGCGGGCGCGGCGGCGGCGGTTGTCGCTCAGCAACAACGAATAGAGCCGTTGGTAGACTTGGTAGCCTACCATGAGAGGCCCGTATGGGTAAGGTGGACGTTTGAGAAACGCGGTTTACTATAGATTTGTATTATTTACTAGTGTTTTGTCGCGACTTCGCCCGCACAAATTATATACCAGATTTTAAGTCAGATCATAAGCTAAACAACAACAAAAGTTTCATCAAAATCGGTTCAGTAGTTTTTGCGTGATGCGCGAACAAACAACCAAACACACAATTTTGTCAATAGATGGCGCTGCACGTCATTTAAATCGCGCTATCGACTATCATTTGAGCTTATATGAAGTGAACCGCTACTTTTTTATTCCTCATGATTTTACGGTTTTATAATGATTTTACGGTTTTATAATGATTTTACGGTTTTATAATAGTTAAGATTATTTATTTTATTTACTATGGTGCCAACTTCGAAATCGCGAAATTATACTACTACTGCTCCTACTATCCTAATGACTATTTTTTTATGATTACCTACACATTCTGATGAAATAACGAAGAGGGTACCGAAACTCCCCAGTGTGGGAAAATCAAAATCGTATTTACTTGCAACACTGATGGCAAAAACATTGCGTGAAAAATTTATTTAGTTTTTTAATGTTATTTTGAATAATCTTAACAAAATATAGTGAACTTACTTGTGAAAAGTAACACCACTTCGTTTATTATTGTTTTCCGATCGTGATTTACAATTTTTTACGACGCATTTCCCCATTTTGGTAGCTTAATTTAAACGTCACGGATATGTCCGTACCATAGAGAAATTTTACTCCATGGTCCGTACTCACCATTATAAGCGAATGAACTGAAGTCAAAGGAGTCTGCGGACATCTGCGAAGTGGCAACGCTTTGGTGCCCTATACTACTAATCTAGTTACGGTAGTAACATTAATATCATTGAAAAATACAGTCAAGAGGTGGCGGAGCCTCGTAGCGAGTTCGAACGCGAACCGCACGAACCACGCAACCGCTCGTGGCCAAACTTGCGACGTGACGTCGATGATTTCTGTTTTAGGTAAGGGCATAGTAAAAAAAGTAATAATTAATTCTTTTTTATTTATTACATAAAATTAAACAAATCTTATTTCTACGTAATATTCGAATTTTATTCGTAAAATGGTGCTTAAATCTACATAAAATTGTATACACTAAAAAAATTGCACCTGAGACGTTAGGATTTTGTTGGCTGTACTTGGTTTCGGAATCGTTTCGAGGTATTCAAAGCACCATTCAGTAATAAACTTAGTGTTCAACAAAACAGTTTGATCTTGGACCAAAAGGCTGCTCTTCCACCAGAGATGCGCGGGGTAGCGAGGCGGTGAGCGAGGAAACAATCCGCGAATAGCGCGCTCGCTCGATCACGTCATTTGGAAATTGAAGCACTCTCATTGGCCGATTTTTTCCTCGCTCACCGCCTCGCTACCTCGCACATCTCTGATGGAAATGCAGTCTTAAACATTGAAATACTGGGGGTATATATTATAAAAGTAAATGCAACTTACAGACTGCATATAAAAATACTGCATACAATCTGAACATTTTTAAAGATAAAATTAAACGAATAATTCACGTACAAGGCACATAACTATCTTAAACTTAAAAAGTATTGAGTTTTGTCGCTAGATGGCGTTGTACCAGATTGACGGAAGATAGACTAAGGGCCTGTATCACCACTTATGAGCAAGTTCTTGTTAGCTTATCCGACAGTTATTTTCATTAAAAATACGTCAAACTATCTGTCGGATAAGCTAGCAAGAACTTACTCAGAAGTGGTGAAACAGGCCCTAATAATTTTATAAATTACCGGTCCTGCGATTTATAACAATTACAATTAATGTGTATAAATGTAATTAATTAATTATATTGAAAAATCAATTCCTATTTTCCTTCCTACAATTTTAATTACAGCGCCATCTATCGCATGCCACCGCATTACAAGTCGCATTTGGGCGCAGCGGCGAGGTAAGCTTTGAGCTTAGGCTGAGAAAGCACATTATCGACGAGTTTCTTGAAGCTCGGGAACTTGTCGTCCAAGTCTGGCATTTGGAGCATCATCTTTAGGTAATCGTACAAGCCAGCGAAGAAAAAGTCGCCCCAGGTCAGCTGAAACAAAGCAATTTAAAGGTAAGCGCATAACCCAACGGGTCGCATCGAGGCGTCGCTGCGGAAAATGCGTGCTTCACACTAGACCGAGCGAGCCGGGTCGAAACGCATTGACGGATTTTTGAAGTGAAACTTCTTATTGGAGGGTTTTGAAATTATGATCCGCAACATTTTTGTGTCACGAAAGTTCGAAATTTAAATTGGAAACGGAAGTTCTAAATTTAAATCGGGAGAAGTTTCACATATGCCAGGCGTCCCGTGACGAAACATTTTCTTTTAATGATATACTGCAGACATTGTAAAAAGAGACTGCCGCGCGTGCGGTGCGGCCAAGTCTGCGTTCACCTTTAAGAACCTTTTAAGCCCCGGCTACACGCTCAGTCATGTGCACGCGCTTACTTGCGCACACCGGTATGCACAAGTAAGCACGCGGGTATGGACGGCAAGACGGAAGCACGTGCAGTCCTACCAGCGAGGCCCGAACAATCGTTGACATGCTGAAGATTGGACTGCGAGCTTTCGGTTCGCACGGTTTTACGTGTGTGTATGGACGGGCAATCACGCCGCACTTCAGTCCGGCAAGTTCTTTTAGGAGAATAATGTTTGTTAATGCCTGATAATTGGGTGATAGTTCTATTTGAAGCAGACAATCAGTTTTAAAAACTGTTTTGCAGTTTAGAAATAGAAATAGAAATCTTTAGCGCTATATTTAATAGTGAATTTACGTTTTTTTTTTAAATAAAGTAAATATGTCTACGGCATCTCTTTTTTCAATAGACAAGCAACAACATTATTTGTGAACAAAAAATCTTCACAAATTAGAAATGCTTCACATGGTGACTCCCAGAGTACTGAGGCTTGCACAGTCTTGCGCGAAGGCTTACTTGTACCGAATGGACACCGATCCGTGTTCCGTCTTGCGTTCGAGTAAAACCGTGCGGTTTTAACTGCGCAGGCAAGAAGGTGTGTGTAGCCGGGGTATTACGGACAGAGTGTAAGGTGTCGATGAGCTTACCTTTCCGAGAGCGATGTGTCCGTTGTTCTTCTTGATGATCTCGTCGAGCTTGGCGAGGAGGGTAGGGTAGGTGTTCTTGGAGAGGTCCTCGTGCTTCTTCGCCTTGATCGCCGCGTCCGGCTCATACTGCACGGTCGCCGCCTCTGTCGAGACAGACAAATATACGGTTAAAGGCTTCCGCACATTGCAGCGATTTTATCGAGCGATAATATAAAATAAATAAATAAATATCTTGGACAGTGTCACACAAATTATCTAGTCACATTTAAAGTTCCAGAATCTAGCCTGGACTGGTATTATGATAACTAGACAACGATATAGAATACATATATAGATACAAACACCCATGACTCGGTTACAAATATTCATATTCGTCATACAAATATTTGTCCCTTACGGGATTCGAACCCGCGACCCCCGGCACAGCAGGCAGGTTCACTACAGACTGTGCTGTCGGGCCGTCAATATCGCTGCGATATTGCGATAATTGTTTCCAGTACATTTTGTATGGGGACGCGCGCGATCCTACACACTGCCGCGATATTATCGAGCGATAATATCGCTGCGATTTTGCGATAATTGTTCTCAGTACATTTTGTATGGGGACGCGCTCGATTCCACGCACTGCCGCGATATTATCTCAACCTGACGCAATCTCTTTCGACTACATTCAGTGGTGGGCGCATGCGTGACGCGATATCGCTGACGATAATATCGCTCGATAATATCGCTGCAATGTGCGGAGACCTTTCATCTAATGAGTGTTTTTTAACAGCTACTCAAACGTAGATCATCATACCGGCGATAGATGGCGTTGACCAGAGATGGGTCCGAAGAGGAAACATTTAGGCTAAAAAGTAAACAAAAATGCATGTCACCGAGTCAGACGCATCCGTTGACGAAATATAACGCTCATATTTGCTGCTTACTTAAAAACACAAATTCTTACTATTTTATTTGTATTTTATTATCTGCAAGGTCACTCGCCCCTGTCTCGTCAACGCCATCTATCGAGCCATTAGGAACTACTATTTCTTTTTTATGGATTTCTGAAAATCCCTCATTAGTTGGCGAAACTTAACAAACGCTTTTGTTATCTGTTACTAGGTACAATTTCGTGATAATGACCCACCGCCCGGTAATAATATGATTACGTAAGATAATAATAATTGTGTTTATCATCAATACCAATTTTAAACATAAGAACGCCCACACGTTAAGAAGAACTTCACCATCTAATTTGAAATAACCATATACAGGGTTAAATTAATATCATTTGCATCCTTTTAAACTAAGAGCCTATCTATCCAACTGAACAACTTTTACTATGGGAGCAAACCGATCAGAGCCAAAAAAAAATTCGGCTGTTGCATACATTTTGAGTAGAGTAGGCAGGCACTGCAAAAGTAGGAACAGAATTTTTTTTCTCCGATCGGTTCTCCTACGAATAAGAATAACTATAGAAAAGTACACATTTTTTGGTGCCACTTTTTGAGCTTGATTTACATCTCTATACATTTTTTTATTCGTAGGTTTTCTCCCATAGTAAAAGCTGTTCAGTTTGATGGGTAGACTCTTAGTTTAAAAGGATGCTAATGATATCAATTTCACCATGTATATGCTAATTAAAAAGACGTTGGTTGTATTATTTTCTACTTTTCCGTTTTGAAGTCAGGTTATGTGGTCGCGTATCTATAAACGCTTTGGATATCAAAATACTCACTGGCTCTGATATCGTTGAAGAACTCAACGTTCTGGTCGATCTCGAAGTCCTCCTCGAGGTCAGCGCCGGCGAGGCCGTACTTGCGACCCAGGTAGCGCGAGATGGGGATGCTCTGCGCGTACTGCTTGCCGTCTATCTCCAGCACCGGCATCTGACCGAATGGCGTCTCTGCAAGAGACAAGCAAGGAGTTAAGTAAATAATCATAAATATCTTGGGCATTGTCACACAGATAATCTAGACCCCATTTAAAGTACCAGAACCTAGCATTGTATAATGACATCGATATACTAGAATATAGACTAAGAGATAAGTGTACTTTTTGCAACCATCAGCAGCAAGCCTGATTCAGTGTTTATGTGGTGTAGAGCATCTCTGTGATGGGGATGGACCAGGTCTGCCTGCATAACTTCAGTCGGTTTAGGAGTTGCAGACGTTTAAAGGTCTGGAAAAAAATTACGATC
Organism: Agonopterix heracliana; assembly: GCA_963693445.1. NCBI lineage: Eukaryota > Metazoa > Arthropoda > Insecta > Lepidoptera > Depressariidae > Agonopterix > Agonopterix heracliana. The sequence continues at coordinate 3,220,263 of OY856323.1, read as the reverse complement.
CACAGCAAGGCTGATCGTATGATATTATTGTAGTATAATACATTTATAGATACAAACATCCATGACTCGGGATTCATATCCATCATACTATAGTGATAGTGTACACACACACATAGCCATAAGTTAGTATATAAGTACATAATATGCATGTAGACTTTTCGCGCAATATAAATCTAAACACGAGACATACCGTTTCAATCACTTACGGGATTCGATAACAAAATGGAAAGAGTTTCGGTACTAATGAAACGTGGATGTTCTGAGGTTTCCTCGGGGATATCGTGAGCATATGCTATGCGATGATAAGTAACAAAATGGTCGGTCACATTGTCCAGCACACAATTAATTATGAGACAGATTTGAAGTTACGTAGCCACGTCTTAGTTATCGGAGTGGCAGCCAAGCCAGTACGATTCGAGACTATGTTGTTAGTAATTTTTTGGGCTTAAATTAATTAGCTTGAAATATACGCTATTAAAAAATAAATTGTTTTTATACTTAGACGCTTATTCGAATTATGTCTATCTCCAAAGCGCTTCATCATATCTTCACTAAATTAAAAATGGGATTAACTCGGCGGTGTAACCTTAATGCCTTACCTTATCTTACCTTGTCAAAAAAGAATCCTCCAAACCGGACAAGACAACAAATGCCGACGTTATCATACTTTAAAAAAGGCTTATTTAGAACCTCCTTCTTTTGTTGAAGTCGGTTAAAAAATTCGACTCATTTCAACTAAAAAAAAAACGGAAAATAAACGTCGGCCTTGACTGAGTAATGTATGACTGAGTACATTCGCATTATTGCATGTCATGTTGTTGGGTGCTATTATCTCTGCCTCTGTTCATTCCACCACACAGATTACTTAGTGTAGGCAATGAACCGATTCTTTGTATGGGGACCCATGCATTAATTCCTCAGTCGATGAAACTTTGCAGGATTATAAAATAGTATGAGTCAATACTAAAATAAATATTTTCCAAAAAAAAAAATATCCTGTTTCAGGTATGTATACCTAAACATACAAATCCGTTTATATATTGAACCGAGTAAATTCTCTGTCCAAATTTATTTTACCAAATGAGTTATTTATACCAGTATGTGATACATGATAAAATTCAAAAACTTTTTACAAACATTAGAATTACTTTTGTACGATAATTCCTTTTTCTGACCCTCATTGTCATCGGAAAAGTGCTCAGTAATTATTTTTTTCTTATATGACGTTAGAATGTAATTTAGCGTTACGAGTATGAAAATCAAAAAAAAAAAGCTTACCAATATAAATTTATTTTAAACTGTATATAACTCAGTATGGAAAAATTCTCAGCATTATTTCTTTTTAAAATTATTTTAGGTAGTCACATATACACACAAACTCAAAATTTCCAAAAGAAATATCATCCAGAACACCAAAATTTTGGAAGTAAAGATAAATCTATCCCGCGTTTACGCAATAATGTACCGTATTGCTTTACCACTTGGGTGCAGATTACCGTCCTCGTGCTAATTGTACGACCTTGATCGCGTGACCCGCACCGGGTCACCGGTATGCCGGTCATGCCGGTATGTGATTCTTTACATTACGTTTATTGCATTTTTGTTTTCTTTGTACGTACACACAAAACTAGGTACCTATATAATATTATGTAGGTACCTACGTAGTTTTGTGTAACTTTGAATTTAAAATTTGGAAAAAATTAGGTTACTTTCTGGAATGACCAAACGAGGTCACAGGTTTTGCGACATAATTTTAAGTATGTACTTTATTATTATCATTATGAGTTCCCACCAAAAGTTACTGACTCTGAAATAATAAAAATATTTAAATTGGGCATATAGGGTAAGTGGACCAGTGGCTGAACGCATCCCATAAAACTGGAGCTTTTCAGTCGTATGACGATGACGCATATTTAACGGTAAAAAGGTGTCTAATTCGGTATGTCAAGTTTTTTTTTGGAGGGCTGAATCGAAAACCATTTCGAGATAATTGTCTCAATAATCATATTTTCTATGTTAGAGATTTTAAAATGAAAGGATTACAGATATTTTTAATAAAATAACGTCGTTTTTCGGTCCGTGCAGTGACGTCACTGGCATACCTGTGAACTCCTTGGTAAACATAAAATCAACTTAAAATAACCGGCCATTAAGAAAAAAAAATACTTTCACAATGTCAGAATTTGACATTTGATGTTGCCGTATCTTTTTCCAGCATAGAGTTAGAAAGAGGAGGCAGGTTTGAATTTTTTTAAATACAGCTGTAGGTAGTTTTCCTCCATGGAGTTCGAATTATTTTCTCTCCACCATTTTTGCACTTAGAGATTACAGATCAAAATAATTTAAATATTAAATTTATATTGATAAACTCGATGAATCGCAATAAGAATGAAAAAGGTATCTTAAAATTATGTCTTCTGTCCGTAAAAAATATAAAAATGAAGACAAAAAAAACTGGACATACCGAATTATTGAATAATTCACAATTCTAGGACTGGTCTTTGAAATTTATTTGTGTTCTAGTGAACGAACGGGAGTTTGTTTATTGGTTAGTTGCATTATTTCTTTTTTAATATAGATATAGTTTTTTAGATTCTGAGTACGCACGGCGACAGATCAAATTACCCATAGTTGGACTTTATGTCCATTTACTGGTGAAAATTCTCCAGTGAATAAACGCCCGTTCATTCATTGGTTTTCAAGAGTAAATGAACATCACATTTTCTTTAATTTTTGACTCGTGTAGCGAGAGGCGCACGGACCCGAATGCTTTCTCGCTCGCACACATCTACCTACCCTTGTCACACGCCCTCTTCATCTTTTTGCACGTGGCACGAGCTTCGAGGATCGTATAATATGTATAAGACAAGACCCTCGATTCGACCACCGCATGCGTCCACAAATAGTCCTTTTCAGGGCTAAACCCCCACTTCGATTCCCCCTGCCCCGTACGAGGAGTCCCTCGTACCGGCGCTCAGGGCTCCGCGCAGTCCGACGCCGCGCCCGAAAACGCGAAAGCGGTAGTGTAAGCGCACCGGACTGCGCTCGCGACTGCCACCAAGTTGCCCACCCGCGGAAACCCGCGAAGATGCCTGACGGAAGATCGTCATCCAGCTGTGGAGCCCGCCCACGTCCACGCCTCCTCGTCGAGCCGTCAGGACTGTGGCCCCCCCCCGCAACCTACTCCCCGGATGACCACGCTGCCGGCTAGTAGCTCGCCCACCGGGCCTCCCCCAACGGGGTCCCACTCGGTGGGTTCGAACTCACCAGCAACACCGCAGTGCAGCCAAACAGCCCTTTTCAGGGCAAACCGTAGTTTTTTCCCAACCTACCCCCAGGTAGGTTGAGTATTGTATCGCCCGCACGTACAATCAAGTCGACGCCGTATCTCATTTTGTTTTTGTTGGGCTACCCACCCAATGCCACCCAACGCCACACGAATACTCCCCCCGCAGAGTCCATCGGCGCACCCGCCTCCCCGTTCCTCCTGCACCGCGCCCCCTCACATCGCCGCGGCGCCCGCCCGCGTCCTCCTCAGTGAGTCGTTAGGACTGTGGGCCCCTCCATAAGCCCCCTGAAGAGACCACACTGCCGGCATGCAGGTCGCTCACCGGGCCTCCCCCAAGGGGGTCCCACTCGGTGGGCTTGACCTCGACGGCAACCCAATGGATTGACCACCGCTGCGGAGCCCGTGCGCGCCCTTACGAGTCGCCAGGAACGTGCACCCCTCCGCAGCACCTGGATTGACAACACTGCCGGGCTACCCCCGGCAGCTGTAGAAGCCGAGTCCGAAGAGGACTCTACCTCGCTGCGGAAACCATCCACGTCCACCCCCGTGGACCCAGACGGACCGAGGGTCGAGTCGTTAGCCGCGACTCCCCAAGGACCACTGTGCAGCAGCAGTCGGCGGCAGCAACCACAACCAAGAGGCAAAGCCTCGATATTGTTTCCCGGCGGCCCTTCGGGCCGCGAGATGAAGACCCTCGGTGACCACAGCAGCCACAGCGTGCGGACGTGTCCGCGCCTCGCTCCCCTTCCGTCGCCCCTCTACCGCGCCGTGCCCCGCCACGCGCACTCCGCTGGTTCGCCGCCTCCGCGCCGACCAAGTCGCCTGACGCCCGCCGCCCGAGACGGTCCTTCGTCTCCACGGTGCGTCACCGCTCCGCTCCCGGTCGGAAAGTGCAATTTTTATTGCGCGGACTGACCTACTGTTTCGATTGATTCGATACTCGAAGTCTGATCTTCGTAAATTCTCGCTTTAGTGGTCGTCTTGGGGATACGTAACCGTGCCAACGAACCTTGACGGAGCTTGACCCGGAGGCTCGCCTTTCCCCTTCAGGGAACGGTCATTCCGGCTGGGGCTGACACCACCGCCCTTGGGGGGACTCCTAGTCGACGTCAGACATCTCCCTCCCACCCTACCCTTACCCTATTTCCTATTCCTTGGTGTTGTTTGGGCGTTGTCGAGCCACGCACTCGCAGCTACCCTCTGCATCAAGGCTACTAGGGCCTAGGCACACACCCTTCGCACAATAAGATCGGCGAAGGACCACACCTAGGGCACACGGTAGGGAGGGACCACGTCAGGTACACAGCCTCCCTGCCAAACCTGTCAGCTCTACGGGCACAGTTCCCATAACTGTCAGGCTCACCCACAGTGCGTAAAGTGCCTGGGTGACCACGCAACGGTGAACTGTGAGAGGCCGAAGCACCGAACGCTCTGCGTCACTCCCCCCTCGTGCGTATTGTGCGGGGAGCAGGGGCATCCCGCGAACTATCGCTTTGATTTACAAACTGTTTCTACTCCAAGTGCCAGACCGTCTCGTTTTCATCATAAGATACTATTTGTCGAATCGTAGCTTTCGCTACCGAGTAGAGGGTACGCACTCGTCCCCTCGGGCCATAACCGCCGGGGTCCTCCAGGGCTCCGCTCTCTTGCCCTTACTCTTCTCTCTCTTCATCAACGACATACCGCGCCCTCGCGTTTGTTAGTTATCTCTATTAGCGGACGATACCGCGCTTTACACCTCCAGTTGGAACAAGTCCTTAGTGTGTGCGAGACTCCAATCCGCAGCCAGTGCCCTCGGGAACTGGTTTCGGAAGTGGAGAATCGAAGTCAATCCAGAAAAAAGCATGGCAGTGTTCTTTTTCTGGACGGACGCACGCTCAGAACTTACCCGATCAGGCTATTCGGCCGTACGATCCCTTGGGTGAATACCGTCAAATACCTAGGAGTCACGTTAGATAGGGCAGGGCAATGACATTCCAGCCGCACATAAAGCGCGTTCGCAAGAACAGAGAGCATTGTAGAGGAGTGTCCTAAAAGAAGTTTCAAGGGGGGTTTGGTAGACATATGGAAACTAACGCCGGAAGCCAAGATTTGGCTCCAAAATTTAGATATAGATTTGTAATTTGATTTTGTGTACTTTTGTATTGAGATTTGTTCTTTTTGATTGGAGGAAATAAAGCCATACGCAAATAATAATCGTTTCTATCCGGTCCTGAACAAGCGTTCTAAATTGTCACTTAGAAATAAGCTGACAATTTACAAAACTTGTATCAGGCCGATATTTACGTACGCTGGAGTGGTATTCCCAGACCCATATCCATACATTAGAGACTATTCAGAACAGATTCATGCCTACCGCGACTGGCGTGCCACGGTAATTACGTAATAAGAACTTAAATATCGATCTAGAGTTGCCCACCTTCAACCAACTTCTCAAATGTATGGCTATGAAAAAGTATTGTGATTTATATGTGTTATGACGTGAGAAATAATTTAAAGATTGGTGTTAAATGAAATAATTTCGAAAATTGTGAATATTTTTCAAATTATCTCTTACTAAATAATTCCATTCTGTATTATTCATTCACTGGTGCTCGTTTTTCATTTATTGGTGTAGGTCGTTCATTCACTGGTACAACACCCTATTTTGAACTTCACGTGCACTTTTTAATATCTTGAAGTAAGAAAACTTGTTTTCTTTTTAAGTAGTAGATATTTACATTATCCTGAGAATTCAACAAAGTAACTAAAATGGTTGTTACTATATTTCAAATCTTTTGAAAATATATTTTAAGTTTGCAATCCGCTTAATCGTTCATTCACTGGCACACTTACCCTACCTACTTAATTTACCTATATAGGTAAGGTAGTAGGTATTATACTACTGTAGGTACCATGAGCCTTAGCCCAAAATAAATAAAAAAGTGAGTTTACCTTATAAATTGATTAATTATATTCATGTTTTTGTATTTACCTTTTAAATTATTTAAATACATTTGAATTTTAATTATTACGTAGTTAACTTCGGAATGTGCAAAATCACTTTGTATAGGATTCGTACTATCTTAAGACAAACTTTATTTAAGTAGGTAATTAAATGGGCTTTCATTTCAATAATCAATAAGTATTCATCAGAAAGTAAAATCAATCAGGTAAGTAACAAGTATAGGTACAGGGAGAAACAATACACCCTAGTAATACTTAAGGGTATATTATTCGGAGCGCGCTCCATACAAACGTACTATGGTGATATTTTCAATACTAACCAATTAAAGTCAATGAAATTTAGCAGAAACAATCTAGATTTTGATTCTAGAGAACAAATTTCTATGCTTGTATGGAGTCAGATTTTCGTTAAAATGTATAGTTTTCAAGTTACAGTGCCTCAAAGATTTCCATAGAAATCTTAAATTAATCCTAGCATTGAAACTGTATATTTTAACGAAAATCAGACTCTATAGAAGCATAGAAATTTGTTTCTAGATTGTTTCTGCAAAATTTCATTGACTTTAATACATACATTTTAGTCGAGTCGATACTGCAGTTTTGTATGGGACGGCAGATTTTTTTTTATATTTTCTCGATTTTGGCTCTATAGTGCGAGTTGTTCAGTTTGATGGTCTGAAGCACCTCCTTAAGTAATACTAGGGTGTTTTGTTTACACTATAAATTTTGTGTAGACATTAATGAATTTTTAGTTGTATTGTACTATAGGAGTCGAATGAAGAGATGATCTCAATGGAGAAATTGTATACATAATAAATCAGTGCTATTGCAATTCGATACTAAAATGGTGTTCATTTTTCATTTATTGGTGTAGGTCGATCATTCACCGGTACAACACCCTATTTTGAACTTCACGTGCACTTTTTAATATCTTGAAGTAAGAAAACTTGTTTTCTTTTTAACTAGTAGATATTTACATTAAATTAAAGATTGAAAAATTTGTCTCGGGCGGGACTTGAACCCACGCTCTTCCAAACCGGGGAAACGTGCTAACCAATTACACCACCGAGTCCACAACCCAGAGAACGAAATTTTCAATCTGTACCTGTGTGTGTGTGTGTGTCTGTATCTGTGTGTGTGTCTGTGTGTTGTCTGTCTGTGTTTTTCTGTCTGTGTGTAATAGCACAACATGGCTGTAACATGTTTATAATCAATAATATTGATATTTACATTATCCTGAGAATGCAACAAAGTAACTTCTACTTTGTTGGTTTTTACTATATTTCAAATCTTTTGAAAACATATTTTAAGGTTGCAATCCGCTTAATTGTTCATTCACTGGCACACTTACCCTACCTACTTAATTTACCTATAGGTAAGGTAGTAGGTAAGTATTATACTACTGTACCATGAGCATTAGCCCAAAATAAATAAAAAAGTGAGTTTACGGTGTTTATGTTGAGTCAGTAAATTTACAAATACATGAATAACTCCATACCTACATTTAAAAATCATTCTGTTATTCGTTTCTCAATAATAATAAGCTTAGCGTACTTAAGGCCAGGCTATCCCAGTGCAAGCGTATCTTTCTTGCAAGCATAAGTTTTCAACTATCCATCCCGCTCCAATTGAAAGCAAGATCGCAAAAAAACCTGTTTTTCATCAATATATTTGCTCATGGGTGTTTCTAAGCTCAAAATTCTACGGAGTTCACTACAAATATTTTATGTATTTAGTTAAGTACAAGAATACAAATTTAAATATCAGCAGTTTAATCATAGTATTGAAAAAACATAACAAAAAGGGGTAACTTTGGGATTTTTTTCTATCTATTAAACTTAATCTAATCGTGTAATTGAGCACGGTCGCCTATCAGCCAGATCCTTAAATAAGACATAATTGGTTTTAAGACTTTAAAACACAGTTTAAAACACTTTCGTTCGTGTTCAAAAAACGGCCTCGACCGAATAACAGCGTCTTAAATTATTTAAATACATTTTAATTTGAATTATTACGTAGTTAACTTGGGAATGTGCAAAATCACTTTGTATAGGATTCGTACCATCTTAAGGCAAACTTTATTTAAGAGGTAATTAAATGGGCTTTCAATAATCAATAATTATAAATCAGAAAGTAAAATCAATCAGGTAAGTAACAAGACTAACAAGTATAGGTACCTACAGGGAGAAACAAAACACCCTAGTAATACTTAAGGGAGTGGTTTAGACCGTCAAACTGAACAACTTTCGCTATGGAGCCAACATCAAAATCGCAAAAAAAACCAGCTGTCCCATACATTTTAGTCGAGTCAATACTGCAGTTTTGTATGGGACGGCAGATTTATTTTTATTTTTCTCGATGTTGGCATAGTGCAAGTTGTTCAGTTTAATGGTCTGAAGCACCCCCTTAAGTATTACTAGGGTGTTTAGTTTACTTTCTTTATATAAAAATGCAAACGCAAAACAATAATAATACGTGAATATAGAAAGATGTGTCGTGCGGCCGGCGGCGGCGGGCAGCCAGTACCGCTCCCGCGCCCCGCTTCTACACCCCGCTCCCCACTCACAGCTCTCGATTGCTAGATTCAAATCTGTCGATGTAAAATGTTTTTAGTTTTTAATACGCTTGATATTTTTTTTTGAAATTCTTCTACATGAAAAGAAAATTTACTGCGTGCTTCAATCAATAAATAAAACGGATAGAGAAATTTTCCACTGCGAGTAGAAAGGCATTTTTTAAAAATAGTATTGCTACATGGTTTATATTTTGGAATTTCATTTTGTGGCTATAAAACTACAATAAAATGGCATTCCCGTAAAAAAAATTGAGAGAGATTTTTTCCGGTCCAAGTCGCACCAAAAATACGTATTTTCTTTAAATTTGGCATTTCTGCTAGGATATTTTTTTTGAAATATCATACATTGTTTTTAAACGTTACATGAATATGTCCGGTAAAGAAAGTTTAAACTGAGAATTTTTCCTAAAAAAGATATCAATTAAATAAGACTTTTGTTAAAAATACCTAACTTCTATTATTATTATTCTTTAGAAATTTATACAATACTTTAATTTATCGATACTTTATCATGCTATAAAGTTTTTTCCGACTGTTGAATTACTGTGGGGGTCCACTACCTTCGTTTCCTACACTATACTCGCAAAACCTTTATCCCAATGTTGTAAGAGCGAAAATTTTCGCGATTTCTGAATTGGTCCCGTAATAAAAGTTGTTCAGTTTGATGGTCTGAAGCATGTATTAAGTACGCATTTAAGTTTAGGTACACCCTGTAGGTATATTGTAACATTTAATTTACAGCTATTAATTTATTTGTCACAGATGTTTTCGCCATATTGTCGGGACGTCGAGTGTTTGTTTTTCTCTCTACAGCAGCGTCGAATGAAGTAAATACAGCGATAAGATAACTCATATCGGTTCTCAGCCATGGTTCTCAGTAATTGTGGTAGGTATTGTGAGAAACTATAATTTTCTATTATTCTTTCAGAGTTTATTTATTAATGACATCCGATTATAAAACTTATGAACGCTCCAACATATAAACGCAAAAGGATATTATTATATTCAAATTTTTCAAAATGTTATACTAAAATCTAATTATGATTATAATAAAAGTTATATCCAAATAACCGCGAAACTTAAAATTAAAACCGCGTAAGTATACAGAACAGACAGAATCGATGAAAAAACACAATCATCTAGCAAACCACTAATAAAGTTAGGGTGTGTTTCCACTTAAGCGGATCAGAGACGTGATGTGCAGGGATAGACCAATCAGAATGTTTTAATTGAACACAGTCAATCTAATTGGTCTATCCAAATACTAAAATCCGCGTAGAGGAGAGAATAAATGCAGGTATGACTTAATTCTCCCCACTCCGTTTTATTGGAATGCACAGTATGTTTTTTGACCTGAAAAGCGGTCATGGTCGTTTTATTCGTGTAATCGTTAGTGTTAATCATTTTGAAACTGAGAGTAGACCTCCCGTGCGTCAAGTCTTCTTAATTCTTCTTAATATTGAGTTGTGATTTTTTAATTTTTTTTTTCAAAATATCGCTATAACTTCCAAATAATCCGGTTTTTTTCTTTTTTCTCAATTTAGTATAATAAAACAATAAACGAGGTATTTTATACACATTACAAAAGTTCTCGAACATTTATGTTAATGACGAAATTATACATTTTATTGTTTTTCGTTTTTTATTTTTTATTTCTATTTAGTCAGTTATTGGGGTTCCATTTTTACTTTTCAATATTAAGAGCCATACTATTGATGTCTAATAAAAAAATCAGATCTAAATCTCGTAGGATATAGGAGTTATTAACTAATTCTTCTAAAAGTTCTAAAATTATAAGAAAAAAACATTAGAAGTTAATAACTCCTATATCCTACCAGATTTAGATCTGATTTTTTTTGTATACATCAATAGTATGGCTCTTAATATTGAAAAGTTAAAATTGAACCCCAATAACTGAATATAAAGAAATAAAAAATAAAAAACGAGAAACTATAAAATGTATAATTTCGTCATTAACATAAATGTTCGAGAACTTTTGTAATGTGTATAAAATACCTCGTTTAATGTTTTATTATACTAAATTGAGAAAAAAGAAGAAAACCGGATTATTTGGAAGTTATAGCGATATTTTGAAAAAAAAAAAAAAAAAATTATAACTCAATATTAAGAATAATTAAGAAGACTTGACGCAAGGGAGGTCTACTCTCAGTTTCAAAATGATTAACACTAACGATTACACGAATAAAACGACCATGACCGCTTTTCAGGTCAAAAAACATACTGTGGAATGGAATCACACCCTTAGGTCAGATAACACAGGAAACAGTTAACATTCAATGTTTAAAACTAAAGAGCACTTTACTATCTATTCTATTATCTATTTGAAGAGGCGTAAGAAACGCTTCAAGACAAACAACAAGTATAATTAAATTATAATGATTATGTTATCCAAAAAAATTATAGTATTGTTATTATAACTTATAAGTTTTTGAAGTACCAATTGTTTGTTTACTGATTTACGAACTATCTTTCGCACGCGTGTTTGCTCTAACATTATAAACCAATGCAATGATTTTTCTATTTCACAAATGCCGTCAAAGGTCTGTCTAGAGACATAACTTTGTGACACAAATACTTTAGTAATTTTCATGACCAAGACTAACACTTTACAGGTTTATAAATTTACTAGCGTTCGCTCCGCGGCTCGTCCTGCGTGGACCTATACAGGGTGTTTCATAAGTAACAATAAATATTTAAAACTCTTAAGGGGGTTGTTTAGACCGTCAAACTGAACAACTTTCTCTATGGGAACAACATCGAAATCGCGAAAAAAAAATTTGATATCAAAAAAAAAAAAAATTAAAAAAAAATTGATACATATTGAAAATTTGATACATATTTTAGCTTTTTAGTCGATTTGTAGAGTATGGAACATCAATTTTTTTTTTCGCTATTTCGATATTGGTCCCATAGTGAAAGTTGTTCAGTTTGATGGTCTACACCACCCCCTTAAAGGTTTATTTGTATTTTTTTACCAACACGCACTGAGCCCGCGTGGTGGAGTATGGCCCGCTCCCTCTCACCCTTATTCGTGAGAGGAGCCCTTTGCCCTGCAGTGGGATTCGACAGGCTATAACTTACTTAACTTACTTAACACCTTGTATAGGTAGGTAAGACCGCCGATCTTGACCAGGGTGTCATACATTTTGGAAACGGGTCCTTTGTAGGAATGCTTTGTACCGATCGTAAGCAAGTCCGCAGTCCGACTCGCAATTGGACGATTTTCGTGTGGCCGTGCCCACAACCATTTTTGAGGGCTGGATCCGCCCCTGGTCTCACTCAACCCTAAACGTGGTAATATTTTTAAGTACAACAAGTAATAACTAAAAATACTAACTAGGTTTGAATTCAGGCCATTGCTCCTGTGATATCCTTTTGTCCTCGAACTCCTGGCCTCCGTAGGCGAGCAGCATCCTCGGACCCTCGCCCAGGGCTTTCACCGGGAAGTAGCTGAACACGACCTTCGGCATTGTTCTGTAAAGAGATTCACCATCATGAGACAATAGTCCTCTCCTGGGCATGGCCACACTATAAACTTTTCATACTAAATGGGCTTAATTGATAAGAGGAAAGTTGTATTTATTGAAGAAAAAATTCTGAAGTCTACAAATTCGTATTGGGTACGCCGGCATCGACTAACGCCCATAAAACGTTTCTGAGGATAGGTCTGTACCCTGCAGTGGGACGTATATGCAGGGTGTAAGGAAAAATATCATTAACCTTTAACCCTTAAACAGGCATAGTACGATTTATCGACCACATAAAAGTAACTGACAATGTACCTACTAAAAACTTACAATAAGGTTCATTATTGAATTTAAATATGGTGGCCAAGGCCTGTTTAAGGGTTAAACCACATACTTTTAGTATGGGAGCAAACCTGTCAGAACGAAAACAAAATCAGCTGTCTCATCATTTGAGTCGAGTAGGCATTGCAGTTTAGTATGGAACAACAGATTTTTTAGTTGTTGACAGGTTAGCTATTATAATAAAAGTTGTTCAGTTTGATGGGTGGAGTGTGTGGTTTAAAGGTTAATGATACTTTTCCTAACATCCTGTACCCATAGGTTGGGTTCCCTGTTCAATATCGATTAGTAAGACCATCATTTGTTCAAGGTCGAAAGGATATAGGAAAACTACGGAAGCCCATAAAAAATTCATGCATGGAAACCTAGAAGGAAACTTATTTCATAAAAAGCCAGATAAAACATTGAAAACATTATTGTGAAGTTACATTTCTAACATAATGTTTGTGTGATTTTTTTCTTTAAAGTTAACAATTGCAATAAATAATAAAACTTACAATTGTATTTTTTGTGAAGAGCTAGATAGACGTGTATACTCGCCGACGTCTGGTCACTGACTGAACTACCGATCCTACCTATCAAATCGCTTCACAAAGTAACAATATAACAAGGCCATCATGTTGTCATGCGAATCACAACTCTGATAAAATTGCTCTCAACTGGTTTTTTTTTTCGTTTATTTCTATTTTGGGTTATTCTATAATTTTTGTTCGACAAAGCGATACAAAAATAAGCTGGCCGCGCGACCGTATACGTTATATTATTTAATGCAACGCGCGGCCAGCTTATGTTAGTTTTGAATAGCTTGATGTGTCGCCGTGTGTATCAGCCCTATACAAGGTGTTACAAAAATACAAATAAACCTTTAAGGGGGTGGTTTAGACCATCAAACTGAACAACTTTCACAATGGGACCAACATCGAAATCGCGAAAAAAAAATTGATGTTCCATACTCTACAAATCTACTAGAGCTAAATTAAAATATGTATGGGATATCAAACAATTTTTTTCGCGATTTCGATGTGGTCCCATAGAGAAAGTTGTTCAGTTTGACAGTCTAAACAACCTCCTTAAGAGTTTTAAATATTTATTGTTACTTATGAAACACCCTGTATATGAAAACATAAATAAAGCCGTCTAGCCACCTCAGAGACATCATCACAGCCTACACATGTAAGGAAAAGTAAACGCCGTGGTGGTCCAGTGGCGAGTAACCTTGCCTGCCGTGCAGGAGGCGATAGTTCGATCTCCGTCCAGGCCGACTCGTACCAATGAGTTTTTCGGAATTATGACGATTTGTAACACCACTGGCTTTTCGGTGAACGAAAACAACGTGAGGAAACCTGCATGCTTCAATTACGAGGCATGTATGTAGTTACCCACCTTTCCTTTATAAGTGGCGACGGGCTCACCCCCGTCACACTGGACTCACACATAGCGCGACTGGACTGTGCACATGTTCGCACGTCCTTTAAGCACGGTATGTGTGAGCGCACTTGCATGAATATGAAGCTTTCGTTCTGTAGGGATATTTACTCAAGTGCTACGGACTTGCTACGGACCCCGAGATAACGCTATCATATCAAACCCAATGGCCAGCGTGCTTGCATTCATGTTGCATATTATACCCTTAGAAAAAGTATATGTCTAGAATGAGCCTCACACTTGTTCCGTATAAAACAAAAGGGGCTAACTTTCTTAGGTTGGTGTGTGTGAGGCGCCATACTAACTATATATGTGTGCGTGTATATGTATAGGGTTTTGGAACCAGTACTGGTTCCTATTTTTTTCGACGCTTTCGTAGCTTTGACTGTCTATCTTGATAAATCTAAGATTATACCTATCACCCAAACAGTTAGCCGGTGGTGGTGGGCGGTCGGGTAATATAATTGAAGGTTATATTTTGAGACTATCTTATTGGAATCTGGTATACAAACATAGTATAATATACTAGTTAACGTAGAGATAGATATATCGCGACAAGTAGGTACCGTACCTGTGACTGTAGGTTAATATAATTTGCAGAAAAACCGTAAAAAGTAATTCAACCGGTACCGATCGGAAGAATCACAATGCCTTTCTTGGTATATGTTATTTACTGGATTAAAATAACTATGACAATAATATCAACAACAGCTTAATTTATACAAATCTTACCTTTCAATTCTATTACAAACCCACGGAATTTGTAAATTAAAATTAGTCGACTTATTTTCCGCCAAGCAAAAGAAATTAAATAGAATGAATGAATGAATGATTTGGTTTGGATAAAAGATAAAATTAAAATTAATCTTGTCAAGTTGTCATACATGAAAACTTGTTGCTCACATCCGTTTAGGTCTATGCTCTATGGTTCCACTCATTCATTCTAATTTAACGACTCTGGGTACTAGGTCTATTGAACCGGAAATGTGCATCTCTTTCCAATCTGTGCTCTCCTTCGTATGTGCAAGTGAGAGAGTAGAATGCTAGAAAATCACGATTGACCGTTCCACATGCTTACAGAATAGATTCTAACAAGAGAGACAGAGCTATAGGTTAAAAAAGGAGATACTTACAATGCCCCGTTCTAACCTATAGCTCTGTCCCTCTTGTTAGAATCTAAATTTAGCCAAGTGTAACACCTTTAATAATGTCATCCATGTTTTTTGTCAATCAATGTCATTGTCAATGTCAACGTCAACCTAACCTTTGGTTCGCGGATTTTTGTTGTTGTTCGATTTGTTTACAAATAACGATTATTTTCTTCGTAGCCTTTTCATAAAATGAGTCAAAGGAAATCGAATAGGTCCACTGCGGAGGAAAGCAACCAAAACTTGGAAGACCACATTAAAGAATGTGTTCGTTTTATAGTTTGCCGGGAGGGTAGCAAAATTCCCATAAAACGTGCTGAAATAGTTAAACATTTAGCTAATACATGCCAAATATCCCCCAACCAAGTCAACGCAGTTATCATTGAAGCAAATAAAACACTTAAAAGGGTATGTACATTGTTCTTACATTCATAGATATGCTCACGCCTATGTCCCACTACTGGGGTAGGCAGAGACAATAGATCGCCACATGCTACGATTCTGACTCAAATCTCTCGCCTCCTCAACATCCATAATTCTCTTCATACAAGCTCGTCGGTTCCGGGAACATTTAATTTGGCCTTTCTTCAGTACGCATCCGATTTGGTCAGCGTACGTGCGCCTAGGGCGACCCCTTTCAACCATTCCATTCACACTTGCCTTGTAAATTTCATACGACCTACTTTCGTTTTGTTTTTCCAATCAATTTTATCTATCAACATATAATTATCATCATGATAATTATCCTTTTGAACCCTGGTTGTAGCAAAGCCTCTGACCCACCAAAAGGGATTATGGTTGAGAGTTAATCTAAACTATTATAAAACTGTAACTGAAGTGTGTCTGTACATTGAAGATATTTACAAAAAAAAGATTACAATATGGTTTTTAGGTATCCCTGACTCGAAATCAACCTTTTTTAGAAATTTTGTATGTCTGTTTGTCTGTTTGTTTGTGTGTTTGTTTGTTTATTAGTTTGTTCGCGCATCACGCAAAAACTACTGAACCGATTTTGATGAAACTTTCTTTGTTTGATAGCTTATGATCTGACTTAAAATCTGGTATATAATTTGTGCGGACGAAGTCGCGGGAAAACACTAGTGTATGTACATGTATAAACTTGCAGGTGTACGGCTACAAACTAGTGCAGGTTGAAGCTAAGAGCAGCATCCAGTACGTGGTGGTGCTCAGCGCGGACGCGGAGTCTCTGCCGCCCACTGTGGCGGACCCGCACCAACGCAAGATACTGATCGCTGCTCTCTTGCACATCTACATGACTGGAGGTCCTGTTAAGGATGGTAATTATATTAACATTAATAAACTTCTGTCTATCCAGGATCAGCAACCTCTCATACCAAGCATGTATCCAGACTTTATTTCAGGAGAGGGATTTTCATTGAAAAATTATAAAAAGTTGTAATCACTGTTCCATACAAATATTCGAGAAGGGATAAAACCCACCTATGCCCTTGGATATGTGCTTGTCTCATACCATACCGCCACAGGCGCGATGATGCACAAAATGAAACTCACCCTAGATCCCAGCTGCCGAGCATGCGGAGAGGATGGAGAGACCATGGAACATATTCTTTGTGACTGTGATGTCTTGGCGGCAAAACGCATGTGCCTCCTCGGAGATGGATACCCAAAACCGGGAGATCTTAGGTTTCTTCCCCTCAATGGTATTGCCTCCTTCATTGACCATGTATTTGAAGGGTGAGGAAAGCAAAAAGTATTGGGGCTAACACAAAAGATCCCACTGGGTCCAAGTGTTGCTGGCCTGCCAGCCCCCACAACAAGATAAGATAAGATAAGATAAGATACCATACTAATGTTAAAATGATAAGGATGTTGATAGTGGTCTCTCACAGACTTCGGTCTGGACACATTCCATTGGAAAAGTTCACATTTTGTATGAAAAAGTGACTCCCCAAATTGTGACGAGTGTAATGTAGTAGATCTCTATCTATAATGTCATGTCTTTTTCCCGGTGGGGTAGGCAGAAACCAGCCATATTGGACCAAGTGCTACTGGGTCATCTATTAAATACCTCTATGATGCTTGAGATTCACTGTTTCCTAGTATGCTGATGTAATAAAGTTTAGAGTATGATGTACTATGTATATGTGTATAAAAGTCCCTAAACAATAATAAAATGAAAGGAATGAAAAGTTCTTGAAAACAATTTATTTAACAATTAAAATTAGAAATAGAATCTAAAACATGCATTCAGTTACATTTGTTATTCTGTGCATGCCGCTAAACCTTGGAATCAGAGTTCAAAATATAAATAATACATTTCCAGATGACATGTGGAAATTCCTGTCGGAAGCTGGATTACTGGAAGAAGATGACCATGCCGGCCGCAAGATATTGACCAATGTGTTCACACGTCAAATGTACCTGTTGTATTCAAAGGTAATGCTATGATGTTAAAGCGCATCGCATACAGGATAAGAGGCGCGAGCTCGCGCCTTGGCGACCTTGACATACGGTCGGTAATTGTATATCATACCAATCCTAGCTAAACTAAAGTGGCAGTGGGCGGGGCACATTGCTCGTAGAACCGATGGCCGATGGGGCCGGAAGGTTCTCGAGTGGCGGCCGCGTACCGGAAAGCGCAGCGTGGGTAGGCCCCCAACACGGTAAACCGACGACCTGGTGAAGGCGGCGGGAAACCGTTGGATGAGGGCAGCGCAGGACCGGTCGTTATGGCGATCCTTGGGGGAGGCCTATGTCCAGCAGTGGACGTCCATCGGCTGAGATGATGATGAATCCGAGCGGCGCTTGGATTTATTCTTTTTTATACCGACCATATGATAAGGCGCGCCCGCGCCTCGTCGCCGCCTCGACTCCTTCTGTATGCGATACGCTTACAAGATCATGCCCAATATTAGATGAAAATTAGGCTGGACTTGCGTCTGGACAAATTGTCACCTCATCATCACCCTATATAGGTACATACCACTGCAGGGCACAGGCCTACCTTCAGTTAGTGTGTATGGGGATCCACCACGCGTGCCCAATGCGGGTTGGTACGCTTACGCGCGGATGTTTTTGACTTTTAGCGCATATATCTATCCAGGACATAGCATTTATCTCATGTAATACTTCTTCCATCCACTGGTTGTCTTGACTGGCTGGCCTTTTGTACCGTTCTTGTTCATGTATATTGTTGTTGTTTTTTGTGTATTTTGGTGTGCAAATAATTAATATTTATCTTATCTTATATTATATCTCGAGATAAAAGCATTGTAACAACTTAGTTTGTATGAGTGTTTTGTTCCACGTTACAAGAGCTATCCAACGACACCTCACTCGATTTTTTAGAAAAAATATATTTTTGTCTACCCCCTTTGTATGCGATGGTAAAAAAAAAATGTGTTTATAAAATCAATTTTTCTGTTTTTGGATTACTATGATCTGTCTTCATGCCAAATTTCTATTCAATATGTTCAAAATGAGGGAGTTATTGAGGCGGGGCATACAGACAGACAGACAGAGAGTAAGAATGGCCAAAAGTATAAGGGTTCCTTGTTTTACTACGGGACCCTAAAAACATTCTTTGATGTTTTTTTTATTTACCTAATGAATTATTATTAAGTATGTACTACAAATTATAACAAGAATTACCTCATGTACACAGCTAAATGTATAAATATAAATTCTTTTTCATTCTAGGTTGGAGATGGTGACCTGGCAAGATTTGTTTTCGAATGGGGCCAGCGAGCTTTAGAGGAAGTGCCCAAAATCTTCCTTCTTAACAAAATGGCAACGGTTCGTATAATAACATAATATAACTATTTACTTACGCCACGACCATAATCTATTTGCCCCGAACACTCGTCTTTCGCGTGGTGTTCGCGCGGTTGTCGTTTCAGCCTGCCACGAGGCTCCGCAATCCTTCTCAGTTGTGTTCTTACTCAAAAACAATCCTCGAGATTGGATAGAATACTCCCTCAAATCATTTGACACTGGCGGAAATGCGGTGCTAACTGCTAACGCACAAGCAAGAAGTCCATTAATTTTCGGTTGGACACTACATGTTTGAACTTGTACATACATACATACATAAACTCACACCTTTTTCCCAGAGGGGTAGGCAGAAATTATGGATCTCCATTTTGGGCGGTTCTGACACACCTCTCTTGCTTCCTCTAAGTCCATACATCTTGTCATACATTCCCGTCGATTTCGGCTGCTTTTAACCTGGCATTTTTTAATGACGTCCTTGATCTGATCTAGGTACGTCCTCCTAGGTACCTCCTGCCTATACCAATATTTCCTTTCACACACGCTTTATATAAGGTGTAACAAAATTAGGTGAAACTATTTTAAGGGGATGATCAGACCATCAAATCTGAACTACTTTCTCTATGGGACCAATACAAGTTAAGATACTACAATTACAAGTTAAGATTAATATATTTTCCAATTTATCTGTGTAACAAATGAGACGAGTGGCATATAATATAATTTTAGTTTAAGTTTTTTGCTTTTTAAATGTGGAGATTTTTCAATTGGCGTTTAGATTTATATAAGAATATTTAATAAAATTGTAATGCTGTAAATCTTCCTAAAATAAAATAAATAAATAAATAAAATAATATCAAATCGCGAAAAAAAAAACCTGGTGTTCCATACAAACCTACTCGACCTAGATGTATGGGACAGCAGATATTTTTTTCGCGATTTCGATGTTCGTCCCATAGAGAAAGTTGTTCAGTTTGATGGTCTGATCATCCCCTTAAAATAGTTTCACCTAATTTTGTTAGACCTTATATATCTGTTTTGTATCGAACTTGTATTTCTTAGTAATAATTATCATATGGTTGTTTGTTGCAGGCGTTCGATAAGTCTGCCGACCACTGGTGTGAGCAGTACAAGGAGGCAACGGAAGAAGCCGAAGCATAAGTTATTCATTATCGATATCCTTAGTAGATAGCATGTCACAATCAAAACGTTGACAGTAAAAATAGATGATATTTAAAATGTGGTTTAGGGTTGAACTACATGGCCGCACGCGATCGCATTTTTCCGTCGCTCCATCCTTTTCGGTCACTCAGGAACGTCATTTGCTAGAGCATATAAGATAGACGGAACGGAACAGCACGGAACAGCACGCCGCGTGCGATCGCGTTCTGTCTATCTTGTATTATGCTCTAACAAATGACGTTCCTGAGTGACAGAAAAGGATGAAGCGACGGAAAAATGCGATCGCGTGCGGCCATGTGTAGTTCAACCCTTAGATGATCCATGGGTCTTATTTTGTATCCCGATTCAATTGGTATCAAAAAACATTGTGTTTTTTTAAATATCTTAGCAATTTTGATATATATTTTTTTTACGAAGCCTGTTCAATGTCCCACTGCTGGGCAAAGGCCTCCCTTTCACTCTCCAATCCTCTCTGTTGTGTGAAACTTCTGGCCAACTCTCCAAGAAGGCATCGACTTTTCATACTAACATTCGATCAGCCGATTGCATTTATAGCTTGGCAAAAAAGTCATGATTGTGGTGGTGTTGACAGGTTATGCGTGATTTTGACGTCATTGAGTGGAGGCAGCGCCCTCATTTTTTATCACGACTTTTTTGCCAAGCTCTAAGGAGTAGTTTTTTTAGAATTTCCATTATATGAAAAAGCCGTGGTGGTCCAGTGGCGAGTAACCTGCCTGCCGTGCAGGAGGCGATGGTTCGATCCCCATCCAAGCCGACTCGTACCAATGAGTTTTTCAGAATTTATGTACGATTTGTAACACCACTGGCTTTTCGGTGAAGGAAAACATCGTGAGGAAACCTGCATGCTTCAATTTCGAGGCATGTATTGTACCCACTGTCCATTACAAGTGGCGACGGGCTCACCCCCCGTCACACTGAACAGAGTTTCGGTACTACTGGTGAAACGAGGATGTTCTGAGATTTCAGAATATCTCTGACTACCCCCTCGGGGAATATAGTCGTGAGCATATGCTCCATTATATAGATTTCTTAGGGAAATTTGATCAGTGTCATGGGTACAAACACCCCTTAACGTAGATGCATTACGTTTACCCTAACACCCAGTAGAGTTATAAAATCGTTTAGTGAATGTTTAAACGCTTTTATGTTTGTGATATAAAACATTTAATGTAACAGTCATAAGTGTAATTCTAATTATTGTGATTGTTGTTAGGTATTACTTTAATAATATTTTGATTCAAAAAAGTTGTTTTCTTTTCAATAGGTACCTAATTATCAAAGGTAAACAGGCTCATAAATAAATTAAAGCCTAAAAATCATTGGAACTAATTTTTGTACTTGGAACACTAACAGGTGACAATCGATTGCAGCGCCCCCAAACCAGGTTTTTTTATATTCCTAGTCAGGCTTTATTTTGGCGGCAACATTTGTTAACAGTATTGTTTAGTACTCTGTGGTGAAACTGGTGAACGTGAACATTAAGGAGCCCATTCACAGCACAGTAGTCCTACAAGCAGGAATACAAGCCCATACACTATCCTGCAAGTAAGACTACCCATACATAATGCTCAAGGACGCCTTGTAGGACTACAACACCATTCACGAATCACAATCCAATATTGGTGTAGGACTGCAAGACGGACTACTGTGAATGGGCTCCTTTAGGTACTACTTGATGTGAACCATGGACACAGTTTAAGAAAGAGAATCTAGTACACACGGCGTCAGCTCAGGCTACCCTGTTTGGACTTTGAACTATTAGAAGTTTAACGCTGCGAATCGTGCGAGAGGGTGCAGTATGTTGTTGTTGTTTCGTCTCGCGGCACGCTGCGCCCGCGCCGGCAGCCGCGTACCTAGTGTAGTTATGGGTATATAACCTGATGTTTCGCGTTTCGCCGTGTGTACACAGACTTCAGTAAGGCTAGCGTGGCACTGTGATATAGCGCTATCACGCCTTCGCTCTCTTTCTATTTGCCCGCGAACGAACGATATAAAAGGGGTGATATTATAGCCTACCATGGATGATGGAATGGAAAAGACAATACCTTTTCCAGCTTCGGTGTCGTATGAGGCTACTAAGGGATAACGTTTTTTATGCAATGTTTATGTTTGGGTGTAATAAAATAACGTAGGTATTCTGTGTGTAGGTTCAGGTATTAATGTTAGTTGTATGTCGAAGAGTAGCTCTTTTCTGACCAACCCCGATCCTATAAGTAAACCCAGAAAGGGATTACCTATATGAGTGATTCTGATTCCATTCTCTTTGGGACTATGGTCGTGAGTTCCTGATATGATGGCAATGACATAGAACGTTATGTGTGATGGATGAGTGAGAGATATAGGTATTCAAATACTTAACGTTAAAGATGTATCTTTTGGGTTTCATGAAGAAGTCGAATTGTTGTGGGTTCTACAGACTTGTTGGGCGCGAACCTAGACCTACCTCACCACCTTAGAGCTAACCACGATGGTTGGTGATAGAAGTTTCTGATCCTATAACAACGAAATATCATCGCTGTGGCATTATGGTCCTACGATCTCAGCAAAGATAAATGATCTCAGCCCATAGGCGAAGTATTTTTCACTTACGCTGATAGACGAAACATCAGTGTAACCGCGTATGAGACAGCGATAGTCATAAAATCTTATACAATTTGTATGAAAATAGATGTCTGACTACGGAGTCAGACAGCCGTCCTAGAACAAAAAAGTGGCTACGTCGATAAGGACAGCAATAAGTAGCGATCTCCTTTTTTAACTAGAGCGAATTTGCTATGTGCTCATCGTGCGAATTTGAGATTGATATGATCTCTTACACGTGCTTCCTTCTAGTTCCTTCTCTTTCTACGTCTCAGCCTGAATGCAAAGGATGAACCAAAATATCGTTTCCCTAACTTTGAAAGTGGCAAATGCATCACCATGCAAAGCCATAACAAAAAAAAAAATTAAAAAAAATATATATTGTACAATGTTCTTGGGATAAACTGAAACAAAAAATGTCTATGGTTGACAACGTCAATGTCAAACAGTGTGACCATTTTTAGCAGGATCCTGCGATTTTAGCAGGATTGGGGCCCCAAATTAGGGCTTAGCAGATTTTGTCGCAGGATTGAAAAATTTAGCAGTTTTTAGCAGGATCGCCTAAAACCTCAGCAAGAATTTAGCAGGATTCAGCATTTACTCAGTAAACTGGGCTATTTACTCGAGAAACGCATACCAATATTTAGGTACCTACCATTTTTAATAACTGTATGTCTTTTTTATACTGACAACTCTTTAGTACCGTTCTAGATGAATTCCCTGAATTCCCCATGTCAGATTTTTTTTAAATATGCACCTGTTAACGTCATAATATTTTTTTAGCATTGGAAGTGCAGGCAGATTGTACGAAATTGATTGGTGAATATTGTAACCGCGGTCACCGCGGCACTGAAGTGCGATTTTTGAACATCATACGAGTGAATCTGCAGTAGAAAGTGTCAAAATTATTATGGAGATTATGCATCTTTCTACTGCCGAATCGCTCGTATGATGTTCAAAAATCGCACTTCTGGTAGTGATCCATGACACGGATTACTTAATACACAGACTTAATTGTAACTACATATTATAGTACCTACCTACCTAAGTCTGTGGATAAATATGTGGGCGTCCACGCGAAAAGGGTCCAGTTGTTGGGTTTTGAGTTAAGGTTAGATTCGGCATCTAGATCAGTCACATAATCATAATGGAATAATAAAAAAGGGTGGGTTAAAATGCCGACCACTGAACCCATTTTTCATTGGTTATGGTAATCTTTGATTGATTTACGAAATAATAAATAAATAAATATAATTTATCAACTCAATTATTGCTTCATTTGCATTAAAATATGATTTAACTTTTAGCATGATTATAGCATTTTTATAAAAATGTTTAGCAGGATTTAGCAGTTTTTGACCAACAGCGTAGCATGATCATCAGTTTAAAAATGGTCACACTGATGTCAAATCCAGCTGTTCTTTCGCTCAGCCTTCACTTTGTTCGTCGCGTTTGGTAAAACTCGACCATTTCGTCATTTATACACATTTACTTCTTTTTTATAAAGTTTTATTTAGAATAAAGTAAGATAAACTAATCAACAAAATGGCGAAGGAACCGCCAAAAGAGCGATATGTACCGAACGCTCTCAAATTTGCATTCGGTGGTCTTTCTGGGTAAGTTTATAGTTTCTAGTTTCTATAGATATATTTTGAGATACATGCACCTTGTCCTTTACCCACTGCCAATGTCATTAATTTAATAGCGCCGGAACCATAAAAGTAGTTTCCCATACACCTTTATCATTTATCTAGTCATAAATAACCTTAATTAAATACAATCTATTCTGCTTATTATCTGCATACATACAGACATAAACTCACGACCATAATCCCATGAGGGGTGGTCAGAAACCTAAGAACGCCAGAAAACAATTACTAGCTGTCTTGAAGTATGCAGTCACAAGGCTAACTTTTATAATATTAAACTTCTGAGCAACTTTCACTGTTACCTTGGGGATATCATAAAAATTGGTCAAGAGCGTGTCGGGTATGACCATGATAGGGATATGTAGCCATTCTATTCTATATTTTAAAAAATGGCTGCCATCTTGGGTATGTGATGATTTTGCCAATGTCGAGTTTTTATAGCAAAAGTGCTTGACGTTGTACGGTTATATTGATATTTTGGTGACTTCAAGGGTTGTTCTTATAAAAGAACAATATCCTGAGCCACCACTGGAGTTCCACTGTGGACCGGGGATGGGGCAACCGACGCGCACGTGACCACCCAATAGCAGAGCCACAGAGCAACTCCTATGTAGCCATTGTATAATAATTGGGAAGTTGTCTGCATAAATTAGCATAAACTACTCAGTAAAAAAAACATTAGAAAATAATAGAGATGCACTTCTATAGTGTATTCAGACTAGAGATAGCCGCCGGTTGGTGTTACCTTTTAAATCAAATTATTCAAATGGCCTCTATCCCCTATGTGTTGGCTTCGGCTCCATGCATGCTTTCCAATGGTCCAGGATTCTTATGTCCAGGATATGTGAAACATAAACACATATTAATATTTTTGCAAATAAATTATCATTAGTGCTAAACTTTACGCTGAATGTCCGAAAACAAAAACAAAAAAAAATGCAAAATATACTGGCGATCTGAGATCAAAGTAAAATTAATGGACAGGCCAACAATGTTCAGGCCATTACCCGAACATTTCAAACCAGAATAATGAGGCAAAAAGCAAAAGAATGGGATAGGTACTTCAAATTTGTACCGATATGACAGACAATTGTGCTAGTTTGTATGGACTAATTGCACTAGTTGTGTGCTTCAACTTCACTATCCATTAATTTTTCTTTGATCTAAGCATGAGATACAAGAAAATGCTAAACTTACATCATCATTCTAAATTACTAGAATTTTCAGTAAGCAGTCTTTATCATGATTTTTTAATAACAGGATAAAACTATAAAAATTATATAAAAATTATAGAAACGACAATGATGTCATTATTCATAATTTAGTACAATTTTTCATAGCAAACGCATTTTTTGACGACTGATAAAGATTTGCGTAGATCTAGATGGAAACTCACGGATTGTTTAACAATTATTTTTGTCTCAGCTGATATACATCTACTGCTGGAAATAGGCCTCCCCCAAGGACCATCATAATTTAATTTAAAAGTATATTACGAAGACCTACAGAACGCATGTTAAGCATTTGGTCTCGGATAGTTCCGTCAGATGCCATTGTAACTATTTGTTAAGCCAGGTCAGGGGCCTATTGAGGCGGCTTGAAAATTCTCTGACAGCAAGTTGACAACTACCTTGCCTCCACCAACACGCACTGGGCCCGTGTGGTGGAGTATGGCCCACTTCCTCTCACCCTTATTTGTGAGAGGAGGCCTTTGCCCTGCAGTGGGATTCTATAGGCTATATACTTACTTTCTTATTAAGACCTACATATTTATTAAGAGTTACATTCTTGCATTATATTTAAGGAAAAATCTGTAATTGGATATTTCTTACTTCATCATCATCATCATCTCAGCCTATTGACATCCACTGCTAGACCATTCTATTTAGTGGTATTTCTTACCGAGGAGAGGCACAATAAAAAGAAGGCCTATGCCTAGCATTGGGTTGATGTGGGCAGATTTGATTGATAGATTAAGGAAAAATCGTTAATTTGTCCTGTTATATTATATTTCTTACTGTTATATGCAGATAATGTTTGTAATAGGCTGTTGATTTTTCAACTATAATAAAATCATCATCATCATCATCATCAGCCTATTACCACTGCAGGGTACAGGCCTACCCTCAGGGAGGGTGTATGGGTGTTAGTTTACCACGCTTGCCCAATGCGGATTGACACTTCTTGACATAATAATATGCATCAGCATTTCTTTAAACCGGAAGATAAGTATAAAATATTTTTTGTTTTAAAAAAGTTTTCGTCTCAGCCTTTCACTCACTAAATCATTGCATAAGGACTCCATATCCACGTTCCATGTAACAAAATATATATTCATTAATGACATAGGTACCTACAGCTCTGAAAAAGCCTTGGTCAAATTATCACTGAAGTGTTAAACAGATTACAAATGAGAGGAATCAATCTCAGATGACCTTCAATTTTGTTGTTATCGGTACTATGGCCATTTAAATAATAAGTTATTTTTGCTATAAGTAATAGGCGTAAAGAATTAACAACACTAAGCTCCACTTACGTCAACCTAGGTTACCAGTTAACTCTGGGTATATTTTCCATCCCATTTCCTCTCATGGGTGTCGTAAAAGGCGACTAAGGGATTTACCGGAGGATGGGCAGCAGCATCCTCTGAGTACACACATTCAATCCAACTGCGATCGCCAACCCGCCTGCCAAGCGTGGCGATTATGGCAAATCCCCCCATTTTCGGGGAGACCTATGTCCAGCAGTGGACGTTTATCGGCTGATATGATGATATTTTCTTTGCTGTGGTTAAAATAGCCCTCTCAATTGTATTTCTATACAAAAAAAATATGGGCTACCAACTTAACCTGGAGTTTATTGCTAACCCACGTTGACGCAAGTGGGGCTAAGAGCCATATCACACAAGCGATTTTTGAGCGTAGGCGATATCGCACCGGCGCCGCAACAGATCGGAGCAAAAAAGAATCAGCTGTTCCATACTAAACTGCAAAGCTTACTCGACTCGAATGTATGCAACAGCAGATTTTTTTTTTTTGCTCAGGAGTGCGATTTTTGAATCTCATTCGGTGAGCTCAGCAGTTGTAAATGTCAAAATTACTATGGAGATATGCGTGTTTCTACTGCTGATTTGACTCTCAAAAATCATGCTTAAGGAGTGCGTTTTTTGAAAGATAAATCAGCAGTAGAAAGATGCGTATCTCTATAGTAATTTTGACATTTTCAACTGTTGAGCTCACCGAATGAGATTCAAAAATCGCATTCCTGATCCTTTTGCTCCCTTAGTAAAAGTTGTTCAGTTTGATAGGAAGACTCTACTCATCCCAGAGACGTGAGCGGCGTGACGGTTATGGGCTCGATGCCGAAAACGCCCCCGGTGTGGAAGAGTATGGGTTCAAGTCCCACCCGAGGCTTAATTTTTCAATCTTTAATTTGAACAATAATTCCTTTTAGGATAGTCAGGAGCTAAATCTGTATATTTTCCACAGCATGGCAGCAACGTGTGTGGTCCAGCCCCTTGACCTGATCAAGACGAGGATGCAACTGAGCGGTGGAACCCGTTCCTCCTTCGCGGTGGCCGGTGAGATCGTTGCGAGGGAAGGATTCTTCGCTGTTTACGCCGGGCTCTCCGCTGGGCTACTGCGACAGGCCACCTATACTACCACTAGACTTGGAGTCTATAATTTTCTCTTTGATTATTATAGAGAGTAAGTACTTTTCTTTTTACATTTTTATAATGGTTGGCACCTTGAAGAAGGCCTTGACCACAGGTCCGGCACTTCTAACAACGTTTCGATTTGTCATGATGAGACGTTCGCACATGCGCACTTGGTGCAAATTGTCCTTGACATATGTGTAGGGCTGACTTACCACGCATTGTATAAACATTAATGAAAATGTGAATTTAGCGTTATTTTAAAACTAGGCACCTATCACCACTTGACACATTTCATTTAATCAATCCAAAAGATCGTATGTAATCTAACAATTATCATCTCAATGTATTACAACATTGACGTAAAATACTATGGACGCTGGGTCTAGTATAAAATTATCGAAAAAAGTGTCAGAGACTAACCTACACAAACCTAAGCAGGTACGTGTATAGTAATCCATCCATCCATCCACCACAGCCCTTGATCAGTCCGTCTTCGGACATAGGCCTCCTCCATATTTCTCCATGACGTCGTGTTCCTCGCCCTCTAAATATAATCATTGAAAAAGCTGAAATTCTTTTTCATTTTGCTTGCGTAGTTTTTATCCCATCGCGGCAAGGCGTGCTCGCATGCGCGTCGTCGACCGTTCAAACAAAGACTGTCGCGTAATTAGGTCTCTTTATACGTTTTAAGTCTCTTTTGGTTCGGACACTTTTGAGCGCGGACCATTCGTCCAGTAGAAGTCAATGTATTACAACTACAGATAGGTACAAAGTTCATCACTGTTTCTTATTTTATGCTTGCGCTTAAATTACGATAAAAATAGATAATAATTTCGTCACTAATTATAATATAGCATGACTTGAAATGATAAATTATTGAATAATTAATTCTTTAGGTATTGTTCTTCTAAATTAACAATACATCAAGATATGCTCAAGGATGGAGTAAAATAATCGTTTTGAAACTGTAGAAATCTCTCATTATCTATTTAGACTACAGCAACCGCTTTGTGGAGGAACTTAGGTGGAAGGTTCCTCCATTGAAAAGGGAAGATCTTCAGGTGTGATGCCTGGGGACCGGCCGTGGTCCTACCGATGTTTGGTCGGACATTGTATATACAGGGTATTAGGAAAAGTGTCATTAACCTTTAAACCACATACTCTACCCATCAAACTGAAAAACTTTTACTATGGGAGCAAACCAATCAGCGCAAAAAAAAAATCTGCTGTTCCATACTAAACTGCAAGCAATGCCTGCTCGACTAAAATGTATGAGACAGCAGATTTTTTTGTTCTAACAAGTTTGCTCCCAATCTATAGTAAAAGTTGTTCAGTTTGTTCGGTAGAGAGAGTATGTGGTTTAAAGGTTATTGATACTTTTACTTAAAAAATAACGCTCCGAAGATAAAGATATGATTAAAATATCGATACGACTCCGTTTCTAGTAATGGACCTCAATCAAACCAAATCCTAACCACATCAAATCAAAATCGAAGTTTACTTCTTTTTCTCCCCTCCGGACGGAAAGCGTCAATTGTCGTCCCGCTACGCTAAACGAAGTTGCGCTTTTCACCATGAAAAATAGTATACTAACCTCGGACAGTAAATAAGAAAGCCTCCGATTACATGTTACATGAGATCTGAGACCTTTCTTACTTTCCTGTCCTCGGTGTGCTTTGACTATTTATTATAAGGACTCGCCTTGCGGTAGCATTTCCCCTCTGCCACGGTATAAGATCAATTGATCATGTGCATTTACATAATATTTTATACCTTATCACTAAACGAGACAGCCTATAATTGCGAAACAATAATTTCGAACTTAGAACGTTTGGAGTTCACACGAGACTACTTTACATGGTTTTTAACATTCAAAATTAGAATCTAAAGTTATGGGGAATACAATCCAAAGTTGCGGATTGCATGTTACAGCTCGCCCCCCGCAAAAAGTGTCAGAAATGTTTGTTAGTAGAATTACACGCGTTACCAGTCCTCATATAATACTCCAGTAAAGTTACGGGTCGCTTGTATGGCGAATGTAAATAATTTATAATAGCCGGTTTTTTTCTTTCATATTTTAGATTATAATTCTAGTTATCATCTATAATTTAGATTGAAAATCCTCCTAAAATGTTTATTAAATAATTAAGCAAAGTAAAAAATATCATGTAAAATTGGAAAAAAATAGTATATGAATTTTTTTATGCCATTTGTTAAATTTATTTGTATTCTTTTATATTACAAGTACGCCAGTCATATAAAACATTGTAGGTCGCAATTGATTGCACGGAGCTGCATTTTTGGGATGTTGTTAGGATAGATACCAGCAGTATAAAACCAATTTTGCAGCTTCGAAAGACCTGTGCTAACCGAGGGGTGCTCGAAAAACCGCGCATTTTTCGGACATTTTTCATGTTTTGACATATAACTTCTAAACGGTGCATCTTGCATAAAAATTGCGTACTGCGTTTTTAAAAAAGACAAAATTATCTATAATTTGAATTTAACTGCAGCTCTGAAAGTTAAGTAGGTCTTGAGATACAACACTTCAAACATTGGCCATTTTTCCCAAAAAGTTCAAAATTGTAGTTTTAGCCGTCTTCCGAACAGGATATCAGCTAAAATACTCATTGTACGAGGAAAATTGTAAGAAATGAATTTGTAAAACAGTTATGTAACTTTAATATAAACACAAGTTGAACCCTGTACTGTGATTGATTCCTTTGTTATCAGGAAAAAACTAAATATAAGTAAAATCGGTTTTTAAAAAAATGGAGCTTGACTCATTGCAAGAATTTTGTAAAGGATAAAAAAGACATAACTCAGTGAAAAATGATTTATTTTATGCAAAACGAACTTGAGTATGATTAGTAATGTATCTATACCATAACAAAACTGTAAATGTTTGTTTGGTTGTTAGTTCGCGCATCACGCGAAAACTACTGAACCGATATTAATGTAACTTTTTGTATCAGAAAGCTTATGATTAGACGTATGAACTGATATATATTTGATCTCACTACCATGACGAGTGCCGGTGCGGACGAAGATGTGGGCAAATCTAGTACTATTATTAAACCGTAAATATTGGTTTGTTGGTTGGCGCTTCACGCGAAAAGTACTAAACCGATTTTGATGAAACTTTCGAGGTCTGCAAGCTTATGGTCAGACTTAAAATTTGGTATATCATTTATTTTGATAAAATGAAGGGAACCCGCGTGGACGAAGTCGCGGGAGAACTAGTAATTACAAAATTATCACCATTATATAAAAACGAGAGTTTTCCTACGGCTTCGTCCGCACGGGTACCCGTCATTGTAGCAAGATAAATTATATACTAGATTTGACGTCTAATCATAACCTTTTAAATGCAATAAATTTCATCAAAATCGGTTTAGTGGTTTTTGCGTGATGCGCGAACAATCAAACAAACATTTACGGATTAATAACAGTACTGGATTTTCCTACGAATTCGTCCGCACCGGCACTCGTCATGGTAGTGAGATCAAATATATATCAGTTTATACGTCTAATCATAAGCTTTCAAATACAAAAAGTTACATTGATATCGGTTCAGTAGTTTTCGCGTGATGCGCGAACTAACAACCAAATAAACATTTACAGTTTTGTTATAGTATAGATACATTATTAATCATACTCAAGTTCATTTTGCATAAAATAAATCATTCTCCACTGAGTTATGTCTTTTTTATCCTTTACAAAATTCTTGCAATGAGTCAAGCTCCATTTTTTGAATAACCGATTTCCCTTATATTTAGTTTTTTTCCTGATAACAAAGGAATCAATCACAGTACAGAGTTCAACTTGTGTTTATATTAAAGTTACATAACTGCTTTATAAATTCATTTCTTATAATTTTCCTCGTAGAATGAGTATTTTAGCCGATATCCTGTTCGGAAGACGGCTAAAACTACAATTATGAACTTTTTGAGAAAAATGGCCAATGTTTGAAGTGTTGTGTCTCAAGACCTACTTAATTTACAGAGCTGCAATTAAATTTATATTATAGATAATTTTGTCTTCTTTAAAAACGTAGTGCACAATTTTTATGCAAGATACACCGTTTAGAAGTTATATGTCAAAACCTGAAAAATGACCGAAAAATGCGTGGTTTTTCGAGGACCCCTCGGTTAGCACAGGTCTTTCGAAACTGCAAAATTGGTTTTATACTGCTGGTATCTATCCTAACAACATCCCAAAAATGCAGCTCCGTGCAATCAATTGCGACCTAAGGCGATTTCTATGTCTACCGTGACTGGCGTAAAGTAAATCCAACGAAAAATCACCCCGGAACCTTCGTTTTTAAATATGTTAAAATTACAAAAAAAATCAATTTTAGTACAAAATTTACACAGTGTATGTAAGCTCATAACCTAAAACAAACAATAAAAATGAAAAAAGAATGAAATCTGACACTATAAATAAAAAAATTACATTTTAGTACTAAAAACTAAAAATACGAAATTTAGTGGGATTCGTTAATAAAGTATCTTAATATCATTTGTATAAACGATCTAGCAAAAAAAATTGCTTATTATAAATTATTTCCTTTCGACCCGTATTTTTACTGGACTATAAGTAGTCAAAGTCGGTGTGTAATCTACTATACCTACCTAACTGTTTACATGCAGTTTCTAAATAGATACTATTGAAGTGCATCGACTGACATTTTGATCTCGCGCCTTCGGTTCTACTATTGTATGGTAATATTAGTTAGATAGGTGATTAAAGTGGAATAAACCAGATCGCTCGTTGGCGTAGTTGAGCTTCGGTATTGGAAACTATCACCGAAGTTAAGCAACGTCAGGTCCGGTCAGTCTTTGGATGGGTGACCGTTTAGTGGTATTTCATCTCGAGCGTTTCCGTGCTTCAGAAGGCACGTTAAGCAGTTGGTCTCGGATAGTCCCGCCAGATGACGTTGTAACTATTCGTTAAGCCAGGTCAGAGGCGGCTTGAAAATTCTCTGACTGCAAGTTGACCACTAACTTGCCTCCACCAACACGCACTGGGCCGGCGTGGTGGGTTATGGCCCACTCCCTCTCACCCTTATTCGTGAGAGGAGGCCTTTGCCCTGCAGTGGGATTCTATAGGCTATAACTTAAACTTAAACTTAAACCAGATCATGGTAAGTATCAACTTACCATTACTGAAGTTTAATGCTCGTTATCATTGAATTGCGTAACCCAAGTAAACATTAGGTCACGATTGGAAGATTATATTGCTTGCTCAGTTTCTGTGTCATGGCGTGGTGGAAATCATTTTAAATAAATAACTTGTTAACGACATTAAAAAATAGATAATTCGTACGGGGTAGTGCACCTTCACCATGCTTTCTACTCATCCAACTGAACAACTTTTACTTGGGACCAACATTGAAATTGCGAAATCTCTATTTCATAGAAAATGTCAATAGCTACTCCCTACGCACTACTACCTCAGGAATCGTGAAAAAAAAATCAGCTGCCTCATACAAAATAGTCGTACGACTAAAATGTATGGGACAGCTGATTTTTTTTCGCGTTTCCTGAGGTAGGCTCCATACTGAAAGTTGTTCAGTTCACCGTTTCAGTATTTGCTAGGCTGTCACTTACACCCTCGTCCTTCTTAATTATGCTGACACTTTTTGAAGGGGATGATCAGACCATCAAACTGAACAACTTTCTCTATGGGATGAAGATCGCCTGAAGGCGCGGGCGCGATTCTCCTTTACGACAAAAAAGACGCTATGCTACGTACTATAACGTTTATGTTGTGTTACTTTGAATATCCGCCACCGCCACACGTCTCTTCTGTGATCACAAACCGCGATTAAGCTTTCAAGTTGTTTGATAAAAAATTGATCACTTTTTCCCAAAAAAAAAACAATCTCACATTTTAATAAATTAGAGTTAGCTTATTACACTATTATAAGCTCAGCTCACTAAACTCTGAACAGCAAAATGCTCAAGCAGTTTTAACTGATAAATTGAAAATGAACTATATCGCTACTAAAATAGATTTGAAATTAGCGTGCTCGAATATATGCCACAGGAAATCTCTTGCACGCCATTTTCAACTCTATTCTAGTTGTGATTTACCTTACTCCCTGTAGGTAAGACTTAGGGTTGAACTACACATGACCGCACGCGATCGCGTTCCGTCTATCTTATATGCTCTAGTAAATGACGTTCCTGAGTGACAGAAAAGGATGGAGCGACGGAAAAGTGCGATCCCGTGCGGCCATGTGTAGTTCAACCTTAATTGACGCCAATCTAGCTATTTTTATCTAGACGTTATACTCTAGTTAGTAGTATAGTTGAATCCATCATAATACTAGTAAATTGATGGAGTTAGGTTACAATAGTCTATTAATATTCCGTCCAGCACGTCATATGTGTTATCTTTTTATACAAACACTGTTCTTTCACTATATAAACATTATGATTGATTTTTAAAACATGCTAATAATATAAGTGATTTTGTGTAATAAATTGCCGTGGTGCTCCAGTGGCGAGTAACCGTGGTGCCTGCCATACTGGAGGCAATGGTTCGATCCGATCGGCCGACTCGTACCAATGAGTTTTTCGGAATTTATGTACCATTTGTAACGCCACTGGCTTTTCGGTGAAGGAAAACATCGTGAGGAAACCTGCATTATTCAATTTCTAGGCATGTATTTTACCTACTGTACATTACATTACAAGTGGCGACGGGTTCATTCCCCGTCACACTGGACAGAGTTTCTGTACTACTAGTGAAACGTGGATGTTCTGAGGTTTCAGAATTTTTCCGCGTGGAATCATGAGATCAAATCTCGTCTTCTGGGAACATTCCCGGCTTTACAATAGCGAAAAAATTCATCGATCTCAATTTGTCATTATGTAGTTTTCAAGCGATGCTCTGGTGTGATCCCCCATAGACCGCAGTTATAAGCAGTCGATGCTACCTGAGTAATGCTGTATTAGTCATTTCGAAAAAAAAGACATGTGTAAGTGGAAAAAAAATCTGTTGTCCCATACATTTGACTCGAGTATTGTGTGAAACAACTGGTTTCTTTTATTTTTCTTTAGATCAGAGTTTCGGTACTACTGGTGAAACGTGGATGTTCTGAGGTTTCAGAATATCTCTGACTACCCCCTCGGGGAATATAGTCGTGAGCATATGCATGCTTCTTTAGATCTTCTCCAAAGTTAGTCAGTTTTATGGCCTCACAGTTCACCCTCAATAGATACCGCATACAGGGCCGCCGATGTGCACCACACATCTATGATTTTTCACTGATATAAGCAACGAGATATAGCGAGATCGGAATAGTGCCAACCTATTTGAACCTTGAAATGGCCAATCATGTTGCGTTGTTTCGTGCCCCGCTACCAGCACCTACCGCCTAAAATGGTGACTTCGGGCCTGTACGACATTTTCATCATGCGGTAGCTATTGGGGGTAATCTGTGTATGGCCTACCAGCCAGCCCTTAAAATATTTCTAAGGGTGTTTTGTTTCCCTTCGGAGCATAAAGTACAAAACGCAAAATGAGCACAACACTTCCACCTTGTAAGTAAATATAAGTTCTGTAAAAAGAAAAATCTAATAAACTTTTATTTTTATTTCAGAAACAACGCTGGAGCTACACCAGGGTTCGCCATCAAAACAGGGCTGGGTGTAGGGGCGGGTGCGGTCGGTGCGTTCATCGGTACTCCAGCAGAGGTCGCCCTCATCAGGATGACGGCCGACGGCAGGCTGCCCATGGACCAGAGGAGGAACTACAAGAGCGTGTTCGATGCGCTCGTGAGGTAAGGATATGCCCACAACAAGGCTACGCTATCAAACAGGGCTGGGTGTAGGGGCGGTGCGTTCATCGGTACTCCAGCAGAGGTCGCCCTCATCAGGATGACGGCCGACGGCAGGCTGCCCATGGACCAGAGGAGGAACTACAAGAGTGTTGTCGATGCGCTCGTGAGGTAAGGACATGCCCACAACAAGGCTACGCTATCAAACAGGGCTGGGTGTAGGGTCGTTGCGTTCATCGGTACTCCAGCAGAGGTCGCGCTCATCAGGATGACGGCCGACGGCAGGCTGCCCATGGACCAGAGGAGGAACTACAAGAGTGTTGTCGATGCGCTCGTGAGGTAAGAACATGCCCATAAGGCTACGCTATCAAACAGGGCTGGGTGTAGGGACGGTGCGTTCATCGGTACCCTAGCAGAGGTCGCCCTCATCAGGTTGACGGCCGACGGCAGGCTGCCCATGGACCAGAGGAGGAACTACAAGAGCGTTGTCGATGCGCTCGTGAGGTAAGGACATGCCCATAAGGCTAAGCTATCAAACAGGGCTGTGTGTAGGGTGGGTGCGTTCATCGGTACCCCAGCGGAGGTCGCCCTCATCAGGATGACGGCCGACGGCAGGCTGCCCATGGACCAGAGGAGGAACCACAAGAGTGTTGTCGATGCGCTCGTGAGGTAAGGACATGCCCACAACAAGGCTACGCTATCAAACAGGGCCGGGTGTAGGGTCGGTGCGTTCATCGGCACTCCAGCGGAGGTCGCCCTCATCAGGATGACGGCCGACGGCAGGCTGCCCATGGACCA
Organism: Agonopterix heracliana; assembly: GCA_963693445.1. Classification (NCBI taxonomy): domain Eukaryota; kingdom Metazoa; phylum Arthropoda; class Insecta; order Lepidoptera; family Depressariidae; genus Agonopterix; species Agonopterix heracliana. The sequence continues at coordinate 3,183,623 of OY856323.1, read as the reverse complement.
GAGGTGGAACTACAAGAGTGTGGTCGATGCGCTTGTGACGTAAGGACATGCCCACAACAAGGTTACGCAATCAAACAGGGCTGGGTGTAGGGCAGGTGCGTTCATCGGCACTCCAGCGGAGGTCGCCCTCATCAGGATGACGGCTGACGGCAGGCTGCCCATGGACCAGAGGAGGAACTACAAGAGCGTGGTCGATGCGCTTGTGAGGTAAGGACATGCCCACAACAAGGCTACGCTATCAAACAGGGCTGGGTGTAGGGGCGGTGCGTTCATCGGTACTCCAGCAGAGGTCGCCCTCATCAGGATGACGGCCGACGGCAGGCTGCCCATGGACCAGAGGAGGAACTACAAAAGTGTTGTCGATGCGCTCGTGAGGTAAAGATACTTCATGTTGCCATCGTATTTTATATTGACCATTTGCAAAACATGACGGCGACGGCGTGGCGACGGGCTCACTCCCGTCACACTGGACAGAGTGTCTGCACTACTGGTGAAACGTGGATGTTCTGAGGTTTCAGAATATCTCTGACTACCCCCTCGGGGAATATAGTCGTGAGCATATGCTGATTTGCAAAACATTAATTGATGTTGTGTTTTGAACAATAGTGGGACGGGATAAACGTTATTCAATGATACTAGAAACGAAACCATTGATAACATAATCAATCTTATGAATACTGCCTTAAAGTTTGAAATTGATTGTAGTGCGTAATGATTGAGTGTCATCTAATTTGTTTTACAGGATAGTGAAAGAGGAAGGTGTGCTGAAACTATGGCGTGGCGCGACGCCAACAGTCGCTCGAGCAATGGTCGTGAACGCGGCCCAGCTCAGTACTTACTCGCAGGTAAGTCTAGTTAATAGAGTCTTTTAAACGTCTAAACTTTTAAAATTTATATTAAAAAAAATAGGTAATAAATAACGCTAAACTCCCAAACTTTTAACACATTATATTGTGATCTTACATGCAACTAACCTTGTGTGTTACAGGCCCGTGAAGCGTTCGTGGGATACGTACCGGAGGGTATATTCCTTCACTTCTGTGCCTCCATGGTGTCTGGTCTCGTCACGACTATTGTTTCCATGCCCGTCGACATCATCAAGACCAGGTAATATACTTTTTAACATCTCCTACACTATTGTAAAACTGTAACAGGTGTGCCTGTGTGTATATTGAAGTTATTTACATAAAAAAAGGTTACGTTGTGGTGATTAGGTCTGAATTTTGGATTTCTTGTTTGTTTCCAATATCACGCAAAAACTACTGGACCGATTTTGATGAATCTTGTACTGTTTAAAAGCCTTGCTACAACTGCATACTTTAAAATACGTCCCTATTTTTTAATCACTAACATTAAGGGTGTATTTGGACCATGATTCTGACAAGGGTCGAAAAACGAGAGTTTTTTTGGAGCTCCCATAGAAAATCGATCCGCCTATCCGCACTTTTGTATGGAAGGACCAAAAATATTCATATTTTTCGACCCATGCCATGTTCCTCAGAGAAATTTGTTTAGATTCATGGTCTGAATACACCCTTAAAGTTTTGTTAGTAATTAAAAACTAGTGTTTTATGTGGTGGTTTAGTGGTCATAGAGGGTGTAAGAGATTGGGCGGTAATATATTTTTCACCTCACAAGCTCGGAAAGATTCTGTGTATCATTCGAAATCTGAGTGCAAACGTGCATTTTATCCGCTAGCGTGGAAAGTGTTTTTGAAATTCGAATCTGTCTATTCAGTATTTTTCTATACCGCTAATCCACTAAAAAAGGTTTAATAACTATTTCATTTCACTGGCCAGCACGAAAAAAAAAACGTTTTAAAATGTTATTTTTAGCAATTCACTTTTTTTCCTCGCTGTTGTGAGGTGAAAAGTTGTGTGTTTCGCTCGGCGGCAAAGTTATTCTGCGTCGCGTACCTTTGAAACCTTCGCTGAGCTCAGGATTCTATTATTTGAACCACTCAATCCTTCGCTTGCTCAGGTTTCAATACAAGTACTCGCGCCAAAAAGCAACTTTGCAGCCTAGCATAACAAATAACTAATTTTTATTTATTACCTTTCTGGAGAACTTACAGCTAAAGAACAGTTTGATTCATACATAAATTGATGGTCAGATGCTGACAAAAAGTTCCAACAAACAATCCACCATTTTACCCTATTTCAGATTGCATCCCGTATAATTTTACTCTTGATTCTATTTCCAGAATCCAAAACGCAGCGAAAGGACAAAGCCAACTCTCCGTAGTATCAAGCCTGCTTAAGAACGAGGGCGTGCTGTCCTTGTGGAAGGGATTCCTGCCGTACTACGCGCGTCTCGGACCTCACACCGTTCTCACCTTCATTTTCCTCGAACAGATGAACGCTGCCTACTTCAAGTATACGTAACGTGCTACTTGGTGAGTGTTTTATTATCTACTAGAGGACCGCGGCGAACTTCGTAACGCCTTAGAATCTTACGGACACACACTTGGCCGTTTTTATAGCCTATGTTAATCACTGATAATTTAGCATTCTAATGGTGAAAGAATTATTTAGATCGGTCCAGTAGTTTCGGAGCCTATTCATTACAAACAAACAAACAAAAAATCAAATCTTTCCTCTTTATTATATTAGTATAGATCTATAACTGCCTCCGTTGTCTAATGGTTAAGAGCATTGGGCTCTTGACACGGAGGTGGGTTCGATTCCCACGAGGACACCTAGTGATATGTCACTTTGTGCGTTTTTCCCCAGTTGGTTAGGACATTGCAGGCTGAATCACCTGATTGTCTGAAAAGAAAGATGATTCCGTGCTTCGGATGGCACTTTAAGCCGTTGGCTACTGTATCTGGTGGTAGTGATCGTCACATAAAAACCACTTCAGAGGCCGATAGGCGGTTTGAATAAACTCTGACACCATTGCTGCCACACGATAAGAAGAAGATGTACATGGGCATCGACTAACTTCGTGTTCCCGAAGATGACCGACCGAAACTAGGCAGTATTATATAATGATATAGAGCTGCTTTTACGATTATTTCCGATGATTTCCGTTGCCCATTATTTTCCTTGAAGTACTGTACTATACAATACCTACTTTTACGACATTATTTTTTAAGGTGTATTCAAATAATGAAACTAAACAATTTTTTTACCTTAGGAATATTTTTCTATGGGAGGTCCAAAAAATTGTATCCTGCAGTTAATTGCTTACTTAGGTTGTCGCCAGTGAGGCTAAGTGTGAACTTTTTTTTTCAGGTATGAATATTGAAAAATCATAGAGGGATACGATGTTAGTTTAAATGGACTGTCAACGGATAAACATAAAAGTATTTTTAGAGATTTCTGAGGATTATTCACGATTTTGTAGAAAAGATTGTAGGTAAGTACCTACTTTTTTTTAATAGCAGAACAATTGTTAGGTATACGCAATGTATGGAATGAGGCGATTTCCAAGATTGGTATGAAAATATTTATAGATGGCGCTAGTTGTGCTCATAATATTATATCATGGAGTTAAAAATTAACATGACAAAAAATATGTGTATATTCTATTACCTAAAGTAATAAAATATCTCTGATATTTTTACGTTCGTAATCGTACGAGTATTTATTGATTTTTCTCCTTAAGGGGGTTGCAGAGACGTTCACAAGCAACTAGATGGCGCTCGGGAGCATTATTCCTGATTTTATCACATTTTATTTTATATCTCGTAATTGTGATGATTTCAATCAAAATTTTCAATTATGCGGGAACTTGTGTTTATGTTTTACTGATCTAGCTACAAGTTATAGTAATTTTATTGTTCATACGAATTTGATATACATTTTAATTTTAATCAATATCATACAAAACTTTGACGTAGGTATAACATTCGTAGACGGTATTAACAAAAGTAATATTTTATATATGGAAAAATAGTTAAGAAAATCAAGATTACGCATCTCAAATAACATTTGCAATTTATAAAATAATTACGTAGATATAAAATTAAATGTGATTAAATCAGGAATGATGCTCCCAAATCACATTGACAACAAATTTTTGTGACGCCATCTAGTAAGTGCCAAAGAACTATTCCTTTTATTTAAAAGAAAACGCCTCATTAAACATTACATGACCTATAAATGTAAGTACCGAAAAGAAGCCATGAAAAGAATCATACAAGAAGCATACAAATTGATCGTACGATAAACTCACGACCACAACTCTCGGGGTGGTCAGAAACATTGCTACAACCACCAGTTGTTATGCATCAGTTGATCCGAGCATTTTATTTTAAGAGTTAAGTCTTGTTTTTGTTTGTTATTAATATTTTGGACATGACACTCGATCTTGTGCCAAAATATGACAAAAAATTCTTGTTAGTTTATACGTTAGTTTACATGCATTGTTTGTTTATATTATTATTATTTTATGTTGTTCAAATGTAGCACCAGACAGACAAATTATTTTTATTTTTAGTATCTATTTATGCTTTTTTCTATTATTGTTTATTTTATTTCTATTATTTACATTTAAAAAAGTTTTTTTTTATTCTTATTTTTTAGGGACTTATGTAAAAAAAAAAATTAAGTACCTACCTATCTGTTATTAAGTTTTTTTATATTTATTTTGTTACTCCACAAAACAATTTCATTTGTGGTCTGATTTCGTACATCTTTATGAGTCTAATTAAAAATAAGAAAATGGCACAATATAATATTAAAATGGTTGAAGTATGTTAAATCTCATTATTATGCATTTTAAAATGTATTTTAATGTACCTAATTATAAACTGCTATTAGTTAAAGCCTGACCAGAAATATAAAAAACCGGCCAAGTGCGAGTCGGACTCGCGCATGAAGGGTTCCGTTATCTATTAACACTTTCGCTGCTAAGCTCAAAATCATGATCCTCGCGCAGTGCTAAAACTGACGCCCCTCGTAGGTCGCGCTCAGTCGTAACTTAAAATGACCAAAGCGGCTCACCTCGTGGGTCGGCCCGCACAGGCGTAAGGTTTGGGTGACTCGCGCTGTAGGTCTTCAGCACAGGCGAAACTTGACCCCCCTCGTAGGTCATGAGCACAGTCGTAACGGTGAAACGATAAACTGGCTCGTCTAGTGGGTCACCCGCGCAGGCGTAAGGTTATCGGTGACTCGCGCGGTAGGTCATGAGCACTGCCGAAATGCAATTGAACCGGCTCGCTACGTGGGTTCTTCAGCACTTCGGCCCATTTGTCGCCGACCTACGACGTAGGTCGTCAGCAGTGAAAGTGTTAAAACGAGCAAAAACATCACGTTTGTTGTATGGGAGCCCCCTAAATATTCATTTTATTCTGTTTTTTAATATTTGTTATTATACCTAGCTGCAACAGAAATACATCATCTGTGAAAATTTCAACTGTCCACGGTTCATGAGATACAGCCTGGTGACAGACGGACGGACAGCGGAGTCTTAGTAATAGGGTCCCGTTTTACCCTTTGGGTACGGAACCCTAAAAACTTGTTACAAAACCTGTTTAAAACAAAAACTAGTTCCAATGATTTTCCGCATAATTTCGAGGTTTTTTAGTTTTCCGGTCGGGCTTTATAGGCTTTATACTTTTTTCTTCTAAAATGAATCTATGCTTTTATAATTTAGTTCAGAAATCAATGTTACACCATGTGATAAATATAATATTATATTTTTATAAAGCTTTTTATGTAATTCGTGACTAATTAACTAATTATAAACAAAAAACGTGTAAAGTTGTTAGGTAAATATAAATGTTTTGTTTACATTGTTGTTTATTTCTTGGAGCCTATTCACACAAAATAGGTCCCTGAAGGTTAGCTCTATGCTAACCAGCTCATAGACGCACACGTTGAGGCCACAAAATATATACAGGGTGTAAGAAAACACCCTATACAAGGCTTTACAAAAATACAAATAAACATTTAAGGGGGTGGTTTAGACCTCAGATAAATTAACAGGAATGGATGCGATATTAGGCGCGGACCCCTCTGCCAAAGGCATGCGCTCAATGAGCATGCCCGTTATATAAAAATAGTTGACGCGCGTCCCGCGCCAGTCGCCAAGTTGTATATAAATCTCTCCCCCTCACCCCCGCAAAATTGACAGACTTTTTTGCGTAGAAATGAGAGATCATTTTCAATCCATTCCTGTTAATTTATCTGAGGTTTAGACCATCAAACTGAACAACTTTCACTATGGGACCAATATTGAAATCGCGAAAATGATGTTCCATACTCTACAAATCGACTAGAGCTAGGGGATATCAGATTTTTTTTTCGCGATTTCGATGTTATAGAGAAAGTTGTTCAGTTTGACGGTCTGAACAAGTGCAACAACTTCATTTTACTTAAGAGTTTTAAATATTTATTTTTACTTATGAAACACCTTGTACTTAGTGCTTCAGACCATCAAACTGAACAACTATTACTTTTACTTACTATAACTTCGAAATCGCGAAAAAAAAAATAGCTATCCCATGCTATGACTCAAATGTATGGGACAGCTGTTTTCTTAGTCTCCATAGTGAAAGTTGTTCAGTTTGATGGGCTGAAGCACCCCCTTAAGTATTACTAGGGTGTTTTTTTACACTCTGTATAAGCAGTTCTGAAGCCGTATCATGCTACATGTGATACGGCTCTCGTTCGTTCGCGCGCAAATAGAAAGAGAGCGAAGGTGTGATAGCGCTGTATCACGGTGGCATGCTACCCACATAACATATAAAGAGAGGTTAGAAAGGCGATGTGGGCGGGGCAGGCGCGCCAAGGATATGAGCAACGCTCTTATCTTTTCTATGGCGCGGCGTGGTGCGAGCGAGATTATGGTCCTACGATCTCAGCAAAGCGTAGAAAGAGAATTTTCGTCTATGATGCTAATGTAACGTCATCCTTACTTCTAGAAAAAAGAGGATGAATCAAGAAGTTTATGAGTTTAATTACTTAATAGAAAAGTTTTTAATCGAAGTCTTTGAGGACGTGTCAAGATGTGTAATCCAAGAAGTTTGGAATCCTCGTGTAATCCAATCAAATCGTGCTACGAATTGGCTACGAATCAGATACAAAGAGAATTTAAACGCACGCTCAATCAAATGCATAGATAAGCTAAATGTACTCTTTGAATCAAATCAATCAATCACAATTCGTCAGATCAAACCATAGACGAAAAATTTTTCGCTTACGCTACTTGCCTTCTCTTTCTACGGATCAAACACTTTTTCAATCAATTTTCGAATCAATCACTCAACGCATCCAAAATAATATGATTCAAATATTTATTTCTTAAAAGTGTGTGTAATATATGACAGAAAATAAATTTATTATGTATTTAAAGCTAACAGGATAAAACATAAAAACACAATGGTGGGCAATATCCACCCCCACCATGAACCGCCGGAACACTTTTCGAAATCATTCCGCATTTTTTCTGGTGGCATTGCTGGGTAAGTAACTAAGTATATCGCTTTATCACATTAGCTGTTATCCCGCGACAATTTTATGAGTTCAGCAATAGATTTGTTAAAAACCATTTTCTTTATTGTATTGCTTAGAAGGAGTCGAGGCGGAGTCGAGTCGGCGTCGAGTCGCGGGCGCGCCTTGGCGACTTTGACATACGGTCGATAATTGTATACCAAGGATGGAAGGAAGAGGCACGTCGCTCGGTTTGGTATGATAAACAATTACCGACCGTATGTCAAGGTAGCAAAGGAGCGCGCCCGCGCCTCGACGCCGCCTCGACTTCTGTAGGCTGACAATAGACGTCAGACATTCCCAAGGAAACTACTCTCGACATTCCATCCGATTTTCTGATCCAATAGCACTAGGGAAGGAATATGTACCTAATCATGTGCCAATAGTATATTATAGAACTATATAGGGTCCAACTTAATATGCTGACACTTTTTTAAGGGGATGATCAGACCATCAAACTGAACAACTTTTTCTATGGGACCGACATCGAAATCACGAAAAAAAAATCAGCTGTCCCATACATTTGGCTCGAGCAGGTTTGCAGTTTTGTATGGAGCGGCAGATTTTTTTTTCGTGATTTCGATGTTGGTCCCATAGAGAAAGTTGTTCAATTTGATGTTCTGATCATCCTCTTAAAAAAGTGTCAGCATATTAAGAAGGACCCTGTATACCATTACCTATACAGGGCGTAAGTGACAGTCTAGCAAATACTGAAACGGTGAACTCAGACCATCAAACTGAACAACTTTCACTATGGAGCCTACCTCAGGAAACGCGAAAAAAAAATTAGCTGTCCCATACAAAACTGGTGTACCTACCCGACTCAAATGTATGGGACAGCTGTTTTTTTTTTCGCGTTTCCTGAGATAGGCTCCATAGTGAAAGTTGTTCAGTTTAATGGTCTGAGTTCACCGTGTCAGTATTTGTTTGGGTGTCACTTACACCCTGTATAAGTTTCTAACCCTTCCATCAAGAAGGAGAGGGATGGAAGCATCAGACAGTAGTATAATGTATAGTATACATTATCGAATCAGAAAATCTGATGGATAATCGCATGTGTATTGCCAGGCTTGAAAGGAGTCCTATTAGTCCTAGTACACTGACATATACTCTAGCGATAGACAAGCTCGTTCAAACAAACAACATGTCACACAAAACAATACAAAATGACACATTGCGTTCTGTCATTGCCATAGTGACGAAGTGAACTTGGGAACATCAATCAGGAGCGGGCACCGCATTCAAGTGGAACATGTTGCTTCTATGAAAGGGCCGGTCTACCGCTAGAGTGTATGTCAGTGTCCTAGTATAATATTTGTTTATCTACCTTCCAGAATGATAGCCACAACGTTAGTCCACCCCCTCGACCTCCTGAAGGTCCGCATCCAGGTGGACCCTAAGATGTACACGACCAGGACCATGGCACGCAAGGTCGTCCGCTATGAGGGCGCCCGCGCGTTGTACAACGGGTTGACTGCCGGCCTGATGCGGCAGGCCACTTATACCACCACTAGGCTCGCAGTGTTTGCTTGGCTTTATGATAATTATAAAAAGTAAGGGTAAATCTATACTTATAAAAGAGTTCCGTGACTGACCTATGAATAAGAATGTATAGAAGTGTAAATGAAGCTCAAAAAGTGGCACCAAAAAAAGTATACTAAATTTGTTCTAAATTTGTTCTAAACTGTACAGTCAGCAGCAATAAGTTATACAAGGTGTTTCATAAGTAAAAATAAATATTGAAAACTCTTAAGGGGGTTGTTCAGACCGTCAAACTGAACAACTTTCTCCATGGGACCAACATCGAAATAGCGAAAAAAAATCTGATATCCCTTACATAATTATTTTAGCTCTAGACTATTTGTAGAGTATGGAACATCATTTATTTTTTCGCTATTTCGATATTGGTCCCATAGTGAAAGTTGTTCAGTTTGATGGTCTAAAAAACCACCCCCTTAAATGTTTATTTGTATTTTTGTAACACCTTTTATACACTTTAGTACTTTGACGTAGAACAAAAGTGTATACCTACAACTTATTGCTGCTGACTGTACCTAGCCGCCAAAACTCATACAACATGTAATTGTAATTATTTCGATTTTGTTTTGAGTTACCTACTCTTCTATAGTTATTCTTATTCGTAGTGACTGACTGACTGTGTGTTGTGACCATAGAGAAATTACACGCTCCCCTTGGTAGAGATGGTGTAACAAAGTTGCACTGTAGCCACCAATTGTGCACTAGTTTGTACTGCGACCATAGAGAAATGACACGCTCCCCTAAGCTTTTTGTCTCCCCTCGCCCGTCCCTCACCCCCTTTGTCGGCGACATAATTTTCTATAGAAACAAGCCGATATGCCATCTCCTCTTACTCCATGGTTGTGACTGACAGAAGATAGAAACATTTGGAATATACAGAATGTACGGCGACTCTACCCATCAATTCATATTCATCATTCATCATCAATATTTGTTCAGTTTGATGGGTAGAGTACGTGGTTTAAAGGTTAATGATACTTTTCCTTACACACTGAAAGGTTATTTCAAGTTAGTTGGTGAAACTGAGCCAGGGCACTTGATTATGATAACAGATTGCATTATCTATGTTTATAATTGGTATTGATGATTAACAAAATTATTGCTATCGTACGAAAGGCTGCAGTGCGCGGGGCGCGGGCGGACATTGACCTGTAATCATATGACCGGACGGCGGGTCATTATCACGCAATTGTACGGACAGCATCAGCACAGATTATATAATACTATACAGTACAGATGCCCAACGTCAAACAATGGAACGCGACTGCCGTAACGCGGGCAGTCTTCGGGCAAAGTAAATTGCTTGATTTTCCGAGACTCATGAGATTTTTTTGTAGTCAGATCATGTATTTTTAGTAACAATTTACACTTTTACGTAAACATTAATTACAAATCGATACCATAACGCCATATATTGCCATTTTGTTAACAAAAATTTCATTTGTATGGGATGGGACACCATGGCATCAGAGAAATCGGACCCCCCTGCGCTTATACAGATTAAAATAGAGGGGTCAGGTTTCTCTGATGCTGACTGTACTTAGTAACCAAATGCGATTGTTAAGTTTCGCTAACTAATTCGATTTAACCCTATCAGTTTTAAGAAAATCTGTGACTTAATATATTCATCCCTATGCTCCTCTTTCTTCACCAGAAACTACACTAAAACGCCAGCAACTCGCGACAAAGTAACAATAGGTATCTACGCTGGCCTGTTAGGTGCTCTAGCGGGGAATCCCTCCGAAGTAGCCCTGGTAAGGATGATGGCTGCCAACACTGCCGCGGCGCCGCAACCTTGCTGCTATTGTCATTTCCCGTACTGCTATTATACGTACCAGTATTGTGAACCTGAAACTGCTAAAAAGCCTTATAAAGGAGTTTTTGATGCTTTTAAAAGGTAAAAAATAAATTTTAAATTTTTTAAACTTGCTAACTATTACCAGAGCATAACTATATTCATTCTTACAGTATGGCAACGCTCGTAATACGCCGCGCCCCGCCGCCGCGCCGGTACTTAGGTACTTAGTCATGCGCAGTCTTCAGTCGATCCCAAAATCTTCATACAGATCTTGGGAAAATCCGCGCCGCCCTATTCCCCGGAAGCCCCCCTCCGTTGCTCTGCGCAAGTACATCCGTTGCCGTACTGTGAGGACTAATATAGTTATGCTGTGCTATTACATTAAACGGTAGACCAAAAACGAGGCAAGCCTGATACGCGAGGACTACGATTGGGTATCCTAAACAATAAACAAAGTAAAATGTATTTTACAATTCAAACAAATTGAAACGTGTGGGGTGTATGGCTTGTGTAGGGAGGGTTTGTGTAGGCGTGTGTGTGCGTATGTATTTGCCTTGTATGTTAAGCTATATCCTTAATTAAGTCTCCAGTTTCATAGTAAGTCAAAGTCTGCAGACAGATCTTAATCTCTAACTTTTCTTAGTTTGGTTGGTACTTACTTACATAAAATTTTATCTCCGATTTTTTTTTCTCAAGTCTGCAAATAATAATTGTCCGTATGTACAGAATAATGTCAGAGGAAGGCGCAAGAGCGTTATGGCGAGGCGGGACGCTGACTCTAGCCCGCTCAATCTTCGTCAGCGCCATACAAATTGGAACATACTTACGAGTAAGTACCTACCTAAGCACAAATATCAAGTTTATGGGGTGTATTTGGTAATGCGCCCTCCGTGCTCTGCTCTTGCTATGCTCTGTCGTGCCTCTAGCTATACTGAATTGTTTGGGCAACATTTTCCTCACCATGTGCGACCCCCTTGAACCTGCCGCACACTTGGCACTTGCCCATTTTGCCCTTGGAAGAATATGCCCCTGGCTGTTTTAAAATTCTACTGTTGATTAATGTTGTCTCCATGTTCTTTCAGGTGCGAGACGCTTTAGCGAATAATAACATAAGCAAGGGTTATATGCTGCATCTGTATACTTCACTTATCTCCAGTTTCCTTACAACTTTGTTCACACTGCCCATCGATCTCATCAAAACTAAGTAAGTTACGGTGCGCGCGAGTTGATGGCCTTGAGGCATTGAGGCGAGTAAATACAGGGTGAAATATTAAGGGGATATTTGCGCGCTCCATACAAACGAAGTCTGGTTACATTTTCAATACCTACTAACCAATTAAATTCAATGAATTTTTCTAGAAATAATCTAGACACTAATCTCTATGCTTGTATGGTATCCGATTTTCGTTAAAATGTATTGTTTTAAAGTTACAGTGCCTCAAAGATTTCCATACAAATCTTAAATGAATCCTAGCATTGAAACTGTATATATTTTATCGAAAATCGGACAACATACGAGATATTTGTTTATAGATTGTAGTTGTACACGCCAGATACCACCATAAAATAGGGAAGCCACGTGGCCACCTAACCCGCGCGCCGAACGAAACATCCGCCCGTAAACCCTCTTGCCACGATTTTGATAATATGTAAACATTTTTAGGTACCAAGTGGAAAGTCAGAATTCAAAAGTGACTCAACAAAAAATATTAGTGAACATATTGAAGTGCAAGGGTCCGCTATATCTTTGGAAAGGGTTCGTCCCGTATTTTGTACGTATGACCATCCACACCTTTGTCACAATCATAATTTTAAACAATCTCGGTTTACTTTACCATGGAGACGCTGAAGAGGTGAGAAGGAACTATGTTAGTTTAAATGGACTGTCAACGGATAAACATTGAAGTATTTTTTAGAGATTTCTGAGGATTATTCACGATTTTGTAGAAAAGATTGTAGGTACCTACTTTTTTTAATAGTAGAACAATTGTTAGGTATACGCAATGTATGGAATGAGGCGATTTCCAAGATTGGTATGAAAATATTTATAGATGGCGCTAGTTGTGCTCATAATATTATATCATGCAGTTAAAAATTAACATGACAAAAAATATGTGTATATTCTATTACCTATAGTAATAAAATATCTCTGATATTTTTACGTTCGTAGTCGTACGAGTATTTATTGATTTTTCTCCCTAAAGATAGAAAATCGAGAGAAATACTAACTCAGTTGACATTGACATTAAATGATTGACAACAAACTTTTTTTGACGCCATCTAGTAAGTGCCAAAGAACTATTCCTTTTATTTAAAAGAAAACGCCTCATTAAACAAAACATGACCTGTAAATGTACCGAAAAGAAGCCGTGAAAAGAATCATACAAAAAGCATACAAATTGATCGTACGATAAACTCACGACCACAACTCTCGGGGTGATCCAGAAACATTGCTACAACCACCATTTGTTATGCATCAGTTGATCCGAGCATTTTATTTTAAGAGTTAAGTCTTGTTTTTGTTTGTTATTAATATTTTGGACATGACACTCGATCTTGTGCCAAAATATGACAAAAAATTCTTGTTAGTTTATACGTTAGTTTACATGCATTGTTTGTTTATATTATTATTATTTTATGTTGTACAAATGTAGCACCAGACAGACAAATTATTTTTATTTTTAGTATCTACTTATGCTTTTTTCTATTATTGTTTATTTAATTTCTATTATTTACATTTAAAAAAGTTTTTTTTTATTCTTATTTTTTAGGGACTTTTGTAAAAAAAAAATTTAAGTACCTATCTTGTATTAAGTTTTTTTATATTTATTTTGTTACTCCACAAAATAATTTCATTTGTGGTCAGATTTCGTAAATCTTTATGAGTCTAATTAAAAATAAGAAAATGGCACAATATAATATTAAAATGGTTGAAATATATTATGTTGAAATCTCATTATTATGCATTTTAAAATGTATTTTAATGTACCTAATTATAAACTGCTATTAGTTAAAGCCTGACCAGAAATATAAAAAACCTGCCAAGTGCGAGTCGGACTCGCGCATGAAGGGTTCCGTACCATTATCTATTAAAACGAGCAAAAAAATCACGTTTGTGGTATGCGAGCCCCCTTAAATATTCATTTTATTCTGTTTTTTAATATTTGTTGTTATAGCGGCAACAGAAATACATCATCTGTGAAAATTTCAACTGTCCACGGTTCATGAGATACAGCCTGGTGACAGACGGACGGACAGCGGAGTTTTAGTAATAGGGTCCCGTTTTACCCTTTGGGTACGGAACCCTAAAAACTTGTTACAAAACCTGTTTAAAACAAAAACTAGTTCCAATGATTTTCCGCATAATTTCGAGGTTTTTTATTTTTCCGGTCGGGCTTTATAGGCTTTATACTTTTTTCTTCTAAAATGAATCTATGCTTTTATAATTTAGTTCAGAAATCAATGTTACACCATGTGATAAATATAATATTATATTTTTATAAAGCTTTTTATGTAATTCGTGACTAATTAACTAATTATAAACAAAAAACATGCAAAGTTGTTAGGTTAATAAAAATGTTTTGTTTACATTGTTGTTTATTTCTTGGAGCCTATTCACACAAAATAGGTCCCTGAAGGTTAGCTCTATGCTAACCAGCTCATAGACGCACACGTTGAGGCCACAAAATATATACAGGGTGTAAGAAAACACCCTATACAAGGCTTTACAAAAATACAAATAAACATTTAAGGGGGTGGTTTAGACCATCAAACTGAACAACTTTCACTATGGGACCAATATTGAAATCGCGAAAATGATGTTCCATACTCTACAAATCGACTAGAGCTAGGGGATATCAGATTTTTTTTTCGCGATTTCGATGTTATAGAGAAAGTTGTTCAGTTTGACGGTCTGAACAAGTGCAACAACTTCATTTTACTTAAGAGTTTTAAATATTTATTTTTACTTATGAAACACCTTGTACTTAGTGCTTCAGACCATCAAACTGAACAACTATTACTTTTACTTACTATAACTTCGAAATCGCGAAAAAAAATCAGCTATCCCATACTATGACTCAAATGTATGGGACAGCTGTTTTCTTAGTCTCCATAGTGAAAGTTGTTCAGTTTGATGGGCTGAAGCACCCCCTTAAGTATTACTAGGGTGTTTTTTTACACTCTGTATAAGCAGTTCTGAAGCCGTATCATGCTACATGTGATACGCCTCTCGTTCGTTCGCGCGCAAATAGAAAGAGAGCGAAGGTGTGATAGCGCTGTATCACGGTGGCATGCTACCCACATAACATATAAAGAGAGGTTAGAAAGGCGATGTGGGCGGGGCAAGCGCGCCAAGGATATGAGCAACGCTCTTATCTTTTCTATGGCGCGGCGTGGTGCGAGCGAGATTATGGTCCTACGATCTCAGCAAAGCGTAGAAAGAGAAGGCACTAGAAGGAAGCACGTGTCTTGTCATATCACTCAGTAAGAGATGCACATAGCAAATTCGCTCTAGTTAAAAAAGGAGACCGCTACTTATTGCTGTCCTTATCGACGTATCCACTTTTTTGTACTTCGGCCATCTGACTCCAAAATGTCACTTCATATAAATTGTATGGGACAACCATAGAGAAATTACATGCTCCCCTTGGTAGAGATGGTGTAACAAAGTGTGCACAGTAACCACCAATTGTGCACTAGTTTGTACTGCGACCATAGAGAAATGACACGCTCCCCTAAGCTTTTTGTCTCCCCTCGCCCGTCCCTCACCCCCTTTGTCGGCGACATAATTTTCTATAGAAACAAGCCGATATGCCATCTCCTCTTACTCCATGGGGACAACAAATTTTTGGGGACAACCACCTGACTCCAAGATGTCACTTCATATAATTCGCTATCTCATACCCGGTTACACTGATATTCGGTCTACTAGCGTAAGCGAAAATTTTTTCGTCTATGATGCTAATGTAACGTCATCCTTACTTCTAGAAAAAAGAGGATGAATCAAGAAGTTTATGAGTTTAATTCAAATACTTGGCCTATGGTTTAATTAATAGAAAAGTTTTTAATCGAAGTCTTTGAGGACGTGTCAAGATGTGTAATCCAAGAAGTTTGGAATCCTCGTGTAATCCAATCAAATCGTGCTACGAATCAGATACAAAGAGAATTTAAACGCACGCTTAATCAAATGCATAGATAAGCTAAATGTACTCTTTGGATCAAATCAATCAATCACAATTCGTCAGATCAAACACTTTTTCAATCAATTTTCGAATCAATCACTCAACGCATCCAAAATAATATGATTCAAATATTTATTTCTTAAAAGTGTGTGTAATATATGACAGAAAATAAATTTATTATGTATTTAAAGTTAACAGGATAAAACATAAAAACACAATGGTGGGCAATATCCACCCCCACCATGAACCGCCGGAACACTTTTCGAAATCATTCCGCATTTTTTCTGGTGGCATTGCTGGGTAAGTAACTAAGTATATCGCTTTATCACATTAGCTGTTATCCCGCGACAATTTTATGAGTTCAGCAATAGATTTGTTAAAAACCATTTTCTTTATTGTATTGCTTAGAAGGAGTCGAGGCGGAGTCGAGTCGGCGTCGAGTCGCGGGCGCGCCTTGGCGACTTTGACATACGGTCGATAATTGTATACCAAGGATGGAAGGAAGAGGCACGTCGCTCGGTTTGGTATGATAAACAATTACCGACCGTATGTCAAGGTAGCAAAGGAGCGCGCCCGCGCCTCGACGCCGCCTCGACTCCTTCTGTAGGCTGACAATAGACGTCAGACATTCCCAAGGAAACTACTCTCGACATTCCATCCGATTTTCTGATCCAATAGCACTAGGGAAGGAATATGTACCTAATCATGTGCCAATAGTATATTATAGAACTATATACCATTACCTATACATGGCGTAAGTGACAGTCTAGCAAATACTGAAACGGTGACATTTGAGTACCATACATTTGAGTCGGGTAGGTACACCAGTTTTGTATGGGACAGCAAATTTCAGGCTCCATAGTGAAAGTTGTTCAGTTTGATGGTCTGAGTTCACCGTGTCAGTATTTGCTTGGCTGTCACTTACACCCTTTATAAGTCCCTATCCCCCCCCCCCCCCATCAAGAAGGAGAGGTATGGAAGCATCAGACAATAGTATAAAAAAATCTGATGGAAAATCGCATGTGTATTGCCAGGCTTAAAAGGAGTCCTATTAGTCCTAGTTTAATATATTTTCTTCCAAAACACGTTTATCTACCTTCCAGAATGATAGCCACAACGTTAGTCCATCCCCTCGACCTCCTGAAGGTCCGCATCCAGGTGGACCCTAAGATGTACACGACCAGGACCATGGCACGCAAGGTCGTCCGCTATGAGGGCGCCCGCGCGTTGTACAACGGGTTGACTGCCGGCCTGATGCGGCAGGCCACTTATACCACCACTAGGCTCGCAGTGTTTGCTTGGCTTTATGATAATTATAAAAAGTAAGGGTAAATCTATACTTATAAAAGAGATCCGTGACTGACCTACGAATAAGAATGTATAGAAGTGTAAATGAAGCTCAAAAAGAGGCACCCAAAAAAGTGTACCGTGTTCTAAATTTGTTCTTTAAAACTGTACAGTCAGCAGCAATAAGTTATACAAGGTGTTTCATAAGTAAAAATAAATATTGAAAACTCTTAAGGGGGACTCTTGTTCAGGCCGTCAAACTGAACGGAACTTCTCTATGGGACCAACATCGAAATAGCGAAAAAAAAAACTGATATCCCTTACATATTTTAGCTCTAGTCGATTTGTAGAGTATGGAACATCATTTATTTTTTCGCTATTTCGATATTGGTCCCATAGTGAAAGTTGTTCAGTTTGATGGTCTAAACCACCCCCTTAAATGTTTATTTGCATTTTTGTAACACCTTGTATACACTTTAGTACTTTGACGTAGAACAAAAGTGTATACCTACAACGAATTGCTGCCGACTGTACCTAGCCGCCAAAACTCATATACAACAGTCATGTCATTTTTCAGTGGGTGCCAAAAATTATTTCGATTTTGTTTAGAGTTACTTACCTACTTTTCTATAGTTATTCTTATTCGTAGTGACTGACTGATTGTGTATTGTGACTGACAGAAGATAGAAACATTTGGAATATACAGAATGTACGGCGACTCTACCCATCAGACTGAACAACTTTTACTATGGAAGCAAACCTGTCAGGACAAAAAAAACCGGCTGTTCCATACGTTTGAGTCGAGTAGGCATTGCAGTTTAGTATGGAACAGTCGTTTTTTTCTGACAGATTTGCTCCCATAGTAAAAGTTGTTCAGTTTGATGGGTAGAGTATGTGGTTTAAAGGTTAATTATACTTTTCCTTAATTAACAAAATTATTGCTATCGTACGTAAGGCTGCAGTGCGCTGGGCGCGGGCGGACATTGACCTGTAATCATATGACCGGACGGCGGGTCATTATCACGCAATTGTACTTAGTAACCAAATGCGTTTGTTAAGTTTCGCTAACTAATTCGATTTAACCTTATCAGTTTCAAGAAAATCTGTGGCAGGATATTCATCCGAATGCTCCTCTTTCTTCACCAGAAACTACAATAAAACGCCAGCAACTCGCGACAAAGTAACAATAGGTATCTACGCTGGCCTGTTAGGTGCTCTAGCGGGGAATCCCTCCGAAGTAGCCCTGGTCAGGATGATGGCTGCCAACACTGCCGCGGCGCCGCAACCTTGCTGCTATTGTCATTTCCCGTACTGCTATTATACGTACCAGTATTGTGAACCTGAAACTGCTAAGAAGCCTTATAAAGGAGTTTTTGATGCTTTTAAAAGGTAAGTAAGATAAATGTTTATTTTTTTAAACTTTAGCTTAAAACTAGTCATTTTATAGACCAAAAACGAGGCAAGCCTGATACGCGAGGTCTACGATTGGGTATCCTTAACAATCAACAAAGTAAAATACATTTTACAATTCAAACAAAGTGAAAGGGTGTGGGGGGGTTTGTGTAGGCGTGTTTGTGTGTACCTATGTATTTGCCTTGTATGTTAAGCTATATCCTTGATTAAGTCTTCAGTTTCATCGTAAGTCAAAGTCTGCAGACAGATCTTAAGGCCCGGTTATTCGAGTGCAAGCGTCTCTTTCTTACAAGCATAAATTTGCAATTAGCCATCCCGCTTCAATTGAAGGCAGGTCCGCAAAAAAACGTGTTTTTCATCAATATCTTTTCTCTCTGGTGGTGGGGGAAAAAACTAGCCTGAGAATAATTTAGACAATGTCATTTCCTATTTTTCAGTGTATGTTTTTTATTTGTAGTGTTAATAATCTTTAAGTAAAACTTGAAAAATAGTAATAAACTACCTATCTTTGCATGCTTTTATGATCGAGAGAAGTAATAACTATCGTGTTTTGAGCCACAGAATAATCGAGAACAGTTCATGAACAACAGCATATATTTTTTCTGGATTAAAACAACGACTATTTCATGCCTTAAAACTCAACCAAAAACAGGTGATTTGGAAGATCCTGCCCTTAAGAGAATTTTATTCCGAGAGCGAAAATGCGCGCTGCATACAAACGTACTATGGTGATATTTTCAATACTAACCAATTAAAGACAATGAAATTTTGCAGAAACAATCTAGAAACAAATTTCTATGATTCTATCGAGTCAGATTTTCGTTAAAATATACAGTTTCAATGCTAGGATTAATTTAAGATTTGTATGGAAATCTTTGAGGCACTGTAACTTGAAAACTATACATTTTATCGAAAATCTGACCATGCAAGCATAGAAATTTGTTTTTAAATTTTTTCTGCAAAATTTCATTGACTTTAATTGGTTAGTATTGAAAATATCACCATAGTACGTTTGTATGGAGCGCGCTCCGAATAATATATCCTTAATCTCTAACTTTTCTTAGTATGGTACTTACCTAAAATTTTCTCTCCGAATTTTTTTTCCAAAGTCTGCAAATAATAATTGTCCGTATGTACAGAATAATGTCAGAGGAAGGCGCAAGAGCGTTATGGCGAGGCGGGACGCTGACTCTAGCCCGCTCAATCTTCGTCAGCGCCATACAAATTGGAACATACTTACGAGTAAGTACTAAAAGAACACCGCGATTTACTCCAGCATGTCCTATAGCGGGAAAGGGATGCGCACGGCCACAAAGGAGACGGGTACAGAAGGCCGTTCCAGGCAATCGTTTCCACCGCTAACGATACGAAAATGTAATGGGACTGTAAATCCAAGTACGAATACCTGAAATAGTTGAGCGAAGCCGCTTCAGCCGCTGACTCCTCCTCGCGCATTGTCCCGCTAAGGCAGGCTACTGGTGTTAGACCGACTTGATCCGAGATCGCCGTGTGTGTGCGTGCGCCTGTTTCACTCGTTTGTATGAAGTCAACCTTCTGTAGGTAGGTACTTATTTCTTTTGTAGCCCGCGGCGTTTAAAGGCAGTCGGATTTGCTACCTTGCCTGATAAAAACGACTCCTTTGAGACCTTTGAGTTAATGCTGTTATCAGGAATGAAATTAAAAATATTGCACCAATATTTTTTCACAATATTTCTGGGTTGTGGCCAGAAACCGTCATTATTATATCAGCCGTCGGTGTCCCATTGTTGGGCAAAGGCCTCCCTCCGTTCTCTCCATGCATCCCTGTTTTGCGCTTCGTTGGGCCAGTTCTTAAAGAAGCTATCGATTTCGTCCCGCCACCTTCTCCTAGGTCTGCCTCGACGCCGATTTTGTACTGGGAGCCAGTTGGTAGTGATTTTGGCCCATAAGTCATCAGGCATGCGGCAGACATGTCCAGCCCAGTCCCACTTCAGATTGGCAGCGGTGGTGGCGACGTCTGTCACTTTGGTTCTGGCGCGAATGACCTCATTTCTGACCCGGTCGATCAGTTTTAAGCCAAGGATGCTGCGCTCCATAGCCCTTTGACAAACCTTGAGGCTCGACTTCTGATCCTTTGTCAAAGACCACGTTTGAGCACCGTAGGTGAGAATGGGAAGAATGCACATGTTCATGAGCTTGCGTTTGAGTGGCAATGGGATATCTCCTTCCAGAAACCGTCAGTCAGAGTAAAATCAAGTTTATGGGGTGTATTTGGTGAAGCACCCTACGTGCTCTGCTCTGTTCTGCCTCTAGCTGGGGTTTCTATTCTACTCGTCGACCATGTCCCAACAGCCGACCAAAATGTATAAAATTCGATTTTTTTATTTTATATGGTGCATGTACTAATTAATGCTTTTTGTTAAACACATTGATGTATATATGAGTGATCAGAGTAAAGCCCAAATAATCTTAAAAAACACCTAAATACATAAGCATAAGCATATGCTCACGACTATATTCCCCGAGGGGGTAGTCAGAGATATTCTGAAACCTCGGAACATCCACGTTTCACCAGTAGTACCGAAACTCTGTCCGGTGTGACGGGGGGTGAGCCCGTCGCCACTTATAATGGACGTGGGTACAATACACGCCTCGAAATTGAAGCATGCAGGTTTCCTCACGATGTTTTCCTTCACCGAAAAGCCAGTGGTGTAACAAATCGTACATAAATTCCGAAAAACTCATTGGTACGAGTCGGCTTGGACGGGGATCGAACCATCGCCTTCTGCACAGCAGGCAAGGTTACTCGCCACTGAACCACCACGGCACTTATACATAGTTGATAGACCTAAATATATAGTTGGTAAATTATTAAGTGATCATCATAATTACATTTAAAAGTTTAAAATCTCTTAACTGGTCCACGAGTGGAACATTAACCCTATACTAAATTGTTTGGCGAACATTTTCCTCACCATATGCATGGCCCTACTACGGGCCGACCCATGGCACTTGTCCATTTTGCCCTTGGGAGAATGAATATAGCTGTTTTAAAATTCTACTGTTGATTAATGTTGTCTTCTTGTTCTTTCAGGTGCGAGACGCTCTAGCGAATAATAACATAAGCAAGGGTTATATGCTGCATCTGTATACTTCACTGATCTCCAGTTTCCTTACAACTTTGTTCACACTGCCCATCGATCTCATCAAAACTAAGTAAGTTACGGTGCGCGCGAGTTGATGGCCTTGAGGCATTGAGGCGAGTAAATACAGGGTGAAATATTAAGGGGATATTGATATTGGCCCGCTCCATACAAACGAAGTCTGGTTACATTTTCAATACCTACTAACCAATAAATGTCAATGATTTTTTCTGGACACTAATCTCTATGCTTGTATGGTAGGTATCAGACTATCGTTAAAATGTATTGTTTTAAAGTTACAGTACCTCAAAGATTTCCATACAAATTTTAAATGAATCCTAGCATTGAAACTATATATTTTATCGAAAATCGGACAACATACAAGAGATTTGTTTATAGATTGTAGTATACGCCAGATACCACCATAAAATAGGGAAGCCACATGGCCACCTAACCCGCGCGCCGAACGAAACACATCCGCCCGTGAACCCTCTCGCCACGCTTTTGATAATCTGTATACATTTATAGGTACCAAGTGGAAAGTCAGAATTCAAAAGTGACTCAACAAAAAATATTAGTGAACGTATTGAAGTGCAAGGGTCCGCTATATCTTTGGAAAGGGTTTGTCCCTTATTTTGTACGTATGACCATCCACACCTTTGTCACAATCATAATTTTAAACAATCTCGGTTTACTTTACCATGGAGACGCTGAAGAGGTGAGAAGGAAAGCTGATTTAAAATGGTGGGAAAAATTGTGGCAAAGACTGTTTCCAAGATAACAAAAAGTACTTAGCTTAAATCAAGCACGTATCCATGGGGGGAGGGGGATAGGTGGAATTTATCCTCCCCTCCTCCCCCCCCCAGGAAAATTTGTATGGAACAGTGATTACAACTCGAATTTTTTCATAGTTTTTCAATGAAAATCAGATAGAAATTGTATTTTCAAGGGTGGTTCAGACTATCAAATTGAACAACTTTTGCTATGGGAGCAAACCTGTCAGAACAAAAAAAATCTGCTGACTTAGGTATACATTTGAGTCGAGTACGCGCTGCAGTTTAGTTTTGCGCTGACCCGTTTGCTCCCATAGTAAAAGTTGTTCAGTTTGATGGGTCGAATATGTGGTTTAAAGGTTTTCTTTACACCCTGTAGAAATACGTTTTGCATAAATCTATTTAGTCGTTTTCAATCAACAGCGGTTGAAAGTTAACTCTGAATTGTGGCATTATTGGCACTTTTTTGATTTTGTATGAATTGAGATTGTAATATTATTGTTATTTTTCTTGTCGAAGTTGTTTTGAATTTTTTAGAGATTTGAAATATGTTTAAGTAATTAAAATTGTTGATATTTCTTACGATTATGTTTTACTTATGATACATACAGATAGTGCCTTTTAAGCTAGAACGATTTAACCATCGTTCTAGCTTTTAAGTAATTAACTACGTAGGTACCCCATCCACTCAGACTCAATTCACGTTCAAAAGACGTCGTTGAATCTCTCTTAGTTTAGGATTGTTATTCTAAATTTTACCTACAATAAAAGGTTTGCATTCGTAACACAGTTTCAGTAGAAACTCATGTATCAGTCGTTTTGAATCGGATTAAGTACATTAGATAGTCATGAACACTAGCCTTACATCGGGCAATGAACAGAATCCAGGATAGGAGACAAACAACTTTACAAGCTATTTTAAAGCGTATAAACTCTTGTTGTAAAGTTAAGTTTACTGTGTCACTGCGGAAAAAAATGTATATTGCTTGTTAATGTAAAATGAACTTAGTTACAACAGGTTACATGCTGAAATTCTATAGTAGTGAATGCCTACAATTTACTAGAAACAAAGCTTGTATATAGATGTACTTAGTCGTGCTCATAGCCGGCCTAATACGGCACTTGTAAGCTTTCAATTAGTTACTATTGACATAGTTCACCGCTAGCCATCGCGAAACAACCAGTTACAGCAATAAATTTAAATACTACACTCATTTAAATAATATTTTACCTTTATGAATCATTTTGTTACTTTGTAGAGTAACAAGTCGTCCATATAAAAAACAAGCTGAAGATAACTTTTCATATTTAATCCGTTTAACTTTAATCAAATTCAATGTGTCAATTCAACTAACTAGTAACCAACGGAAATTAATGAGAAACGCTTTCAAGAAATTCAAACGATTTCTGCTAAAGGGATCTAACAAAATGTTCAATCTATATCAGCATATGAAGAATAATAATGAGGGGAAAGAACAGAAGGAACCAGAGACAACTGGACACGATAGGTTCTACCAGGAGCGTTCAGGCAGATCTAGTTATAGGAAGAAGAAACGCCGTGGAGCCTGCAGAAGAGCCCAGTCGGCAGCCGAACTGAATCCTGAATCTATTGCAGCTGCTAACAGAAGGAATGCATTTCGTATTCGTTCGGTTTCTACGGATCGGGAGGAGAGTGAAGGTAAATTTCTGGAACAATATTTTCAGTTTTAGCATATTTTGCAGTATTAATATTATTACATTATTAGTTGCTAGTGACAATCTATATGAACATGGAAATAATCTCTTTAGAGATAAGCCCGCCCTTTGTACATGTTTCTCATCTTTGTATATTATTATGTCTTTGTGTACAATAAAGTGTTATAATAATAATCAAAAATTGCCTAAATATGCTTCTTTATGAGCTCTATCGAATGCACTACGATGTATCTACTTATTAATTGAAGAGGTAAAATTAAATATTCCAAAGAATTCCAAAGAAATATGAAAAAAATTGTTGGTCTCTGTACAAAACGCCCCATGCCATGTTACGCCCAGGCAACCCTGTACTTTTAGACGTATTTTTATTATATGCTCAGCCTAGTGGTTCTAGGCCTATAGATATACAAAATAGGTCGCACCATTAACATGGTGAACTAAGAGGGGCCTGCCTGTTCCCTACTTCCTACTTCATAGAGTAACCTCTATGAAGTAGGGTTGCCAACAGGCATGCCCTTCTTAGTCTTAGCTTATATATTCCGTGGTCTTAGTTAGTCTGTGGGTCTCTACAGAAATTTTTATAATGTTCCTTAAGCATCTACTGGGTATAACACTCTGAATTCAGAGCC
The DNA here is from genome assembly GCA_963693445.1 of Agonopterix heracliana. Lineage (NCBI taxonomy): Eukaryota > Metazoa > Arthropoda > Insecta > Lepidoptera > Depressariidae > Agonopterix > Agonopterix heracliana. The sequence continues at coordinate 3,158,745 of OY856323.1, read as the reverse complement.
AGATTCCTTTACCCATTCTCTCTTAATTTTTAACAAACAAATAGATTCCGAATTAGGCTCTGAATTTAGAACATCGTAATGGCTGCTTGTCTGATCTTATGCTAGGCTAGTTCTAGTAGTCATCTCTCTTTCTTCCTAGCGTTCTGTTAATTTCTTTTCTTGCTCACGGAAGATGCTGGCAAGCAAGAAGAAGCTGAGGGGTCTTCATTGGCTTGTACCTCAAGTACTTATCTCAATACCTACCTATAAGATTTTATTTTTTATTTTATTTAAGGGCTTTATCAGCTTAATCTGGAAATACAATTCAAGACATTATAGTTATTTTAAACCTTCGAATGGACTTCCATAATAAAGCGATGCCTAAAAACATTTGATTTGCACTAGTTACCTATATTTTAGTGTTGGTTTTCTATGTCGAACGTAGCCTTAACATACCTACTTGTAAGATCAAGAGAATAAAGTAGATTTGGTATACTTGAAGCATATGAATAGATACGACTAGAAGTCAAGCTTCGCAACGGCGCTAGACTCGCGAAAAAAGTTGTAATCCATTGTTTTATGGATCAAAATGGCGTGTTTACGAGTCTAGCGGCGGTCTCCGACGCGGCGTCCCGCTTGTATGAAGCTTCTGATCTGTACGGATATTTAATCATGTGCTTGAAGGGTTCAATTTTAATTAAAAACTTTTTTGAATACTGCTTCTATGTGACCGTCGACTAATACTAATTCAATCTTCTAGAAGAGATCTCGGAGCGTACACCGCTCGTTGCGCAGAAGATCGACTCGTTGGCCAAATTGTTGTTCAACAAATCGTTGATCGGCACCGGCTCCGGCAAATCATCACCTTCGGAACCACCAGCTTCTCCTAAGTGAGTGCCACAGTTTATTTTGTTAAAAGTATTCAATACTTTTGGTAGGTACTTACTGGGTAAGTAGCTAGATGACGTTTTTCGTAATGCTGCGCTGGCTTTACGGGACGAGCTACGAAAGGAACTAACTACGAATGGAACGAGTTGAGAATGGGACAAGATGCGAATGGAACGAGTTGAGAATGTGTGACGAGTTGCCAATGGGACGTCCCTGCTTCCGACCCATATGTCCCACTGCAGGGCACAGGACTACCCTCTCATGGTGTATGGGCGTCAGTCCACCAAGCGTGCCCAATGCGGATTGGTAGACTTCACATACTCATCAGTATTCCTTCTTCAGCGTATGCAGGTTTCGTCACGATGTTTTCCTTCACCGTTTGAGAGCAGTCGGTACATAAAAACTTATAACATAACACGCTCACGCAGCAATGTACTTTAATTTGCATGCTTTCGGTTCCATGATGCATAGAGAGTCTTACCTATGGGATGGCATGGGCATGCATTGCACTACCTAACAAGTTGATTTTACCTCGTGGCAAAGTATTGTTCTCTTTGAACTATCACTCTTAGGCCTCGTTCAAGGAGACACGGGGCGTCAGGCGCCGCGGTGAGCGGAGCGGGCTGCCAGAAACACAAACATACGGCAATGTATAGAGCGTTCACGAAGAAGCGTTTTTGCACGCGTCAAATTGTCATAGATTTATTGACCGCCCAAAACGCGCCGCGCGACGCACCGCCTGTCGCCCCGCGCGTGTCCCTGAACGAGGCCTTATTAGTGAGAAGTGCTTGAGCTCTGGAAACTTGTTTTAATCCGTCATCATCAGCCTCTCTTGTTCCCACTATTCCGGGACATGTTTTCCCTTATGGAGTGGGGTATCTTCTTTCGTCTTTTCGTGTCAATTGTTGTTTCTATATTTTACTGGCCCAGGTATTCGGTGAGCCTGATAGCGTCATCTATATAACTGTATTTAAGAGTGTAAGGGCGTTAATCACGAATCTGAATTTTTCGGCCCACGTACGTTTGCTCACGGAATTGCTTGCTTTTATCTAAAGGCAGAACAGTAAAACCGCTTTTTTTTTGTGTTTTCAGGGTCGGTGACAGATCTATGGAAAGTTCGGCTGCATTAGCAATATGCACAGAATATTTATCACAAACGTCCCGGTATGATCATGTTTTAGGTATTTGAGATGGTACTTATTTATGTTGTGTTTCTCAAAATAGTTTAAAAATAAAACTTTTTCTTTCAGATACGCTTTGATATCGCAACTCTGCGCAATCGGGTCCCGTTCTAGCAAGCACTGGTTCGCGATTCACGACAATTCTATAAAAACGGATAGACTGCTTACTCTGGTAAACAGTTTTCTTTTTCTTTCTAATAGCTTTAATTCTTTGGTATAATTTCTGGAACTATATAAGAAACGAAGGGTTGGTCAGAAGTTCAGAAGAGTTAAGTTCAGTTAAGTAGGGTGTTAGGGTTATCTGTCATTGTGCGCATGATCCCGAACAACATTCCCAAAGGAAAACAAGGGAAATTGTTAAGAAAAACTTCGAACTTTTTATATACACACGTTCTAACTGATTGCATTTAGAATGGAAAGTCCAATATTTTTTTGTGACTTTCCTATAGGTTTCTTAGGGAAAATTATTCTGTATCATGGGTACAGTACAGTCATCCCTTAAATTAATGCAACTGTTTACTCTAACATCCTGTACAGCCCTATTGATGAATAGTAGGTAGGTACATTTAAATGCATGGCATATTAAATAGGGTCCTTCAGACCATCAAACTGAGCAAAGTCAATGGCTCTAGGCTAGAGTCTAGGTACTCGACCCAAATGTACAGAAGCATTTTTTTCTCGATTTCGATGCTGGCTAAAAAGTAAAAATTGTTCAGTTTGATGATCTGAAGAATTTTTTTTTATTTTCAGATGCCGCTAACAAACAAATGCCCCATCGAACAGAGCGATCGCTCCAGGGGCCTGATCATGGAGCTCTTCAGGGCTCTCCACCACCCGTACATCTGTCCGGTCTTAGACCTTGAGATGTGCAACAGCCATGCCCTCGCTGTACTCCCTTTCAACGCTAGGGGCAGCTTGAAGGACCTTATCTATAAGGTAAGAAAGACTGTTTTCGTTATTCGACCAACGTAATTGTAGGTTACAGTAGAGATCATGATCATCTCAGTAGATGGACGTCCACTGCTGGATATAGGAACCAGTCAACCAGTAGAGATAGAAAATATATTTAGAAAAATGGTTTAGATTGCGGAAGGTACACAGGAAGGGGCATGGGCGTACTCTGGAATTTCCTGTACAGAGCGGCCTTTTAAATTTTCTGCATTCGTAGGGAAAAGCTGTAATAGGAGGATCCGTTGAGGAAACATGATCCTTTTCAATTGAACTGCAATCGCAGTGAAACTATTTACCCTATCTAGTTGTTTTATTTGGTGTAACGTAGTTCGCATCAATCAATCCATAATGGCGATATGAGTGATGAGTACATTCTTATAAAAAAAATCTACGGTATAGTTGATTTTAAGGCTTAACTTTTGTTCTATTGGCATGGCAGTTTATTTCAAAGTTGCGAGCGATGCGAGCTCGAAATTTCTCAGCACACTGGCACAAGACCTCTGACGGTCTATGCAAGTTTTTTTTTTAATAACATTTCGGCTTGCTCTTGACCCCAATCTAGTCTTCAGGACAAAAATGAGGTCGAAGATGTAGCGAGGTTACCCAGAAGATGCCTATTGACTCGTACAGTCAGCATCAAAAGTATCTAAGCATCTCCGGTCTTCAAAAAAATCTGAACAATTACACGAAAATAAACCCTATTTCCTACTAGATACCATTTGTTTTTAACTTAACAAATAATAACATGACAGATAAATTAATTTGATTTCTTTGTGAGTTGAAATAAGGTTTGCTATCGTAAAGTTGTCCAGATATTTATGAACACTTAACATGCCTAGATACTTTTGATGCTGACTGTACTTTATAGGAATTCGGGTTGTAAGCATTCCACTCCTTGGCTGTGCGCATTAAGTATAAAAGATTCAGAAAGGCGCTTAGTGCGAATATGTGGGATCAATCAATCAATTATACTTTATTGCACACCAAAACAGAACATAATATACAATTGAATAAATATAAAGAATTACAAGTAGGTACAAATAAGGCGGTGTTATCGCTAAAAAACCCACCAAGATGGAATGTGGTTGGGATGTCAACCAAGTAGGGGGATATTCCGCGGTGCGCCTGGATGTTCGATAGTAGAATGAGGAAGGCGGAATGAGCTCATGTAGGTACTTAGCTCCTGGAGTGCGATTTTTTAATATCATTCGCTGAGCTCAGCAGATGAAAATGTCAAAATTACTCTGGAAATATGCATCTTTCTACTGCTGTATTCATACTTCAGTGATTTATGAAAGTTAAATCAGCAGTAGAAAGATGTATGTCTCCGTGGTAATTGTGACATTTTCAACTGCTGAATTCAGCGAATGATATTCAAAAATCGCACTCCAGGGCACAGTCGAAGTCGCCGTCGTATACTCTGTAGTAACAAGTAGGTAAAATAAATAATTGTTTCTTCACAGAGTACATGGAACGAAGAATATTCCCGCAAGTACGGTTCGACAGGCACGGGCCTGCCGGCGTGGCAGGTCGCCAGGTTCGGCCGGCAGATGTTGGAAGGCCTGCTGTTCTTGAAGGAGAAAGGATTCCCGGCCTTCCGGCACTTGCACTCCGGCAATGTTGTCGTTCAGAATGGCGTTGCAAGGTTTGTTGTACAGAATGTAACAAAACAAGCCCTCGTCATACTTATTAGGTGGTCTGAAGACCATCAAACTATCTATGGAGTCATCTTCGAAATTTGAGCCGAGTCGGTGCTGCAGTTTTGTATGAAACAGTTGTTATTTTTTTCGCAATTTCGATGTTAGTCCAATAGTGAAAGTTGTTCAGTTGAATGGTCCGATTATCACCTTAAAAGAAACGAAACTTTTAAGGGGATGCAATTTTTTGATACATTTCCTTTTGGCCTGCACATATAGGGTCCTTCTTAATATGCTGACACTTGATGACAGGGGATGATCAGACCGCCAAACTGAACAACTTTCCCTATAGAACAAACATAGAAATCGCGAAAAAAATCTGCTGTCCCATACATTTGGCTCAGGTAGGTTTGCAATGAAACAGGTGTTTTTTTTTTGGTGCCATAGAGAAAGTTGTTCAGTTTGACGGTATGATCGATCATCCCCTTAAAAAAGTGTCAGCATATTAAGAACACAAGGCTAGAAACATTACTACACGACGACCGAAATGGTTGTATGGGAACATAGACAAATTACTCTAGCGATAGACACGCTCGTTCAAACAAACAACATGTCACACAAAACAACACAAAATGACACATTGCGGTTTGTCATTGCCATAGTGACGAAGTCAACTCGGGAACATCAATCAGGTGCGTACACCTCATTCAAGTGGAACATGTTGCTTCTATGCAAGGGCAAGTCTATCGCTAGAGTAATTTGTCTATGTATGGGAAGGACCCTATATGTCCTTTTGGCTTATACATAATCATAATTATGTGAAACTTTAGATATCAATAAATTCATTTAATTCTACTTTTTTGTCTACCGTTTCACCAGCGTGGAAGTTGTTATATTTCTGGGACAAAAAGCCATCCTCAGTTTTAAAGGAAAGGCACGTTTTTGCTAAAGGTTACTAATATTTGCAACCTCCAGGATATGCGGCCTGGAGAACACTCTGATAGGCGCCCTGCCGCGCTGCCCGATCGCCCTGGCGGCGCCGCTGGACCACGTGGAGGCGCTGTCCCTCGGGGGCGTGCTGTTTGAGATGTGCGCCGGCGCTGAAATAGACCTCGCCTTGTTACCTGACCTGCTCCATAACTATCCCCATGTGAGCATATATTTTATACTAGGTATTCATTATTTGGTTTTTAGGGCTTCTTATCTTATCTTATCTTGTTGTGGGGGCTGGCAGGCCAGCAACACTTCGACCCAGTGGGATCTTTTGTGTTAGCCCCAATACTTTTTGCTTTCCTCACCCTTCAAATACATGGTCAATGAAGGAGGGAATACCATTGAGGGGAAGAAACCTTAGATCTCCCGGTTTTGGGTATCCATCTCCGAGGAGGCACATGCGTTTTGCCGCCAAGACATCACAGTCACAAATAATATGTTCCATGGTCTCTTCATCCTCTCCGCATGCTCGCCAGCTGGGATCTAGGGTGAGTTTCATTTTGTGCATCATCGCGCCTGTGGCGTAGTGCCCAGTGAGGGCTCCGACGATGGCACGAGCCTTGCTCCTGCTGTTGTTCAGTATGAACTTTGAGACACGAGGTTTTTTTTTAGGGCTTGGTCAATTAGCATTCATCATTCAGCCATAATCAGTCGCTGTGATCGAACACGGCCATGAAGCATTTCCGACCAGGAGTGCGATTTTTGAATCTCATTCGGTGAGCTCAGCAGTTGAAAATGTCAAAATTACGTTGGAGATATGCATCTTTCTACTGCCGATTTGACTTTAAAAAATCGCTCTCCTGAAGTATGATTTTTGAGAGTCCAGTCAGCAGTAGAAAGATGCATATTTCCATAGTTATTTTGACATTTTCAACTGCTGAGCTCACCGAATGAGATTCAAAAATCGCACTCCAGAGCTTACGGCTTTGGTTCACGGTTTATACTACGTAACTTTTAATGTTAATTACAATGTATGACGCAGGTGGTAGAGATAATAGAGCTAATCTTCGGCTCCCGCACCCCGACTCTACACGAGCTGCTGCTCTGTGAACTCTTCAGGAAGATCGACCTTCGGGAGATGAAGGGTTCCTGTCTTCCCGTAAGTTTATATTTTTATTTGACCACTTGTTGTTTTATTGCAATATAGTCGGAAGGCCTACTTGATACCTACAGAGGTTTCTGTTACTTAGCTATTTAAAAATGTAAAAATTTGTCCAATATGATGCGATAGATGGCTTTGGCATGACAATGGGTCTTCAGTTGGTATTTTATTTTACTTTGGCTTGGCCTTGACTCATCCGTTGACGAAATATCATTTTTATGTTTTCCAGGAGTGCGATTTTTGAAACTCATACGTTGAAAATGTCAAAATTACTATGGAGGAATGCATCTTTCTACTGCTGATTTCACTTTCATAAATCGCACTCCAGAAGTATGATTTTTGAAAGTCACATCAGCAGTATGAATTTTTCTTCATAAGTACCTCCATAGTAATTTTGAAATTTTCAACTGCCGAGCTCAGCGAATGAGATTCAAAAATCGCACTCCTTGATTATCGAGTCTATAGTGTATATGTGTACAGAGATATTACGAAAATTGCTGGTTTCATTATCCCTCAATGACTGTTTAATATAAGTACAATGTTTTTGAAAGTCAGCTAAACTCGGGTCAATCTTCGCCAGAACTTCAGCCAGCGTCTCTCGCGGTCGTGCTTGTCGCTGCTGGGCGAGGTGGCGCGCCGGCAGCCCGGCTCCCCCCTCACACACACCCCCCCGCGGCGCTCCCCCGGCACTCCACCTGCGAGGAGGTACGTTCATTCATACTACACGGAGAAACGTTGGAATAAGACTGGGTGACCCTTTTCACAGGCTGCCATAACAACAAGTATCCTAGACAATTGCTATTTTGGGAAGCACGTGTCCAGACTTTTGTTGGACAAATCGAAATCGAAATCGATCGTTGGAAATCGAAAATCTGATTTCATACAAACATAGACATTTGTTTCTAGATTGTTTCTGAAAAATATAATTGTCTTTAGTTGGATAGTATTGAAAATATCACCAGACTTCGTTTGTATGCAGCGCGCATTTGCGCTCTCGGAATAAACTTCTCTTAAGACCAGAGCAGAGGATTAATTATTCAATAACTTGTAATTAGCCATATTAAAGATTGGTCAATAAATCATTTTTATTATTATAACTGCAAGCTCATCATCATCAGCCTCATCATCGTCCAATGCTGAACATAGTCAAGGCGCGTTACAAAACTATCCTCGGTCTTCCTCACTCTGACCTGGAGGCAAGGTAGTGGTCAACTTGCTGTCAGAGAATTTTCAAGCCGCCTCAATAGGCCTCTGACCTGGCTTAACGAATAGTTACAACGCCATCTGACGGAACTATCCGAGACCAACTGCTTAACGTGCCTTCTGAAGCACGGAAACGCTCGAGATGAAATACCACTAAACGGTCACCCATCCAAAGACTGACCGGACCTGACGTTGCTTAACTTCGGTGATCGTTTCCAATACCGAAGCTCCACTACGCCAACGAGCGCTTCTACGCTCCATAGTATATAACAAATAATAAAAACCGGCCAAACGTGAGTCGGTCTCACGAAAACAAATAAGTTAATATTAATAAAAGGGAAACTCTCTGGACAGTTTAGATACATTTTAATATACTTTTCCTCAATAATTATACAAAACTATCGGAGCGGTACAGATTTGCGTATGCGCGTCGCGCGGGGAGCGGGGAGGAAGTGACGTATGTCTTGTCAACTTCAGAGTGCAGGAGGGCGATCCATAGAGCACGCAGAGGAGTCCGCCAGAAATCACTTTTCCGCTAACAATATGCTGTCACGGAATATCTAAGTTGTGTCGGTATGGTACGGAACCCTCGGTGGGCGAGTAGCCCGACTCGTGCTTGACCGATTTTATTTGTTTTGCAGGAGACATTTTGCAACAGACCAAGACTTCACAGAAGAATGGCAATGGTGAAAAGGAGAGGAGATGAAAATATATTATAACCGAGATTTTTATTTCAGCAACGGCTCATTTTATGGAAATTTTGAATTTTTAATCTTTAGCTTAGGATATTTTATTATTGTTTTGTATTGGATACCATTATAAGGATACTTAAATAATACTTTGTTTTAGTACAGCTGCCCCAACACCCTTGCCCTTGTTTAACATTTATGTTAAATAATTAGAATAATAAGAATTATTCTAATTATTTAACAATAATTAGAATAATTCTTATTATTCTAATTCTAATTATTTAACAATAATTAGAATAATTCTTATTATTCTAATTATTTAATAATAAGAATTGTACAAATTATAATTTGTACAATTCGGTAACCCTATGTCGTTTTTTAAGTTGAAATTGAAATTGAAATTGAAAAAGTTTTTATTGTGCAAACAGACAGGTGGTACAGTACAGAATGGTTATAAATATTACAATAATCATTCTTATAATTAGGGAACTAAAAACAAAATCTGTTTGCGACAAAAGGGGATCAGCTCAGTGTTGTGCCGGCCGAGTGATCTGATCAGAGATCACAGCGAGCGCAGCAAACGTAAGTAAAACTTCTTTACGTACGCTTGACTTGGGGCGTAAGCTGGCGAATGCGTAACAAGAGCGAAAAGTGTGATCGAGCGAGGCGAACGGAAGTTTTACTTCAGTCATGTGGCACACTCGTTTTTTTGGTAGGTATCGATTTTATATTTTTTTACGGATAGTAGACATCATTTTCAGAATCAAATTTCATTGTTTTTGCGATTCATAGAGTCAATATAAATTTATTTTTAAATTAAGTAATTTGATTTGTAATCTCCAAGAAGTTTGGAATCCTCTATAGTGGAGCACAGACTGCCTAACAAGAGGGAAAACATGATAATACTCCTTGATGGTCGGTAATGATCGTTCTTCTCCGTAGTGGTCATAGGCCAAGTATTTCGCTTACGCTGATAGACGGAACATCAGTGTAACCGCGTATGAGACAGCGATAGTCATAAAATCCTATACAATTTGTATGAAAATAGATGTCTGACTCCGGAGTCAGACAGCCGTCGTAGAACAAAAAAGTGGCTACGTCGATAAGGACAGCAATAAGTAGCGATCTCCTTTTTTAACTAGAGCGAATTTGCTATGTGCATCTCTTACTGAGTGATATGACAAGACATGTGCTTCGTTCTAGTTCCTTCTCTTTCTACGGTAGTGGTTTTTAGCGACGTTAACTTTGTCTCTTTCTAATGTATGTCTAGGCATGACGTCATTGACGTCACTCAATTGTCGTTCATGTAATTGTGACTGTGACGTCATTGGAATAGAAAGGGACGCACGTAAAATTGGAAATATCGACAAATTCTCTTGTATCAATGCTTGTAAGGAGGAGTGCTATCCTTTATGATTTAGATCCATGGTTCCACCTGTCACCACGTTCATGACTTTATGGCCAAGCTATACTATTTTTGTTCCGTTTTATGCGAAAGTTTTATGGCTTGTAGCAGTGTGCAGCTTGTAAAATCTCCATGGTCAAACTAGGTAGTATGGCCAAGGAAAATGGCTAAGAACAAGAAGTTTGTGGATATAATTTATTTTTATAACGACTCGAATGAAAAAATTTTTCCGTCATCTATTTTCTGTCAATTTACTAGATTTTTTATTTATTTATTTTCATTTAACTTATTGATTTTTTAATGTAATTTACCTACTAATATTGAGGAGTTCAAAAGTACGAATTAATTCGCAATAATGGGGGACGAGAAAGGGACTGTAAAAAAGGAAATTCCAGGTTGGCTGAATTTTGTCATCGGTGGTGCTAGCGGGTAAGGAACGAACTTCCAATGCTTGGTTTACAAGCATGCACAAGCGTTCGCTGTAGGTACATTCACGCCTTTGATAAAGTTAACTTATGTTAAGATTGACAGCCGAAGATACGAAAGCGTCGAAAAAATTGGAACCAGTACTGGCTCCTAAACCCTATACATATACACGCACACATACATAATTTGTATGGCGCCTCACTCACACCAACCTATGAAACTTGGCCCCTTTTGTTTTATACGGTAAAACAGTGAGGCTCATTCTAGACTAATATACTTTTTCTAAGATTCACGCTTCTACAGCTTAGATCAAAATAAAATGAATTAATTTTATTTTGATCTAAGTTCTAGGTACCTACTTATAGGGTTAATGAATATCACTGCAGATAACTTCAGCATGTAGCTACGTAGGTACCTATCCCAGGCGGCACAAACGCTGTGTAAGATTTGTCTTATAAAGCATAGAATCATTAAAAGGCTGCGTAGCCGTAATTTATAAAACACGCAATCGGATAGAGGCATAACATATGATTAATATCTTTGTTTCATCATAAGCTTAATAAAAAAGCGGTGTAAACGTTTAAACAGCGTTTTTAAATTGATGTCATTTAACAGAGTTTGAAATAAGCCATGTAAACGTTCTTATGTCAATGTTAAAAAGCAATCGTAAAAGAACTTCTTACGCAGGCATTAAGTTGTTACTTTCTGTATAGACGTAGAGTAATTTACTTTTATACTGCTTTAAGTACATATAACAGTGTTAATAATCACGGATACTCAGCTTCATACAATTATCATAAAAAAGCAATGTAAGTTACATTTGAATAGCTTTTCGCCACTGGAATCGATAAAGTGCTGATTAAAAGTTGTTACTATTAACACTAATTTGCTGGCCGCTATATAAGTAACAAATTTGTTTCTTCTAGAGCAATAAAACACTCTTAAAATGCTTTACCTAGATAATATTTTAAAGCTTCAAGTCATTTAGTCGTTTGGTGACCTTCGTTTTGTGCTGTTTGTGTGAGACCCGCGCGGTGCGTTTTTTTTAAATGGACATCAATCGATGGAAAAGATTTAAAGGTGCAGAAACTGGAGAAAGGTGCAGAATGAACTCGACAGTATTTTAAATAATTTAATTTTGCTATAGATAGCAAAATGAAAGCAAAGGGTAGATTGTATGCTTATGTTACAGCTTATATCAATTTAGTAGCTACTTTACTTGCTAACAGCAACATAAATGCTACTATCGCAGCTAAAAGCAATTTAAGAGTATAAATTTAGCATTCTTCATTGCAATTAAACAGTATTATACCCTTTTTTGTCATATAAACAGCAACGCCATATTATTTTGTCTCTTCTAATTGCAGAATAAATCATTGAACAATATTAAAATGTATTTTCCTTCGTAATTACTACTATAAAAGTAATGTTTTGTTAAACCATTGCTTTGTTTAGCTGATTTAAAACGTTTGTTTACGCTTTTAATGAAAAATAATACAATTACTGCTTTTAGCAATTTTTAATTTTTTATATCGATTTCGTAAAATAGCAGAATATTAACGGAGCATTAAAAATTTACACAAAACATGAGTATAAATTATCAGTAAAATTTGATTTGCATATGAAATAACGCTTCTTATTCGTGTAATCACCTTAAAAATATCAAAGTTTTATTAAATAGTCGCCATTAAAGTTGACAATGATTACTATTCTGTAAATTGTTATAATAAAAATTTTGATTCATTTTGTTTGACTTTATATTACATTAAGCTGCAAAAACTAACATCTATATAATTTTGAGTCGAATAAAAGTTGCTTATCAAGCAATTATTTGACAGTCGAAAAGCATCTTAAATAGCTACTTCACAGCTTGTATGCAGCAGAGGAAGGCTATATAAAGTGCGCCCAAACGGGCCGTATAGAAGCTGTATAGACGTTTATATATACCCTTATATGACAACCACTGTTGTAATAAATACGTTCTCATAGCTTTTATATCAACTAAATTGGCTACCTGACCTATTCTACTCATCCAACTAAACAACTTTCACTGCGGAGCCAACTTCGAAATCGAGAAAAAAAAATCTGCTGTCACATACATTTTAGTCGAATCGGTGCAGCAAATTTTTATGGGACAGCTGATTTTTTTCTCCATTTTTGTATTGGACAGCTCTTTTTTTTTGCTCCATAGTGAAAGTTGTTTAGTTTGGTGGGCTGAAGCACCCCTTTGAGTATTACTAATAGGGTGTTTGTTACACCCTGTATACAATTAAGCAACATTTCCAAAAAAACAAGAATGTCACATTGTAGTCAATCAATCAATCAATTATACTTTATCTTACACCAAAAAAATAAAAAATTACGATTGGGGGCAGCACAATGGGCTAGGTGCAGCCTTGAGGTTGTAGTTTATTGGAGTAGCGCTTCCTCAATTTAGGCTTTCTTTATTGAGAAATCTTTAATTTTGTGATGAGGGCGCCATTAGAGCCTAATTGTAATCTAATTTAAAGTGTAAGTATGTGATTCTGAATAAATAGGTACTTACATTACTTACTTTTCTCCCCTCCGGACGGGAAGCGTCAATTGTCGTCCCGCTGCGCTAAACGAAGTTGTCGCTTTCCACCTCCGTCGAGGAGAAAAATAGTATACTAACCTCGGACAGTAAATAAGAGACCTTTCTTACTTTCCTGTCCTCGGTGTGTAATCTACTATACTTACTTATTATGGATCAACAGAATGCTGGGTATATGCGTAGTCCAGCCAGCTGATTTAATAAAGACTAGAATGCAGCTAATGGGCCCAGCAGGCAAAACTGTCTCGGCAATGTCTGTCGCTTCAAATATCGTGAGAACCGAAGGTTTTATGGGCCTCTACTCGGGAATATCGGCAGCTTTATTCAGGCAGGCAACGTATACCACTGCCAGGCTCGGGTGCTTTGGTGCTATCACCGATAACTACACAAGGTTGGTTGTTTAATGCTTTCCAATACATAAAAGTTATCCACTAGGCAGATAGCTGCTTTATCCCATTCTCAATTTGGCAATCGACTAATAAAACCTACGTAGTTACCTATAGAGGATGTTAGGGTAAACAGTTGTGGGTGATTGTACTTACCCATGATACTAAAAAACTTTCTTTATAGGTTTCTTTGGAAAAGTTCTAAGTACACACGGCGACAGGTCAGGTTACCCTGTTTGGACTTTGAACTATTCGAATTTGAACGCTGCGAATCGTGCGAGAGGGTGCGGTATGTTGTTGTTGTTTCGTCTCACGGCACGCTGCGCCCGCGCCGGCAGCCGCGTCTATATGCAGGCTCTCTACCGCACTATTTTGTGTTTTGTACGTAGTGTAGTTATGAGTATATGTGCGTACGAGTAAACATGATGTGTCGTGTCGCCGTGTGTAGGTACCTGCTTAAGTAGGTAGTAAAAAAAAATTGGACTTTCCATACCAAATACAATCAGCTAATCGAAGTTTGTTTTAGTAACTATTGTGATTGGTTTTGGAGTACTTATGATTTTTAAAAGTCAAATCAGCAGTAGAAATATGCATATCTCCATACTACATACATATCACTCCAGCATATTAGGTAGCATGACACCGTGATAAAGCGCTGTCACACCTTCGCTCCAGGCACGTATCCTTGGGGGGGGGGGGGGGGGATAGGTGGGATTTATCCCCCCCCGAAATCCGAATATTTGTATGGAAAAGTGATTACAGCACCTAGGTACTTTTTCATTATTTTTCTATGAATATCCCCCCCCCCCCCGAAACAAAAGTCTGGATACGTGCTTGCTTCGCTCTCTTTCTATTTGCACGTGAACGAACGAGATACAGCCGTATCACGTGTAGCATGCTACCAGTGCTGCTTTCACAATATTTCTGCCACAGATATAGTTACCTAACTACCTATATTTAATTTTAAATTCCGTTTTCTTCAGCATGTACGGCACACCAGGTTACTTGACAAAAATAGGTATAGGCATGATCTCAGGCGGAATCGGCGCGTTCTTCGGCAATCCGGCAGAAGTGGCCCTCATCAGGATGACTGCCGACGGCAGACTCCCTCCGGAAAAGAGAAGAAACTACTCCCATATATTTAATGCTCTCGGAAGGTTCGTTATGACACCACGGACCTGAAAAAAAGACGGACGTAATGTGACATTAAAAAGATGTGAAGCATGCAAGGTCCAACATTTTCGTATGTTCTACAAGGGATCTACATTCACACAGATGCACTAGCTCTAGGCGCAGGTCCTACATCCGTCACCATTATGTACCGCGTGATAGCACGCACACAAAAGAAATGGGTGCTTCACTCGTGATTAGACGAGATTACGTCCGTCTTTTTTTCAGGTCCGTGTATGACACTTAAATCTTTTTTTAAACTGTAAAAAGAGCGTTAACAAAGGACCAGCGATGGTCTAAGTGGCACAGTCTTTTTTGCGTTAACAGGTTTGCTCCTAGCCGTAGCCGTGGTGGTCCAGCCACGCCAGCAACCTTGCCTGCCCTGCAGGAGGCGACGGTTCGATCCCCGTCCATGCCGACTCGTACCAATGAGTTTTTTCGGAATTTACGTATGATTTGTAACAACATCGGCTTTTCGGTGAAGGAAAACATCTTGAGGAAACCTGTATGCTTCAATTTCGAGGCATGTATTGTACTCACTGTCCATTATTATAAGTGACGACGGGCTCACCCCCCGTCACAGTGTTCCGGTACTACTGGTGAAAGGTGAATATCTCTGACTACCCACTCGGGCAATATAGTCGTGAGAATATACATGCAGGTTTGCTCCCATAGTAAAAGTTGTTCAGTTTGATGGGTAGAGTGTGTGGTTTAAAGGTAAATTTTGATGCACAAAATGAAACTCACTCTAGATCCCAGCTGCCGAGCATGCGGAGAGGATGAAGAGACCATGGAACATATTCTTTGTGACTGTGATGTCTTGGCGGCAAAACGCATGTGCCTCCTCGGAGATGGATACCCAAAACCGGGAGATCTTAGGTTTCTTCCCCTCAATGGTATTGCCTCCTTCATTGACCATGTATTTGAAGGGTGAGGAAAGCAAAAAGTATTGGGGCTAACACAAAAGATCCCACTGGGTCGAAGTGTTGCTGGCCTGCCAGCCCCCACAACAAGATAAGAGAAAGGTAAATGGTACTTTTCCTTACACCCTGTATAACTCATGTTCATACCAACAGGATAATAAGTGAAGAAGGTGTGGGAACTCTGTTGAGAGGCGTCGGCGCCACGGTGACACGGGCCATGGTCGTGAACGGAGCGCAACTCAGCACTTACGCACAGGTTAAATCTTTCTCTGGGTCTCTAATGGCAATTAAAACAACGTTATTAATTGCGATCTGCGACTGCCTCCGTGGTCTAATGGTTAAGAGCATTGGGCTCTTGATGCTGAGGTCGTGGGTTCGATTCCCACGGGGGACACCTAGTGATATGTCACTTTGCGCGTTTTTTCCCAGTTGTTTAGGGCATTGCAGGATGAATCAACCTGATTTAGTCCAATCATTTTAGGGTTTGACCCTAACAATAATTCATCTCTCGCTGAAACTTTGCAGTGTGATAAAATTAAAGTATACAGATTACGTTTGACAAATAATCAAGGTTTTAATTTTTCCGGTCCTAGGTTATTTTTCAAATATAATCGGTAAGTATACTTACTTTACTTTATCACACTGCAAAGTTTCAGCGATAGATGAATTATTGTTAGGGTGTCCATACAAGGAAACTCTAAAATGATTGGACTAATTGTCTGAAAAGTAAGATGATTCCGTGCTTCAGATGGCACATTAAGCCGTTGGTCCAGGCTACTATCTCTGGTGGTAGCAGTCGTTACATAAAAACCACGTCAGATGCCGTAAGGCGGTTTATAAAACTCTGACGCCAGGGCTTGCTGCCCACACGATAAGAAGAAGATTTCGATGGAGACCAAGACCTAGGTATTAAACTTAATAAAGGAACGATGTGGAAGGTTGTTCCTTTGAAAAGGGAAGATGTGGGCTAGCTGAGCTACCTGGGGACGGACTAGGTCCGACGGTTCGAGTCGGACCTCGTATATAAAACATTTCGTGTCATAATACGCCGTCACTTCATGACTGTGTTATAGCAACATAACAATTTAGAATGTAAGTTAACTGTTTCGATTGTTGAATGTCCTACCAATACCTAAACTGTTTCGCTTTTTCTCAGGCGAGAGAAATGTTGTTACCAATACTCAAAGACGGCATATTCCTACACTTCTGCTCTTCCATGATATCTGGCTTAGTGACGGCGTTCGCTTCCTTACCAGTTGATATTGTGAAAACCAGGTAAGGATTAAGGGGGATTTACACGGGTTGATTTTAGCCATGCGGCTAAGTGCGATTTGAAGCCATATCATACATACATACATACATATTCTCACGCCTGTCTCCCACTGGGGTAGGCAGAAACAACGGAACGCCACTTGCTACGATCCTGACAAACCTCCCTAGCTTCCTCCACATTCATTAGTCCTTTCATGCATGCTCGTCGGTTTCGGGTAGATCTGACCTGGCCCTTCTTAAGCACGTCGTCAATTTGGTCCGAAGCAATATCATAAATGAATAAATACGACTAGAAGTCAAGCTTCTGAAAGCGCGCGCAACGGCGCTAGACTCGCGAAAAATTTGTAATCCATTGTTTTATGGATCAAAATGGCGTGTTTACGAGTCTAGCGGTGGTCTCCAGCGCGGCTCCCGCTTGTATGAAGCTTCCGATCTGTTTGGGTATTTAATCATGTGGCAATGTACTTCAAACCACACTTGGCCGCACGGCGAAAATCGACCCGTGTAAATCCCGCTTTATTTTCAAAACAAACCTATGTATGCTCACGACATTTTCCCATGGAGGTAGAGAGACTACGGCTCACCACATGCTTCAATGACACGATTCTTTCGCCTCATCCATTCATCTTTAAGCGCTTATATCTTTTGATGGTTCCACGTGGTTATCGATTTCATTTCGTTCGTAAGTTTCCTCATTGACCAAACTTTCTAAGCTTCATTCGATGTTCGATACCTCATCTACCTTCAACTGACACCAATCAATCCTTTATCACACTGTTCCTGATCTCCTGATTCAAAATAACTTCAAGTTCGTTGGAACGTTGGTGGCATACC
Source organism: Agonopterix heracliana (assembly GCA_963693445.1). NCBI lineage: Eukaryota > Metazoa > Arthropoda > Insecta > Lepidoptera > Depressariidae > Agonopterix > Agonopterix heracliana. Next base: position 3,141,134 of record OY856323.1, on the reverse strand, counting down.
CTGTGCACGGCTGTATTGACTTGCCCAGTCAGATATATTCTACTTAATACCTACCATTATTTAGGATATCCACATTTCACTAGCATAGCTGATTCTCGAAACTCGTTGGCGACTTATTTTTTTTCTTTCTCAGGGTGCAAAACGCAGCAAAAGGAACAGGTCAGCTCACTGTCCTCAAAAATGTGATTGCGAATGAAGGCGTCTTCGCTTTATGGAGCGGTTTCTTGCCCACTTTCTTGAAAATTGGTCCACACACGGTATTCACATTCATTTTCTTAGAACAGTTCAAAGCGCTGTACTATAGACTGGCTTAAGCTTTGAATCGTGACCAGATGCAACTTCGTACTTTTGGTCTGGGTAATTTTAAAGGGGCTTTAATATGACAATGTATTATCAGGTTTCATTTCGAAAAGATAAATGACTATAGAGGTCTTTTAAGAAATTTACTTTGTCAGTAAATAACATCCGATTCAAGGATTCATAATCACGACCTTTGGTCTTGTTAGCACAGCTCGGGTTATGTTCATAAATCTTTTGGTTTATCCATGAAACAGCATCTTTTCCCCTCAATACGAATTGGTTTTTGCCAGAGCTCTTTCAGTACAAAGCATATATAATAGTACGAGAGATCACGACCAAAATTTTTGTCTCATAGCAATACGGCCAAAACCGCATCAAATCGATAGATACGATTATCCTGAACTCGAAAATACCAATATCAGACATTTTCCGCGTAGCGTTTGATCTGACCGAATTTTCAAAATTGTCAAAGAATTTTACCGAACTGCATCATAGCAATATGTCTGATTTGCAGACTGTAGTTGAATGATAGTTCTGAGATACCGGAAACATATTTTTCAGACGTTAGTGGTGTAGCGCAAACCCGTAAAATCACTTAAAAATATTAAAAATGAGACAAAAAAAATGTCTCATAGCAATACGTCTGAAAATCTTTTTTATTAGTAAATTTTGGTTATTTGATGCGAACAAAACAATTTTCAGACGGAAATGTGAACGCATTAAATTTTGAGACCGTTTTGAAAATGTTAACAAATTTTACCGATCGGTATCATAGCAATATGTCTGAAAATTGTTGGACATGATAAAATAAGTTGTCCACATGTGCAAAAAATTTATATCAGACAAATTAAGTGTAGCACCTTCTCTATCAGACAACTATATGCTACACTTAAAGTGTCTGAAAACAGGTTTTTGGTAATCATGGCAGCAATACGAAAAGTTGAAAAAAAATATTATCCGTATTGCTATGATAAGGTCGGCTAAATTTGTTGACATTTTCAAAAATGCGCTCAGGCTATATGCTACGCGCAAAATGTCTGAATACAAACTTTTTCGTAATACAATTATAAAATCTATGTACATTTTCACTATCAGACGTAGGGTAGACCCGGGTTAATTGTAACACGGGTTAATAGTAACATTGGCGATATATCGGTAACTAAACAAGGCAAGGATGTGTGTGTGCAGAGAGGTGATGGCTCTTGCATGTCCGGACCTACTCTCCAATTGCCGTGTGTGCAACGTGAAGGTGTCTTGTGTTACAGAGGAATGAATTTTATGTGCGGTCGTTGTAAATATTTTCGATCAATTCATTACGTTGTAACTTCTGAAATAATCCATGTTTTAAACAGATATTACTATCACAGGTTGAAATAAGAACTAGAGAATGCTACAGATGACGAGAAGTTCATTATTTTCGTTTGTATCATAGCTTTTTTATGATTTTTTCTAAAAATTGACACCAAGGGATAATTGTAACACTTTTGATGGGGTTGATTGTAACGTTACAATTAACACTGTGTTACAATTGACCCATGATCAATTTTTATAATTAAGATGGTTTGAAAATACTCTGACAGCAATGTTGACCACTAACTTGCCTCCACCAACCCGCACCAACCGCAGCGTTGGATGGAGAACGGCCGCTCCCTCTAACTCTAATTTAGATTGATTTTTTAGTATGCGATATGGAATATTATTTGGTAAGCTTGCTTCCTAATTTAACTTCAAATTAAAAGAGTACACAATGAAATTGCAGTCGTGATTTTGCCAGAATTATATGTCGTTTGATTACACTTTAAACGTAAATAAATCCACGTGACCAGGTATAATAGTAACACTTGGTTAATTGTAACAGCTTCGTTTGTATGAAAACATTTATGGTTGATTAAGATATACGAGAGTTAAGGTTTTTAGTTTATTTAAATGCTATTATATATAGTTACCTAAAGTGATTAAAAATCTGTAGGAATTGTTTCACATTTTTAGTTTAAAGCAATAAAACGCTAAGATGTTTTTCCGTTAAATTTTATAAAAACTGTTCATAATATTCTAATGCGATAAAAAGATTACTAATAAAGAAGAGGTAAGTTACTTAATGTACGTAAATAAATAAGACCGATTTATTGATTATTTTGGGTTTTATTTAGATTTAAAAATCTGTTACAAATGACCCGGGGTAAGGGTTAATTGTAACATTGGTCCCTGCTCACATCAAGAACGAATTACGAAAGGTTCTATAAGACTTAAGAACACTTTGAATATAAAATCTTGTACGTTAAGAAACTGCCTTTCTTAATGTGTATGTACCGTTTCTTAGATATGAATAGTTTATCCGCAATCGAGGTAGAAGTAAAAACTGTTACTATCAATCCGGGTCTACCCTATTGCTATAATACCGACTGTCTTTTTTTTTTGACACAGCAGAAATGGCCTCCAACGCAGTTGCTACACTTTCGACCGTTACTACACACCTAGTCGGGTTCACAATCATACAATCTAACGATTTTATAGGGTTTTTGCCGTATTGCTATGAGACATGGTTTTGGTCGTGATCTCTCGTACTATAACTACGCACCTAAGGAGAAGCTAGGGTGCGTTCAGAACCTACGCCCAGAGTGCGCCCAGAGTGCACTCCGAGTGCAACTTTTCGCCCTAACGCCGCACACTGGGGCAAGAAAGCAAAACTGGTGGCAGAAAATACCCAAGTATTTTTATGTTTTCTTTGCTTCATATTTGTTAGTTGATATGTTTTCTCATGTAAATAAAATACATTTTAGATGTTTTTATACAAATTATATTGAAAAAAATATTGTACTTAAATATTCTTTTTTTTTTAAACTTTGTAATCACACCCTAAAATAATAAATAGGTATGTAACAAAATTTTATTAATCGGCATCACTAGAATCCGCATCTGCATGTTGAGTAAAAACTCGGAATTTATCAAGCTCTTTTCTTTTAATCAATATCGTGTCGGAACTCGTTTCTGAAATCAATTTGAATTATAAATGTATGTTCCTAAATTAAAAAGTAAATAGTTAAGTACATGTGCCAAGTGCAGGGGAAAACGGCCAAAGCGGTTTCGGTGTAAAAAATAAATATGAATAAAATAAATAGAATCCAAACTAGAAAATTGCTTACGACCCTTAAAGCCTTTTTTACTAGAAAAGGCAGAATATGGGCAACAAATTCTCTTGATCCTATGTTAAGCAATAAACAAGCTTTGTAAAAATGTAAAAACCACAGCTTGGACAGCCTTGGAACATAACTAAAAGTCTTAACATTTCTGTGCATTGAGTAAATATTTAAGACTTTCAGTGTAGACACCGTTTTAACATTATTAAAAACACTCTTTTAGTAATAAAAAACTTATAAAATATGCCCACATACCTGAACTTGAAGATGCAATCAAAGAATAAAATTTTATTCCAATAATGCTGACGCACAACAACTTTTAAATTTCTAAAAAACATACTTACGTAGTTTCGCGCGGGCAAACTCGCTACAACTAAGCGTAACTTTGAAGTGCGGGTTGGGAAATAAGGTGGAAAACGACATTGTTTTATAACGCGTAAAGTAGTGCACTATCGTTTCAATATATAGCACTAGAGTTATTATCATTTTTAAATTATATTTTCTGCCACCAGTTTTGCTTTCTTGCCCCAATGTGCGCCGTTCCGAGGCTCGGTGAAAAGCGTATTACCCATAAGAGCGAGCGAGAAGAACAACCGCACCCAAAGGTTCTGAACGCAGCCCTATGGAGTAAGCGAACTCGACATTTTTCGGACCACGACTTAGCTATGGTTAGAACTGTTTTGGATAAATATGAACTTCAGAGAGCGAAGAGAGCTCGAATTTTCTCCCCTCTAAGGCTGGCTTGCACCAAAGAGTATTTAGGCTTAAACATATTTAAATATGATGCTGTCACTATCATTTGTATAAGCAGTGTGAAAGACAGAACTATCTTAGTCCGGGCTAAAACGTAGTGATTAATTGTTCAGTGGTCCGTAAGAAGAAGCCGTAAAATAACCACTTAACTAGTTATACCATTGACTATAAATCCCTTTTATACTGGCAATGTTTGTAATTAATTATACATCCCTTTTGATACTAACAATGTTTGTAATGTTAGCTCTTACGTTTTTGAGGTCAATTTTATTAGGTGTTTCTATTTTGTTTTAATAAACAGTATTGTTTGATACTAAAAGCAAGATTTTTATTGCATTTTTAATTATGACATAAGATAGAGTCGCATTGCAAGTTGGCAGGTCTGTTATTGGGTGGAAGCGTGCCGGTTGCCTGCTCCCCAGCTTGCAACGAAGCTCCACCATTTTTGTGGTGTGTGTTTTGTGCATAAACAATCCATAAAGTCACCAAATATTTATTACCGGACAACGTCAAACACTTTTGGTATTTAAACTATACATTGGCAAAATAATCTGCACTAAGATGGCGCCAAAAATAGAAAAGGACATTACATTTTATTCTAAAAGTGAACTTGCTACAACTTTACATTTATACAGGTACCTAGTTGCAGCAAGTTTCTGATCGTCCAGAAAAACGATTCGGTCCTGAGAAAACCTCGCAAAAACAAAAATTATCCAAGTCACATTAAACTTTTACTTTACATTTGAAAGAGCGTTTTTCTTTTCTTTTTTAAATTTAGTTCTTAAAAAACTCGTCAGATGCATGTTTAACGCTCAATAGAGCCGTTCGCGAGATCCTGTCAAAATCTTGCCAGGACTGTGCCTGCCGTTTTTTGGAACGCCAAGGGATCGAGCCCATACAACCTTGTCAGACATAATAGTTTAGAATTTTCGATTAAAATTATCAGTAAATAATGAAATATGCCATCAAAATATGCGTTGGCATCTTCTTGATCATCCTTTCTCTCTTTATTATTTAAAAGAAACACTTTATAAAATTTTGACGTTTATTCGCACAGACCGTAGCGCCATCTATCGATCCCATAGGAAACCAAAAGAAAAACGCTCATAGGAAAAAAATACTCAGAAATTGTAGAGCTTTAGAGAAACATTTCGAAACAATACTTATCAAAAACAACCCAATTTTAAAAGCTTAATTTAAAAAATATACCGGACGGTTTTTTGCATCACCTGCAAAATTTGGTCCCATGGACATACGAAGGTTTTCACTGGACGCCGACATATTATGTTATGTAACTTATGTATTTATAAGATTAATGATATACACAGCCCAAATTTCACAAATTAGTAATAATCAATTTGTTTACTAACTCCTAGTGCTAACTCTAAGGGTCTTTCCACACTAGCGTCTTTCGATCGTCATCGTCGTGCCAGCGTCTGCGCAGCAGCGTCGACGCGCGCACACTAGCGTCTTTCGAGTCGTCGCATCAGCCGCCGGGCCCAATAGTAAGACGAAAACCTTGGAGGCATCTTTTATTTTTTATTTGTCGACTCGATTTATACAATTTACCGAAACCAAAGTCATACCTCAGTATTTTTGGATAGTTTATCTAGTGAAATCATAAAGTGAATAAACGATTGGAATTACTTCACTCGATAGAAAATCGTCACAAAGATGACGTTTTTTCATGCATTTAAAAAAAATCTCGTTTTAGAATAACTTAAAATAATTTCCGATTTTCGGTAGGTACTTATAACTCACATATTCACCATTAGTTTATCTAGTGAAATAATAAAAAAAAATCTGTAAAGAGTACTTTTGTAAATTCTTTTTAATCGAAAATACGGCACACGCACGCACTTTTCGGAGGGCTGAGCAGTCGCGTTTCTAATAGAAAATATTCGTGAGAACCTATGGCCCCTTAATTCTCTGTTATGACTGAAGAGTGAGCCTATTATGAGCTACGCGGACGCCAGCGGTGCGTAAGCCCGGTGTTCGGCAGCCGGCCAGCGCTGGCACCGGGTCGACACGGCGCAGACGCTGGGTCGACGACGACGCTCGAAAAACGCTAGTGTGGGGGGTCTCTAAAATACCTAACTAAAACCACAGACTTAAAAGAAGAACCAGACGTAATCTTGTTTAATCATGAGTGAAGCACCCATTTCTTTTGTGTGCGTGCTGTCACGCGGTACATAAGGTGACGGGTTGTAGCACCTGCGCCTAGAGCTAGTGCATCTGTGTGAGTGTAGGTCCCTTGTAGAACATACGAGATTGTAGTACCTTGCATGCTTCACATCTTTTTATAGCAATATTCGGTCCGTATTTCTTTCAAATCCGTGACTAAAACACAAAATTATAATACTTGAATGAATACAGGCTTCAAGATAAAATTGCGCTCGGAACCAAAGAGGAGCGGAAATGTGTAAAATCAACCAGTAACAAAATAGCGTGATTCTGAGAAGCGAAGAAAATTTTTCGAATTCGATTTGGTTAATTTTACAGAACCCCGCACCTCGGACACTCTTTCATACAAATGACAACAATTTAAAAGAAGAGGCAAGCACGTGTTATACTGAGTGAGTGCGGGCGAGACAGGAATACGCCATTGCGTAAATTTTACGCAACACTTTCTAACAGAGGGTGTGAGGTTAATATTGTTGGGGGGCAGGAAGTTTGTAGTCACAGCAGTATACGTGTGGCTACACTCAGCGGGACCCTATGTCCACGTATGTCCTAGAACGATGCGAGTATGTCGGGGATTTAGTTCCGAATTTGTAGTAGGTATGGGAAGAATAAGAAAGAGTATAGTCATATTATGACTAGATACGACTAGATTGGTGTACCGACGACCCGGTTGGTGTAATGGTTACCACGCCGGACTGCCAAACCAGGGTCCTGGGTTCGAATCCCGGTTCGGTCATGGATGTTATATGTTCGTGCCGTTGTTGTATGGTTTCCATAATAAAAGCCTTTAGTGCTTAGTTTGGGATCATTACAATGTATGTGCCTGTGAGTGTTATTTATTTATTTATTTAGATGTCAAGCTTCTAGCGCGCGCAACGGCGCTAAACTCGCGAAAAAAGTTGTAATCCATTGCTATAGGGATCAAAATGGCGTATTTACGAGTCTAGCGGCGGTCTCCGGCGCGACGTCCCGCTTGTATGAAGCCATGTGGTATGATACAACATATGGTACGCACAATCCCTGCCCCCCACCAATTTTAACCTCACCTCTTATGGCAGGAAGCGTGGCAGAAAATGTAGGCAATGGCGTATGCCTGTCTCGCTCGCACTAACAACTCACTCACTCTCTTAAGCCTACCGTACAATTAATGGTACGGTAAAACTAGTTTTTTTCTAAAAGCGTACAATAAATACGATCATGCCTTTCCCTAGATGATAGCACTTGAAATTTCATACGTTTCCGTACATTACTGATGCAACTATTATTAGTTTTAAAGCCTGACCAGGAAAATAAAAAACCTGAATTGGGGGCGCTGCAATCGACTGTCACCTTTAATGTTAGTGTTCCAAGTCCAAAAATTAGTTCCAATGATTTTCCGCAACATGGCCAGGTTTTTTATTTTCCTGGTCAGGCTTTACTAATGGTTTTACTACACTAATTAATGGACAGGAGTGCGATTTTTGAATCTCATTCGGTGAGCTCAGCAGTTGAAAATGTCAAAATTACTATGGAGATACACTCTCAAAAATCTCTCTCCTGTAGTATGATTTTTGAATGTCAAATCAGCAGTTGAAAGATGCATATCTCCGTAGTAATTTTGATATTTTCAACTGCTGAGCTCACCGAATGAGATTCAAAAATCGCACTCCTGATCAGGAATATGACAATACCTATGCCACCTTCCAGATAATTATATAGACAAGTGTAAACTTAAATAAATGTGTTAACTACATACTTTGGAGCGTTGATTGTTTATCTAGTTCTGTTATTGCTTCAGGCCATCAAACTGGACAACGTTCAATATGGGTCCAACACTGAATTGCGAAAAAAATCTGCTGTTCCATACACGTTGACGTTTTCTATGGAACCACAGATTTTTTTTGCGAATTCATCGTTCGTATGGGACCAACGATCAAAGTGAAAGTTGTTCAGTTTTATGTTCTGGAGCACCCCTTAACCCATTCGCAGCCACTAACGGCACTAGCCGACACATATTATTTGGGGTTTAAGAGCCATTGACGGCTATAGCCGACACCAACTCTATAAAAAATACATGTTTACAATACAATAAATCACGGTGGCTTCTGTGACATTTTTTGTAGTTTCTATTGTGGCTACGAATGGGTTAAGTATGTAGTGCATTTAAGTGTTACATACAATACAAGGTGTTAGGGTAAACAGTTGCATTACTTTAATTTACGGTGTGATTGTTTGTACCCATGATAGTGATCAACTTTCCCTAAGAAATATGTAAGTAAGGAAATTCGCAAAAATTATTTCGACTTTTCATACAAACGTTCGATAAGCTGGAGTACGATTTTTGAAACACACACGTCGAACTCAGCAGTTGAAAATGTCAAAATTAGTATGGAGATATGCATCTTTCTACTGCTGATTTCACTTTCAGAAAAAGCACAACTGGATTGTGATGGATGTTGTCTACTGCTGAGTTCGACGTATGACTTTCAAAAATCGCTCTCCAGATTGCATTTAGTATGGAAAGTGCACACATTTTTTTTATAATTTCCTATAGGTTTCCTAGGGAAAGTTGATCATTATCATTTCATTTATAACAATGGAACATCCATTGTAATACATTTTATGGCCGTTTTTGATCCCAAACGACTCAAATATATAAGGTTAAATCTAATTAGTTGGCAAAACTTAACTTAGCATGTGGTTCCTATCTGTTACTAAATACAATTGCGTGATAATGACCTGCCGCCCGGTCATATGATTACAGGTCAATGTCCGTCCGCGCCCCGCGCACTGCAGCCTTACGTACGATAGTAATAATTTTGTTAATCATCAATACCAATTATAAACATTGATAATGCAATGTGGATGTTCTAAGGTTTCAGAATATCTCTGAGTACCCCCTCGGGGAATATAGTCGTAAGTATATGTTATGCTATGATAATGCAATCTGTTATCATTAACAACTGGTTGAGTTTCGCCAACCAATTTGAAATAACCTTATATAATGATGTCGCAGTTGACATTATTCTGATCTAAAAAAGTACCTACTGCCATCTATTGATTTTCCTTAATAATCTAAACGCCTAATTTAGAAATGAAAACCGAACGTTTACCCACTTCCCTCGCGACCCGCGCGCTGACCTGGTCATCCGTAAGCCACCTCCTCCACGATGGTTTCCCAGGAGTCGGTGGACTCGGTCTCCCAGGAATCATCGTCGTCTGCTTCTTCTTCCTCGTCGTAGTATGCAAGCTGGAGAATAATGAAGAAGAGTATTATAAAGAGTGTTGACTTAAATCTGTTACATAAATCCCCCACAGCGGTGTGGTAGGCTCCGCAAGGAGCCGCATGGGTCGCGACCACCCCCTGCCGGAGTCTGGCGCTTGCTGCGTTCCGTCAGTGTGCAGGAGTGCCAGTGTACTTCTGGGTAAGGTCGCTACATCTTCGACTAGATAGAGGTCAAGAGCAAACTCATCAATAATAAAAAAAAAACGTAATGTGGAGTCTTGTAATTGCAACTATGGAGCAATTGCACTTATAAGGATCACGATTCAGTTCTTCTCTCATATAGAAACATGTCTAGTGATCTTAAAGGCAGGTGTTGGTATAAACATATAAAGAGAAGAGACATTTCAGCACTCACTCAGGGTCTTTTAAGAGTTAGCTTAGTCAAGTAGGGTCGAAAATGTACGGATTTTCTCATTCAAGAGTCCGAACTTAACTTAAAAAATGTCTCTAAATATCGGCTTTGCGTGAGATATAACAATTACCTCGTTCTCATGCAGCCGGTGCACAGTGTGAACTCGAATCTGGAACATCCACGCGTGGCCCAGCACTGCCACCATGCCACTGAGCAGCAGGGGCATACTGTAGCGGCACTTCCATGCGAGACCCATAATATAACAATACCTCGTTCTCATGCAGTCGGTGCACAGTGTGGACTCGTATCTGGAACATCCACGCGTGGCCCAGCACTGCCACTGTCCCACTGAGCAGCAGCGGCATACTGTAGCGGCACTTCCATGCGAGACCCATAATATAACAATACCTCGTTCTCATGCAGTCGGTGAACAGTGTGGACTCGTATCTGGAACATCCACGCGTGGCCCAGCACTGCCACCGTGCCACTGAGCAGCAGCGGCATACTGTAGCGGCACTTCCATGCGAGACCCATCAGGAATATGAACAGGCTTTTGCGTCCGGCCGTCATCGCGTTTACCTGCAAAGTGTTGAAAGAAGACCCTAAATACAGGGTTTAACAAATCACCCTAGTAATACGTAAGGGGGTGCTTCAGACCATCAAACTGAACAACTTTCACAATGGAGCTAACTACGAAATAGTTAAAAAAACAGCTATCGCCCATACATTTTAGTCGAGTCGGTACTGCAGTTTTGTATGGAAAAGCTGTTTATTTTTCGTGATTTCGATGTTGGCTCCACAGCGAAAGTTGTTCAGTTTGATGAGCTGAAGCACCCCCTTAAGTATTACTAGGGTGAACCTACAAATGCTGGTTGAAAAGTTGTAGCTAACTATGGGTCAGGATAGGTAGCATGACCCCGTGATAAAGCGCTATCACACCTTCGCTCTGTTTCTATTTGCACGTGAACGAACAAGATAAAAGACGTGATACAGCCGTATCACGTGTAGCATGCTACCAGTGCTGGAGTGCGATTATTGAAACTCATTCGCTGAGAACAGCAGTTGAAAATGTCAAAATTACTATGGAGTTATGCATCTTTCTACTGCTGATTTGACTTTCAAAAATCGCACTCCTGAAGTATGATTTTGAAAAGTCAAATAAGCAGTAGAAAGATGCATGAGAACGCTTTTGTATGAGATTTAAAATTGTTCAAGCTCACCGATGACGTTCAAAAATCGAACCCCTGGAGTGCGATTCAAGTACTTACCTAATAGTACGCACCACGACACAAGAGTTATATTACACTTAGCATTCTGGCGAATTCTGATAACTAAATATTTGTTTATCAGAAAGATGTAGGTAGTTAGGTACTATACGACATATCTTGGGCATTAGTAGCTGTTCTAAGAATAAGTGAGAGCAAGTGTCTCAAATCTCTGTTTCTATAATTCAAAATAGTATTAAAATTAAATTTAAAATGGAGTATAGGTACCTAAGGTACCTATATTATATTCACACACCCCTTTGAAATAAAGGTTGTTTCTTTCGTAGACTTTCATATTAGTTTTGCGGGCTTAAGAGGATAGACCAGTACAGTTTTTTCCATACAAAAACGTATTCTCCTGTCTCCCTTCACTAGAGCAAATATTTTTTACCATACAGTCTATGTCACCTCTGCCATACGTATATGCCATGTTCCTGTTTTGCTTTTTTGCATCAATTAATTACTGTAAGAACTATGGATCTTCGAAAATTACCTATTTTACCGCCCGTTTTCAGACATCCAGTAAGTAAACAAATTTGACGATAATGAACAAAAAAAGCAAAACATACGGACATAGCCTAAGTTCTAATCATATTATTTTTGAAAAAAGAATTATTAAAATGGGTTTAGTTTTGGAGGAGGAAACAGGGGAATACGAAAAGCCTAATTCGTCGTTTTCTGTATATAAAATCAGTCCGAGCTGCAGTTGTCTCTTTCGCACTCTAGTCGGCGGGGTGTATGGGTGGGACCCATTCTCCAAATTAGCATTTCAGCCCGCCTATCCTCTTAAGCTCGAATTACACTTCCACAAGTACAGTCAGCATCAAAAAAACCTGACCTTTCTATCGTAATCTTTATAAGCGCAAGGGGGTTAGATTTCTATGCTGCTGACTGTACCTATCTACATGACGAGTTAACTCACTACAGTTGGACTTACAAATACAAACTTTGTCAAAAGAACAAAGAGGAAGTCGATATGACCGTTCAATCAGTTGATTGCATTTAGAATGGAAAGTCCTAAATTTTCTTTGCTTATTTCCTATACCACCGACCTACCGGCAGTGTAGGGCGTAGTTAACTACATTTTGTAATCTAACTACTAACTACAATTAAAAGTAGTTAACTACAAGTAGTTATGATTACATGTAATCTAACTACAGTAATCAAGTTACATAAAGTAATCGTTAATCTGATTACTGTAATCGAGTAGTTATAACTACTGATTATTTCAGTTCTAAGAATATCTTGTTTTTAACCGACTTAAAAAAAATGAGGTTATCAATTCGATACGTATGAATGTAATACTATTAGAATTCCAAAATATTCACTTATAATAATCTATTAGGCCTTCCAAACAAACATACAAAATGTCGTAGGTGTATGTATGTATGTATGTATGTATGTATGTATGGTATGTATGTATGCATACATACGTATGTATGTATGTATGTATGTATGTTTGTCCACGCATATCTCCGAAACTTTTCATCGGATTGTGACCATTCCATTGTTATTGGCTTACATTTACTCCAACTTAGGGAACAGTGCAAAGAAGAATGGTCATCGGTGTATTTTCTATGAAAAAGTATGACCAAAGCACTTTTTATATATATTTTTTTATGATTTCACTAGATAAACTAATGGTGAATATGTGACGAGTATAAATACCAAAAATCTGAAACTATTTTAAGTTCTTCTAAAACGAGAAAAATGTTTAAAATGCATGAAAATACGTCATCTTTGTGTCGTAGAAATAGACATTTATAGTTTTAAAGTTATAGTGAATCAAAGATTTCCATACAAATCTTAAATTAACCCTAGCATTGAAACTGTATATTTATACGAAAATCTAACTCCATACAATCATAGAGATTTGTTTCTGAGTTTTTCTGCAAAATGTCATTGACTTTAATTGGTTAGTATTTTGTTTGTTTGGAGCACGCCAACAGTAATATACCCTTAAGGGGCCATAGGTCCAGACGAATATTTTTTATGAGAAACGCGATTGCCGAGCGCTCCGAAAAGTGTGTGCGTGAGCCGTATTTTCGATTAAAAACAACTAACCAAAGTACTTTTTCTAGATTTTATTTATGATTGCACTAGTTAAACTAATGGTGAATATGTGAGTATAAATACCAACAATCGGAAACTATTTTAAGTTCTTCTAAACCGAGAAAAATGTTTAAAAATGCATGAAAATACGTCATCTTTGTGACGATTTTCTATCGAGTGAAGTAATTCCAATCGTGTATTCAGTTGATGATTGCACTAGATGAAATATCCAAAAATACTGAGGTATGACTTTAGTTTCGGTAAATGGTATAAATCTAGTCGTAAAATGAAAAATAAAAGATGCCTCCGAGGTATTTCCACCTACTATTACGTCTTAAATAGTTTTCCCCTCCTTTTAGGGGGTGATTAGGGGGGCACCCCCTAGGACGTAGGGGTTATTAGGGGTTGCACCTCCTAATCAGCCCTACGCCTTAGGGGTACATACACCCCCTAATCACCCCTACACAACCCCTTAATCAACCCTACGCCCTAGGGGGTACACCCCCTAATCACCCCTACAAGACCCCTTAGTCACCCCTACGCACCCCCTACACACTAGGGGTGCACCCCCTAATCACCCCCACGAGCTAGGGGGCACACCCCCTAATCACCCCTACAAAACCCCTTAATCACCCCTACACACTAGGGGTGCACCTCCTAATCAGCCCTACGCCCTAGGGGGTACATACACCCCCTAATCACCCCTACACAACCCCTTAATCAACCCTACGCCCTAGGGGGTACACCCCCTAATCACCCCTACGCACCCCCTACACACTAGGGGTGCACCCCCTAATCACCCCCACGAGCTAGGGGGCACACCCCCTAATCACCCCTACACAACCCCTTAATCACCCCTACACACTAGGGGTGCACCCCTAATCAGCCCTACGCCCCAGGGGGTACACCCCCTAATCACCCCTACACCACCCCTTAATCATTCCTACACACTAGGGGTGCACCCCCTAATCATCCCCACGAGCTAGATTGTGCTCCCACTAATCACCCCCTACGAGCTAGGGGTCCCCCCCCCCCCCTCCACCACTGGACCCCCACCCGACTCGATATAGCATTTTAAACACAAAACGAAGTATTTTGAATTGTAGTTACAAAAAGTAATCACGTAACCGTGATTGCAACTACAATTTGTAGTTAGTAATCTAAATTTTTAACTACTTTTACGATTACTTTATGTAATCTATTATTTTGATTACTAACTACAAAATGTAGTTGTAGTTAGTAATCAGTAGTTAGATTACATTTTGCCCAACACTGCCTACCGGGGTAGACCACCAAAGCATGTTGGTCAGACGACATTGTAGGGTAATGTAGGTCAAACTGGTTGATTTGATTGATTGATTTCCTATAGGTTTCTTAGAGGAAGATGTTCAGTATCATAGGTACAATAACCCATTAAAGTAATGTGATTGTCTATTGTATACTCTTTGTAACCACATGCTGCTCTGCAATGGTGTGATATCGGTAAAAAAAAAAAAGTAAGTTATAGCCTGTAGAATCCCACTGCAGGGCAAAGGCCTCCTCTCACGAATAAGGGTGAGAGGGAGTGGGCCATACTCCACCACGCGGGCCCAGTGCGTGTTGGTGGAGGCAAGTTAGTGGTCATCTTGCTGTCAGAGAATTTTTAAGCCGCCAATAGGCCTCTGACCTGGCTTAACGAATAGTTACAACGCCATCTGACGGAACTATCCGAGACCAACTGCTTAACGTGCCTTCCGAAGCACGGAAACGCTCGAGATGAAATACCACTAAACGGTCACCCATCCAAAGACTGACCGGACCTAACGTTGCTTAACTTCGGTGATCGTTTCCAATACCGAAGCTCCACTACGCCAACGAGCGCTTCTGATATTCGCGTGATATCGGTATGTCAAGTTTTTTTTTGTCTTCATTTTATATTTTTTACGGATAGAAGACATAATTTTAAGATTTTTAAGACACCTATTTCATTTTTATTGTGATTCATCGAGTTTATCGATATAAATTAAATTTTTAAATTATTTTGATCTGTAATCTCTAAGTGCAAAAATGGTGGAGAAAAAATAATTCGAACTCCATGGAGTAAAAACTACCTACTGCTATATTTAAAAAAATTAAAACCTGCCTCCTCTTTCTAACTCTATGCTGAAAACAGATACGGCAACATCAAATGTCAAATTCTGTCATTGTGAAAGTATTTTTTTTTTCTTAATGGCCAGTTACTTTAAGTTCATTTTATGTGTACCAAGGAGTTTGCAGGGGCAGCGAGTGACGTCACTCGTGGACCGAAAAACGACGTTATTTTATTAAAAATATCTGTAATCCTTTCATTTTAAAATCACTGACATAGAAAATATGATTATTGAGACAATTATCTCGAAATGGTTTTCGATTTAGACCTCCTAAAAAAAACTCGACATACCGAATTGTTCTCGTCTTTTCTCAAATCATTATCTGGTGTCAATTATTATCTTTCTAAGTTTTTTCTGTTCGTATTTGATATGAGTTGATGATTTAATATGTGTAAGAGTGAAGATAAAAAAATCATGTAATAGGTTCAAAGTCAGAGATAAGAGAGGTCAAACTAATGAAACTATTATATGAATGTAACTCATATTTATTACAAAACAAGGTGGACAAATAGATCACATTTAAGGAGAATAGGAAAAAAAAACATTTTTTTTTAATTCAAGCGTTTATTGTTAAATATGAATTGCATTCACAGACATAACTTTTTAAATACATAAATATGTTAACATACACATTTTAACGTATGGAATGTAGAGTACCAATAAGTATACAATTCAATTAGACACAAATACTTAAGTTATTTTACTATGAGTAAAAAAAAAAGTCAGATCTAAGTATAACATCACCTAATCAAAAAGTATACTTTTATAACAGAAATTAAAAGGTTGTAAGTTTTACAGTAAATTTTTATACGCAGTACAGTAAAAAAATTCTTAGTTAATTAATATTTCAAATGATAGGACACATTATTTCTAATTTTAAACGTTTTGATTACAACCTTTTTATTTCAAGTCAAGAACTTGATACGAAGATAGCATAGGATATGTTCAAGACATCTAAATATTAATTTGGCTTAGTGCGTGGATACGTAAGAAAGCTACGAGACTGAACATTTAACATTATTCTGCATCAAAATAGTCAACGTGCTCCCCGGGAGTAAACTTTCCTTGCTGAAGCACTTTTACGCATTTCTTAGCCGTTATCTCTGGCTTTAGTAAAGTACCCTGCTTTTTGAAGGAATTGAACACGTCTTTCAAGTTATCGTTAACGGCTTCTGATATTATGTTGTTGATCATGGCCGTCTCTACGGGCCCAGGGGAGTAATTCAAGACTCTGATTTGTTTCTTCTCTTCAGCGAGGACTCTGAAATACATCTCTCTTGCTGCTTTCCCGCTGCAATAGAAAGCCATGCCGCCCATTGGCTTGATCGCGCACAAAGACGTTATGTTAACAATTATCACTCTATCTTCAACCTCTTCGAAGATCTTAAGGAACTGAGTGTTTAAAGAAATAACGTGGAATACGTTCAAGTCAAAGTATTGTCTCAATTCTTCTGCGTCTTCCAATCGTGCTGTCTCTTTGGCCAGATTACCGAGAGAGCCGACGTTGTGGAAAATAATGTTCGAAGCGAAATCTGTCACTTTGCGTCCTTCTAAAGAATTTTTGAGAATGTCATACATTTCTTTCACCGACGCTTTGGATAAGTCGATGGATTCGTACAATACTTTTACGTTGTCAGATTCGCACAGACTTGCAGTTTTGGCGAGTTCCTGTTTATTGCGGGCGAGTACAAGCATCAGAGACTTTGGGCCGAGTAGTTTTGACATTTCGACAGCGATAGCTCTTCCGATACCTTGAGACGCTCCTGTTAGCACAACGAATGTGGCTTGTGATAAGTCAATGTTAGATGATGAGGCCATGTTTACTTACAATAGTTTTATGTGGGTTTAATGGTTATTCTTGCAGCAGTTTCTCGGCTTCAGTGTCTCCAATGACGGGGTCTAGATCGCAGCCGTCTCTCATCAAACGATCGATGCAGTCCGCTCGGTACGCTGCGAGGTTGTCCACAACTTTATTCTTCTTTCGCAGCGCTAGCAGCTTCCTTTCTGGAATATGTATAATTTTTTTTATTTATTGTCAAAGTTACACTCTCTTTTTTTGGCTAAATGGATCGTTTGACCAAATAACAGGATTTTTATTAATTTGGTGACAAATTCGACGGTTAAGGAACGAAATTAAGTAGAGTAAAATCAGAACTGCTGTGTAATGCGTATGTAAGCTACAGTGTCTCATTACAAAATGAAATATAAAACCTGATTGTGTTGCAATAAAATATATGTCGTAACTATATGAAACTGCGGTCAACAGATAGTGTAACAAATTAAAAATAGTCTAGAAATGCTAATGATTGTTAATTACCTAAAACAGCGAGATATTCAGCTGAATCGGACAGTTTCTCGGGCACGACGGCGGGCGTGAAGTTGTCTTCAAATTTGGGCGCGACTTCTGCAGTATTAACAATTTCGCTGCCCCAAGGATCCATCAATTACTGGAGACAAATCAAATAACACTATCTTAACATTTATTTGTATTTACTCGATGTGTAATGATAATTGTTCGGCGTAGATTACCAGTCAACCAATACTATCGATACATTCGATTCTCAAGGTTCTTTTTCCCAAACAATTATATTAGGTATCTATTAAATATCTTATAAATGATACTTACACAAAGGCTAAAAGCCGAATGGTATCTTAAACAATCGAGAAATTATTTTTATTGTAATATCGCATGAAAAGGTGTCAAGGAAAATTTACTTGAATTTTTTTTTGACAAAACTACAATCTGTCAAATTTTTTTTTCGCATCGCATCTTTTCTAACCATAGACAAGAATCGTTCGGATACATGCGAAAATTTTTATAAAAGTTAACCAAAGCAAAGTACGAAAAAATTATAACAAAAAAAAAATTATAATCATGGAAGGACGTGTTTATTGCTGCACTAATGAGATGGCCGCTGATTGGTTAATAGTAATACCATCGCCTATCGGTACATACGCTACGCACGCCGCGCACGTTAGGTAGGTACACACGGCGACACATCATGTTATGCACTCTATATACCCATAGCCTGGATAGACGCGGCTACCGGCGCGGGCGCAGCGTGCAGTGAGACGAAATAACAACAACATACCGCACTCTCTCGCACGATTCGCAGCGTTCAACTTCTAATAGTTCAAAGTCCAAACAGGGTAGCCTAAGCTGACGCCGTGTGTACACACGGCGACAGATCAACCTACCCATAGTTGAACTCTATGTTCATGCACATAAGGTCCAACTATGGGTAGGTTGATCTGTCGCCGTGCGTACGTATCGCAATGAAATAGGCAATAAATTGAAATCGGTGTAGTAATTGCTAATAACTCAAAAAGCGAGACAATCATTCGCATTTGTTATGCTTTCTATTTCTATCCCTTCCTCTCACAGGAGAGGAAAAGAGAAGCCAATATATGTTTTTCTTCCTCACTCCTGTTAAGAAAATGAGAAAGAGAAAGAATGCTTAACTATCACGATTGACCTTAATATCCAAAGAAAAAAGTGTAAAATGTCTATGAGCTCGGACTTCCCCTTCCTTCCGGAATTCCAAGACTTGTCAAAAAAAAATGCATCTACTGTCCGTTTCTTATTTATTTTGTTTACTTTTGTAGCTGAACTGAATTTGCGTTATTTGCAGTGTTTGTTGCACGGAGAAAACCTCGGTGGCTGTTCGATCTTGTTTGAGTAAGTTATTTTATTAACATTTTATCTTACTTTTTGGACTTGTTATCATCACCAAACTTTTGTTAAAACTTTTAAAGTAGTCTTCTTGGATTTAATACAATAATAATAAGCGTAGTTTCTTGTTTTTTGTTCATTCTATGTAAGATGACACTCGGACCTATGCATTTACACTAGGGATATTATTCGACATAGTAATTCTCTAAATTATCTTTAACTGCTGCATCTGATATGTAATTTTGCTGACTCAATACGTGTGCGAACGCGTTGAGGAAGTTGAAGGCAATTATCAGGGCTGTCTTTACTAGGGGTGCAAGGGGGAAGCACCTAGGGTTCTGCAAATTTTTTAGTATCAATGCCTACTCAATACCAAGTATTGAAACAAAACTATTGATACCGATAAAAGTATCAATACTACTTGGTATCGAGTAACATTGCTGGAAGAAATCTCTTTAGAGATAAGCTCGCCCTTTGTAATTGTCTATTATGGTGTTTTCATGTATATTTACCGTGTGTACAATAAAGTGTTAAAATAAATAAACATTTTTAAATATGTATTAGAAATCACAAGAAAATACACAATAATGATTCATTTTTATATTCCTTCAAAATTAAATTACAAAATATTGGAACTAAAAACTAATTACTGAACCCTCAATTACGAGATTCCTAAAACTTCATAATTACTAGTCTTAGAAAAAGTATATGTCTAGAATGAGCCTCACACTTGTTCCGTATAAAACAAAAGGGGCTAACTTTCTTAGGTTGGTGTGCGTGAGGCGCCATTCAAAATATGTATGTGCGTGTGTATATGTATAGGGTTTTGGAACCAGTACTGGTTCCTATTTTTTTCGACGCTTTCATAGCTTTGACTGTCTATCTTGATAATCTAAGTTACTAGTATTGCTACTAAATCTATTTACTAGGTTACACATGCTTTATTCAAACTAAAATAGGGTTTCGCCCTGAAATCCTCACTCCATCGAGAGGGATGATGCTGTACATTGGAAAATGAAGTATTATCTATCTACCAACTTTTATCTGACAGTTTAGTGAGGAGACAAAAGTAACTACGAAAGTAAAATACTCTAATAAAAGTATCAAGTACAAAAGTACTAGGTATTGAACCAAAAGTATAGATACTACTCAGGTATTGATGCTTTTTGCGGATTCCTAGTAGCACCGGGGTGCAAGACCTAGTGTAAGCAAGCATATCGCCTTAACACATACCATGCATTATCAGTTCTGAAAATCTCTTAACAAGCATTCATTAATACCTTTAAAATATAGGCTACAATATTGTTTACAAATACACCTCATGCATTTTTCGACACATTTAGTTTGCTCAGTTGTGACTAGCAATGTGCAAGCCAATTTACATCTTATAGGTACATACAGAAGCGGCCAAACGGTGGCGTCCAAAAATTTTTTTTTACGTTCCTCGCACCTATTAGGTGTATCCGAAAATACCCCATGTAAGTTCCGCCATATTTTGTTGTTTAGAAGTTATGAATTTTTGAATTAATATTTGAGAATTTTCTACCGGAGCGGCTTAAAACTGTCATAACATTTTTAATAGTGAGAAATTTGTACATTTTCTTTCTGCAACATGATCGTCTGGAAACACTCTTCCATACATAAAATAATTAGCAACACTACATCCATACAAGTTACCGAAAAAAGGGTCGAAAGTGAAAATTTTAGGTTTGAGTTGAATGAAGTAAAATTTCATTAGAAATGTGAAAAAAAAAAAAAATTACAAATTTCTCAAATATTCATGTCTGAACTACAAGATGGGGTATTTTCGGATACACCTAGGTGTATGGATTATCAGATTTTTTCGTGCTTTTGATGTAGGCTTTTTAGTGAAGTTTAGAATCTATTTTTGAGATCATCAAAATTAAAGACCTCCCAAAATGTGTTACATATTTAAATAAAAAAGGTTGAAGTCAGAAGTTAAAATCAGAGAAAAATTAATATTTTTAATCAATAAACCCTGCTGCTTAGGGTTAGAAAAATATTGTTTTATAATTTCCCTAAGGCACAAATTTAGTTTGCGAGCTGATAACATAATGATGGTGATGATTTATGTTGTGAATTAAAGTTGTAGCATAATGCTGTGGGGGGGCTCTAAAGACTTGGAATATATTTTTCAACTTTTGGAGATCTGCATGACCCTACTTTTTACTTTTTACTTATTTCGCACAGTATTAAAGTACAAACTAATAGACGCATCATATAGGACTCACATGAGAACACTCTTGATAATGTACAATTTTGGCGTGCGACGGACCATAACCGAAATATGGGACTTAATACTTAAGGGGCTACCTGCCGGTTTTGGGTAATTTTGTAACCATTTTATTCATTAACTATGGCACTTTTTGAGCTGAAAAATAAACTGAATCATCTACAGGATATGAGAAGTGATGTGGTTTTTCTAGAAATCGATTTTAATTAATAAAACCTAAGAAAAAGGACTCTAAAGTCACCCCTTTTTTTCCAGTTGTAACCATTTTGCTCTTACATTTTGAATCGGAAGAAAAAGAAAATTTACAATATTATTCACAATACAATTTAGAATGATGAGGTTTTCTTACTTTTTAGAAATTTATAAAAAATCTTCTAATTTTTCAAAGAAAACAGCTAAATTCTGACCGGAGCCACGCGCTCTTTCGCATCGATTAGTATGGAGAGTCGTGGTCCAGGGCAGATACGCCTTAAGTAACTTTTCAACCCAACTTTACCTAGTAAAGCTAGACTAGGTAAATTGTAGCCATCTGGTTCTGGCATTGTAGTAACAATTAACACAGGCTGGCACTGTCATGGTATTGTAGTAATAAAGAGACTTTAGTTTCATTCAATTTGTGTGTTTTTTGTAAAATTTTGACTACTATAGGATTCTGATCTTTAAAAAAAACAAGTGATTTAAATCATGATCTCTCAACCCTGGTTGATGGCATAAGCATATTATATGCTCACGACTGTATTTCGGAGGGAGTAGTCACAATATTATAAATATAAAAGGTCCTTCTAAAATATAATATTATTCTTAATATGCTAACACTTTTTTTTTAAGGGGATGATCATGATCAGACCGTCAAACTGTTCAACTGTACTTTCTCTATGGCACCGACATCCAAATCGCGAAAATAAAATCTGCTGTTCCATACAAAACTGCAAACTTACTCGAGCAAAATGTTGGTCCCATAGAGAAAGTTACTCATTTTGATTTCATTTTAATTAGGACCCTTTCCTACACTCTAAATATCCACGCTTAATGCAGCAAGCACCCTTATTAATTGTATTCTAATGAAAATGTTTAAACTAGACTATTGTTATTATACCCAGTTACCTATTTGTTTTTTTAAACCCACAGACCATAATGACGTACTATCCGAGTCCAGAATTCTGCCAGCGACATCTAGACGCCTGCCCAGGCAGAATAAATAAAGTATATGATGCTATAAATCACGACGATCTCGCTGATTTGCCCTTAATTGCCCTGAACATTCTTACTGACACAGAAATGTTCCCTAAATTTGTCAAAGAAAAGAAATCAGAAAAAATGTCGATCCAATACCGGGACGAAGGGAACAAATTTTATCGCATCGAGTCATACTGGGCAGCTTTGGAGAGCTATAACAAAGCCCTTTTGTATGCTCCAAAGAAAACCCAAGAAATGATTCTAGCATACAGCAATAGATCCGCGTTACTCTTCAAAATAAAAGCCTTTAGTGCCTGTTTGAAAGATATAGAAACATGTTTCAACCTCGGGTGCTCTGATGAAATAACAGAAAAACTGATAAGACGAAAGCGTGAATGCCAACAGTGCTTGCTGAAAGACAAATCTTTATACGCATCATTTCCTGATGAGTACTTCCAAATTGACTCAAAACGTCATCCACAAATACCTTGTGCTACAACAGATGTTAAAATTACAATTGATAGTGAAACTGAACTGCCTACAGTAGTCGCAGCGAAAGACATAAAAGTTGGGACCGTAGTCTCAATTGAGACAACATTTGTCAATCTTTTAAACCCGGTAAATCATTACGTAACGTGCTACCAATGTCACAAAATGTCTCTCAACCTGATACCCTGTAATGGATGCTGCTTCGCTTTGTTCTGCAATGATGAGTGCAAAAATTCTTGCATGAAAGAATCTCATCGAATAGAATGTGATGTGATGGAAATACTGAACTGTGACGGTTATGGTCCTTATTCGAGGATCACTCTAAGAGCAGCTATAAAGATGAAATTAATGTGCGAATCGTGGAAAGAAATCATTGCTGCTTCTCACATTATTGGCGATGAAAGAATGAGAACGAGTCCTGTTAACGAAATATACGATCGCAACTACAAATTCTCTCTTCTGAGCTTCATTGAGACCAGAGACATAAAGCTTGCCTCGATTTATAACTACGGAATGATGTGCGCCACACAAATTTATTACTTAAATCAAGTAACAGCGTTTTTCCCTAAATCGCCTGGAGAAAAACGTGAGGCAATTAGAGGATTTGCGCGTCTAATGATGCGCTTTTTCTTGTTGTTTCACAACAAACTCGAGATAAACAATGTGGCCGATGACAAAATGACGCAGGATATAAAATATTTGGTGCCGAACTATGGATACCTGTCATTCACAAGTAAGCTGAGGCATGAATGTGATGCTAATCTGTTGGCGGTGGGGCTGAACAATCAGGTCGCGTTGGTGGCTCTACAGCCCATAAAGAAAGGGGCAGAGTTGACGATCTCTTATGTGTAAGTTTTATTAATTAGAAATCATTTCACATTTATTTCTTTGGTGTAACTTGTGTTGGAATTGGAACTATTCATTATATTATGCACTAGCAGTTGCCCAAGACCCCGTCTGCGTGGACTTTAAAAAAGTATCCTGTTTTTATTCATAACTGCCTCCGTGGTCTATTGGTTAAGAGCATTGGGCCCTTGACACGGAAGTCGCGGGTTCGATTCCGACGGGTGACACCTAGTGATATGTCAATTTGATGTGTTTTCCCCCAGTTGGTTAGGACATTGCAGGCTGAATCACCTGATGTCTGAAAAGAAAGATGATTCCTTGCTTCGGATGGCACGTTAAGCCGCTGGTCCCGGCTACTATCCCTGGTGGTATTAGTCGTTACATAAAAACCACGCCAGAGGCCGTATGGCAGTCCGAAAAAACTCTGTCCCCAGGGCTTACCCACACGATAAGAAGTTCCGTTACATATTCTATCTGTGTGCCAAATTTAATCCAAATCCGTTCAGCCGTTTATGAGCCACAAACGCGCCTTTTTTCTCGGTCGTTCCCGCGCAAATAGAAAGAGAGTAAGGCGCGATAGGCGCTGGTCCATAATTATATTAGATGGCGCTAGTATCGTGCACACAGCGAATAAGACCACTATAAAAACAAACATTTTATTTTTCGTTGTTTTTTATATTTCCTTATTGTTTAATTACCGTATTACTTTCGTTGCAGTGACCACGCATACGACTACATGCACACCCCGGAAACATCAAAAAATGGCAGGATCCTAGCTCTCTACCGTTTCAACGTCCTCTGCCGATGCCCAACTTGCACAGGCTCTTGGAGAACTACCAACCAGAAAGCAATCACCACAGAACAACGCAAATTCTACCGCAAATGGGTGACGCAGTCGAGTGATGTCATCTCACATTGGGAAAAAGCCTTTAAGGTGACGTGTGAAGGTCTAGCTTTGCTTGCAGGATTGTCTCACACGACAGAACACAGACAGATGTATATTAAGTTTCGTCAGTTGATGTGCTTCTTCCAATTCTTTGCGTCGAAGAATACTGCTCCATATAAGTGGTAATTTTTTTATTTTTATTATTTTTTTATTACGGTATGTAAATCTTAAGGCTGGCTTGCACCAAAAAGTATTTAAGTTTCAACATGTTTAAATATGATGCTGTCACTGTCATTAGCATGAGCAGTGTAAGAGACAGAGTTATCACTAAATACGTTTAAGGAGTCACGTTGTTGCAGGGTTTGTTGGTGCAAGCCAGGCTAAGAGTTCGTCCAGGGAAACGCGGCGTTTTACGTTACGAGGCGTATTTGTGCGTTGCGTTGCGTTGCGCTGTGCATTATTCGTCGCGTGGTGCAGCCAAATGGAATATGTGCTGATATTAATTATGAAAGCGTTTATGCGGAAGCGTCACTGTTTCATTCACAACGCGCCGCGCAACGCACCGCTTCTCCCTGGACGAAGCCATAGAGGAAGCGGTAATCTAGGTTAACTTAGATAGGAGAGGTCTTCTCTGGATCTTGAAGTCGTGGGTTTGTTCCCAAACTTGTACCAAGGAATTTTTCAGTAGTGACACATTTGATCAAAAGCCTCTTCCTCTGTTCTATATTCGCTAATGATTCGTATTTTGTTGATTTTTATATTTATATTTATATTTATATTTTCTTAATTAGAGAAGTAAAGAGACGAAGCATTATAAAAGGTCTCGATTTAGATTTTGTTTGATTCATTTTGCTCATTTATTTAGTGGTTAAACTATTAGTTTTGCACATTGTCTAATTGAACTAAAAAAGATAGTTAAGATTTTTTACTTAACGGTATTCATTCATAATATTTTAATAATAATTATAATTAATTTCGTGGTTAATCAGACAATTTTGCACGTTGATCAAAAAAATATCAGTTTCTTTTTTGCTTAGTATTCGTAGTTACATAATAATTAATTCTAAATTGTTACAATTTATAAGTAAAAAACAAACTAAGTATTTTATAATAAGTGAAACTAATGTACTTAAAAACTTAACTTAATTGTTTGTTTTTTTAATAAACGTTATTATTCAGAAACAATTAGTAAACTAATTTCTTTTTAAATTAATTTTTATGGACTCAAAACTCAAACTCAAAATGTTTTATTCAAAATAACATCACATGGATAGCTTTCTGACGTCATTTTTGACTCAACCACCGCGTTGGAAGGTGTTCCGTTGTAGAGAAGATGCGGCCAGAAACTCTACAACACACATCTTTTAAAAAACCAAATTATACAAAGAACACTTACAAAAGTTACAAATACAATATTGAATTACATAGTGTAACATTGTCAAGACCAGACATTTTGGTCATTCATATAATCATCGAGTTTATAGTAGCCTGTGGATTTTGAAGAGACGAGAAATACGTTTCGGGATAGTAGCATGTGGCGATCAAATTATCTCTGCATATCCCAAGCACGGCTAGCATGCCACCCAGGACCAAGGGTCAAAACAAGAAAATCGTCAATGTGCGCTCTTTTTGTGCATACTTAAAATAACCAAGAAGGGTTTCTGGTAGAATTAACAACGCTGCAGCTTTTGCTTCAGCATAAATGCTGAATCAGAAGTAGTCAGTTCTTTTGTAAGTTTTTGTTAGGTGGGTCTCGGTCCAATCAACTTTGGGAACCACTGCGCTAGATGGCGCTAGTGTCGTGCACATAGGGTTCTTCTTAATATGCTGACACTTTTTTAAGGGGATGATCAGACCGTCAAACTAAACAACTTTATCTATGGCACCAAAATGGAAATCGCAAATAAAAAATCTGCTCTTCCATACAAATCTGCAAACCTACTCGAACCAAATGTAAGGGACATCTGATTTTATTTTTCGCGACATCGTTGTTGGTCCCATAAAAAAAGTTGTTCAGTTTCATCCCCTTAAAAACTGTCAGAATAATTATTAAGAAGGACCCTGTATGCTTAGAAAAAGTATATGTCTAGAATGAGCCTCACACTTGTTCCGTATAAAACAAAAGGGGCTAACTTTCTTAGGTTGGTGTGCGTGAGGCGCCATACAAATTATGTATGTGTGCGTGTATATGTACAGGGTTTTGGAACCAGTACTGGTTCCTATTTTTTTCGACGCTTTCGTAGCTTTGACTGTCTTGCTTAGAAAAAGTATATGTCTAGAATGAGCCTCACACTTGTTCCGTATAAAACAAAAGGGGCTAACTTTCTTAGGTTGGTGTGCGTGAGGCGCCATACAAATTATGTATGTGTGCGTGTATATGTACAGGGTTTTGGAACCAGTACTGGTTCCTATTTTTTTCGACGCTTTCGTAGCTTTGACTGTCTATCTTGATAATCTAAGCCTGTATGCAATACTTTACCAATAATACATTCAAGTTTCGACAACCAACATAACTTTTGACCGAGTTGCACGACCAAGCCCTCCTAACTAATAAGAACAGCTCCATCTAACGGCATTGTCCGGTAACAACTACGTAACTTGCCTCCCAAAGCTCATAAATAGTACGTTTTATAAGTTCGGAACTACCACAGCGACTTTCCAATCACGACATTATTCGGGGTGATCAGAAACGTTCTTACAAGACAACAAATGTTACAATTTGAAATTGCAGTTTTTACTTTAGGTTTTCTTGATTGAGAAGTCTTGAATTTCGCGATGAAGGCGCCACTAAGCGGTAAAGGCCTAATAAGATTCTCAAGGGTTCCTCAAAGGTGTCTCCCTAATCTAATTCAATAAACTAAAATCAGTACAATAGGTCCCTTAACCCGTTTACTTTCTCCTACACAGTACATGTATGATTAAGCGAGCTCACTATCCAATAATTACCCATTAATTTCAACTCTATTCAAAGCCAATACAGTCCAATATTCTATGACTCCACATATTATTTGCAACAAAACAATATTCAACACAGTCCGTACTAAAATTATATTTCATGCTTTATCTCTGACGTATACAGTCCAATTTTGTGTAAAATCTTTCTATTGTTTCGAACAAAACATTGATAGGCACAATCGAATTTATGCTCTAAAGCTATGGTGTTAAGGTAGAGGTTGCGGTGAGTGGGGAGGTAGTGATAATGGCAGTTTTCACGCTGGTCGGCAGCGGTAGACGCAGCTGCCCCCTCTCCCCCTTCAGCTCGTTTCCCCTCCCCTCTACCCGCGCGTGTCGCGGGTTCAAAGATTAGGTAGAGTTCGTTGTTGACTTTTTTGCCGGTTTCTGTTTTGTCTCTCGGAGACAAGTCTGCGAGGTAATAGAGTCGGTTTACCGAGTGTCCTAATAAATTTGCTGATTGAAATTGGCTTCAAAATAATTGAATGTTAGTGTGAAATCTTTTATTGAAGTAAAACTTCTTTACGCAAGCTTGACTTGGGCAGTAAGTTGGTGAATGTGTGGCCTACCCTCAGGGAGGGTGTATGGGCGTTAGGCTGCGTTTCCACCAGAGATGTGCGAGGTAGCGAGGCGGTGAGCGAGGAAACAATCCGCCAATAGCGCGCTCGCTCGATCACGTCATTGGGAAATTGAAGCACTCTCATTGGCCGATTTTTTCCTCGCTCACCGCCTGGCTACTTCGCACATCTCTGGTGAAAAAGCAGCCTTAGCCCACCAAGCGTGCACAATGCGGATTGGTACACTTCATATACGCATAGGAATTTCTTCTTCAGCGTATACAGGTTTCCTCTCGATGTTTTCCTTCACCGTATGAGAGCAGTCAGCATTACGTAGTACCTAAGTTAGAAAAACTCATTGGTACATGTCATGTCTTCCGTACGGATTCGAACCCGGACCTCAAGATTGAGTTTCCATAGCTCTTCGCAACGCGCCACCGACGCTCTTCTAAACTATTATAAAACTGTAACTGAAGTGTGTACTGTACATTGAAGATATTTACAATAAAAAGATTACGATATGGTTTTTAGGTATCCCTGACTCGAAATCAACCTTTTTTAGAAATTTTGTCTGTCTGTTTGTCTGTTTGTTTGTGTGTTTGTTTGTTTGTTCGCGCATCACGCAAAAACTACTGAACCGATTTTGATGAAACTTTTTTTGTTTGATAGCTTATGATCTGACTTAAAATCTGGTATATAATTTGTGCGGACGAAGTCGCGGGAAAACACTAGTTATGTTATAAATATGTTTAAATTTGTATTAAAACTTTATTTTTTATAATTAATTTAAATATTTTCAGCTTTAGGGCAAATTAGTCAATTATGGTAAGATGTAAAAGTAAAAGGGTCGTTATTTTACCCAGTGTGATTACAGGAAATCTAGCTGTCAGAATGGTTCGAGATATTAGGCATTTTTCCTAGTACACTAACATTTGTATTTTTTTAGCTAATTTGAATTTTCCGAGCACACTGACGTCTAGTAATTTTTTTAGCTAATTGGGCTGGAGATATTTGGCATTTTTCCAAGCACACTGATATCTAGTAATTTTTTTTAGCTAACGGCTCGAGATTTTAAGGCATTTTTTCTTAGCACACAGAAATCTTGTAACATTCCGACAAAACAATTGGACGTAGTTCTGCAAGAAAGATCCAACCCACTATGGAGTCTATAGTGGGTTGGATCTTTTTTGCAGAACTGCGTCCAATTTAGAAAGTGATGCATAAGTCAATCTATTACCCAAATTAAAGCTCTACATTCCAGCATTCAATGTTTTATATCTACCCATTTAACACGTCTGTGTGAAATGCTACTCTGTGGTAGAGTCGGACCGCTCGCGCCGCCATTCTGGATATTTTGACGGGAAGGTCGGTCACGTGACCAGCGGGGCGCGGCGCGGCGCGGCGGGGCGCGGGGCCGGCTAGACTCTCCAGTAGCCGAACCATCCGTCTGCTTTGACTGCGACCGGTCGCCGGAATCCACGCCCGAGTCTCTCGCGCCCCCATCTATTACGTACCGACTCGGTACCATAACAGGCGCGTCCCGAGCTCAAATTTTATGCTAGATAACTAGAAAATTTGTGACACGTGCTCATCTAGTGCTTTTCCGGTGGATTTATGTGGTTATTTAGTGATAAAGTGTGGTTTCTGTCGTGTTTTTGCACGGGTGTGTGGGACCGTGGGGGGCGCGGCGTCGGCGCGGCGGCGGGGGGGCGGGGCGGCGG
This sequence comes from Agonopterix heracliana, assembly GCA_963693445.1. NCBI lineage: Eukaryota > Metazoa > Arthropoda > Insecta > Lepidoptera > Depressariidae > Agonopterix > Agonopterix heracliana. Next base: position 3,111,143 of record OY856323.1, on the reverse strand, counting down.
CGCGGCGGCAGGCAGTAGTCGGGCGGCCCTCGGCAGAGACGGCGGGCGACATGTCGCGCGCGCTGTAGCGTGCCGCTGCCGCGCCCGAGCGCGATGGACGTGGTGACCCCGCACATCACCTCCGTGCTGAAGACCTACCAGGCGCACGCGCCGCGCAGCCTGCAGGGCCCCGGCGCGGGCTCCGTGCGCCCCGCCGGCGCCGGCGCGGACCCGCGCGCGCCCGCCCCGCCCCGCGGCCCCGCGCCGCCGCCGCTGCTGCTCGCGCCGGACCCCGTGCTCGGCGAGCGCGGCGAGACCCTCCTCGAGGGCGAGCCCATCTCCTGCTTCAGCGTCGGCGGCGAGCGGCGGCTCTGCCTGCCTCAGATCCTGACCTCCGTGCTGACGGACTTCAGCCTCGAGCAGATCAACCGGGTGTGCGACGAGCTGCAGATCTACTGCTCGCGCTGCACGCCGGAGCAGCTGCACGAGCTGAAGTCGTCGGGCGTGCTGCCGCGCTCGGCGCCGTCGTGCGGCCTCATCACGCAGACGGACGCGGAGCGGCTGTGCGCGGCGCTGCTGCACGCGCCGGCGGCGGCGCGGCCGCACAAGCTGCGCGGCTTCCGCGTCTACCACGAGTGCTTCGGCGGCTGCCGCGGCGTGTGCGCGCCCGACGCCAACCTAGTGCAGTGTGTGGAGTGCCGCGCCCTGTACACGCCGCGCCGCTTCGTGTGCCACTCGCACGAGGCGGAGCACCGCACGTGCCACTGGGGCTTCGACTCGGCGCGCTGGCGCCGCTTCCTGCTGGTCGCGGACGAGGAGGCCGAGCGCGACAAGTGCGCCGGCCTGCTGGACGACCTGGCCGCGCGCGACCTGCTCCCGGCACAGCCCGCCAAGCAACAGCAGCTCTCATTAAAGAGGAAACAGGTATGTCTTCAACACTCTGTATTATAACTGATATTATGGTCAACGAGAGTCTTATAAGACTACTAATTGGATTCTTAGTTGACTCTCATTGGCTATGAGTACATAAGGAAGGTGCTATTCCACTAAAAACGTACCTAACTATAAATGCACAACGTTGGAATTCTGACATGATTAATGTCGGCCTTTGAGACTATTAAACTGTATCTTTTGGTTTTGGCACCATTTATGCTTTTGCTAAAGATACTACACAATTTTGCTAGTCTCAGAGACGGAAACAGCGCTGAGTTTAATATTATCTATTTAGATGTATGGCTGAAATTGCGTTTTTTAAAAACAGTCTAACTACTCATCCAACAAGTAAACAAGCTTATCTGTTCTGTGGTTGTATTGACGATCCAAAAGACAACAGAAAAATGTACTGACAGACCTAGAAAATTATCATCAGAACGTAAACATTATAAAATAATTATATTCTAATAATATCCACTCTCTATATCCAAGTTATAAATGAGTCTAAAATCATAACGGAAACATGAAATAAATAAGTCACATTAATTTTGTGTGAATAAAATGTTTATTTATGAACGCTAGGTATTATAGTATTAATATTCCTAGATTGTATTCATAAAATCTCAAATGGACGCTTTATCTCTTCTTCGGATACCTCTCCATTACTGGAGGTTGGCAGTCCTATCTCTCGCCAAACGAAACAGCTCTTCAGTGCTTCTTCTTGTAAGAAGAAGTGCGAGCCACGACATTCTTGGCCTACCGACGCTTCAGTATGCCTATTGTAATACAGGGTTTAAGAGAATTTTATTCCCTGAGCGAAAATGCGTGCTGCATACAAACGTACTATGGTGATATTTTCAATACTAACCAATTAAAGTCAATGAAATTTTGCAGAAACAATCTAGAAACAAATCTAGAAGCATAGAGATGCTTCTATGGAGTCCGTTTTTTGTTAAAATATACAGTTTTAATGCTAGGATTAATTTAAGATTTGTATGGAAATCTTTGAGGCACTGTAACTTGAAAACTATACATTTTAACGAAAATCTGACTCCATACAAGCATAGAAATTTGTTTCTAGATTGTTTCTGCAAAATTTCATTGACTTTAATTGGTTAGTATTGAAAATATCACCATAGTACGTTTGTATGGAGCACGCTCCGAATAATTATACCCTTAAGTTTAGACAGTTGCATTACTTTAAATTTAAAGGTTGATTCTACTCATAATACTGAACAACTTTACCCAAGAAAGATAAAGGAAATTAGCAAAAAATTTCATTTGGCAAGTCCAAATTATTTCATCCATACATTAGCTGATCGAACGTTTTATGAAACGTTTGATATTTTTTTACAGTCTGGATCAGCTATCGATTAGTTCCTGAATGAAATGACCTACACAGTCCTATATTCTGTACTTATTATAATAATAATTTTTAGTAAAACAAACGAGCAATAATGTCGTGCTCTTCATTCATTCAATCACTTTTTCTTCAATATGTCAAAGATGTAGGAAATTTGAATTCTTTGTAGATCGTACACAATAATAAGAGTATTTGTAAAGCATTCTTGCATACACTAGACGTCTAACGTAAGACGTCACAGATAGACGCTATCGCGAAATTACTTCAAAACTATTTAACTTCCAGCAAAAACAGTCAACAACAAATGTAGGTTTTTATCTTATAACTGACGTGTTAGAGTACATTTTAGATTGCGAGACGTTCGATTGTACTTAAAGAGCTGATAAAGTTGTTTTCGACGATAGATTTGATACAATAAAGATAATTGAAGTAGGCTTACTCCTCGTGCCAAGCATCTTGCTACTATAACATAACTTATTTGTTGAATTTATCTTCCCTTCGCTGATTATTTCAAATCGGAATAAACACTTATAATCGTATCGAAAAACACCTCAGGATAGTTTTCTGTTTGTGACTACCTATTGTGACTCACTGAAACCTGCGGCTACTATAGTGTCGCATAACCATCGACGCTTAGGCTACAGTACAGTACCTATAAGAAAGAGAAGACGTTGTTTATATAGAAGAGACGTGTGGCGGTGGCGGATAGTCAAAGTAACACAGAACCTTATAGTGCGTCGTTTGGAGAATTACGCCCGCCGCGCCTCCAGGCCACGTGTCGCCTGGAGGCGCGGGCGCGATTCTCCTTTACGAACAAAAACGACGCTATGCTACGTACTATATGGTTTATATTGTGCTACTTTGACTATCCGCCACCGCCACACGTCTCTTCTATATAAACCGCGCCTAAGACATACAGTACGGACACTACCTGCAAATTGCAAATAGCTGAAAATTTACCGCCTTCCCCATTGGTTATCAGAAACAATAAAAAAAATGCCGACATCTTTATTGCAATACTAGCTTTTGCTTGCGTCTTCGTCCTCGTAGACATTTATTTGTACCCTATGTGCTATTCCAAAATGTTCTCTATTTATGTGCCAAATTGCACCTGTATCCAAACCTGTCGTTTTCAGTGAAATCTAGAAAAAAAACATCCAAACTTTATAATATTAGTAGAATAGTTTGATTGAAGACAAATTAATCTGATCACTTTAATTCCCTTTCACCTTTTTGGTAATCAATTTGCTCCTTTAAGACTATAGACTTAAAATTTTCAATACCTTTTGTTCCTAAGTCTGTGACTTTAGGTGAAAATCTAAGCTTGTACTAAACGGAGAACCGGGTGCTGTAACGGGCGTCTTATAAACAGTTAGCTTCTGGTTTGTGCGTTTAGCAGATCACATCGCAATTTGCTACCGTAGTAATAGTAGTATCAATGTTTGGTATCTCTTAAATTATATGCCGGGGTTGGACGCGAGATGGACGGCCCACAGATTAACTTGTTCTTGGAAAACGTTATAATGTATGGAACGAATTAGTTTGGACGTAGAACTATCTTACAGAGAATAACGTATACCAAGAGGTACACAAGTTTTATTTGCACAACCTAAGTTAGTTTTTTAGACTCCTCTTATCACGATTCAGAGTAATTTCTGCTAAGGTTTGGAACTGTCTCCTTGCGATTGTTTTTGCAAATATTTTTAAGAAAAGTGTTGATAGGCTTCTTCTGGGTGATTGCGTTAAATCCTCGGCTTCATCTGGCTAGACTCTCCATCAGTTGAAGCTTATTTCGAAAAACGTCATCCGCATAGTCACACAGATTATCTAGTCCTAATGAAAGTACTAGAATCTTGTCTAGACTTATTTTGTGTTTCTATACAGAGTGTAAGGGAGAGCCAGTCAAATACTGAAATTCAGACCATCAAACTAACAACTTTCAATATGGAGCCAACCTCAGGAAACGCGAAAAGAAATCGGCTGTTCCATACCAAACTGACTCCAATGTATGAAGCGGCAGACTACTGAGGTTGGTTCCATAGTGAAAGTTGTTCAATTTGATGAGTGATTTCAACGTTTGAAGAATTTGCCTGCCTGTCCCTTCCACCTGTATCAGGGTCCTTCTTAATATGCAGACACTTTTTTAAGGGGATGATCAAACGATCAACCTTAACAACTTACTCTATGGGACCAACATCGAAATCACGGAAGAAAAATCTGCTGTCCCATAGGTACATTTGGCTCGAGTAGGTTTCGATTTTTGTATAGAACAGAATTGTTCAGTTTCACGGTCTGAACATCCCCTATATGGAAACAAACAACAATATCGACTGCGTATGAGTGCTTGCATGGAATTAGGTATGTCCGCTACTCACTTAAAATTATATGAAAGTGGTATACTGGCATCCCAAAAAAATCATGGACCTTTGTGACTGTCAAAATGGCTGCCCCATCCCACTTCCACAAAAAAGAAGATTATGAGAAAACATTATATTACTCTTCTAGTGATTCTCTAGAAGTGGTTTTCATCCGTATTTTCCGCAAGCTCTTGCCCGCCATGTTAAGATGACTGATGCCATTAAGATACCAGGAGTGGGAGGTACCTTTTAACTTAGTTAGCGACTGGGTAATAAGAAAATATGGCATAGTTAAGCTTCATACTGATCTGAGTCTGAGATAGACGGTTCCTGATGATCTTTATGGCGATCCGGGATGATTTATAGTTATACTTAGTTTAGTTAGTATGCGTAGTTAGGGAGGTTGAAGGAAGGTTTTTTTTTTATTTAGAGGAGTATCTTTCTAATATACAGGATCTTTCTTAATATTCACAATTTTAAGGGCATGATCAGACCATCAAATTGAACAACTTACCTACTCTATGGGACAATCATCGAAATCGCGAAAAAAAAAATCTGCTGTCCCATACATTAATTGACTCAAGTAGTTGTTTGGTTTGCAGTTTTGTATGGAAGAGTAGATTTTTTTTGGCGATTCCGATTTTGATGCCATAGAGAAAGATGTTCAGTTTGACGGTCTGATCATCCCCATAAAAAGTGTCAGCATAGTAAACAGATGGGTCGAAGTCGTAGAATGAGAGGTCAGAGTATATCGATAACCCATGTTGTTGTTATGTACCTAACTTGGTACCAACCTATTGCCATTTCTCGGTTGGCGGTAACGTTTAAAACCTATTTAAGTATAAACACGTGGTATTAAGTGTCCTGACTCATCACGTATATCATTTAAAAAGAGATTACACTTGACTCTTAAGTAGCGATAGCAAAAAAAAACATTGACATTTTTATATTATTAGATTTTTCGTTATGTAGCTAGTGTACCTACGGTATGGTTTACTACGAGTATAATAATGATTTATTATTGTGTGGGTATTATGCTACACCGCTGCTCATAAATTAATCTTATATTATCTCTATAATGTCTAACAAAATTAGCTGAAACTATTTTAAGGGGATAATCACATCAAACTAAACAACTTTATCTATGGGAACAATATCCAAATCGTGAAAAAAAAACAGCTGTTCCATACAAACATAGGTACTCTACCTAAATGTATGGGACAGCAGATTTTTTTTCGCAATTTCAATATTGGTCCCATAGCAAAAGTTGTTCAGTTTGACGGTCTCATCACCCCCTTAAAATACAATAGTTTCACCTAATTTTTTTAGACCTTCGTTTTTTCGAAACGGTTTTCATCAGGAGGAAGTAGCTTAGTGTCTGGCTGCACCTCCTATAATAAAGTAAAACCTAGCGACGCGGTGGTAGAACCTCAAAAACTTTTTCAAAAAGTTGTCTGGTACTATTTTGAGTAAATGATTCTTTTTATTTTGCTGACGCTACGGGTGCGCGGGCGCAGAATGCAATTAGATGTCCGTGACAACCAGGGCTCGTAAACGTACGCGCATTTTAACCCTCCGACATAATTATATCCTACATTGTAAGTTAAGTTTATTATAACTCGTAAGAAATTTAATAAAACTCTTATGCAGGCGACATAAGAGTGAAATTAGCTTGATTCTCTGCATTATAGATAAACTTTCAGCGTTTAAAAAGGGAACAATTTTAGATCGTATTCCTTTTTATTAAGGTTTAATTTCGAAAGTAATAAATACCTACTTGGATTAAATGCTAATTTAAAATGTATTTTATTGAAATGTGTTAAGGTTATGGTAGAGTTTGTGATGGCTTTTGCAAAAAAAGCAAAAGTCATAAGAATTTCTATTAATTTTATTCAGTAGAATCTGATTTTGCGTTAGCCACTAAAATATCTTGGATCTTCTCTATTAAAATAAATGTGAACCTATTAGCGATTGCCGTAAACTTAATTTTATTGGCCCCACCGTGGGGGTTCTCCGTCTTTTCGCGTCATAGTGCGTTTCAATTAAAAATCACTTAAAATAATAAACATTTTATTAGTGTTGTTTGTGGAAGGATACCTCTATTGCTTGCCTACTACTTACATCATACACTTAGGTGCTTAAAAAACATAATAAGTATAAAAATATACATGGTGTAAACTTGAATGCGTTAAGAGGCGCGTCAGAACATCCATCTGATGGGGCCAACATTGAAAACTCGAAAAAAAACAGTTGTTTCATACATTGTGAACAGCAAATTTTAATATTGGTTCCATAATAAAAGTTGTTTAGTTTGATGGTCTGAAAGCATATGGAACACATTACCCTGTATAACATTATGTTGCAAATTTATAAAGTTTTGTATAAATTTACATTAATAAAAAGGTTTTTTTTTTTAATGCAACAAACAACAGCTATTTCATCGAATATCCGAAAAAAACCCGCAATCCCGGGGTTTTTCCGCCGCCGAAATTAACTTTTTATCTTAAAGAAATACGGTATATTTTCCTTTGTCAACATTATGTCAACCTACGCCTTCCTTTTCTACCTTCATAGTACCTACTTAAAATCTCTACCTACCCTAGTAGCCATGCCCATGCGTGTTCAAACGACTTTACCCATGATCTCTATTCTGACGTCACATCCTCGTTTCCATCAAGCAGTCATCAACATAGATGGCTATCTAAATCTGCAGCCTGCCGTACATGGCCATTATGCGCTACATCCTACATACAAGACTAGTAGGTTTAAATGTTTTTGTTATTTCGAGCCGGACCCAGTGTGCGGAACAAAAAAGTTGTGCGTATAGGATAGGATAATATTTTTGTTTTTAGTTCTGATAACTAAATTTTTAAACTATAAAAACTATAAACAAAAATTTCAGCTTGAAGGAAACTGTTGTTTGAATCATCATCAGCCTATATAGGGTCCAACTTAATAGAGCTGCCCTTCAAACTGAACAACTTTTTCTGTATGGGACCAACACCTATTGTATTGAATTAATTAATGTAATGCATCATGTATTTGTACCTACCTATTGTATGCCTTTTGGCGGATCACAGTGAACATTATATAAAACACCATGTCAACCCATTAACCTGTGTATCACAATAAAGAATTTATGATTATGATTATGATCGAAATCGCGAAAAAAAATACTAACATGTTTTGGTCGTGTAAGATTTTAGTTTTGTATGGAAAAGCAGATTTCGATTTTGCGATTTCGATGTTGTTCCATTGTTCAGTTTGATGGTCTGATCGGGTTCGTATCGGAATGACCTATAAGCAAAATGTCCTACGCATTACAACGTCCTAAAAGCAAAACGACCTATTATCATATTATCGACCTAAAAGCAAAACGACCATCCCCTTAAAAAAGTGTCAGTATATTAAGAAGGTCCCTATAGTAGGCCATTTGGGGGAAACTCGTCCTAGACATACATACACTGACCAAATTTGACATACATACACTGACGCGCTTAAAAAGGGCTAGGTCAGATGTTTTCGACATCAACGAGCATACAGAAGATAGTAATGAATGTGGAGGGAGCAAAGGAAGTATGTCAGGATCTCAGCAGGTGGCGTTCCATTACCTCTGCCTACTCCAGTGGGAGACAGGCGTGAAAATATGTGTAATACTTGGTACGGTTTATACACTTTACTTAGACTTTTAACCTCTATCTATCAGACCTTAAAAGTTGTTCAAACTAAGCAATAATCCAATACCATAAATTAACATCACATACCAATTTTAATACACCCATCTTTATAAATTAACTGAAGAACTGAACTCTTTGCTTTCACCGTTACGCCCAATCAGATTCACACCCTATACCCCCACGCTTAAGGAGTAAATTGGCAGCCGACCGCATGCAGCAGCAGCATACGACGTGTCGGATCCGACACGTCGGAGCGACGCGTCGCTCCGACACGTCGGAGGGGTATGAATTCGAACCCGACCGCACGCAGCAGCAGCATACAGCAGCTGCAAACTGTGTTGCCGACTTAGGGTATTTTTTGGGGTAAAGTGACACATTGAATTACGACCGTGCTCCCCTTTGGGATACTCAGAATCCTTGTTACAAACATCAGTGATCTTAGTAGCCTGGTTCCTTTTCACCTTTTTAGGGTTCTGTGCCCAAAGAGTGAAAACGGAAACTTTGTCCGTCCGTCCTACCTATTTAGGGCTGTAACTTTTGAACCGTAATAGCTAGAAATAATAAAAATTACAAAATGTATCAAATTAAGGGGGATCCCCATACAAAAAACAATTTTTTTTTAAAGATTTTAGGGTCTTAGTTACTTTACTTCTAAAATGCTGGAGTAAAAAAATCTTAAAATGTTATAAGTAGTAGATTACATACCGAAGGCAGAAAAGATATTTATTTAGAAAATAGCTGTTTATAAGATCTTCGATCAATTTAATTCATTGAAAATAGGATAAACTTTGTTTGTATGCAGCGCGCTCGTACGAGCTGGCAGGAATATCATCTTAAACTCAAAAATAGCTGTTTATAAGATCTTCGATCAATTTAATTCATTGAAATTAGGATGAAACTTCGTTTGTATACATGGCGCTCGTGCGCGCTGGCAGGAATATCATCTTAAACTCAAAAATAGCTGTTTATAAGATCTTCGATCAATTTATTGCGAAACTATCGTGTTTATACAGGGTCAAACTTAATATGCTGAAACTTTTTAAGGGGATCATCAGACCATCAAACTGAACAATTTTCTCTATGGGACCAACATAGAAATCGCGAAAAAAAAATCTGCTGTCCCATACATTTGGCTCGAGTAGGTTAGCACTTTTGTATGGGACAGCTGTTTTTTTTTCGTGATTTCAATGTTAGTGTTTAGAGAAAGTTGTTCAGTTTGATGGTCTGATCATTCCCTTAAAAAAGTGTTAGCATATTAAGAAGGACCCTATATAATATTTGAACACTGTTTCACCCAATACCGAACGCCCGTATGATGTACCGTTATCGTTGGAATTTAACGGAAAATGTGGTTGAAAATAAAGATTTCATTAAATTAAATATTATAGTGGAATTTGTATGAATTATCGTGCTTTATCCGACTTTTATTTTCTATCGCATGCCACAAAATAAATTCGTGAATTTAGGATAATTATCGCATGCCTGGCAGCACTCGACGACACTACTGGTGTGCGGTCGAGGCTCGACCGCATACAGCACGTCGCATGCTTCGTGTCGGATGCTTCGCAGGGTATTTCATAGAACTACATACAAACCAGTAGTGTCGGAACGACACGTCGTATGCTGCTGCTGTATGCGGTCGGCTGTTAACCGGCACCTTTAAAGTCACAAATACCTTATCAATCTCTCAGTATCTCCAACCTATAATTTGACAGATCTCAACAGCATATAAGTAGTTATTACATATCATTCCACGTTTTGCTCTCTCTGGTTTTAAGTTCTCGTAAAACGTCGCTTCTCGGAAACCTCGCTATGATTTATAATACCTAGCTACACTGCTACAGATGTAGGGTGAATTATACATTTCTGTAGCTATAACATGAATCATACGTACATTATTTATATTTATGGACCATTAGGAGAGCCCAGCGAGCTACATTGCCTTAAGGATCCAAAAAGAAAGCTCTTAGATGTTCCAATTTTGTCTTATTAATGCGATATCCTGAGTTTTTACATAAACAAGGGGTAGGCTTTCTAAGGGGGTAGGCATGAAACATAAGTCGGGTTTCTGACACGCTTCGTTCGCCTCATCCACATTCATACATACGAGAGGAAGACCAGAAGCAATGGTGTAGTCTTCTCTCACTCGCACTCACAGTCACTCACTATCGCTTAGCAAAACAAAAAGTGTTTGACGTGACAGACAGGTGAAAATATTATTTTAGTACAAAATTTTGGATGGTCTTGCAAGGTTAATGAAAGTGTTGCCCTCATTTTTCAAAACTCTTTTTTTTTTGCTAAACTGTACCTCTTCTTGTCAGTGTGAGCCCATTTGTATTATAAAGAGTCTAGGGTGTGCTATCTTCTTCTTCTTCTCTTCCTGTTACCCCTAGGGTGTGCTATACAGGGTGTAAATTTAAATGCGTTATACAAGGTGTTTCATAAGTAACAATAAATTTTTGAAACTCTTTAGGGGGTTGTTAAGACCGTCAAACTGAACAACTTTCTCTATGGGACCAACATCGAAATCGCGAAAAAAATAATTTCATATCCCATACATATTTTAGCTCTAGTCGATTTGTAGAGTATAGAACATAAATTTTTTTTTCCCGATTTCGATATTGGTCCCATAGTGAAAGTTGTTCAGTTTGATGGTCTACACCACCCCCTTAAAGGTTTATTTGTAGTTTTGTAACACCTTGTATATTAAAGGTGGTGCTTCAGAACATCCAATTGAACAACTTTCACTATGAGACCAACATTGAAACCGAGAAAAAAAATCTGCTCAGTACTCTATAACCATGAGTTTGGGTTGAGTCGCCAGTGACATTCTCTATGGAACAGATGATAATGTTTTCACTATTTAAATATTATTGGTTCTATAGTTAAAGTTAAGTTTTAAAGTCTGACTGAAGCACCCGCTAAAGTATGTAACGCCTTTGGAAATTTTCATTGAGTTAGTGGCAGTTAGACTAAACGCAGTGTAATATTTTCCAGAGTCTCGGTACACTTGTTCCGTAAACACAAAATAACTCTAAACAACATTGACCAAGTATTGTAAGGTTATCCGAACGGGCTGCTATTGGCCGAGAGCGCAGGCGCGGCCGACATTTAAACTATCCGTTCACTTTATGTTTATACGACATTTACTTCAGATACTTAGAGTCACTAGAGTTCAGAGTAGCAGCGTAGCGCAGCGCAGCGAATAAGACTGAATTTGCCACCCCACGCCCTATACATGGTGTAACAAAACACCCTAACTACCTAATACTTAAGGGGATGCTTCAGACCATCGATCTGAACAACTTTCCCATACATTTGAGTCGAGTCAGTACTGCAGTTTAGTATGAAACAGTAGACTTATTTTTTTCGCGATTTCGAAGTAGGCTCCATGGGGAAAGTTGTTCAGTTTGATGTTCTGAAGCACCCCCTTAAGTATTACTTGTGTAAACAGAGAATACCCACGATAAAATAACTTTTTAGCAGAACAACCTACTCAGTTATAGTCATGTGGTGGTGACTGGGCTGTGATAAGAAACTCTTGGATGATGTATGCAGTTGAAACAGAAACTTCGAGCAAGCGAAGCGAGCCCAACTTTTCTCCATAATCGGTTGTAGCCAGAGCTCAAAAGTTCTAAAAACTACGGAGAGAGGAGGAAATACAGTATTCTAAAAATCCTCCATAATCCAAAGAAATCCTCACATTTTCTAAACACTTTTAGCCCCATCTAAAGTCTTTCGATATCGTTAAACTAAATCATACAGTAGCCAAGCTACCTGGTCTCTATTATGAAGACCATACTAATATACATGCATAATATATAATACATTATGTACTCGTAAAAGGTAAGGGCATGTACTAAGGGATCCTAGTTTGTAAGCATAGGGCGATGCAAGTACGGTCAGGGTATACAATATTCATTGATCTAGGAAATTGTAGATTTAGCGGAAGATGTGTATTGTTGACCCTTAGGCTTTCCAAGGGTCGGTGGCGCGTTGCGAAGAGCCCGAAGAGGTCACACTCAATCATGAAGGTTCAGGTTCGAATCCGCACAGACGACATGCCATGTACCAATGAGTTTTTTAACTACTCTCAAACGAAAGAAAACATCGTGAGGAAACATGCATACGCTGAAGAAGAAATTACCAATTTCCAATGCGTTTCTAAAGTCTACCAATCAGCATTGGGCACGCGTGGTAGACTAACGCCCATACACCCTCCCTGAGGGTAGGCCTGTGCCCTTCAGTGGGATATATAGGCTGATGATGATGATGATGAAGCTTTTCAGGCGAATTACTTTCATTTAGTGACGTTTGATCAGCTGATTGCATTTAGTATGGCAAGTTCAATTTCTGTTTTGCGATTTTCCTTTTTAGGGTTCTTGAGAAAAGTTGTTCAGAGTACAATCACCCTTTAAAGTAATGCATTGCTACATTTACACCCTGTAATAGCTCATGCGGACACGAAAGAAGAAATAATGTTGAGTCAGCTTTTTGTTTACTTTCATAATCTAAATGTGAGAAGCCGTGGTGGTCCAGTAGCGAGTAACCTTGCCTGCCGTACAGGAGGCGATGGTTCGATCACCGTCCAGGCCGACTCCTACCAATGAGTTTTTCGGAATTTATGTACGATTTGTAACACCACTGGCTTTTCGGTGAAGGAAAACATCGTGAGGAAACCTGCATGCTTCGATTTCGAGGCATGTATTGTACCCACGGTTCATTATAATTTATAAGAGGCGACGGGCTCACCCCCCGTCACACTGGACAGTTTCGGTACTACTGCTGAAACGTGGATGTTCTGAGGTTTCAGAATATCTCTAACTACCCCCTCGGGGAATATAGTCGTGAGCATTATGCTTATGTGATACATACATATTCTAATGACATAAACTTCTTTGTTATCTTCTAGTTCATTGCTAAACCGACAACAATAGGGCAAGCTTTGTAATCGCGAAATAGTTCTCACACTACGAGGTTACCAAATTACCTAAATAGCACCGAAAACTGCTAAAAATAGAGTCCACATTTAGTATGCTGACCGTACGACACTTGAGCATGCAAATCGCATGCGAAATATATGAACGTGCACCCGGCCATTTTAAATGTTCCCAACACTGTTTTCCACTTTAAACTCAGTTCGAAACTACGTCTCATTCACATCTCTTATGCCCACGAAATAGAGACGAGAATGTTTCGATTCGCAAGCCTTTAAGTTAACCCAACTATAGTACGCTGGTGTGCTATCTAACTCGGCCGAGTGTTACAAGTAGTTTGACGAGATGTTTACCCGGCTAAAACAGAACGCTGAAGAAGTACATAGGGAGTGCTTGTAATGTCCGCCTATGTAATTTAGCCGGGTTTGCACCCTAGTAACAGCACGTAGGTATTACAGGCGACAGGCATTGAGTGCTTTAGTTCCAATGTTTCTTACTTTATGCTTCAGGGAATAAGTGTTATTGTTCGGAGAAAAAATGGTTTAACTACAGTTTTCATTGTCTATGCACGATCTACTCCAGTGCTTTGAAGAGTTTAACGGGCTGACTACGTTAAGTCGCTCATGACGAATGGTTAAATGGGAATTGAAATATATTAAGTCAAACTGTGCATAACAAACCAGCATCAGGCTTAGGAGTGTCATAAATCATTAGAACCATCAAAATACTGGTAAATAATTGAGGAAAATAAGATTTTTTAAATATGCTTAGAGCTAAGACCTCGTGTCGTAGTTAACTTGTCTAAGTCCTCGGGTTATCATAATTAATAAAAAATCGTACTTATATTAAACATACTTTCTTTTCTTTCTCTAAAAGAGACTCTAAAAGAGAGTCTCATCGAAAAAGATAGAGAAACAAAATGTGCTGTTTTTTGAGCTATCACGCTCACGAAAAGTTCCAGCCGCCAAAATTGACGCCCTACAAAAAAGCCAAACGCAATGAAGGACACAACTTAGCAATCAAACTGTCTATTTTTCTTAACGGGTTTGAAACCCGTTAAGAAAACTTTTAACCCTAAACTCATAGTTCTAGGTCGATCGATACCTAAACCCCTCTGTCCTGTAGGATCCACTACCTCGATCCACCAGTGGATTGAATAGCACGCTGGAGTTCACTGTGATCCACCATTAGGCTCAGTGGATCTTATGATACTTGAATAAACTCATAATTTTGTATTCGAAATACCTAATACCACGTAGATAGCCTTTTGACGTCATTTTGTTGACTCTACCAACGTTTCGGGGTGTTCCGTGCTTTAGAGAAGATGCGGCCAGAAACTACAACAGACATATTATAAACCAAACAATGCAAATGTTTCATAATCGTTATCTCATCATCTCAGCTGATAGACGTCCACTCCACTCCTGGACAAAGACCTCTCTCTCACGTTAATGTAAAGGTAGTCAGATCTATTACGAAATGAGCAAATTTCGTACACAACGAACACAAGCCAAGAGTGGAAACTGAAAATACATCGCGCATTCCAACCGGTTACCTGAGACATCGATTCTGCACAGTTCATTGCACTTTCCCAAACTGTTTGTTTACAAACTGGAAGCTAAACGAGTAATGTATGTTATGGTAAAATATTATCACGTTTTGCAATGTTTGTGGTGTGAATTATTCAGATATTCTTGCTCGACTTGTTTGCGAGATTCTTCGTTATCAAGGATCTGTTTTATAATTCTGTAGTAGACTATGCTGGACCATTCCAAACTATAAAATAAAAATCTTGAATGCGATTCCATAAACTTGCCGCACTACGCGCTACAAAAATGCTGCAGTGTCACAAGACGAAAATCTTTGTACTGCAAGTGATGACATCGGAACAGAACTAAGACGTCGCTCTTTAAAGGCCTAGTAAAAAGGCTGAATTTTACCCAAAAGGCAATGGCGTGGAGAGGTCTATGCTAGAAGTCTTTCTGTGGGATCGTATCAGAAATTAAGAGATCCGCAAGTAAACCAAGGTAGCCGACATAGCCCGAGGAATTGCTAAACTAAAGTGGAAATGCAGAACTCGCAGAACCGATGGCCGATGGGGTCGAAGAGTTCTCGAGTGGCGACCGTGGGAAAGCCCAGCGTGTGGGTAGGCATTGCAGACCAAGTCATTTCCCCCACAAGATGCAACAACGACTTGTGAAGGTAACGGGCACCCCTTGGATGAGGGCAACGCAGAACCTGACGTTATGCCGATCCTTGGGGGATGCCTGTGCCTATCAGTATCTTGATGACGAAACTAACCATTAACACAGCCCTAGTAGGTATTTTTTTAAATTTACTTTTTCGTTTTTTTTTTCTAATGACATGTAGGTACTAATGCATGAGCCCAAGCAAGGTTTTGAAATTTATTAATCTCTCAAAACTTCATACTGTACCGTCTCTTCGTACTGTATTGAGGTACATCAAAAATTACATTACAATTACTGCGTAACCGCTATTTCACGGAAGATCGGGAGTAAGTGCTCATAATGACAGGTCAGTCAATGTCCCCCGAGTATAATTTTCAATGAGAAAGTGTTAAATTACGTCGATGACAGCCAGAGGTACAATTATAAGGCAATCACAATCACGCGTGCATTAACTTAGCAGGGAGTCTTGATGGGCTTAAAAAGGTTTGGTGTGGTATAAGTGACCAGAATTAGCGTTTTTGATTAATCATCAAAATGGAAGAAACACATTTGTAGCGTACGTATTTTGTACAGGTCAGAGAGTTATCTCTATTGTGGAATTATTCCCGGCACGCCGCTTTCCCCCTACGCCGCTTCTCTTTATAGTGAGTCGCGCTACGTCACGTCGCGTAATAGTGATTCCCTCTACATCGAGTCTACGTCATGTACAGTTCGCGAACGATTTTTTAAAATTGTATGGTAGTTTGCATGTGTGTGTGCTTTTTTCAATCATCATCAGCTTCTATGCCTCTCATTACACTTACCTACTTAGGTAGGTACATAAGGTTTATATAATTATATAAAATGCATTGAGAGAAGTACCAGGAGAGCAGAAAAGTACAAGATATTAAACTTTACTCTGCTATATTATCGTGACGGACCCACCATATCCCTGTTAAGGGCGCAACACACGGCCACTATAATATGTTGCTGTACTCTTCTAACACACGCAAGTTGCTAATCGCTTCCTCTCACTCGCACGCAGAAAAGAGACGTGCTTATGTATTTTTGCGTGCGTAAGAAGAGTACAGCAACATATTATAGCGCGTGTCTGTGACGGGCCTTTTATGTGCTGAATCAAAAATCTATGGTTTAACCTTTTGTACTCTTCTGCTCTCCTGGTACCCACGACATTAATATCTTATAATAATTCTTTGTTAGTATGGTGGAAATTGAGAGGTGGTGTTGCGAAACTCAATCTTGAGGTCCGGGTTCAAATCCGCACGGGCCACATGCCACATGTACCTACCAACTTATGTAGGTACGTAACAAACGGTGAAGGTAAACAACGTGAGGAAACCGAACGTAGTAGTGGGTCCACGAGGAACAAGGTTTCCTCGTGGAACAAGGTGGGACACATTAGCGGGTCCACGAGGAAGTACCGATCATGAGGGACAATAGAAGCTGATGATGATTGCAAAACACCACCACCACCACCATCATCACAGCCGATATACGTCCCACTGCAGGGAAACCGGCCTACCCAATGGGCACGCGTGGTGGACTAAGGCCCATGAGGGTAGGCCGGTTTCCCTGCAGTGGGACGTAGGTATATTGGCTGTGATGATGGTGGTGGTGTTAGTGTTTTGCAATCATCATCAGCCTCTATTGTCCCTCATGATGCTAAGGGTTTACAATTATGAATTATGAAGGACCCCCTCATCCAGAGCCGGACGGAACTAGAACTGAATTTAAGATTGGACATAGAAAGATTAAGGTAGAACGGAAGGAAAAGCTTATTGGGACTTCTAACTTTTTGGTGAAATACGAGTACTTACTTATATACAGGATTGTCCAAACATTTTTTTTAGATTACTCACACCTCCATGTAGGTATGTTCCGCGATTTTTTGTAGTTTAGAAGTGATGATTTTTTTAATGAATATTTGAGAATTTTCTACCTGAGCGGCTTAAAACTGTCATAACTTTTTCATAGTAAGAAATTTTTACATTTTGTTTTTGCAAAATAATCGTCTGGAAACACTCTTCCATACGTAAAATAATCAGATTTTACATTACTTACAAATATTATTGTGTACTTTTTAGCTAAGTGCACAATTACATGAATAAAAATATTTTTCTTCAAACAAATCAACAGAAAAAAACAATGTTCACAGAAATAATGCGTCATTCCTGACCTGCATAGATAGCATGGCACCGTGATATAGCGGTAACACACCTTCGCTCTCTTTCTATTTGCGCACGAACGAACGAGGTAAAAGACGTGACACAGCCTTATCATTTTGTAACATGCTATGGCTTCTGAAGTGCTTCAGATCGTCGAAGATGTCATATAAGTTTGACACAAAGCATACCTAATTGACAGCTCGCCGATGTTTCAACCGATGTTTCAAAGTAAGTTTAAGTTCTTTACACAGAGGTAAAGTACATTTTTGATTCAGCGCATCAGTAGGACCAACAGAAATAGTTGTCCATGGTGGACCTACTAGTAGGACAAAATAGTAGGACCCCGAGAAAACGCTGGAAAATTCTCAAATATTCGTTCAAAAAATCATTACTTCTAAACTACAAAAAATCGCGGAACATACATGGGGTATTTTCCGATACACCTAGGTGTGAGGGATCTAAAAATAATTTTTGGACCACCTTCGATCCCAGGTGTGCGTATGCCCAGCGGGGCCCTCGATCCTAGGGCTTTGAAACCTAGCTAATCATTTATAACCCAGTAAAATTAAACAGAAAAATGGCATTCTGGAGAAGTAATTCCCGGAGTTTTGGAAGTTGGTTTAAACATTCCATTGGTATGTAAGGTTGAAGAAAATAAAAAGTCCTGGTGAGGGGGGGGGGGGGTGAGCTCGAGGAAGGGGGGGGGGGGGGGCGCTAAAGGTGTCTTTTTTCAGTTTTTCGCTTATTTCTCGGAATCTGTAAATCGTATTGAAAAGTTTTGTAGGTACAAATTAATTCTGACAAAATTTCCTACAAATTATGTGGTATGAACTTTTTTCATAGGACTTAACCTTTGAGGGCTAGAGGGCCAAGAATTTCAAAAATTATGAAATTTGTATGGCGACCCTTATGAAAGTTGAAGATACCAATAAATTATTCCATATTATTAATCAGCAACCCCGAAAACCCACGGATACAAATTTTTAGTCAGTTCGGTGAACCTTTAGAAGCTGCGTGGGCGTTTGAAATTTCCATGGCAGCCATCTTGGATATCGCAATTTTGGATTTTTTTTACCGACAACCAAATCTGACCAGGGTCCACTATGACATTTGTTAAGGTCCATACCCCTATCTGTCATAGTTTCCGCGGGCCATTGACCTCATCCATCAGGAGTTACCTTCGGAGAAAGTCGAAATATTCCTTTTATCACCAGGCCATCCTTATGATGATCCCCAAATGTCATCTTTGTACCGTAAGGGGAACACGGAGATCAATTAGAGGTATCTGGTCGATCCCCCCCACCGCTTTCTATGGAATTAGCTAAATACCTGGATAATTGTTCACCTGGTCTCCCCCAAGGCCCCAACCAACTAGTAAATGATTAGTTAGTGATTAATGTAGTATTGAAATAGTAAAATTATTTTAAGAATCATCATAAGGATGCCCTGGTGATAAAAGGAATATTTCGACTTTCTCCGAAGGTCAACTCCTGATGGATGAGGTCAACGGCCCGCGGGAACTATGATAGATAGGGGTATGGACCTTAACAAATGTCATAGTGGACCCTGGTCAGATTTGGTTGTCGGTAAAAAAAATCCAAAATTTCGATATCCAAGATGGCTGCCATGGAAATTTCAAACGCCCACGCAGCTTCTTAAGGTTCGCCGAACCGACTGAAAATTTGTATCCGTGGGTTTTCGGGGTTGCTGATTAATAATATGGAATCATTTTATTGTTATCTTCAACTTTCATAAGGGTTGCCATATACATTTCATAATTTTTGAAATTCTTGGCCCTCTAGCCCTCAAAGGTTAGGTTCTATGAAAAAAGTGCATACCACATACTTTGTAGGAAATTTTGTGAGAATTAATTTGTACTTACAAAACTTTTCGATACGACTTACAGATTCCGAGAAATAAGCGAAAAACTGAAAAAAGTCACCTTCAGAGCCCCCCCCCCCCTTCCTCGAGCTCACCCCCCCTTTGCCAGGACTTTTTTTTTCTTCAATCTTACGTACCAAAGGAACGTTTAAAAAAAGTTCCAAAACTCCGGGAATTATTTCTCCTGATTTGTCTAATTTTACTGGGCTATTAGTGCTTTCTGAATATGTTTGTATGGCTTATATTTAGTGCTTCAAAGATAACGGTCCAGTTTTCTAGATACACCATAACTGCATATAAATAACTTTGTAATCCCATAATATGTAGGTATATGGGATTACTAAGTTACATTTGCAGTCAGTAAAAAAGTAGGACTATCCACAAAAAGAAATGAGATCCTATCAAAAACCTAAATTTTAAAAAACAAGTCTCGAATCACTAAAAACTCATCTACCGCAAAAAGTTGTGACCATATCAATATTAAAAATATTTTAGGTTTTAAATAGATAGATTGTCTTGGCAATCGCACTAAATAAACAAATTTAAATAATTTGTATTACTTGTGAGATACATTGTGTTTTCATGCGATGGCGAAGTCAATCTATTTCTTTAAAACCTAAAAGAGTAGGACCACGAGGTTTTTAAAATCCTGCTGGTCCTACTAGGGGAACTAAGCGGTAGGACCAACAGTCCGTAACGAAGATTTTTAATATTGATATGGTCACTATAAGGATCCTTGAGTAGGGACTGAATAAATTAACAGACTTGGACATGTGGAAGCATTTCATACATTCCTATTTATGTGGAAGCTTGTAATTGGCCTATAGCTGACTAAATTTGAGACTTATTTGTTTTGTAGCTGTAAGCTCCCCAAATATAATAAAATAAAATAAAATAAATGCATCTCACAACTTTTTACGGTAGATGAGTTTTTACTTTTTGTGTTGCGAGACTTGTTTTTTTTACAACTTAAAATATACCTATTATATAGGGTCCAACTTAAGGCGTATCCGCCCTGGACCATGACTCTCCATACTAATCGATGCGAACGAGCACGCGTGGCTCCGGTCACAATTTTTCTGTTTTCTTTGAAAAATTTGATTATTTTTTATAAGTTTCGGAAAAGTAAGAAAACCACATCGTTCTAAATTGTGTTGTGAACAATATTGTAAATTATCATCTTCTTCCGATCAAAAATGTAACAGTAAAATGGTTAGGTACAACTGGAAATAAACAATAAACAAACATTTAAGGGGGTGGTGTAGACCATCAAACTGAACAACTTTCACTATGGGACCAAAATCGAAATCGCGAAAAAAATTAATTAATGTTCCATACTCTACAAATCGACTAGAGCTAAAATATGTATGGGATATCAACTATTTTTTTTCGCAATTTCGATGTTGGTCCCATAGAGAAAGTTGTTCAGTTTGACGGTCTAAACAACCTCCTTAAGAGTTTAAAATATTTATTGTTACTTATGAAACACACTGTATACAGGGTGGATTTTTGAGACGGGGCAGTAAGGGCAAGTACCTTAACCGTTGTAGCTACAGCGAAACGTTCTTAGGAGACTATCCTTAACTTTTTGAAAAATTTCGAACTGCATTCACAGATTTCGAAAAAAATGTACAGTCAGCAAGAAAATTGTCAATTTACACAAAAACTTTTTTTGATGTCAATCGATCCTGTTTCTTATAAGGATCAATAGACTCTATGGGACCAACCGAGGTTTGAGTACTAGAAATGTCAGAAATCGCAAAAAACGTTTCCCATACATTTGGTAGGAAATGAGACTCCAAATTTACTTTTATACTTACATAACAAAACTTTTTTATTATGGATAGACTGGCCGCTAAAAAGAAGTTTGTTCGAAAATAAACAAAAAGGATCAAAATATTAATGTTCAAAAATCTAGATAGCCAGCATTGTAAATTGTATGATTTTAAAAATACATTTCTTTCTAATACGGTTTCAGTATGTTTTTATTATCAAAGTCTTCTTAGCGGCAAATCTGTCCTTAATAAAAAGTTTTGTTATGTATAAAAGTAAATTTGGAGTCTCATTTCCTACCAAATGTATGGGAAACGTTTTTTGCGATTTCTGACATTTCTAGTACTCAAACCTCGGTTGGTCCCATAGAGTCTATTGATCCTTATAAGAAACAGGATCGATTGGCATCAAAAAAAGTTTTTGTGTAAATTGTCAATTTTCTTGCTGACTGTAAATTTTTTTCGAAATCTGTGAATGCAGTTCGAAATTTTTCAAAAAGTTAAGGATAGTCTCCTAAGAACGTTTCGCTGTAGCTACAACGGTTAAGGTACCTGCCCTTACTGCCCCGTCTCAAAAATCCACCCTGTATAGGGTCCAACTTAATATGCTGACAGTTTTTTAGGAGGATGATCAGACCAAACAGAGCAACTTTCTCTATGGGACCAACATCGAAATCACAAAAAAAAAATCAGCTGTCTCATACATTTGGCTCGAGTAGGATTGCAGTTTAGTATGGAACAGCAGATTTTTTTTTCGCGATTTCGATGTTGTTCCTATCCTATAGTAAAAGTAGTTCAGTTTGAGTTCAGTTCAGTTCAAACTGAACAACTTTCTCTATTGGACCAAAGTCGAAATCGCGGAAAAAAATCAGCTCTTCCATAGAAAACTGCAAACCTACTTGAGCCAAATGTATGGGACAGCTGATTTTTTTTTCGCAATGTCGATGTTGGTTCCATAGAGAAAGTGTTCAGTTTGATGGTCTGAATATACCCTTAAAAAAGTGTCAGTGTATAGTTTCAGAGACCCCTCACACTAGCGTCGGTCGTCGTCGTACCAGCGTCCGCGCTGCGACGATTCGAGCTTCGGTCGTCGACGCGGCGCCAGCGCTGGCCGGCTGCCGAACGCTTACGCAGCGCTGGCGTAGCGTGGCGTTCGGCAGCCGTCGACGCTGCGCTGACGCTGGCTCTACGACGACGCTCGAAAGACGCTAGTGTGAAGGGTCTCTTAATACCAAGGTTAATTAAGATTTGAATGGAAATATTTGAGGCACTGTAACTTTAAAACTAGGTATTCATTTTAACGAAAATCTGACTTCATACAAACAAGCATAGAGATTAGTTACTAGGTTGTTTCTGAACAATTTCATTGACTTTAATGGGTTAGTTACACACTACACCGTGCCGGGTCCGAGCCGTGTCCGTTCCGAGCGCCGGCCGTAGCCATCCGACCCGGTCCGGCCCGGGCCCGGCTCGGCCCCGGCTCGGTTGCCGCTCGGTGTCCATCATGTGTCCATAAATATCGGCCGACGGTCGGCACGGACTCGGCTCGGACCCGGCACGGTGTAGCGTGAGTGATCCTTAAGACACTTACTTTCTTCCGCTTGATGACGCAGGCTGATGATGCAGTTAGAGGCGGTTACGCCTGTGGGCCTGTGTGTCCTTTTGTCTCTTAAATATATATATTTTTAGGCCTTTTTGTGTAGCTTGTACCGTATCTTGTAATAAGTTATCATAACAATATAATATAATTAAACTGTAGTCTTTGATAATATATTTTGCTTTTGACCAGCATGACATCAAATTTGCAAAACAATGGAAGATCAAAAAGATCGAAGACAGAATGAAACCAACGGCCAGCAAGTAATTAGAAAGAGTATCTATTACACGTACCTTCGGGTTGTACTAAGTTTGACAAAGAAGGATTTAATCCTTTAATATTTTATTTATTTGAATATTTGGTATTAGGTAGTTACTAAGGCATAATAACTTGATGGGTATTACCATACGAGGTAATACCGTAGAAAGAGAAGGAACGAAAGCGAAAAATACTTCGCCTGTGGGTATTACCCATAGAGAAATTACTCGCTGAATGCAGCGTACAGGTAATACCTACCTACGTAGGACGGCTGCGGAAGTGATTAACTGATGATAAGTACCTAGATGTTCTGTAAATCCAGCAATGAGTAGATAAAAGCTTCCGTGCATTCATCATCACATTATTTGATTTCGTTAGTTTCTCTCCATAAATTATCCAGTCGGCAATCTACTCCGCATCATCTCTGCCTATCTCATCACATTCCCTATTAAAGTAAAAATATTAATATGTATAGATAAATTCATAATAAACGTACCTACATAAACAACAAAGAATGACAATAAAAAAAATAATACATCTATCGAAACGCGTTCGAAAACATCTATTCATAGCGATCTCCTTTTTTAACTAGAGCGAATTTGCTATGTGCATCTCTTACTGACACTTATATATGACAAGACACGTGCTTGCTTCTAGTTCCTTCTCATTCTACGCGTCATACGGAAACCTGATCCGGAATCAGTGTTGCCAGATGGGGGGGATTCCCTCCAAATTTGGGGGTATTTTCAGACCAAGGGGGGATTTTAGGGGGGACAAATCCTTTGGGGGGTTCTGCGGAGGGAAAATAATTGGCTTGGAGGGAATGAGCGTTTTTCTTTTCTTTTTTAAATTTAGTTAATAAAAAACTCGACAGATGGCATGTTTATCGCTCCATAGAGCCGTTGGCGAGATCCTGTCAAAATATTGTCAAGACTGTGACTGCCTTTTTTTTAAAGCCAAGGAATCGAGCCTATACAATCAAGTCAGACATAAAAGTTAAGAATTTTCGATTAAAATGATTAGTAAATAATGAAATATGCCATCAAAAGATGCGTTGGCATATTCTTGATCCTCTTTTCCCTCTTTATTGTTTCAAAGAAACGCTTTTTGAAATTTTGACGTATATTCGCACAGACCGTAGCGCCATCTATCGATCCCCTAGAAAACCAAAAGAAAAACGCTCATTGGAGGATTTTTGAAAAGCCGTTTAGACGAAAGTTTTTATAACTTAACGCGATCAAACCTCTCACTACTTAATTTGAACGCACCATAGGAACGCACACACGCACTAGCACAACAATGCTGCGGCGCACGAGACGATGGACGACCGTCGTTCGGTCGCAGTCGGTCAAACAGGTTTTTAACGCCAACCGCCCGCTAATACCGTCTTTGCCAAAGTGTAAAACGTTCTATTCTATATTTTAAAAAAATGGCTGCCATCTTGGGTATGTGATGATTTTGCCAATGTCGAGTTTTTATAGCAAAAGTGCTTGACGTTGTACGGTTATAATGATATTTTGGTGACTTCAAGGGTTGTTCTTATAAAAGAACAATATCCTGAGCCACCACTGGAGTTCCACTGTGGACCGGGGATGGGGCAACCGACGCGCACGTGACCACCCAATAGCAGACCCACAGAGCAACTCCGTGTAAAACGTTGATAAAACACAGAGATAAAATCGTGATTAAAAGTGACAATGTTTAAATAATAGTGGTGAAGATAATCAATGGCACTGTCAAAACAAAATTTAACTCAGAGAAAATGTATGGAACTGCTGACGACGTAAGTGGAGATGCTGATCCAGTGATGGAAGCAAGTTTTATTTGATTGTTTTGAATAAATAAATATGTTTCCAATTAGTGGGGGTTTTTTTCTCAAAACACTACAATTTTGGGGGATTTCGGGGAGATTTGCGGAGAATGCCAGATTATCATCTGGCATCACTGTCCGGAATTCCTGATGCCATCCACACACATACGTTTTTTTTCATCCGGAATAACCTTTTGTACTCTTCTGCTCTCCTGGTACTTCTCAATACGTTTATTAGCCTTTCTTTGTTAGCCTTTTATTAGGGTTCCGTACTCAAATGGTGAAAACGGGATCATATTACTAATTGTTCGTCCGTCCGTCTGTCTCGGCTTTCTGTCTGTCCTAACTAACTATTTAGGGCTGTAACTTTTGAACCGTATAGCTAGACATTTGTTTCACAGCATGTGCGTTATTCTTATTATGGCGGGTTTGCTAACAAATAATAAAAATGACAAAAAGTAAAAATTAAGGGGGACCTCGTACAAGAAACTAGTTTGTATGAACGTTTTTTCTTGTCGCTCTATCGTAAAAACGGTAGGGGTAAACCGGGATGCATGAACAGGTGGGATAGATGAGCCACCTCCATTTGTCGATTGAAAATTTCGTGTTATCGATTCGTTTGACAGGTCATTGCATTCCCGCGATCCATACCTACCACCACAAGCGCCATCTAGGCTGCGGGCAGAGTAGTTTGACTTTGAGCTGAATTTGTGTGTTTTTTATAGTAAAAAGTGAAAAAAAATAGTTTTATTTACTTGTTCGTTACTGCGTTAAATTAAAAGGTACGCATTATGTTGATTTATTATTATATTTTCAAAATAGTGCAGTTTGTTGAATGCAAAGCCTATTTGACCTGTGATTCAGAGTTTTTCGGAAATCTAAACAAAAGTAGGAACGGGTCGATAAAGGATGGTTGATCCACCCCACAGAGGGAACCATAGTGAATAATAATATTTTTCATCGACTTTAATTATCTTTTAGCTTCAAATGCCGTTCCAGATCAAAACTAAGCATAGCATAGGCTTCAGCCCCAAGAAAGGAAATAAAAAATCAGCAATTAGTAGATTCGACTTTCGAAGTTTTGCAGATCACATACCAGCTTTATGTGTTTTGCCATGTTTTAGTTTCAAAATTTGATTCTCTTATTAGATCTTGCTTAGTGTGTTCATATTATTAAGGAATATAGTTCTATAATGCTAAATTTGACTCTAAAATGATTTCTTTTAGTATCAATATATAACCTACGTAGAAAACCGTAGTTACCTTGTCAAAGTGTGCAATGTTGACATGCCGCAATTTTAATTTCTTTTTTAATATATTTACAAGTTTAGATTGTTCCCATACAATGTACTTATATGAGATTTTGATATAAGTACATTGAATTTAAAAAGCATTATTTCTTAAATTATAAGGGTATTTTCAACGATCCCTACCCCCCTGTTCAACCATCCCACCCATTGGGGATGGTTGAGCCAAATCTCATTTTTCGGAAAAAATTGTCCAGCCCAATAAATATTATATTCACAAACATCTTAGTACATAAAATTTGTAGCCAAATAACTTCGCTATCTAATATCACTAAAGTGACATCACTGCATCTTTGCAATAAAAAGTTGTATGCGTTTAAGCAAAAGGTGGTTCAAGTATCCCGGACTCCCCCTACTTACAAAAGTCAAACTTGGTGTGATTAGATTATAGAGCTTTTGTAAGCTGTTTGTTGTATTAGTAGTATTAGTACCTACCTATGTGTTGTGGTACGGAACCCTCGGTGCGCGAGTAGCCCGACTCGCGCTTAACCGGTTTTTTTATCTCACTTGGACACGATAAAATAATAAAGAAAGAGGTTGTTGGTCCGCTTTTTTTGTTCTTTGTTTTTTTCACAAGATTGTGTTGCATGCATTGTCTATAGCAATGCACACCTAAATTTCATAGCGCGGTTTCTATATCAATCACCTCACCTTAATGGCGGTGTTTCAAAAAATTAACACTTCTTTTATTATTTTATCATCGTGTCCTATGCAGTGCTGTCTGTCTTTGGTGCTGATGATCGAGTATGCTCGTATATATGTATTGCAACTCGAAAATGCAAACTCATTATGTACTAGATGACCGCGGCGTATTTCGTACCGCCTTAGAATCTTCCCGACACACACTTGGCCGTTTTTAAGCCTATGTTTAACACGGATAATGTAGCATTCAAATGGTGAAAGAATTATTCAGATC
The DNA here is from genome assembly GCA_963693445.1 of Agonopterix heracliana. Classification (NCBI taxonomy): domain Eukaryota; kingdom Metazoa; phylum Arthropoda; class Insecta; order Lepidoptera; family Depressariidae; genus Agonopterix; species Agonopterix heracliana. Next base: position 3,084,002 of record OY856323.1, on the reverse strand, counting down.
GGTCCAGTAGTTTCGGAGCCTATTCAATACAAACAAACTTACGAGCATCCAGACAAACAAACAAACAAAAAATCAAATCTATCTAGGTATCCTCTTTATAATATTATAGAGATTGTACCTACTACCTATAGAGCGCGCCAACGGTAATTTTGTAAGTTTAACCTCTTGTACTCCTCTGCTCTCCTGGTACTTCTCAATGCTTATTAGCCTTTCATCTTTTAAAATTATAAACCCTAAGTAAGTAGGTAAGTGTAATGAGAGGCATAGAAGCTGATGATGATTGAAAAAAGCACACACACATGCAAACTACCATACAATTTTAAAAAATCGTTCGCGAACTGTACATGACGTAGACTCGATGTAGAGGGAATCACTATTACGCGACGTGACGTAGCGCGACTCACTATAAAGAGAAGCGGCGTAGGGGGAAAGCGGCGTGCCGGGAATAATTCCTATTGTGTGATACTGGCCGATTTCCTTCAACTCTGTTGTTAGCGTTGATGAGCTGTCATCTTCTCAGAGAAGATCCTCGCACATAGCGGCACGTAAGCACGTCGGTTTCATAATGATATTGTAGAGTCGCTGGTGGTAGTTTCTTAACTTTATGTGGAAGCATTGTTCGGTTTTTTAATTATGAACATCACTTCCCATAGTTATGATCTCCACTAATCAGTCTTCTTCTATCGAGTCGATGACACATTTTAAATCTTTCCAGCCCAGTATTTCGCCACACGGATAGCACTGTCGGCAGCGTCCATAAGCTCCGTTCGCGTTCGCAGGATATGAGGTGGGCCATAGTCTGTGGGGCAACACCGCATTCACACTGGAGATCAGACCCGTCTAGTCATAGATCAATAAGTCAAAGATCTTTTAAACAATAAAAAATTTACTCCCCCTTTGACTTTTCAACGTACGATAAGCGTTTTTTTTAAAAGGGCCGAAAGTACGCCAGGCCTTTTTAAAAACGCTCATCGCTTGTTACTTGTTACGAAGTATCCCATGTGTAGTAATTACAACGATCAACAATAACAGTTACTCGAATGAAGATATTAATTACTAGCTTTTGCCCGCGACTTTTCTCGGAATTTCACTCCCAACGAATTACTTCATTATTTCTCATAATTTATGCCTGTTTTTCTTTCCACTTTAAGAGCTTTAACATTAAATTGAGTGGTTTTTCGTATCAACTGTAAAATTGTTTCCTTAAGTAACATTTACGTAGATTTTGGGATTTGATCTTCATTATTTCGTACGTTTTTTTAGTGTGGTAGAAAATTTACCACAACTGCATTAGAACGATTGTACACCAGAGAAGAGCGATGAAGCGAAGAGTTGTGTTTCGTTGGTAGAGGCAGTAGCCTCACCGATCGCTTTCTGAGAGCCTAGCATAGACAGACGACAGCAATAAACGTCACAGGGCGTAGCATGATACGCTCGACAACGTTATCCCTCGCCTTTTTTCGCGCTAAATGAAGGAAAATAAGGCCTGACTTTGGTATGTCACGCTGCAATGCTCCCCAGCATTGATTCTGTCCACGCATATAAATGAGCGAGATAACAGACGCAGCAGAAGGCTTAGCATGATGCGCGTGGCAACATTATCCCACCCCTTTTCTTTCGCTCTGTTACTCTTTGTACCACTATACCAACTAAAAGAGAGATATAATATAAGGCGTGATTTTGCTATGTCACGCTACTATGCTACCTCCACAGATCCTTGTCGGATGCGTTGTTCTAGCGCCTGTGAATGACAGTACTGAGTACTTACCCTTAATTGTCCTTAGAGTTTTGTCGTGCGTCAGAGTTGTCACCTTGTGCCTTAGAGACTGTTCACTAAGAAATACTGAAATAACCCCAAAAGTAGATTCCTCATTGTCTACCCATTCTGCTACTGACTAGTTCAACCTACCCAGTACGTAGTGAAGAATGTATGTAAGTCCATCGCGCCATGCTTGGGTTAGCACTTAGCTGCCGCAGACGGTGCTCAATTAATTTCTTTATAACCACGTCGTGGGATGTGAAACGTTAATTGCTACATGTGTTGCATTCGTTAAATGTTTCGTTAACCATAATGTTAACCATTCGCGCATATTGTTGTAATTGCCAGTATGGGTAATGCGTTTAGACATCTGTAAAATTTAAATTGGTGCCGTGCTTATCAATACTGTAGTAAGCATTTTTTGGGGAAAATTGAAACACTTATATTTTCGGAATCGTTGTGTCGAGTTCTATGAAAATCGACCATACTTACTGCACTCTTGCTTACCATTTCTACGTCTTCCGAATGAGATAGGTACAATAAGGATCAAAGTTTCATTATTAAACTATACCCCTAAATACTTTGGTCATACTTCTTACCATAAGGATAAAAGTTTAATTACTATTAAACTACCCCGAAAATTTCTGTTTGTTTTTTGAAGTTTGCATAGATTTTCACTTGCCAAAGTAGTGAGAGCGGTAGGACTTACTAGCCTAAAGTATAATTAAAACCTACAAGAATTATTAATTTAATTCATTTTAATTATTATTAAAGCCGTGGTGGTCCAGTGGCGAGTAACCTTGCCTGCCGTGCAGGAGGCGATGGTTCGATCCCCGTCCACGACGCCGCCGACTCGTACCAATGAGTTTTTCGGAATTTATGGTACGATTTGTAACACCACTGGCTTTAGAAAACATTTTGAGAAAACCTGCATGCTTCAATTTCGAAGCATGTATTGTACCCACTGTCCATTATAAGTGGCGACGGGCTCACCCCCCGTCACTCTGGACAGAGTTTCGGTACTACTGGTGAATCGTGGATGTTCTGAGGTTTCAGAATATCTCTGACTACCCCCTCGGGGAATACAGTCGTGAGCATATGCTTTATGCTACAATAATTATTTTATGGTGCTAATTTACAAAAATTGTTTGGTAATTAGAATTACTTTGAATTCGGACTTAATTGGGATTTAATACTGACTGAATCAAAAAATTTATGTTCCATGCAACTCATAAAAATGAATTGTTTAACACGAAACGGCATGTTGGGGTTTCCCAAAACTGTTTTTCTTAAATGATAATTAAATTGGCTAGACGAAGTTATTTGAATTTTAAGTAGGTATAATTTTGTTGCCAGCCTGCAATACAGTAGGTACAATACAGTTGAATACAGTCCCTACCTAATTCTTCACAGCGCAGATCTCATGGAAAAGGGCTTAGCTGAGAGAGTAATATACATAATACAGGGTGAAACTAACATAATCGACGACGGCGACGGGCTCGCCCCCCGTCACACTGGACAGAGTTTCGGTACTACTGGTGAAACGTGGATGTTCTGAGGTTTCAGAATATCTCTGACTACCCCCTCGGGGAATATAGTCGTGAGCATATGCTTATGCTACTAACATAATTAGCATCCTTTTAAACTAAGAGTCTACCCATCAAACTGGACAACTTTGTCTATGGGAGCAAAAAGATAATCACCCGTTCCATACTAAACTGCATGCTACTTGACTCAAATGTATGCAACAGCTGATTTTTTTTGCTCCGATCGGTTTGCTGATTTGCCCCCATGAGCAGCAAGCCCTGGGATGCGATTTTTGAATGTCATCAGTGAGCTTGAACGGTTTTTAAATCTCATACAAAAGCGTTCTCATGCATCTTTCTATTGCTTATTTGACTTTAAAAAATCGCACTCCTGAATTATGATTTTTGGAAGTCAAATCAGCAGTAGAAAGATGCATATCTCCATAGTAATTTTGACATTTACAACTGCTGAGCTCACCGAATGAGATTCAAAAATCGCACTCCTGGTGTCAGAGTTTTTTCAGATCGCCTTACTGCCTCTGACACATTATACAAGGTGTTACAAAAATACAAATAAACCTTTAAGGGGGTGGTGTAGACCATCAAACTGAACAACTTTCACTATGGGACCAATATCGAAATCGCGAAAAAAAAAATGATGTTCCATACTCTACAAATCGACTAGAGCTAAAATATGTAGTATGGGATATCAAATGTTTTTTTTCGCGATTTCGATGTTGGTCCCATAGAGAAAGTTGTTCAGTTTGACGGTCTAAACAACCCCCTTAAGAGTTTTAAAAATTTATTCTTACTTATGAAACACCCTGTATAAAAGGGTATCTAGCTATATGTGCTTATGTAAACTTTATTTTTGTACAAATCTAACAATCTCGCCTATCTCGTTGTTAAATTATAATTGGAAAGATAAGAGTGTTGTAAAATTTTGTATATATATTTTTTCGTCTCTATAGCGGCAATTTAATAAATTAATTAAGTACAGACTTAATGAGCAAAACTGTTGTTTATCTAAAAAGTTTTGTTCTTTGACTCAAACTAAAAGTTATGTAAAGCCCGACCAGAAAAGTAAAAACCTCGCCATGTTGCGGAAAATCATTGGAACGAATTTTTGTACTTTGAACACTGACATTAAAGGTTATATCGATTGCAGCGCCCCCAAACCAGGTTTTTATATTTCGAGTCAGGCTTTAAATTTCCAAAATGAGAAAAAGTTTTTTGGAGAACCTTCTGGACAAAACTTAAATGCGTTATACACTGAAAGGGGTGCTTCAGACCATCAAACTGAGCAAAATTCACTATGGGAACAATATTGAAATATCGAAAAAAATAGATTGGACTCAAATAACTAGGTATACGAAAAAACAGCGCGATTTTGCGATTTCTGTTGTATTTGTCCCACGTTGAAAGTTGTTCAGTTTGATGGCCTGAAGCACCCCCTTCAGTATGTAACGCATTTCAGTTTACACCCTGTAAATTTGAAGGTACGTATGAAGAGTCCAAATTCAAGTCCGCCGTTGTATTGTAAAGATAATGCTAGTAGTGACATACGTGTGGCAAAGCCATAAAGCACTATAGCTTTCGAACAAACGACTACTATCAACTCTACAGAGGAATCCATTCAGAACCACTGCATCTTCAAGAATCGTTCAAGAAAAAGCACATAGACACAAAGTACAGTCAAGTTCATTGACCCGAGCCCCAACCATTCAATGAGTTTCAGTAGCCCTAAGTTCCGCATCTTATTCACTCACTCTTACAAAAATATATGAGTCGGAAACACGCTTGCGCAAAGCTAGGCTTCCTAAAAAAACATAGGTCACAAGTTCAAAGCTTGCACGTGGAAACAATTGACATCCCTCGATCAATGATCTGGTTTCACATTTTGTTATCACGAGGAAAATCATGATGATTATCATTTTAGTTTTCATAGATCGCCAAGAGAAATGCTGCCTCATTCATACCGAGAGGTTATTTTATTATCTATTAGCGTTTTAGGAAATAAAGTGTTAAAAGAGCGGATAACTTTTTGCTCTTAGAACAAGCTACCAATTTCACAATTAAATTATCGAAAAGGAAAATGCTTAATCATAATCATTTTTGAACAATAGCATTGAAAAATTTATATTTAACAGACTTGCTCTAAATAAAATTCTTCGTAAAAGGAAACAATTACCCGTGAAAAAAAAACTGTTCGCTCTTTAAAATAAGAATACATCATTCGCGCCAAATTAACAAGCCTCTTAATTCAATTAAGGCCGCCATTTTGTTCGCACAACCAAAATGTATAGCTGGAACTATTCATCACTGTGGCAGCACTATAACATCCATATTTCAGCCAGGTGAGAGCATTACCAGGCTCTGCCGGGAGCAACTCATGACATTTTTCATTTCCATGCCGGCGCGCTGAGCTAAAATTATTATTCCCGGGCCGCCCCCCTTTGGCCCGGTTTGCCCAAATGGGGGGAAACAGGGTGGGTTGGGGCGAGTGAAAAGCGTTGGAACTGTTGTTACTTGTGACACGACAGATGTATTTTATGTCGACGGTCCCTACGTACATTCCCGTAAGTGCAAAAGTCAAATTTTACAGGAGAGCACTTTTAATTTTCAAACATGTGTATTTCACGTCCTATTTGTAGCACAGTTACGAAATTTGGAATATAGATTTAATATACGGTAAACTATATGAAACATAAAGAAAAAACTCAAAAACTTCATTGGAAGTGTGTTATTAGTCACTTACTTAGTTCTACATCGGAAACGCTCCAATTACAAATAACGTATGTGGTACATATTGATTATTACGCGGTAGTCTCACGAAAGATCAAAATCTTAACTGTCACATAGATCATTGTACATGGGAAACATTATGGAGATACGGGGTTTGTAGGTAAGGGCGAAGTGTATTGTTACAACAAAAAGAAACTTTTTTTAGTATTATTAATACATTTTAACCCCGTCCCTCATACCTCGTGTGTACCCGTCACGCTGGACAGAGTTTCGGTACTGCTAGTGAAACGTTGATCTACAAAGGTTTAAGAAATTACATACTTTATTATCAGTTGTTAATTATTAAGTAATTTGAGACTTATCAATATCGATAACATAAAATCATTAATGTACTATATTTACACGTCAGAAACAGACAAATACAATTTACAACATAGACGAGAAAGGTATCAAAGGCGGCCTTATCTCGTTAAGCTATTTTCCAGAAATTAATTTGATGGAATAGAGCGATAAATGTTATGGCGGTGCTCTAGTAGTAGACTTTACTATTTTGATAAACTGACAATATTATATGGCGCCTTGTTAAACCATACGATATGAGTACCAACCTAATTCAAAAACAGTATTTGGTGTGGTGGGTGTGACTATTGAAACCGGTCCTTAAGCCCTTCAGAAGCTGTCTGTCTGCGGCGTTTTTCCTTCAAGTATGACGAAGTCAACGCCGCAGACATGGAACAGAAATTTGATGGTTCTCTTATTTAAAAAGGACGATAATGCCCTACTGAAGAACTATAAGCCCATCTCACTTCTTAGTCATGTCTATAAGCTGTTTTTGAGAGTTGAAACGAACCGTGTTGCGCTCATTTTGACGAATTCCAACATCCCGAGTAACCTGGGTTCCGAAAAAACTTTAGCACCGCGTACCACATACATACGCTCTGCCTCTTTGCTTGGCGTTCGTGGACTACGAAAAAGCTTTTGATTTGAATGGGACATGGGCTGTACTGCAGTCTCTCCAGCGATAAAAAGTTGACTACTGGTACTTGGAAGTGCTCAAATGCTACTGCCACTATGTCAGTCCGATAGAAACCTATCCTACTGCAGCGAGGTGTGAGACATGGAGACGTAATTTCTCTGAAACTGTTCACCGTGACACTGGAAGATGTTTTCAAGGTTTTGTTTGCCGAAGATAGTCATAAGAAGTAAAGTCATTATGACGGTGAGCATAGAGGACCTCAGTAGAATGCTTGATGACCTTAGCAGAGCCTTCGAACGAGTTGTTTTGAAAATTACCATGGACAAGACGAAGATCATGTTAAATGTCCATGTTCTACCCACTCCTGTAAAGATCGTAGACTCTGAGTTCGAAGTTACTACGATTATGTTAACCAGGGACAAACCATCCAGTTAGGATGGTCCCACTTCGAGATAGAGGTCAATAGACGAATCTAACTGGGCTGGACATCGTTCAGGACGTATGGACTGCGTAGTATCTTCTCGGCCAAACACTGCAGTGTCTCAAAACGAAAGTCATTGACCAGTGTGTGTTGCCAGTGACGACACAGAATAGGATAGAATATTAAGTACTTGACATACGAAATTGAGACGTAGTAGCTCACTCCTGGCCTCATAAAAAGCCTGAAAGTCACACAAAGGGCAATGGAGAGGGCTATTATGGAGGGGTATTCATCTTTCCATCTGAACATCCCTTATATTACTTATAGCTACTGTTACTCTCTTTCACGACAAACATCAGCGCTCATGTGATCGGCGTAACCAATTTTCTAGTTCATATTGCCTTAAAAAACATTGCCACGTTAGTTAACTCATGGTCAATGGTTTTAATTTCTACAAAAAATGAAATAAATAAATAAATAAATAAAGAGGTTTTGATAGACCTTTTTACATCGCATAATTTTTTAAAACTATTTTCTGCATAAAGCATTATAATTATTATAAATAATGACAAACGCGCACAGTCATAAACGTATGCCAGCTTCCTGGTCATAAACAACTTTCACCTAATATGTCAATTTGGAATTGACATGATGGTTGTAAGATGTTAATTTAGCTGGCTAATCAATATTTTTTTCCAAAACCAGACGAAGTTACAGAAGTTTAATAACATAAATACAACTTTCTGATCATATTTACAAAATATTTCCGACATAAAAAGCCTTAAATGGTAGTTATTGATAAAAAGTACTTTTATTTTCCGACGTAAGAAAACTTATCTACCACTTGCATGGCATGGCCTGGCTTAGGCATGTAAAGTTGTTCACGTAAAACAACGTAACTAACATAGTGCGTTGCAGTTACGCGGCAGGCGTGGATTGCGTTCCAATGTAGAATCACTGAACTACCACTGATGTTAGTTTACTTCGGAAATTTTTCTTAATTTTGTAGTTACGGGAAATGTGTGTGTGGATTTAAGGTTCAATTTGCATAAAATGTTTAATTTTTTTTTGACTAATCGATAGTATAGAGTGACCTGAAGGACATGGAACAATAAAAGGCAAATCACGTATCTACCACTTAGGAATATGTACGTAGGGACCGTCGATGTGTCCCTTTTGAGACTAATTTTGGCAGCGCAAAATCTACCGTAATCAGGACGATTTAAGAGTTCGGAGGAAGGTACATACACCTACATAAACTCACGACCGTAATCCCTTTCGGGGTGGTCGAAAATATTGGTAAAACTACCAACATTCACCGGAGAAAGGTAGCTTTGGAAATTATGAATCATTTTCCTTATTGCCATTATTTCGGTGGCATTCTCAGTGGGTATTCCTTAACAAAGTCTACCATTAAGTTGAAAGTCAACCTCATATTGTCTACAATTTGTAAATGCTTTGTTACCTTAAACATATTTTTGCATGGTACAGTACCTTTTCCAAATTGTAGAGTTTTTATATCCAAAATTTTCAACATCAAAACTCTTATGAATTGCAAAAGTTAGAGCATAAAGGCCATGTCGAGGCCTATGAGATGAAACGCCCTATTTAGGTCAACTAGACTGGGACGCGGCAGGTTTTCACGTGTTTCCCTATTCGAGGTTTAGCTGCAAAAGAATCCTAATTAAGGAAAATTACAGCTCGTCTCATTACATCTGAATATGCAGGCTTTGGCAAATTTTGGGGTTTTAATAGTAGATTACACACCGAGGGCAGGAAAGCAAGAAAGGTCTCAGATCTCATGTAATCTGAGGCTTTCTTATTTACTGTTTTCTCCTCGACGGAGGTGGAAAGCGGCTACTTCGTTTAGCGCAGGGGGACGAAAATTGACGCTTTCCGTCCGGAGGGGAGAAAAATAAGTTAAAGTGATTCGAATAAATATGTTTCTATAATTTCAAAACAGCCTCAAAATTTTGCTATTTGCAATTTAGTTGGTGTCGGAAAATAAACAATGCCGAAGCAACGATTTCAAGCCTTCAAACATTGCCATCTTCTTGGTAGGAAACAAAATTTAGGTAGATACCTGCTCTAGATTTAGGGCGGAATGCGGAGGAAGACGACATAATGAGAAAAGGCCATTCCTCTAAAATGATTAGGTACGCAATAGGATGTATGACTCAATACCATTATCAGCTTCGGAAAACAACAACTACGACGCTTTTAATTAATGAGGAAAGGATGACTATTTGCGAGCCAGGCTTGAGCCATTCAGGTAATATTAGGTTCAAAAATCATAGTTTTATAGTGTTGTGAAGCCAACTTCGAAATATTAAAGCTTCTACAAGTCTTAACTTTATGAAATAATTAAGGATATCAAATGAAGAACCACCGTTACCGTGGAAAGGTTTAGTAAAAGCAGCTCTGTTTTCGCAAAGGTGTACTTCTACGCTCTAGGAAAGGCTTTCTCTTCGTTTCGTTCCCGTTGCTCTGCGATGTTATCCGACATCAGAATTTCCATCTTCGGACTCTAACACTCAGTTGCAGAAACGCTGTCACTTTTTATCTTCTTGACATAGTAAAAGCTAGCAAGAGATTTAATGGAGGCTTAACTTTAATAAGCGTTTCTGCAACTGAGTGCAAGAATGCATGAAACTCAACTCTCATAGGATTAAGTAACGTCAAACGCATACTAAAACGTCATCTTAAGAGCTTATCAGAGTACAGTTTCGTTTTTGTTTTTTTTAATAGCCTATGTCATCCCACTGCTGGGCGGAGGACTCCTCTTTAATCCTCCAACCATCTCTGTCCTGGGCATGCTCTGGCCACGCGTCATCGAAAGCATCCAGATCGTCCCGCCACCTCTTCCTAGGACGACCTGGACGCCGATAACCGTTTTCTGGGATCCAGGGCGTGACAATTCTTGCCCACCTTTCCTGGTGCATTCGACAGACATGGCCGGCCCAATCCCACTTTAATCTGGCAGTTTAGTTACGGACCTACTCGTAAATCTCTGGTTAAGTTTTGTTCGTCTGTTTGACCTGTAACTCGAAGAATATCTTACGTGTTAGAGTTCGTTGGTTATTTGGAAAACCTGCTTTTCTTTGTTTCAGTCTCAAATACCGTTACCGATTCAAAATTTAAATGCATTTCGATCTGAAAGCGATCATTACGCAACTTACCGTGCGCAGTAGTTTGACAACTGTCTAATTTTACATTTGGCTTCGTGACAAGCATCCCCTCCACTTGCGTTCGTAAATAAACCGTCGCGAATCAAGTGGGTAGCTAAATTACAGATATGCGCGTGCGACGGTACCTAGGACTTTATGCCTAGGAGAATTTGAGCTATTGATATCGGCAGTCGGCACATCAGAGGAATATAATTCCTGACGATCTGTGATGAAATATCTGATTTAAGTATATTAAACGTTTTGATGTATAACAATTATTCATAGATAATCATGAAATACACAGTACTGTTATCTTTGGGAAATTCAAGAATACCTACCCATAAAAGCCAGCAAAAGAATCTAACAGGGACTATTTTAGAAAATATTGTGTAAAAAATCTGTAAATAGATTTCTGTAATCTGTAAATAGAGACCAAGGATCATTTGACAAAATGTGATGTCAGACGAAATAGCGAATTTGTTGGTATTTGGAGAAACTTTACATTGTACCCCCGAATTGTTATTAAATCCAGATAGGTTTAACTCGTGAAAGGGTTTCGGGAAGAAGAAAATCTGCAACCAACCAGTTATTTATACATACATACATACGTAAACTCACGACCGTTATCCCTTTCGGGGTAGTCAGAAATATTGCTACAACTAACAAATGCTCAGATTTAGGCAATTTAATTTTCAGGAAGGACTGCCGTGTCAAGTGGTGAGAGTTGGGTAGCCTTTCGCCCACATAGATACTGCATAAGAAACCTTGCATCCTTAAGCTTTACAACCCCCCCTTCTTTCCACTCCCCTCCTCTGGCCCCATCCCTTATCCCTTGTGGATGGATAACATGAATATGTAGGTATAACTCAAGGCAAAGTCATTGTCCTCAGACTTTTTTGACGACATATCGCATTGTTGTTTGTGCCAAGTGTGAAACGAAAGTAAATAAAAAAGTGCTAATGTTTGACACACGAATATTATTACTTTACTTGATGGATGTTTTTTACAACTGTACCTACAGCGAACAGAATTTTAAAGAACAGATGTTTTTACTGAAACGACGTAAGTAGACAAAATAAAGTTGCACAGTAGGGCTCGCATGCCACCCCCGAGTAAACGATAAAAATCGAGATGTGCCTCCATCCTTATTATTTTGCGTATGCCAGAAAGAGCGCGCATGACGATTTTCTCGTTTAAACCCTTTGTCGTGGGTGGCATGCTAGCCCTGCTGGTCAAATGTCTCAGTATCCCTCTCTACCTATACAGAGCAACTTCCACTACGGGACCAACAATGAAATCGCGATAAAAATCACCTGTTCCATATCCCTGTTGGTCCAATAGTGAAAGTTGTACAGTTTGATGGTCTGGAGCACCTTCTTAAGTATTTTTAGCGCATTTATGTTTATACCCTGTATAAGTATGGGATACTAAGACATTTTACCTGTGCAAACTTAATTTTGTGAACGACTTACATCCTTTCAGTAAGAGCACCAATAGAGAAAGTTGTTTAGTTAGATGGTCTGATTATCCCCTTAAAATCCGTCAGCGTATTAAGAAGGACCCTGTTTTATACTGGAGGCGACTAATTCCTTCAAGCATTGGCAACATTTCCGATGCTCACAACGTGTGGCTACCAGTTAGATTAGAGACATTGAATCCTATCCTTTTCTCTGATTGTACCTAACGGTTTCCCATTTCATCAGACTCAGAAGGAAACGGATGAGACAATTTATCTGTGTAAATGAAACACTTATGAACTATAAGATGGTGGTAACGATGGTTTGTCGCCATAGTGAAAATTTACTATTGTACGTCATCCGCGTAAATCTTCAACATCCCCTACCCCTTTAGGTGTTGATTTCTGAACATTCTTAGTGCACGATCCCGACTCTACATCCTTTTTTCCTTAGCCTATTTCATCCCACTGCTGGGCAAAGGCCTCCCCCCTTATCCTCCATGCATCCCTGTCCTGAGCCAGTTCCATCCACTCTTCGTCGAAGGCATCCAGGTCGTCTCTCCATCTCTTCCGGGCTCGAGCAATGACGGCCACGTCCATTCTCCGGGATCCAAGGTGTTAAGACTTTGGCCCATCTTTCCGGGTGCAATCGACAGACATGGCCGGCCCAATCCCACTTCAACTTGGTTGTTTTCTCAACATCGGCTATTTGTGTTTTTGGCGTATTGTGGTGTTCCTTCATCGCCCTCTGGCCAACCTCGAATTTAGATTTCTGTGATTCTGTTGAGCACCGTAGGTTAGGGTAGGCAGGATCACTCTACATCCTATTGCAGACAATATTCTATGTTTTGTTTCTATCTTCAGGGGTTGGGGCTGTGCTTTGCCTGTCAGTCAGTCATGGAACAGTTTTATAGATGAATGAAATGCTCTCAAAATATTCGCACCTGATATATTTTTTCCACTGTTGTTCAACAACTCCTTCAAAATAACTTTATTTATATCTTCGCCCGTACCTACCACCGAGATCTTACACAATAAAACCCAGTCTGGCCCAAGCACCTAACATGGTAATGCTAAAACGGGTTTTCCTACGCACGAAAGGTTCCTAAGCCCATACCGGCGCTGACGTTGCGTCTACAACGAAGCATGTCGCTGCGCCGCCGTCTGCGCCCGCGCATGCCCCTCCCCCCACCCGCCCCGCTGTCTGACGGAGAACGGCTGACCAGTGACCTTGTCGTGCCGCCTCGCTCACTCTTATCACTTGTAATTGGTTGGATAGAGATAGAAACAGACCGGTATAGAAACAAGTTGTTTGCGGGAAAGGTTCGTTCTCGTGTTTATTTAAATGTTTTTAAATTCGCGTTGTTGAATGTTGATGATAGTGGTATTGTTACGATAATTAGTACGACATCTCCAAGAAGATGGGTACTCAATTACAAGTTATGGAAGCGAGCGTGCACATTCATTTTGTGACACAATGATCCTGAAGTTAAAATGAAATTAAAGGTGAATCATTTTCATTTTATGTTCTCGTGCAGGCTTTTGCAATGGGATTCTAGGTGGCATACATTGCCTGATTTGTTCTCTCTATTGTAAAGTGTAGCGACCAAAGCAAGCAATGTATGCCGAAATCGGCCCTGCACGTACTTCGTACTACGTACGTAACTACTACTTACTACGTACTTACGTACGCCATATTTCTAATTAAAAAAACGCTGTAGAAGCGCTGCTCAAATTGCCGCATCGTTCGATAGTAAACCTCTATCTATTCAAAAGACAGATCTTTACCAAATTACGCGACCATTATTGACTGTACATTTGGGTGTTTAGTAATCAAATTAAAGGTCACAGTATTACAAGCTCTCTTCTAACATTTCTAACTTAATTCATGTAGCAGGCATGTACTCAGAGGTCCTAAGAGTTCGACGACCTGGGAACAGCTGATGGTCCGCCCCCATCGGCCGTTTCCCCCTCCTATTATCACTTACATCTGTATACTTAGGTACGTACTTGAGTAAACGAATCTAGTCTACGGAGAAGTGAATTTTTAGATGATTGTTTTTTCTAAATTTTTGGCACAACGTCGCGCTTTGTATCTGAAAAGATAGGGACTAGGTACCTACAACATTTTTCTTCTATACTTGCACAAAAAGTTGAATTAAGCTAGTCCTCTCTAAAACAGCTTGTTATAAATTCTATGATTATATGAAAAACCCGAAATGCATATAAGAACTTTGTTTGTTTAAAAGATGTGTGTTGTAGAGTTTCTGGCCGCATTTTCTCTACAACGGAACACCTTCCGAAACGGCGGTAGAGTCAAAAAATTATAACAATTCTTCCACTGCAAGAAAGCTATTGATAAGGGAAATATTATTTTCCTTTCGAGGTGACCAGAAACTTTTCTGTAAATATGATTCCGTGCTTCGGATGGCACGTTATGCCGTTGGTTCCGGCTACTATCTCTGATTGTAATCGTTAGATAAAAACCACGTCAGAGGCCGAAAAGCGGTTTGAATAAACTCTGACACTAGGGCTTGCCTACACGAAAAGAAGACTAACTATGTGCCTGAAGCTTGTAGAATGAGAATTTTTCTGACAGCTACTCAAATGTAGTTCATCAAACGGGCAGTAGATTGCGTTGAGCAGAGAGGGGTCCGAAAGCAAAAATTTTAGGCTAAAAAGTAAACTAAAATTCATGTCACTGAGTCAGACGCATCCGTTGACGAAATATACGCTCATATTTTGCTACTTACTTAAAAACTCAAATTCTTACTATTTTATTTGTATTTTACTATCTGCAAGGTCCCTCGCCCCTGTCTGGTCAACGCCATCTATCGAGCAATTAGGAACTACTTTTTATTTTTTAATGGCTTTCTGAAAACCCCTCATTACAGTAGTGGTCAGGATGTAATGACGTCAAGTCGTGCAAAAATATGCTGAATTAAATTATCTGATCAAATCAATATGCTAACAAAATAAACTGTCTACTACAAGGTTTAGCATTTTATTATACTTACGTAAACAAGTCAACAATATAAACTAGTTCTGAATGTGCGTCATCGTTTCATATTTCAAGAATTTACTCGGATTTCTTTCAGAATACCTACCTATTGCACTGAAAAAAATTTTTTGTTAAATACAACCAAACTTTAGTGACTACCGAACTGTTTTGTAAAACAGTTGGTTAAAACAGCTAAACCATTGGGTATTTATAATATAACCTACGAATAAGAATGTATAGAAGTATAAATGAAGCTCAAAAAGTGGCTCCAAAAAAAGTGTACCGTGTTCTAAATTTGTTCTTTAATTAACAAAAAATTAAAACCGACTTCAAAACTAAAAAGGTAAAAATATGTAATAATATTGCAGTCGTTGACTTTTACATTCGCATCTAAACGAACATTAATTTCTTTTATCGGAGTCGGTGTCAAGCCGGACGATTCGCAACCGGGCTTGCAGTAATTTTTTGGCTTGGCTTGGCTTGACACCGACTCCAATAAAACAAATTAATGTTCTTTTAGATGCGAATGTAAAAGTCAACGACTGCAATATTATTATTTTTACCTTTTTAGTTTTGAAGTCGGTTTTAATTTTTTGATAAAATTTTTTTATTTCAAAATTTTCAGTGTTGAAATCTAGGTGAAATATATTAGTTCGACTTAGATATCAGTTATAAGTAAATGCAAAGGATACGGTGTACGCTCTCACCACACTCGATTAAAAACAATCCAACCCATCTTTCGTACAACATTTCTGTTTTTGGGTTACTGTTATCTGTCTTTATGCCATATTTCGATTTAATAGATGCATAAATGAGTACTAATGAGTTTTTCTAACTTATGTACGTAGTACCGACTGCTCTCAAACGGTGAAGGAAAACTCGTGAGGAAACCTGCATATGCAGAAGAAGAAATTCTGATGCGTATTGTGAAGTCTACCAATCCGCATTGAGCACGCGTCGTGGACTAACGCCCAAACACCCTCATACAGACAGACAGACAGACAGTCAGACAGAATTGACGAAAGTAAAGTAATAGACGATAAGAGTTCTTTGTTTGACTACGGAACCCTAAAAAAGACGAACATTACCGACCGCCGCCATGATCAAGTATAGGAGATTACACACCGAGGACTGGAAAGGAAGAAAGGGCCCAGATCCCATGTAATTCGAAGACCGAGGCGAAGCCGAGGTCAACAAACATTTGATCTGAGGCTTTCTTATTTACTGTCTGAGGTTAGTATACTATTTTTCTCCTCGACCGTGGTGGAAAGCGGCAACTTCGTTTAGCGTAGCGGGAATAAAATTGACGCTTTGCGGCCGGAGGGGAAAAAATCATTAAATCTATGTGTTTCGCTACGAATAGTGTTTCGGTACTAGGTACGAGTATATCCATGAAGTTTTTATACGTTTAAACACAACAGTATGACCTATAGATTCGAAACTTCTTGAGTATGACCAAGAAGCTTTACATATAAATATAGGCATATAAAACTTCTTGGTTATGACAGTTAAAAAAAACATAGTTTGACAGTCCCCATCAAAACATTTATTTTGCTGGAGTCACGGACTTGAAAAAAAGACGGACCTAATCTGGTCTAATCACGAGTGAAGCACCCATTTATATTTGTGTGCGTGCTGACGAACTGTCACGCGGTACATAATGGTGGCGGGTTGTAGGACCTACGCATAGAGCTAGTGCATCTGTGTGAGTATAGGACCCTTGTAGAACAAACGAAAATGTAGGACCTTGCATGCTTCAGATCTTTTTAGTGTTGTTCTGGTCTGTGGCTGGAGTGTGATTTTTGAACATTACACGTTAGAATTAGCAGTAGAAAGACGAAATATGCATAATCTCCATAAGTCCATAGTAATTTTACATTTTCTACCGCTGATTTGAACGTGTGATGTTCAAAAATCGCACTCCTGAAGAGAATCGACAAACATAAACGTCATCTGTGTCACGAACCTGAAAAAAGACGAACGTAGTATCCTTTAATCACACGTGAAGCACCTATGTATTATGTGTGTGCATCGTAGAAAGAGAAGGTACTAGAAGGAAGCATGTGTCTTGTCATATTCACTCAGTAACAGATGCACATAGCAAATTCGCTCTAGTTAAAAAAGGAGATCGCTTCTTATTGCTGTCCTTATCGACGTAACCACTTTTTTGTTCTACGACGGCTGTCTGACTCCGGAGGCAGACATCTAGCTTCATACAAGTTGTAAGTATAGGATTTCATGACTATCGCTATCTCATACGCGGTTACGCTGATGTTCCGTCTACCAGCGTTAGTGAAAAAAAAAATCTTAGTCTATGGTTTGCGTGCTGTCGCACTGTCGCGCGGTACATGACCTGCGCCTAGAACTGGTGCATCTGTGTGAGTGTAGGCCCAGAACAAACGAAATTTTAGGACCTTGCATGCTTCACATCTTTCTAGTGTAACATTACGTCCGTCTTTTTTTCAAGTCCGTGACTGTGTATATATTTGTTATTGCTGTAGATTTTTTCAACAAGCGCTGAATCAATTTCGTGGGACCACCTCGGAAGTATGACCTACCAAACGAAAAAATCATCATCAAAATCAATTCCCAATTGGCGGTGCAATCGCGTAACAAACATAAAAAAAAAAAAAAAAACATACGGGTCGAATTGAGAACCTCCTCCTTTTGTTGAAGTCGGTTAAAAACTGTACCTAGCCGCCAAAACTCATACAAATGTAATTTTTCATTGGGTGCTAAAAAAAAATTCTATTTTGTTTAGAGTTACTCTTCTATAGATATTCTTATTCGTAGATTATAACCCAATGTTTGATTATGTTTTACAAAATAGTTCGGTAGTCACTAAAGTTCAGTTACATTTAACAAACATTTAGTTAAAGATTTCTTTGAGTGTGGGGCAATCGTGAGGAGTTGATTCCAATTCGGATTATGCTGACGACAAATTTTACTGAAAGGGTAGTCAGGATATATTCTACATGGTACTTTTACGAGTTTTAAGTGTTATGTTGTAATGAGGCTCATTTTTAGCATACTGAAGGTAATAATGGAATGGTAACTTTCTTCTTGGCCTGGTTGACTGACTGTCTTTCGTCCACAAAATTGTTTTTGTTGGAAAATATCTCTCTGACTCGTCAATTAAAATAGATATTACTTACCACTTTATAAGTCGCAAAATTATTGTTTTCTAACCGTAGTTAAAAAGGAGATTGCTACCTTATTGCTGTCCTTATTGACGAACCTAACCATATGTTTGTGAGCACATGAAGCTCAAATTGGTCCTTGCCGGTTTTTTAAGGCGATCATCACATCATCAGACCATCAGAGACCATCAAACTGAACAACTGTCTCTATGGAACCAAGTTTTAATTTGAATATCTCTTTCTCCATGTATTTTTAATTTGTATATCTCTTACTCCATATCGGTATCTCATACCTGCACGGCTAGCATGCCGCCCAACGTTTAAACGAGAAAAACGTCATGCGCGCTCTTTTTGGCGTACGTAAAATAATAAAGATGGAGGCACGTCTCGATTTTTGTCGTTTTCTCGGCGGTGGCATGCTAGAGGGGCTGGTTACGCTGAGGCTTTGTCTACTAGAGTAAGAGTAAAATTTCCGATGTCGTCAGTATAAAATAAAGACATTAAAAAAACAAACGAAAAACTCATAAAAATTGATGTTTTATTGCACCAATTAGCCTGACACTAAAACGTTACACGAAGTTCAAATAAAACAATGACAAATATCGTAAAACGGCAGGTCGTTGCACTTAGTCGCACGATGCAACAAAAGTGCATGCCCTCGTAAACAGGACTCGAATAAATTAATTAATACAACCTTATCCTTAGCTTACTTTATGTTACTTTTTGCACAATGACACATGCATGATCTTGAGATGTTAGTTCGTGCGTTGAACTCAAGTTTATGGAGTAAGTAGTATTCCGAGAGCGAAAATGCGCGCTGCATACAAACGTACTATGGTGATATTTTCAATACTAAACAATTAAAGTCAATGAAATTTTGCAGAAACAATCTAGAAACAAATTCCTATGCTTCTATAGAGTCAGATTTTCGTTAAAATGTATAGTCAAGTCAAATAGTTTCAGATTTTTAATGAAAATAATTATAATAATAAGAATAATAAACACCTAATAAAACATAAGGTACATTTGGAGCGCGCTCCATACAAATGAAGTCTCGTTATATTTTAAAATTTTCAGCAGCAATCTATAGAGACATAATCTCTTTGTTGTCAGATTTTCGTTAAAGTAAGTATACAATTTCAATGCTAGAATTAATTTATGATTTTTATGGAAGTCTGAGGCACTGTAACTTTAACATAGAGATCAGGAGTGCGATTTTTGAATCTCATTCGGTGAGCTCAGCAGTTGAAAATGTCAAAATTACTATGGAGATATGTATCTTTCTACTGCTGATTTGACTCTCAAAAATCGTTCTCCTGTAGTATGATTTTTTAAAGTCAAATCAGCAGTAGAAAGATGCATATCTCCATAGTAATTTTGACATTTTCAACTCATGAGCTCACCGAATGAGATTCAAAAATCGCACGGCATCTTTTTGGTTGTTACCTGTGCCTATAGTAAATTTTGTTCAGTTTGATGGTCTGAAGTTAGACGGTCTGGTAAGTGTATCTAATTAACCTTCTAATACGTGAATGATTTAATGAATTGAAGCAACCATCACACATTTAGTCGGTACGGTACATAAAGTACCCAGTACCTACGTAATTCAACAATACCTTTGTGGGTAAACGAACTCACAGACAAGATTATTTACAAACGTCTGCCCTACCGTCTATACGGGCCCTTACTAAATACAATAACCTCATTTATTTCCAACGAGTCGGTTTAATGCTTGATAATACAGTACGCTTTTTCTTAGTACGCGTTACGTGGACTTAGTACGAAAGATTCAATGGAAAGTATGGTTTAGTGACTAATCGTTTTTATTATTATTTTACTGCATGACCCCTTGTTGGTATTAATCCTTTTTTTGCGCTGGCAATAATTTTGGATTTTCCTGTTTGTAACTGCGGTTTGGTAAATATTTTTTTTTTTAGTTTTTGATTAAATAAATAACTGACAATAATTATGTAAGTGGGAACACTCACGATGACGCACTGAATAATTATTAGTAGGTATGTACAAATTTACTTGTAAGCATAATATTGGATATTTGGAGGAAAAGGGAAGATCGCGTCCACGGGCTATTTGGAATGCTCGAGACCGCGGTCCAAATTCTTAAGAGGATAGGAGGGCTGAAATGCTAATTTAGAGAATAGGCCATTTTTCTTACTGTAGCTGTATAACTACGTATTTATCAGATCCGCCCCACCCATACACCCCGCCGACTAGAGTGCGAAAGAGACAACTGCAGCTCGGACCGATTTTATAAATCAGCATTTCGTATTCCGCTGTTTCCTCCTCCAAAACTAAACCTATTTTAATAATTATTTTTAGAATAATATGAGAAAGACTGGCTATGTCCATATGTTTCGCTTTTTTTTTTATATTCGTCTTTGTTTATTGGATGTGTGAAAACGGGCGGTAAAATTGGTCATTTTCGAAGGTCCCTAGTTCTTACAGTAATTAATTAATGAAAAAAATCAAAACGTAGGGACATGGCAGAGGTGACATAGATTGTAGGTATAGTTAAAAAATATTTGCTCTAGTGTTATTTATTATTATCCAGGGAGAAAACAGGGGAATACGTTTGCATAGAGAAAACTGTACTGGTCTATCCTCTGAACTCTTTCAAGGGTAGTGACCTGACCACCTATAGCCGTGATAACAATAAAAGTTCAGAAAAGAACAGCGAAAGTGTTAATCGGATGTTATTGCAAATAGCAGTCTCTTGATAACTTTGATAGTGCGATTTACGACTCCCCATATGATTGGTCGTTATTCGTAACGTGACGAGTTATCTTCGTCATCTTATTGGCTTATTACTGCGACGTTGGACAGATCCGTCTTCTGATTGGCCGTCATCTGTATGACGTGATAGGTCGCATGCGCTGACCTAGATCTGTTTGTTTACATCGACTCGATCGATGTGTTCGGCATTATTGCTTAGTCAGCTCTCTCGTAGCTCGGCTACAGATGTATTTCCATTGACATAAATACTATAGGCTCAAAGTCTCATTTAAAATTTGAGCAAACTTTTGACCGAATTGACATCAAAATTGGTTGTGCCATTTTTGGACCGTTGATTGTTTATCTAGTTCTGTTATACCTAACAATTTATAGGGTCCTTCTTAATATGCTGACACTTATTTAAGGGGATGATCAGACCATCAAACTGAACAACTTTCTTTTTTTAAGATCATGGTCGAAATCGCGAAAAAAAACCAGCAAACATTAGGGTGAACTTAGAGGGTGGCAGCAATTAACGCAATAGAACGTGTTCAGAACGCTCTCTGCCTCTGGTTAAAGAAAGCCGAGGCTTACTTCAAAATAATGAGCATTCGGAAGTAGGCAGGTTAGGTACTATGCGTAAGTCCACCATCATGCACGTATGTGAAATATACATTTCTATCTTGTACGTTGGACCCTCAACTTAAAATGCTGACAGTTTTTTAAGAAGATATTAGATCCTCAAACTGAACAACTTTCTCTACGTGACCACCACAGACTTAAAATTAAAAGAAGAACCGACATAATCTCGCCTAATCATGAGTGAAACACCCATTTCTTTTGTGTGCGTGCTGTCACGCGGTACATAATGGTGACGGGTTGTAGCACCTGCGCCTAGAGCTAGTGCATCTGTGTGAGTGTAGGTCCCTTGTAGAACAAACGAGATTGTATCACCTTGCATGCTTCACATCTTTTTAGTGCAATATTCGGTCCGTATTTCTTTCAAGTCCGTGGTGACCACATCGAAATCGCGAAAATCAGCTGTCCCATACATTTTGGTCGGGTAGGATTGCAGTTTTATATGGAGCAGCTGTTTTTTGTTTCAGAAGGACCCCATATAATTCAGAATGTTTTTCCTTGGGGTTAGCTAGGGGGACACTAATATTTATTATGTTCTAATTATCTTTTGCGTTCACTTTATTATTCTATATTAGCAAAAAGCAATCGATCGTGCGTTGAAAAGCTGAGTATAAACTTTTCCGCTGCCTTCCTTTGGCTTGTCTGCCCACTGTAAGGTAAAAAAGTAACTTACCTAAGTATATCCAAATTATTCATCTCCGTGAAAGCGGATTCACACGAGAAATCAAATACGAATGGCGAAATTAACCCGGAGGCCCGAGTGATATTTCTTCATAACGAAGCCAATGATATTTGTGGTTCCCCGCCAAAAATAAGCGGCCATTATTTTCGACTTGCGTTTGACAGAAGTGGACCGCGCGCTGGCAATGTTGGCAGTATTGCAGCGCGTTCGAATTCCTCTTAATTTTTACTTTTCTTTTTAAAAATTGGTCTCAAACATTTAACAAATAAGAGAGAATGTAAAAATTCTGATTTTAAGCGCAAAATGTGTATTTTGTTTTGATTTTGTATCTAGTTGGTGCTAATTAGCGATAGTGCCAATTAATTATTGTTTTGTGGTTATACTTTATTGCTTCTGATCTAATAAATGTCTTTTAATTTGTTTCAGGTAAGAATGAGTCCGATAGTTTATTAGTCACAGTTAACGGTAAATATACTTAAATCATCAGTTACTTACTACAATTTGATTCACAATTTTAAACTTCATGTTATTTACTCGTTAATGTAGGAAGGTAAATAACCAGGATAATAAGAATATGTTTAATAACATAACCTCAATTGTATCGAACAAATGCTATCACGCTTCTGTGATCTTAAAATTTACTTTTTTTTTAGAACCAGTTAATGGTTTGAGCCCTACGACATGTGAGCTTTTGCACACGAATTCGTTTGCGTGGACACAGGGTGTTGCAACCCTGTTGCAGGGGTTTTATTATTGAAAAATCCTTTCTGATTGCACCCCTAAATCCTCTATACATCTTCAGTTTATTGTATAAGCTGTGCGTTTTCTGCCAGTCAGTCACGCAACTTTTCTTATCGCCTCATAACAGCTCCATAGTGAAAGTTGTTCAGTTTAATGGTCTGAAACCACCCCTTTAAATATTAATCTGGTCTAGGGTGTTTTGTTACACCTTGTAGATAAGATGGCGTTTGACGATGTAATGGCAATTCAAACTCAATTGACTCGAAAAAGACAAAATGATGTTACGCGGCGTAACTTACGCCAGAGAACTCGCACTATGTGCGTTCACACACGATGACGCATTGACGCAGCGGCAGACGTCAGTCCGTCATTTGTGAAGCAAGGAGTTGTATGAAACCGCACTTAGAAGCACAGACGGTGACGCATTGACGCACCGGGTGTGGTTCTATGGACTGACATCTGCCGCTCCGTCAGTGCGTCATCGTGTGTGAACTCACTAACTCAAACTACAGAAGCTTGAGAAGACAATGCATAACTAAGATTATCATCATAAGCCTTTCGTCGTACTGCTGAACAAGCCCGTTTCGAGGCGCACCACAAATATCTTTGGCCTTCCACATCCAGTCACTACCATTCCAACTAACTGCCTATTAGATGCAAAACTAAGATAAATAAATCCCGACCAAGCTTCCTCCTCTCCTGGCTGAACAAATAACTTAAAAAAATACAGATACCTCGAAGTACATAAACCAAATTTCTGTCAGAAGCATTCATTCATTTCGTACAATACGAATCGATAGCAAGATAGAGGTCGTAGGCGTTACGTGGGTGGGCGTTGTAATTTCCTTGACATTTCATGAAGAAACATAGTTATCGGTAATAAGATTCTGAGGAAAGTTAAAGATAAAGATAAAGATATTTTGAACCTTTGATATGGAAACAATAATATTAATATTGAGTAATTACAAGAAATAGGGTAATTAAGAAAATGAACATATCTAAAAGAAGGCAATGAAAGAAACGGTCACCGACCGTCAAAACGTAGTCGACCTCCGTGTGCTTGATCCGTGTTTATAGGGACACTGAAGGAAGAAATGAATACTTATAGAAACATGATTATGTGGACATTTATTTCTATTTACGTATTGGTGCAGAAGTACAATTAGTCATTATGGAAATTGTCGCATGAACTTTGACTTTGCGATAGTAAACTTGCGCCTTTGAAAACAACATTGTTCAATGATGCTAAAACAATAATAGAAACTTTAACAACAATAGAGAGAATGCTCGAAGCGCTCCTCAAATCATCTCCAAATGTATTAACTATTCGAAACAACTTGCCTTAACGAACTGAAGCAAATTATAGAACATTATCTAAAGTAGGAAGCTGGCATGTCTCGAGCTACGCCTACGGTCGAATAGAGCCCATGGGGAAGCAAAAACTTGTACAATGCATGTTCCGTGTCGGCTATAGCGGCGGCGGCGGCGGCGGCGCGTCGCGTCGGCGGTTGCGTCACGTAGTGAAATCAATGATGCCGCAGCGGCCGGCCCAGTTGTAAAGTTGACCTTGGCCGCCCGTTCTCGACGACTGCCGCTCGACGACTGCTAGTCGATGCCAGCGAAGGTCTATCTAGCTTTGGGAATTTGGAAATAGAATGTGTTCGAAAATTATAAGGTCGAAACTTGGTGATGGTTATTTGTCGATACATCTGAACGATATCTTGGATATTGCGGTCAAAAAACCTGGGAAATGGTTTCTATGTTAGCAATTTGTAGATTATGAATTAATCATTCTTAAGTCTCTGAAATCAAGGTGTATTCTAAGCATAAAAACTTCTAAATGATGGCAAATCTTAAATTATCCTTTGTTTGGGCGTGTTTTTGTTAGGTACAAAAGTGGAAAACTCAATTACTGAACATAATCCAGTGTATTCCAGACTGCATAAAGCGCCTATTTTGTCTCCGTTCAATTTAAGCATAATATTGTAGGTAAAACTATCTAACACGCAGAATATGGTATTCCCAAGACAACAACGTAAAATTGAAGTGACGTGGTGACGCACCCGACTCGGCTCACAAACAACTTTCTTCCAACGAACAAGGCTTAAATATGCGTTAATGCGTCGTTGTATTAGATGCTATCATAGATGATAATGATATCCACTTGTCTTTCAAAACATGTTTTCAAGCTATCTTCATTATTTCCGTGAGCTCTAGTACCTACCTGTCTAATTCGTTCATTAGGGACACGTGAATTGACACTACCTACTTTAGCAAAATTTTAGATTGGTACTATCTCAGTAACTCATCGTATATTTATGCGCATTAAGATGGATCATCATGCATCCTGTTCTATTGCTTAAGCTACAATTTTTTTAATAAAAGAGAAGACGTGATTTTTTCTAACATTCAGTATTAAAATGGTTCATGTTTCCTTGAATGTATTTGTCCAAATGACATTCAAATATGTTTTTAGTCACGTTAATTTCGAAAACCTCCGTTTCAAAGGTTGAAACCAGCTTCCCGATCTTAGGTTCCCAATAGCCCACAACACCGAGACAACCGAGACAACGTTACTGCCGAACTAGAACGCATAGTGCGTTGCCAAACAAGACTGCTTAGAAATCGGACGCCACTCAAGTTTCGAAATCTACCAGACATATCTACCTTGCTAGAATGTACGTGCACGCGAATCGTGAAACGAAATACAAAGCTTACGATCGGTGACCTCGCCTCGGCTGGTAAACACCCAAAAAAGTGTAAATCGAATGCAATAAACGCGTCTGCGATGCCAAGACCCGATCCGCGGCTAGTCTGGTAAGCAATATCGTGATACTCGACCGCGTCGCAGAGTACTTTTACGAGCACTCCATTTATGATATTGAGTTGTAAATAAACTTGGTCGGATAACGTGTGGCCGTGGGCGGTCAACACATTAATATGTGCGTGCGGTCATGGGGTCGGCGCACCGCGTTTCAGAACGCAACTCGAAGCGTTTGAATTTCAAAATGGCGACCGGTGATGGTGGCACGTAGCGCGGATTTTATGCGTCTACTATAATTTTGTGTAATTTATATTCGATACGCCGCCGGCGGCTCCTAGATAGCGTTTCTATTGAAGTGTAGACCCGATCGCGTCGTGTCCGGGTGCTTATGAGGAATATTGATTGGCTCGTCGGCGGCGTTGCCTTTAGTTCACGCGTACGTTACAATAGATACTTATCTGTTTTTGATATTCTGATGCTAATCGGACAAGAAACGGGAGGTTTTTAGGGGGGCCGGGTAGTCAAAACAGTGTTAAGTACTTATAGGTAACACTGATTGACCTGTAGGTCAAAGAGAAGACCGAGTTAAGAAAATAACGTTTTTAGGCCCGCCACGCACACATGCGGAATCGTTCCGGACGAAATAACGATTTCGTATGGATTTGCCCCCCTCCAGGATTCCGTACTGAATTATGGAGGCTGGAGCTGGAGGGAGGCATCAAATCCTATAGGTACAACATCTTAATTCTGATTCGGGAATATATGGCGTTACAGCGAAATCTGCTTCATTTTTACGAAATTGCAGTCGATTACTAAAGTTATGCAAAGGAAACGTACCTAATTTATAATATTCTATTCATGCAACTAGTCGGTACTTTTAAACAACAAAGACAATTAATACAAATTACCTACGTTGTTGCATCCTCACGCACATTGTTGTCTGTGGTGTGAATGAAACTATAAATTATCTGTGGCGGAAGTATTATGGCGCCGCCTTACCTGCGTATTGTAGTAACTCCATGGTATAGTAATCTGTGGTATGGGCTGCGTATCCACAGACTGTATAAATGGCCCTGCATCATTGCTTGTTTTCTAGAGTTAGAGTCGCCAGATAATTTTTCCGCAAGGCCGGACATAGCCATTGAAATAGCCGGACATTTGAGTTCTAAGGCCGGACAGATGGAGAACCATAGTCGTACAGACCGTACTACGTCTGCCGCTCCGTCAATGCGTCATCGTGTGTGAAAGCGCTAATATAAATATTATGCACCTAACCCCCCCCCATAACTACCTACATGCTTCAAATTCGAGGCATGTATCCTGTCACACTGGACAGAGTTTCGGTTACAACTGGTGAAACTGGAGGTTGCAGATATGCATGCAAATATTAAGATAAGAGAGATAAATATTATTATTAGTAATAGAAAAAATTTTGGCCTAAGCATGTGCTGCTTATCGAACGATCCCTTGAAACCCTGGTGTATCACTTGTGATACTTACACCGCCCATTGTTTTGACGAGAACCATGTAAGCCACCTTAGAACCCTGTCACAGCGAACTATTTGCAGTTATCTTTGAGAGAGGCCTATATTTTAAATTGATTGTCTGTACCTATGTACTGAGCTGTGCATGCGCCGTCATGTTGTTTCGATCATATACATCAATTTAATTATCTTTACACATCATGACCTATTTAGATTAGAAATGTTTTGACATTATCAGTGAAGATACTTCCTAGTTTAATTTGCGCATTCAATTGCCTTATTTTACTGACAATAACAATGATTAACCCTGCAACATATTATGTACCTACCTATATCACTTTGATTTCCATAAAATACTTATAACTAACATCTAGATTATTCTAGATCGCTGGATTCGCTGCTTTATAATAATTAACTTATTTTATTACTAGCGACCCGCCCCGGCTTCGCACCATAGGCGTAGCAAGGGGGGGGGCCGGGTGGGCCCGGCCCACCCCAGAATCCTTCTGGCCCACCCCAGAAATCAAATGAATCACTTACTAAAAATAAGAGACCGAATCGCCTCGATCTCGGCATGAGCTGAAGAAATCGAGTTATAATGAAGCAAAATCTTTAGAACCTAATGCACTGATCTAATTTATATTGCTGTTAAATCACGAGCTCGCTTCGCTCGCTCCTGGCTAGACACATTGCAGTAAAATCTCGAGCTTACTTCGCTCACTCCAGAATTCAGTGAAATCTCGAGCTCTATTCGCTCGCTCTAGGATTTGGATCGTATATCTCTTCATAGTGTATCTAGAGCAATCTTGAGCTTGCTTTGCTCGTTCCAGATTTTAGGTCGTAAAAAACTCGAGCTCGCTTCGCTCGCTCCATGATTTAAGTCTAATTACACTGATCTCACTATATTACAGTAAAATCTCGAGCTCGCTTCGCTCGCTCCTGGCTACGATTGTATCACAAGGACCTACAGCTAGATACATTGCAGTAAAATTTCGAGCTTACTTAGTTTCGCTCGCTCCAAAATTCAGTGAAATCTCGAGCTCGCTTCGCTCGCTCTAGGTTTTGGATCCTATGTGTTTTCTAAGTGAAGCAAAATCTCGAGCTTGCTTTGCTCGTTCTAGATTTTAGGTCGTAAAAAACTCGAGCTCGCTTCGCTCGCTCCATGATTTAAGTCTAATTACACTGATCTCACTATATTACAGTAAAATCTCGAGCTCGCTTCGCTCGCTCCTGGCTACGACTGTATCACAAGGACCTACAGCTAGATACATTGCAGTAAAATTTCGAGCTTACTTAGCTTCGCTCGCTCCAGAATTCAGTGAAATCTCGAGCTCGCTTCGCTCGCTCTAGGTTTTGGATCCTATATGTTTTCTAAGTGAAGCAAAATCTCGTGCTTGATTTGCTCGTTCTAGATTTTTGGTAGTAAAAACTCGAGCTCGCTTCGCTCGCTCCAAGATTTAAGTCTTATAACACTGATCTTACTATATTGCAGTAAAATAGCGAGCTCCCTTAGCTTTGCTCGCTCCAGAATTCAGTGAAATCTCGAGCTTTGGCTCCTTTTTCCATAGTAAAGTAAAATCTCGAGCTTGCTATGCTCGTTCCAGATTTTAGGACGTAAAAAAATTTAGCTCGCATCGCTCGCTCCAGGTTTTACATTTTATTGCAACGACCTAACCTGGGCCTGGCCCCCCCTGGGAAAAAATCATTGCTACGCCCATGCTTCGCACGGGTGCAATGCACATAAACCTTCCTCTTGAATCACTCTATCTATTAAAAAAAACTGCATCAAAATCCGTTGCGTAGTCGTTTTAAAGATTTAAGCATACATAGGGACAGACAGACAGCGGGAAGCGACTTTGTTTTATACTATGTTATCAGTTATCACTACATAATAATAAAAAGTATTACGCCGTTTTGAATATCAAGATTACTGACGGAATGATGCACATTCCTGGGCATAATGCTAACCATTTTTTTCGTTATATTATTTTTATTTAACACGCTTTCTGGAATGGGAACTGTCATCAGACTTGACCAATTGTATACTACTAAATCCAGCTAAGATAACGTCCCTTCGAAATGTCTATTTCCCGAAATGTTCCTATCATTAATTATCCTATTTTCCGAAAATGGGAATCCGACGCGTTCCGACGCGGTGGTAGCTTAAAAAAGAATTGACGTTTAATATTGAATAAATGATTTTGAATTTTGACATTTTGAATTTTCTGACTTTATGAATTTTCTTTATTCGTAGATTTAAACGTATTTAGTTAATTTAGTATCATATTATTAATTATTGTGAAACACATTGATAGAGAAATGTCTAGAAAACAAAATCATTTGTACGTAAATATTTATCGTGAGCTCCGATAAGAGTGACCTATTTACTCGTACCTATGTATCAATGTACATAATGTACCATATAGGGATGTCAAGTTTTTAAATACCAAATACTGAATGAATGAATGAATCTTAGATTATCAAGATAGACAGTCAACGCTACGAAAGCGTCGAAAAAAATAGGAAACAGTACTGGTTCCAAAACCCTATACATATAAACGCACACAAACATAATTAGTATGGCGCCTCACGCACACCAACCTAAGAAAGTTAGCCCCTTTTGTTTTATACGGAACCAGTGTGAGGCTCATTCTAGACATATACTTTTTCTAAGGAATGAATGAATGAAAAGATAATGCCCAAAATTCTATGAAATTCAGGCTGAACTTGCGTCTGGTCACATTGTCACCTAAAGATAGGACATGAAATAAGCCTTATTTTAACAAGAAAATCGCTAAATAATTGATGGGTAATATTTTAAAAATCCTAAGTTAAAAAAAGATAGGTTATTAAAACTAAAGCATTACTTAATTCCATACAAAAAAATACTATGAAAATTGCATTTTATTTTTAAACCCCCATTCCCATAGGGCCAAATATACATTTAATGGGATTCATAACTCAGACCAAATATTTTTTTAAATAAATTATGATGAAGCATTGATGACGCATCTTTAGCCTGGTTTCGGGCATTATTCTTTATTGTGTATGGATTCACCTGATCCCTGATATTACTTTCTAGCCCAATAGAAATGTAATTTTGTAATCTAGTCGCTCGACCCAAATGTATAAATCGGAATATTTTTTAAATTTCGCTATTTCAACGTTAGTCCCACGGTAAAGGTTGTTCAGTCTGATTGGTCTGACGCACCCCTTAAATGTAACACATTAATTTTACATCTGTATTAGTAGGTAGGACTTCTATCTAACGTTAAATTATATGCGTTGCTCATCGAACCGGGTGTTCAGACCATCAAACTGAACAACTTAGGTACTAGACGGACCGACTAAAAAAAAAAGCGAAAAAAACGGTTTCTATCCATTTTGGTCTTGTAGCTATTGAGATTTTCTATGGAGCAGATGATTATTTTTCCGTCATTTTGATGTTCAATGGTCTAAAGTCAAAGCACCCTGTTATGTAACGCATTTAATTTTACACCCTGTATAACAGAGCCCCTAATTAATATAGAGGGATTGGCATAATTTAAGTCACTTTAGTAAAATGTAGGTTGGTTTAGCAAGGTTTTTTTTCTTTTCTTTGTATTTTGTTATTATATGGACAGGTAGTTTTTTTATTCAATTTACAATAAAATTTCTCTCATCAGTAATATCACAGAGTACTAGAGTACCTACTATAATGTAATATGCTTAGTAAAAGGTAATATACTTAATTAGTATTGGTAACCCTTGCACATAAGGCACATGACTCCGCAATATTATAATAACATCGTATAAACACGCATTGGTCAATTAATATCATTAATTACTGCATTACTAACTTAACAACGCAAACAAGTATTAATTAATTATTAAATTGTTGCACTGTTTTGTTAATAAAAGGAAGTTGTTATAAATGGAATTTTATCAAATATACCTACACTTTACTACGGTTACAAAATACAATACATACTTACCTACTTAGATATTATACCCACGAATGACATTGTAAGTTGTTGTAGTTCGGTATTAGTTATTTATTAAATATTTAATTAATTTGGTAGTCATTTCATCCTGAAACCTTGCACTCTTAAAAATACACTTACTTTTAGGTACCATAAAAATGTATGAGACTAAACAACATGGGTCGATAAATGAGAAAATGTTGGACCTTGATGTTGGTCCTATTGAGAAAGTTGTTCAGTTTGATGGTCTGATCATCCTCTTAAAAAAGTGTCAACATATTAAGTTGGACCTTGTATGTAGGTACCTTTTCGTATTATTTTTGTTCTACGAGAACAGTAGCTACATTGTGATGTTTATTATATTGTTATTAAAGTCAACAATGAGTGCAACTATTGTAGATTACGAGGTCATTAACCCTGCGCGCGCGCCACCTCCCGACCCTCCATATCGCGCCCCAATAACTTGATAACGAGACAAAAGACTTGTTATACATGCTATCATAATATACATACTTACAATTTGAATACAGAGGAATCTACCTTATATAGGGTCCAATAACTTAATATGCTGACACTTTTTTAAGAAGATGATCAGACCGTCAAACTGAAGAACTTTCTCCATGGGACCAAAGTCGAAATCGCGAAAAAAAAAATCAGCTCTTCCATACTAAACTGCAAACATACTCTAGCCAAATGTGACAGCTGTTTTTTTTTTCGCGATTTCGATGGTCGTGCCATTGAGAAAGTTGTTCAGTTTGATGGTCTGATCATCTCCTTAAAAAGTGTCAGCATATTAGGTAACATTCAAGTAAATCTCATAATCATAAAAAAAATAAAAATCTTAAGTCAACTTTTAATCGAATGTTATAAATATGAACAAGGTGGAACGTGAAAGTTGATCAGTTTGATGGTCTGTAGGCCCCTTAAAGTTATGTACCTAGGTACCTAATGCATTAAAGTTTACACTCTGTTAGTATACCTAATTTTATATTTTATGTCGTTAATTGTCTTATCAATTATCATCAATACTATTTCCGGCTATCATCTGGTGCTTTCAATGAAACTATACAGGATCCTTCTTAATATGCTGACACATTTTTAAGAGGATGTCTACTACACTGTATACTTTTTCACGATTAGTTTAAATAAATAATTATCTTTGGCACACAGAATATAATATACAGGGTCCTTCTTAATATGCTGACACTTTTTTAAGGGGATGATCAGACCATCAAACTGAACAACTTTCTCTATGGGACCAACATCGGAATCGCGAAAAAAAATCAGCTGTCCCATACATAATAATCGTGAAAAAGTATAAACAAATAAAAATATACTTAAGTATAGTAGGATATTTTTACTTATTATGTTCGTAAGTAAACATTCTCATTAATTATTAAAATTCAATTGTAAACTTCAGGAAATAATGCATATAAATATCTAACGAACAAAATTCGGAAATCCTGACTTATGACGTCACTAGTGGCCTTTCAGCCTAGCAGCCCAGGGGCTGCCCCAGCCGGGGTCGACCCAACTAGGTCAGGGCTGCTTACCCGACCTGCGTATTTTGGAGTTTCTGCTCCATTCAATAAATAGTGAAATAAGTTATTGTTGTGATACTCGATACATACACTAACGAACGTTTTCTCCACAGAAGTTATATAACTATCTATCCATGTATAAACAGCAAACGGTTATACATAGCAAAGTTCAGTTTTACCGATTTTAAGATGGAATAACGTTCCACTTTCCCACTTTTACCAAAACGTAAAAGACGTTCCTATTAGTGTGAAATTGCATCCATACGTATTGGATACTTACACGATTCGAGTTGATAGGTATTATAATAAGAATTGCTTTGGAACTCTCTCCCTGTGTAAGCAAATACAATCAGGAAATTTTAAAAGACGAATTAATAGTTATTAGTTATGCGAAGGTGCAAAGTTGCTTTTTGGCGCGAGTACTTGTATTGAAACCACGAGCGAAGCGAGTGGTTCAAATAATAGAATCCTGAGCTCAGCGAAGGTTTCAAAGGTACGAGACGCAGAATAACTTTGCAGCCGAGCGAAACACACAACTTTTCACCTCACAACTGCGAGGGAAAAAAGTGAATGCTAAAAAGAACATTTTAAAATGGTTTTTTTTTTTCGTGCTGGCCAGTGACATGAAATAGTTCTTAAGCATTTTCAGTGGATTGGCGGTATAGAAAAATATTGAATAGACAGATTCGAATTTCAAAAACTCTTTCCACGCTAGCGTATAAAATGAACTTTTGCAGTCAGATTTCGAATGACAAACAAAATCTTTCCGAGCTTGTGAGGTGAACAAGACTTTTTCTGGATGAGCGCGTTCTCATCGTCTACACTTTCCATCAGATAGGTAGGCTAAAGTCAAGAAAAGGTCTTGCCATTTCGAAATAATACGAAAAGTCCTACCATATATTACGACTGCCACGAGAAAACAAAATGGAGTGGTCTAAATCAAAATATGCAAACTAAGACCTAAGAACTTCATCTAACTCGTGTGTGGTCCCCGTCAAAAAACGATCAATTCTATTTCACAAATTAACATAATTATCTCAGAGATCTCTGCGTGAAATGAATCCGAAGCGATAGTTTCTACTACGCCATAAACCATGGTAGCCCTATAAAAATCATGCTTCATCGGCAGTAAACTTGAGGACAATGTTATGTGGCTAGTGACCGTCTACGTATAATTACTCACGTACGTAGGTCTGTGCGTGTGTCATTGAGATCATGTCGTGGTTTGAAAGGTCACTTTACAAGTGCGCTTGACCTATTTTACTCTTAGTGAATTTTTTTAACTAAGTAACTACATTTTTTAAACTGTCAAACCGTCCAACTAGGTATTTGTTTTCTTAACCTATTAAAAAGGAAATAATTATATAAGGTCCTTCTGAAGTGACGTGCACAATTTATGTTAATGCGATGTTTAGGACCATACTAAACAACGTTCTGTACGGGACTCATGAATATAGAGAATAAATAGGAACATTTGAGTCGTGATGGTACCTATTACACTTTTTTAAGGAATAATTGATTTTATTTTCGCTATTTCGATCTTTTTCCTAAACAGGGTCCAACTTAATATGCTGACACTTTTTAAGGGGATGATCAGACCATTAAACTGAACAATTTCTCCATAGGACCAACATCGAAATCGCATAAAAAAATCAGCTGTCCTATACAATAAATGTGGCTCGAGTAGCTTTGCAGTTTTGTATGGAACAGAAAATTTTTTTTGCTATTTCTATGTAGGTCCCTTAGAGAAAGTTGTTCATTTTGACGGTCTGATCATCCCCTTATAAAATTGTCAGCATATTGTCGGTGAGATCGTTCCCTTTAAAGCCCTTAAAATAGTGCACTTTATTTCAGGACCTTACATTTAAAATAAAATAGCTAACAACGGAAAAAGACAACCATCTTCCAAAATAGGCATTGAGTCAATATTAAATTGCACAACATTCATTCATTCATAATTCATAACAAAAGCCACATTGGTAATTGGTTTTTAATTTTCTGCTAATTGCAATCGTTACGTTTCACCTGTCAGTGGTAGATACGATATTTTGGACGTGAGAAGTAGGAAGACATAAATAAATACTCTTTCTTAATACTGTGGTTTGAGTTTAGTTAGTTGTATATTGGAAAGAGATAAGTACAGAAACGATCAACTTCGAATTACTACAAACTTTTTCTGGTAAGTACCTACCTTCAATTTGGCCGCAAGTGTAATGTAACAACATACGTGACTTTATAAATAATCTGCAATCTATCGAAAAGGGCAAAGACTTTAAATTTAAAAAGCGATTAAGTAACAAATTGAGTTATAAAAATTTACAAAAAAATTTCAATTCCGACAGACATGCAGAGCAGTGGGATAAGGTTTTCGTTAAAAAAATATGTAAATTTCATACAATTTGCATGTAAATGTTGACTTATTTGCATATACACTGGTAGGAATGAAGAATTATTTTAATACAAATCTCGTCCTTAAATCACCTTTACAATGGAGTGATAGTTGCTTGATAAGATTATTAGGTTCTCGTTTTTTGTTTAGAAATTGCAAAATAGAGCAAAGATAAATCTTTTTTGGTACATTACTGTTACTATGGTAACATGGCTATTTGTATTCTGGAAGGCTTTAACATGACCTTAAAACAAAGGTGATTTTTTTTTTTTACATATGGCTGATATTCCCCAGGAATAACATCGTAACGGACTTTTGCTATTTTGAAGCACGTTGATATACAAGGGTCCTCCTTTATATGCTGACACTTTTTTAAGGGGATGCGACACAGCTAGAAACTTATTAGTAAAAATTGTAATTTAAAATGTTAATTAATGTAAATTTAGTAATTGACGACCCGGTTGGTGTAATGGTTACCACGCCGGACTGCCAAACCAAGGTCCTGGGTTCAATCCCGGTTCGGTCATGGATGTTATATGTTCGTGCCGTTGTTGTATGGTTTCCATAATAAAAGCCTTTTAGTGCTAGTTTGGGATCATTACAATGTATGTGCCTGTGAGCGTTATTTATTTATTTAATTTAAAATGTTATTCCTTCCGTCAACGTTAAAGCGTCGATGAAGTTATGGAAACTCAATCTTGAGGGCCGGGTTCGAATCCGCACGGACAACATTCGATATACCAATGAGTTTTTCTAACTTATATTGTATGTACGTAATACCGACTGCTCTTAAACGGTGAAGGGAAACGTCGTAAGGAAACCGCTGAAGAAGAAATTCCCATAATATGTGAAGTCTACCTCCTATATCTACACCTAGGAGGTGTAGTGTAGTCCTAGGCTAGGTCCTGTGCTCTGCAGTGGGACGTAAAAGGCTTATGGATGATCTACATTATCCTATCACTAAAATGTGACCAATGATCCAAAGTTGCAAATATATTCAAATAATATTTGCAATGCAACTAACTAAATATCTGCCGCACAAATCTAAATCAGTTAGCAGTTCTTGTGATCTATTTTCTCGCTGCTCTGCGCGAGCGCAGGCCGCGCGCGGATCCATTTGACATTATGCTCCTGTTAAAACAGAACCAGTTGGAATGGCTTGAGTTATGTTTTCATTTTGATCATTTTATTTGTGATTCTAGACCGGAGACACACATGCAAAATTTAGAACCTTGTCAAAATCACCTGCATTAACGTCATCATTGAGCTTGTGTGAAGCATGACTGCAAATGATTTTCTGTGACAAGTTTCTAAGGCGGCCTAAATTTCAAATTGGTTGACAATACAGGGTGTAACAAAACATCCTAGTAATACTTAAGGGGGTGCTTTAGACAATTAAACTGAACAACTCACTATGGAGCCAACTTAGAAATCTCAAAAAAATATCTGCCGTTCCATACAAAACTGCAGTAGCGACTCGACTAAAATGTATGGGACGGTTGATTTTTTTCTCCATGTTGGCTCCATTGTTAAAGTTCTTCAGTTTGATGGTCTAAACCACCCCCTTAAGTATTACTAGGGTGTTTTGTTACACCCTGTATTACCCTTAGGTAATACAGTAGAAGTCTTAACTTCTATCTGTTGTAGGGTGAACATTTTATTATACAGGGTCATCAATCATCATCGACATATTATTATTATCAGCAGCTTTTCTCCACCCACTGCAGGGTATAAGTTCCTCCCTATTATGCCACTCTTTCCTGTCTTGTGCCAGTTGCATCCAAGCCTTTCCAGCTGCCTTCGCAATATCATCAGCTCACCTGGCTGCTGGACGACCTCTCTTGTCTGATTTCGGCCACCAATCAGTCAAAGCTTTGCTCCATCTGCGGTCTGTTCTTCTAGCTAGCCCATTCGATATTCTCTAAGTTATAGCCACATGTCCTGCCCACCGCAATTTTAATTCGTCAACCGACAGTTAGATTCCAAATGTTGTTTATTAGGTAGTGTCAAACAGAAAAATTTGCGATTTAGATGTTTTCTCCATTCCATAGTGATAGTAATTGTTCTGTCTAAAACAAATATTTGTATTTTAATTTATTGTAAAGTGAAAAGTTTTTGTCCAGTGTTGAAGTCTTGAGGTTACCTATTGCAAGACACAGGCATCCTCTCATGAATAAGGGTTAGAAAGAAAAGCTATGCCACCACGTGGGCCCAGTGCGGATTGGTGGAGGCAAGTTAAGAGGATATTCCCACGAGTGCGGTCCAGACAAAAGAAAGTTAGATTCTTGTTTTCAATATGTACCAGTTAAATTGGTTGACGTTTTATAGTTGACAGTTGACATATAATGTGTCTGTGGTTTGTCATATTTGCTCAAAGTCAAGATTAACTCGAGATTTGTATAGAAATCTTTCAGCAACTTTAAGACTCTAGTCCTAATGGTCAACTTGCTGGGCTATTGGCCAGGTCAGGGGTATTATTGAGGTAGTTTGGAAATAGTTTGACAGAATAAATAAAATAAAATTGAATCGCGAACTTGAGTCGCCGGTAGCACGAGGGTCTTTACCCGCTCTCTTGGCATCCATCCAGTTCACAACCACTATTATTACAACGACACGTGTCTCACTTCCCTGTGCACCCTGCTACACTCCTATTGCATTGGGATAAAGTTCAAATTTAATGGTAAACTTGTTTTTTAATGATTGATGACAGGTGTAGGGAAATACAGTTTGAGATGTTCTGTATGGAAATATTATTTCGATGTTGTAAGAGTAAAATTGGCATGGTTCTTGTGACTTCGTTAGTGGAACGAAAGTGGATGTTTTGCTTGAAATGTTTCGGTTTTGGCGAATGTTAAAGATGTATATAAATTATAAGATTGTGTTATATTTTATGACTAACACACAAGTAGGTACGTTGCCAGTAATTTTAATGTAAATTCTTATTTCTTATCAATCCTTAAGACAACTCAATTTGATAATGACTATAAACGGTAGGTAAGTATTTGTACAAATTGTCAATGAATTGGAACTGTTCAATGAGCGTGACATTTAAAAAAATTTGTACTTTGTATTCTTTGTGTCTTTTACTTGTTACTAAGTAATTATACAAATGACAGGCAGGTGTAGTTTTAGGTGATAGGAATGATAAGAAAA
This sequence comes from Agonopterix heracliana, assembly GCA_963693445.1. Classification (NCBI taxonomy): domain Eukaryota; kingdom Metazoa; phylum Arthropoda; class Insecta; order Lepidoptera; family Depressariidae; genus Agonopterix; species Agonopterix heracliana. Next base: position 3,045,726 of record OY856323.1, on the reverse strand, counting down.
TTATTGTCATCAATAATGAAGATAGTAATTATTAAATATGCTTGTTTTGTTGGAATAGGTATGAGTATCGCATTTATTATGTGATTGATGTGTTGTGTTGTGTAATGTTTATATTACCTTCAATCAACATTTTTTTTGTTTAATATCTAGGTACAACATAATGTCGTATGGTTCCTGCATGAGAACCTTATTTCTTCCGATAGGTATCGATATCGTGCGAGGCGACTAAAATAAATAAATAAATAAATAACGCTCACAGGCACATACATTGTAATGATCCCAAACTAGCACTAAAGGCTTTTATTATGGAAACCATACAACAACGGCACGAACATATAAAACATCCACGACCGAACGGGGATTCGAACCCAGGACCCTGGTTTGGCAGTCCGGCGTGGTAACCATTACACCAACCGGGCCGGGTCGACTAAGGGGCATCTAGAGTTGTTATTATGTTTATAAAGACTTTCATATTTCTACCGTTGTTCAAAAATAAACATTTTGTTCTCATTTGTATATTTGCAAGTTTCTTTAGCAGTGTTCTTTTGCAGTGTGCAGTATATCTCTGACTACCCCCTCGGGGAATATAGTCGTGAGCATATGCTTATGCTTATGCTTTAGCAGTGTTTTTCTCAGCGAAAGCTGTAAGTATGCCAAATAATACATAATTCCATGCTAAAATCCAATATGTTATAGAGAACTATTTCTGCCCGTGAATACGAGGCAACTAAGGGATAAAGAATTGTTTGCTGTGTTTTTTGTGCGAAAAGAAGGAATGTCAAATAATACTTACCTACCTAAACATGAAACCAACTTAATATGCTGACGGTTTTTTAAGAGAATGAGACCATCAAACTGAACAACTTTCGCTATAGAACCAAAAACCACTCTGAAATCCTAAATAATGATAAAGGTTTTAACTGCACGTTGCGTTGTTTGTTTATTCCGAAAGGGAATGCAGTTTGTGAAAACATACATAACTACATAAACATGTAATTATGTAACACTGTAAAAACACAATAGATATTATAAAGCCTGACCAGAAATATAAAAAACCTGGTTTGGGGGCGCTGCAATCGACTATAACCTTTAATCTCAGTGTTCCAAGTACAAAAATTAGTTCCAATGATTTTCCGCAACATGGCGAGGTTTTTTATATTTCTGGTCGGGCTTTACCTATCTATGATTCAACTTATTTGAACAGTTGAACTTCTAACCGGTTTGCAGACTTTGGGATCCGGTTTCATCCAGTTTTTTTTACTATTCGTATTTCTCGTGAATTCAGAAAACATTGTTTGCGTTGATGGTTCAATAAGTAGGTAAGTAGTTACTTACATAAAACATTGTAGTTAACTCATTTTTGCATTTGGAATGAGATTTCTTTTTAATTTGTTAACCTGGATTCAGAACGATCCTGCATGGCCCACATTTTAACCAAGTAGTTACAGTCGCCATCAGATATACAAGGTGGACAAATATTTCTAAGCAGTTCTAATTTTCAATAATTTCTTTACACTCAGCCAGTCAAAAATATCTGAACCCCTATAGAACATCAAATGCTTAGAAAAAGTATATGTCTAGAATGAGCCTCACACTTGTTCCGTATAAAACAAAAGGGGCTAACTTTCTTAGGTTGGTGTGCGTGAGGCGCCATACAAAATATGTATGTGTGCGTGTATATGTATAGGGTTTTGGAACCAGTACTGGTTCCTATTTTTTTCGACGCTTTCGTAGCTTTGACTGTCTATCTTGATAATCTAAGATCAAATGTATCTACGCAGTCCGGGTGATCACAAACATCTGAGCAGTTTAGGAAAAAGACCTTAATCCGTTGTTATACATTATTAAATGTTAAATAACATTAGGTATACTTACATAAATTATTAAAAATTAGCTGTCCAGATATTTATGCCAAACTACATGTTAAGATATAATTGGTAACATTTACTGGAACGAATTTATTGAAAATTAGCAATGATCAGAAATACCTATGCTACGATAAATATCTGATGGCGACTGTACCTAAATGATTGGTTGAATATATTTATTGATTGATTTTAACTTTGAAATTCGTTGATTGGACACGGCTAAACAGTGAGTTACATTACATTGTTATTCCTAGGGAGTGTCTAAATTAAAATTTTACTACCTACAAACATGTTGTCGCAACGCAACCATTCTGTCAATAATTTTTAAATGACCACTAAACCACAAACTTTTTGAACATGAATGAATGCAAGTATTCATGGAACTTCTAGTTATAAAAGAATTACGTAACATAAAATCGATTTAATTTCCCTAATTACTTTTCCCGCTAAAATTGTTTACGCGCTCATTCATCATTTCATTCAACAATTCCTATTTTCCCGCGTTTCTCGCCCGTCATTCTTTTTTTTTTTTGTTTTCTTATTTTACTTGGCACACGGCTTCATGAGTCATTCTGCCACCTGAATTATCTTCTGTAGAAGTGATCCTATTTTACTGCGTTTTGCGTCGTTGATGTGCCGTGACTAATTATATTGTGACGAATATTTCGTCACCTCGACACTTTTGCGAAGAACAAGTGCGGAAATATATTGATGTCCGTTGTGGTTAGGGAAAAGCTAGGTTTTTTTTAAATAGGGTTGTAAATGTCGATAGGTTTTAAAGCGTTGAAAATTACTCGGACTTGCATATGAGATAGAGCAAAAAGGATGCATGTTTTTTCAGATGTGTATTTGATCATTGGGTCAAGGAAGCCGTAGCATGTTGCACGTGATACGGCTGTATCACGTCTTTTATCTCGTTCGTTCGCGCGCAAATAGAAAGAGAGCGAAGGTGTGATAGCGCTATATCACGCTGCCATGCTACCCATGCAGTTTGTTCTTTGATATTTTATGTATTTCGAGCTCAATCTCGAAATAGTTTTCGTGAAAGCATGACGCTTTCGATGAAATTTTTGAAAATTAGACATTATTTTGTGCAAAATGAAAAAATTCAACGTTTTGCGAATTCATTTGGGGTACTACGATTCGCTACCTAACCTTGATTAATGTCATCGACCTTTGTTTCTAAGACAAAACCAAAGTAGGTATAATAAGATATTAGAATTATTAGTACTATAGGTAGGTAACTACCTACATTATCTAAGTACCTAACAAACAGCTTAGAGATAAAGTAGCTGTACACTCACCTAAACCAGGACAATGTTATGTTTCATAATTAATGTAGGTACAGTCACTTTCAGTAAAATATTGTATTTAAATACCTATATGCATGTAGAGAATTTCATTCTAAGTAATTACATTTAAGAGCAAAATTGTAATATTACAGCCGTGTCAGACGTAAAATAGATTCCGATTTATATGCAAATAGTTTGTAAATAAATAAATAACTAAACAATAAGGGAAAACTTTATTAAAAACAAGAAAGGTACAAAGTTTGAAAAAGATAAAAATATTAAATAAGTACCTACCTTCATAATGTTGTTGAGTGTAGTTACCTTACCTAGATACTTATGATAATATTTTTGGAAGTTTTGATAGTAATAATCCTATGAATGTCATTTAGATGTGATAGTAGGTACTGATAATATCGTTGTTTCGTCGGACTTTATTCGATATTATAATGTGTGTTCCGACACAAACTTCAAAATTGAGTATTAATAAACATATGCTCACGACTATATTCCACGTGTAGTCAGAGATATTCTGAAAACTCAGAACATCCACGTTTCACTAGTAGTACCGAAACTCTATCCAGTGTGACGGATACCCACTTTTATTTGACAGTGGGTCTGGGTACAATCACGCATCTAAATTGAAGCATACAGGTTTCCTCACGATGTTTTCCTTCACTGAAAAACCAATGGTGTTACAAATCGTACAGTTAGTAAGTTAGTTGACATGGCATGTTTTAAAGATGTCGCCTACGATTTGAATTGCATTAGCTGTAAATAAAAGGCCAAAGTACGATAGCCCTGACAGGAGTGTTTGAATTTCAAATTACTTTTTTAATATTTATGTACAGTCAACGTAATAAATAAGATGTCGGAGAAAATGGAATAAAATTTAAATGATAAAAATCTAAATTGGTATTGCTTCAAAATAAGAAATTACAAAACGGAAATAAAGTTTAGGTAGGTAGGTAGGGTACTTAAGTAAACAAAAACAGATGTTTTCTTTAAATAAAGATAGTCGTGTCACTCGTGTCTACTGGAAGAAATCTCCGTCCGTTGTACTTATCTATAAAGATATTTCTTACACTTATATTTAAGACGTCTTCTCTATTATTTGTTTCAATGCACCTCTGTGTAGGTACAATAACGTGGTTAAAAAATATGTACAGTCAGCAGCACAAAGATGAATAAACTTTTACTACGTCGTAGTATAAAGATGTATACACTTTAGTACTACGTATAGTTACTAAAGTGTATACATCTTTATAGTAGTAGTCGTAGTATAAAGATGTATACACTTTAGTACTACGCATAGTACTAAAGTGTATACTACGATGTAGTATAAAAGTGTATCCATCTTCTTGCTGCTGACTGTACTTAACCATAACTCTCCTTCTGGCACAGTTGGGTAAAAATAGAATGGTAGAGAGGAACTGAATCAGTGAGCTGACATGAGGGATTTTCAGAAAGCGATTAAAAAAGAAAGCGTATGTTTCGTCAACCGATGCGTCTGACTCAGTGACATGCATTTTTGTTTACTTTTTAGCCAAAATGTTTCGTCTTTGGACCCCTCTCTGGTCAACGCCATCTATCGCCGGTATGATGAACTACGTTTTAGTAGCTGTCAGAAAACTCATTTATTAGGACAACTGTACTTGAAAGATTTAAAAAAAAACACTCTTAACAATAGTGCAGTGACGTCAATAAAGGAAGATGCATCGTATATCTATGCTATGCATCGCTTTTATTTATAGATTTACATATGTATACTTAAGTTTCACTGACATTGAAACTTTATTCTAATAGTAATAGAATTCAACATCAATATTACCATAATAGTGCCTACATATGATTATATCTGTGGTGTAAGCTGTAAACAAAGTTGGCGCAAAAAGATTTAAAAAAATTGTTAGAAAGTTAGATTCAATCAATCAATGTAAGGGGTACCTAGTAAAAAAAAAAAATTAAAAAGATAAAATGTTTTACCCTAGAAATCTATGGTTTTGGTCTTGATTTGGTAAATTACATGTCATCTTGTGGATTCGAACCCGGTCTCTCACAATTGAATGTCCATAGATACCTCTTCGCAACACGTCACCGACGTTCTTATACAAGCCTGCAGCCTTGTCTTATAAAGCTAGTATACTTATGACAGTAAAAATACTAATAAACTGTTTGTTTTATTCCAGGTAATACAACAAAACCTACCAGCCACAGACAGATAAGATAAGCAAACAATACACTCGACACAATAGATAGATACATACGTACACGTTATATCATATCTAGGCATGAGGCAGAGCACTGGAAACAAAGAGCGACCTTGATTCAAGTCTAGCCTAGGTATAGACACACTCGTGTATGTCCTAGGTATTGAATAATACCTACTTTATTGTTGTGAATGTTTTGACGATTTAGTGCGTTCACACATGAGGCACTGACGGAGCGGCAGATGTCAGTCCATAGAACCACACCCGGTGCGTCAATGCGTCACCGTGTGTGAACGCACTTAGACTGCAAAGGCTGATTGATTACAATATCAGTCAGGTGCGCAGGATAGTTAATATAAGTGGAAACAATCTTGTTTTAAGTTGCTTTCTCGATATTTCTTATCATCATCATCTCAGCCGATAGACGTCCACTGTGCTGGATAATGGACATAGGCCTCCCCTAAGGATCGCCACAACGACCGGTCTTGCGCTGCCCTCATATTTCCTCTACTCAAAGTCAAAATATTGTAACGACCCTATTCTTAAAATCTTGTATGGGAACACAAAATTATGTTGCCTTGTTTTATTTGTTTTTTTGAAGCTACCACCATTTCGGAACGTGTTGTCGCTGACGATGCGGCCAGAAACTCTACAATAACACTATAAATTCTTAATCTAAGGCTATGTATACAGCTCTACACAAAGTCTATCAATTTATTTATATTATACAGTATTGAAGCTTTTGGGGATGAGCGGATGAATTTTTTGTCCGAGTTGGGTTGGTTGGTTGGTTGACTCATATAAAGCAAACTCTTCTAAAAAAACTATTTCCTAGTTTTGGGTTTTCATTGACACGTTGTACGAGGGGAAACAGGGGAGAAAGGAAACCTTCCTTTTTAGAAGTTATCTACAAAATCGTTCCTAATTCAAACGTCAATCCCACCGTCTGACATTGTCACAATTGACATGACATGACTCATATAAATGTAATAAAGTCATCTGTGAATGTTGTGATAAGGTTTCGTAACGCGCCGATGCGCCGCGCGGCCTGCGCGGGCGCACGCTCCGACACGTGTTTCGTCATTGACATAGAATACTAAATACTCACACTTCCATACACCAAGTCAGCCGAATCGAAGCATTTTCATCCTTATGACTGTGGTAAAAGAGTTCCGACTGGGGACATTATGTGGAATTAACTATAATATAGGCAGGGCTAGCCTAGATGGGCACAGCATCTATGGCATGCGATGAAGAGCAAAGATTGCATAATTGTAAAGACGTGTGTTATTTATTAAAAGAGTTCAATAGGATAAGATCCTGCTGCCAGATAGATTAGATACTATTTAGATAGGTAGGTAAAGCCATCATTAGAGAAAACTGACCCCTTTATCGAAATCTTAAGGGGGTAACATTTATCTGATGATGAACGCGACAGTACAAATGGAAACTTAAATCTAATAACAATGATTAATAAATAATGTTCAAAGGCACATAATTACATTGTAATTCCCTAACGTAAGTTTTATTATGGAAACCATAAAAAAGACTGACGTCCATGTACAGTCAAGAGCAAGTGAAGCTTGACATCACCAGAATGAGCTGAGCTCTGATTTGTACGCGTATACGCGTCATACAGTACGCGGCCGGTCCAAAGTGCAAAGTGTAAAGCTTGATGTGCTCTTGACTGTTATGTACTTACCAGGATTCGACCCCAGCAGTGCGATTTTTGAAAATCATACGAGCGGTTCGGTAGTAGAAAGATGTATAATATCCATAGTAATTCTGACATTTTCTACTGCCGAACCGCTCGTAGATTTTCAAAAATCGCACTGCAGGACCTCTGGTTTGTCAGTAAGGCGTGGTGACCATAACACTAACCGGGTCTTCAAAATCTGTTAAATGAGAAACCTCCGAATGTAATTTACATACAATATTATGCTTACGATATTGTCCCATGGGGGGTAGGTAGATAAGATAGGTACGTCCCGCTTCCTGACCCATATTTGATACATCTTTTTTTTTGTCGGTTAAGTGAGGGAGCTACGCACTTGTCTTTTTCAGAGAAAATCATGCTAAAACATAGAGGTACCAGGAATAGAGGGACATACAGCTGAGAGAGCGATATGTACCTAGCGGCACCACTGTATAATAGAAAGAGATCGTAACGCGAGGCAATAGAACCGTTTTCTAGTCACTAATCAATTTTTACAATTCGGTTTCCGTGAATAATTGGGAATCTAAAGTGAAATCATAGATAATTTTGTGAAATATACTGACACTACTTCATTAATTTATCCGCGATTTCACGTTAGACTCAGAATTATAGACAGTATTCGAATTTTTGCCTGCGAATAGTCGCCTGAAAACATCCAAAAACGGTTTCATTTGACAACTCATGTCACTGCCTCTATTCCTGTAAGGTATTGTGCTAAAATGCTTTTGTTCAACTCTACACCATAGACATATTAATATACTAGTCGATGCTCTACATATTTTGGAGTTTCTTCTTAGGAATAGTCTTATTCATTTCCTTTTTGGATATCTTACAGCTAATACCGTTGTTTAAACTTAGGACTAATAGTTAGATGCTGATCATAAAATTAGGTAAAGATTTTGCATTCAATACCTACATTTGCTTTAACTTGAAGTTAGTGAACCCGTCCTTTCCCTGATCTAATCCGGAATAATGAGGGATTTTCAGAAAGCCATTAAAAAAGAAAAAGTAGTTCCTAATGGCTCGATAGATGGCGTTGACGAGACAGGGGCGAGCGACCTTGCAGATAATAAAATAGTAAGAATTTGTGTTTTTTAATCAGCAAAATATGAGCATAGTTTCGTCAACGGATACGTCTGAATCAGTGACGAGTCACATTTTTGTTTACTTTTTAGCATACATTTTTCGTCTTCGGAGTCGGACCCCTCTCTGGTCAACGCCATCTTTCGCCGGTATGATGAACTACGTTTGAGTAGCTGTCAGAAAACGCTTCATTAACACCTAAGAAGTTTGGAATCCTCTATAGTGGAGCACAGACTGCCTAACAAGAGGGAAAACATGATAATACTCCTTGATGGTCGGTAATGAACGTTCTTCTCCGTAGTGGTTTTTAGTGACGTTAACTTTGTCCCTTTCTAATGTATGTCTAGGCATGACGTCACGCAATTGTCGTTCATGTAATTGTGACGTCATTGGAATAGAAAGGGACGCACGTAAAATTGGAAATATCGACGACGGAGACGAACGTCAAATTTTTTTTGTATCAATTCTTGAGGGCTCTTACAGAACAGCGACACTTTGCGGTCGCAGAGGGTCGCGCGACGTCACGCGACCGTAAAGTCTTTGATAGCATCTGTCGCGCGACGTCGTGCGACACTCTATGCGACCGCAAAGTGTCGCTGGTCTGTAAGAGCGCTAAGGAGGAGTGCTATCCTTTACGATTTAGATCCATGTTAACACCCAGTTTCAAACACATTTATGTTGGTGGCCAACACATCTGCCCAAGAATTCCGAATCATATGAAAACAAGAGTTTTCATTGCGTAATTTTTTCTTGCGGTACCCTAATAAACGTGATAGCCGCAAACTGCACGCGCGTTATTTCGACATTTATGTTAGCTAGACGCGCAGGCTAGGCGCATGCGCGATAGTCAGACTGCGTCTAGACTTCGGATAATGGAAAAATGTGCACGCTGATAAATGTAGGTGCTGATGATATCATTGTTTGATATATTACGTGCGTTTGGTAGGTATAATGTAACTATGTCTTTAAGTATCGAAATGTTCGTTTTTTGTTAAGGCCAGGCTATCCGAGTGCAACCGTCTCTTTCTTACAAGCATAAGCTATCCCGCTTCAATTGAAAGCAGGATCGCAAAAAAACGTATTTTTCATCAATGTATTTTCTCTTGGGTGTTTCTAAGCTCCAAATTCTGCTAATTTGTCTAGAAATATTTAATGTACCTACCTACCTACTTATTTAGTAAGTAAAAATAAAAAGTTTAATATCAGCAATTTAAATTTAAAAACATAACAAAATGAGGTACCTTTGGGATGTTTTTCTATCTAGTAAACTTAATCTAACCGTGGCCGTGTTATTATATAAGAGCGATCGCCTGTCCGCCCGATTTGTTTTCAGACTTTAAAACACTGTTTTTCATGTTTCGTTCGTATTCAAAAAACTAGTGGGCGCCGCCTCGATCTGATCATACCGCCTTAAGAAATTATAACCACAAATTAACATTATTTAATGTAGTACACACGGCGACAGATCAACCTGTAGTTGAACTCTATACCCATAAACATAGAGTTCAACTATGGATAGTATTATATAATCTGTGACTATGGGTAGGTTGATATGTTGTCGTGTCGTGTGTGTGTGTAACCTACCCACCTACCTATTTGAAATTTTTACCGATTATAGTAGAGTTAATTTCGCTTTTTCTACTTTCGATTTGACCATCTTGGACAATCGCCAACTACCTATCCCTATTTAAAAATGTCAAATTCATGACGAATTTAGTTTCATCTTTCATCATAGTTAGGGGAGAGCAGGTAGGATTCGTACACATTTTACTCTAAGCCTTATATTATAAAATAAAAACTATTAACTATTTCAAAATAACTCAATGCCGATATAATATAGGGTGTAAGGAAAAGTATCATTAACCTTTAAACCACATACTCTACCCATCAAACTTTTACTATGGGAGCAAACTTGTCGGAACAAAAAAAATCTTCTGTTCCATACGTTTGAATCGAGTAGGTATTGCAGTTTAGTATGGGACAGCTAATTTTTTTTTGTTCTGACGGGTTTGCTCTCATAGTAAAAGTTGTTCAGTTTGATGGGTAGAGTATGTGGTTTAAGGTTATTGAACTACATCACACATGTAGTTTTAACCCTAATGATACTTTTCCTTACACCCTGTATATCTGGCTTAAATAATCGTGTCGTTTAGATTTGATAAGAAGCAGCGTGGTGATGCTAAGGCTATTTTTCCAAAAAATGGACAACGTACGAACCTAGCTAGGTACCCCACTCATTCCTGTCCCCACGAAAAAAAGCGTACCTATACTTACTGTATCTGTAGAAATTTTCTTCAGACGTAAGTAGGTATGTCTTACTTTAGAATGATTTTTTTGAATTTTCAAAAAAATTTGCTTTGTACCAGGCTATTATCATAATTTCGACTGTCGGCGAAATGTGTCAGAATCTATTTTTAGGGTTCCGTACCCAAAGGATCTAAACAGGACCCTATTCAAAGGCTAATGCGTAAGCTACGCTTGCCTGTCCGTCTGTATCTTTTGAACTATAATTTCTAGATGGTTGTAATTTTCACGTGATGTGCTAACAAATAATTTAAAAAAGCTTTTTTTCGTGTTTTTGAAAGTCTTTTTTATTTTTTGCTCTATTGCGAAACGGAACTCTCGCTGAGTCCGACTCGCACTTGGCCGGTTTTTTTACATATGAAATCACAAATGTTTTCAGAAAACAGATTTATATTCTTGCACAGCAGAAAAAACGCATAGTAAGCTTTCCCGAAGATGGATCGTGTCCCATAGGAGACCCTATTATTCTGATTCTGAAGTATGCCAAGTGTTGCCAAGAATGTTAGCCATCGTAATGGAATCTTAGAATGCTGGCAGCACTGCCAAATTGACAATAAAGACCCGCACCCTTTGATAGAAAAATGTTGTGAATAAATCTTGAATAAATCTTGCTATTCGATGAATACATTTGTCAGATCCAGTTAATTTTAGCTGAAAAATATTTGTTGTTGCAGTGGTGCCCAACTAAAAATAAGGCTAATACTTAAATTAAAAACCTTTTTTCTTGCTAAATATCTGACGAAGGTCTTGAGCAACGCGCTCTACTTCAAGTCGATATTATGATTTCTTTGAAAAACCGAGTTCTATTATCTAACTCATTTTAATGTATTTTTTACGATCATTACCCGCTTACTTTTTCCTCGAATTCGAACAGATCACTTGCGAAGAATTCTATAAGCGCGGGATACGTTCTGTCCGATGTCAAATCTGAAGCCAAATGTTTCGAATGTCTGATAAATTCTTAACTGATGATGTGTCGGTAGGTATAATGGACAAGACATCACATTAAAGATAGTTATTGGCATATTTTCTTTGACAAGTGAAATTCTAAAAAAAAATCAAAATGGCGGATTTTTGACACATTTATGAAAAAAAGACGATTTCACTGAACTATTACAAAATTGTTCTAAAATAAACCTGTTTATGAATAGAAAAAATGACAAAAATGTTATTTTGACATTTGTTATGTATTATTAGAGGTGTTATCTTGGCCAATTACTACTCGTCGTGTAACTCTAACGTCGTATTTCATATAATACATGTTTTGCCGCAAGAATTTCTCATAAATAATAATTTAACAATATTGTAAATCTTGGTTTCGTTGACATAAATATCTCACGGCGGCGGTTAATCTCGTGAAATAACGTGAGAAATTTTAAATTATTTTAGGTACCTAAGTACTTACAACGTCAGATTTTTTATTTTTTTCTCGATGTTGGCTCCGTAGTGAAAATTGTTTAGTTTGACGGTCTAAAAACCACCCAGTTAAATATTACTTGGGTGTTCGGTTCCACCCTGTATAAAACAGGTATTTTTCAATTTTTTTACTATAATGAAATTCATGAAAATTTCAATCAATTCATTAAAATTGACACATTTTTTTTTTTTCTATTTAACGTCTAGTAAGTAGGTACTACAAGTAGGTACTGGTACTAGTTTCATACAAAACTACCTGCTCGGTTCAAATGTAAATCACCTATAGATATTTTTAGGGTGTTTAGTTACACCTTGTATAGCTCAAAGAAAAATACAGTACATATAAAAACATAAGTTCCAAAAAAATTCAAAAGAAAAGAAACTAAATAAACAAATAGCCCGCTCTAATAAATTTATTAGCATATTTCCACTTTCCTAATTTCCTGGCCGCTTCCGTCGGCCATCTTTGTTTGGCATGACATCTCTTGATGTCCATTGGCCGCTGACCAAAAGGTTATTTATCATCAGAACGGAAACAGGGAAACAAAATATTTTCTAATTGCCACTCAGATGGCACCATTCTTATCGGTTTAGTCACTGAAAAGAGCTCGAGATGAGTCAAAATAATCTAGGTACATTATTAATTAATAGGTAAATTGTTTTATTGAGATATTCTTAGTGACTTAATCAGTTTCAGGGTTTTCATTTAGTCGTAGTTAAGGTACTTTTTAATTGAGTCATTCTACATGGCGTTTTATAACGCCACCGTCAATTTCGTGGTCTAAATACTATAATATTCTTTTCAACACACTTGCTCATAAAATGGCTCTAATTTCACCGCAATAAGGCACATAATGACACCTATAATCAAACTGTGACTTTTTCATTACTATTATTCACTAGTGAGTTATAGGTTTTTTTTTTTTGGTTGAATTGCTTTGTTCTGAAAAAAGTTTCGATACAAAAAAGATCGTGTTCAATAGAAATAAAATAATGTACCTATTGCTTCCTCATTTCATGCAACTTCGTATTTAAATAGATAATTTCAACTTGTACGTTTTTAATAAATAAAACTTTCACTCAAATATAACTTTTGTTTTCTCTGTAATAAAGAAAACTTTAAATTCCCGATTTTGTACGTGGCTAAAACGCTATCCGCGAAAAGCCAAAAAAAAGAAACCTCATTCTTTTAGTCTATGGACGATCGCCATTGCTAGATGCGCGCGCATAGAAAAACTTATTATTTTTTCCCGCCATTGCGATTTTTTTTCACAACTCGTTTTCACTGTTAAAATTAATTACCTGCTTATAGTTATTTATTAATTAAAATGTCTACAAGTACTAGTTATGAAGAAAACGATTTATGTTGTACACCACCCGATATAAGATGTGAAGCCCGTAGTGTGTGTGATGTGATGTGATGTGCGTTATGGAAAGTTTACTACCTACCTGAAAACTTCAAGGACAAATAGGTATCTATTTTAGTATTTTTTTACTCACAAGTGTGTTGAAAAACGTCGTATGATACACGTGTGTATTGATGATTACCGCACTCGGCTCTCTTAAGACCCTCGCCTGCGGCTCGGGTCTCAATAGCGCCTCAGCGGTAATCACCAACATTACACACTTGTACCATAATGTACTAATAAAGTCACGCTACTCACGCCTCTTTTTTTTTATTGTATTTACTATAAAATTTTATTGTATTATGCTATTTTGTAGGTATTTTTCAATTGGATTAGAATTAGAACTTTAGGTAAACGGTCAAAGTATAGATTTTAAAAAGTTAACGGTATCGATTTAGTTGGTCCAACCAGTAGGGTTATCGTGTAAGTTTCCGATTATATCGATACAAGATCGATAACGTAATTAGGACTGTATTAAGCAATTTCAAGTAACTTTCTTTGGGTTTCTACGATCATCATTTTCTGAAATATTTACTTATTTTAACGAAATAATTAAAAACAAAAGTGAAGAAATGTACCTATTACCTATCTAAATTATGGGTATATTATTCGGAACGCGCTCCATACAAACGTACTATGGTGATATTTTCAATACTAACCAATTAAAGTCAATGAAATTTTGCAGAAACAATCTAGAAACAAATTTCTATGCTTGTATGGAGTCAGATTTTCGTTAAAATGTATAGTTTTCAAGTTACAGTGCCTCAAAGATTTCCATACAAATCTTAAATTAATCCTAGCATTTTAACTGTATATTTTAACGAAAATCTCACTCTATGGAAGCATAGAAATTTGTTTCTAGATTGATTCTGCAAAATTTTATTGACTTTAATTGTTTAGTATTGAAAATATCACCATAGTACGTTTGTATGCAGCGCGCATTTTCGCTCTCGGAATAATATTATCTTAAGAAGCAGAATCGCCAAGAACTGTCATAAACACGGTATATCTTTTCACAGTATACCTATACCTATGCCGCCAAAGCCATGTATTTGCAACATTCGGTACAATAGGTACCTACCAAACTAAATAAGAAGAAATAATTAAAAAGCCTAAGTGACACCCTCGTGACACCAGTGTCACTGTCATGTGCATCCGCATCTCGTTAAATGCATCTAAACATGTCCATTCACATTCTACGGTGCAGGTGGTGTCAACCGAAGGTGTCAACATGCAAAATATGACGCTTAAAAATGTGCGTGACCTCGTCGCTCGTATAACTGGCACGTGTAGATAAGGCCTGTCCACAGGGGCTAAGCGAAGAGATGAGCTAGGAAGAAAAGACCAATAATTTAATGTAATTACTTTTATATTCAAACTAGCGGTGCCCGCGACTCGGTACGCGATTTACTTTAAATACTCTGAACTTTTGATTGAATGAACAGATTTCAATTAAATAAATCCTAAGCTAAGGCTGTGCTTTTGTGGAAACCCCGTCCAAATCGGTTCAGTAGTTTTTAAGTGACGCGTGCACTAAAAAACAAATAAACAAACAAAAATTCTAAAAATGGTCTCAATGAATTCATTTCCTTTCTTAAACGCCCATACCTAATTATTATTTTTGCAAATTATGTTCAATGTACATCCACACCATATTATTATTAATTAAAGATAAGTATCCATCATTCTCAGCATATCATCGTCCACTGCTGAACATAGCTCTCCCAAGGCGCGCCACAAAACGTTGTCCTCGGCCTTTCTCATCCAGTCGCTCCCCGCTACCTTTTATTAAGTCGTCGATCCAGCGGGCAGCAGGGTGTCCCACACTATAGCTGACCGTTCGTGGTCTCCACACTAGTACTCCCCATCGGTTGTCAGTTCTTCGGCAGATATGACCAGCCCATTGCCACTTCAACTTGCTAATTTTCTGAGCTATGTCAACCACTTTAGTTCTCTGACGCATCACTTCTTTTCTGATTTGATCCCTCAGAGAAACACCGAGCATACCTCTCTCCATAGCGCACTGAGCTACTTTGAATTGATGAACTAGTCCTATCGTCAGGGTCCACGTTTCAGTACCATAAGTCATCAGTTGGCTTGCATGCACTGATTGAATACCTTCTTTTTGAGGCATTGTGGCAGGGCCGAGTAAAATATAATTATAATTTGAACAGATAAATCTTATTTCTTACGTTGCAAATTCACAATTGTTCCGAATAATACTTTTTCGTTTCTTTATTTAAATATCGTCACCGGCAGAGATACAAAGGTCTTTTTTTCTTCGAAAAAAAAAACTATATCAAACGCATCAACGACTCTGAATATTTTCCCTTCTCCTAGTCATTAAGATTTCCAGGAACGACCGGTAGAGGAGGTGCGTAATAGGTTACTGGAAATAAGGACCTTTGATGCGAACCGAAGGTTTCCGACTTCTGACCTTTACGACAAAGTATATGAAATGATAATGGGGTGTAAAATTTTTTTTGACAAACGTTGCGATGAATTTATCATGGCGAATCGTTTCTATTTTCCAGCCAAATAATAAAAAAAATTTTTTTGTAAAATAACGTTTTTTCCTTTTGGTTGTTTGCGTACTGGAGCTTTTCGTTATTAGAAACGATCACCAAAGCTAAGCAACGTCAGGTCCGGTCTTTCTTTGATGGGTGACCGTTTTTTACATCTCGAGCTATTCCGATGCAGTTTGTGCCATATTAAATAGTCCTGTAGGGTGGTTACTTACGTATTGATGTACCTACCTACCTCTGACAAAAAGATAACCACTAACTTGTCTCCACTAGTGTGACCTCTTGATCCTCCATTATTCGTGAGAGGAGGTCTTTGCCCTGCAGTGGGCTTTTAGGCTATAGAAAAGTTATAATCTGTGGGATCCCACTGCAGGGCAAAGGCCTGCATGCTATTCATTAACTTACTTTTTATTATTTTGAGCTTGGTTTTTGAGAACAGTCTATAAAAATAGATCGTTCGCTGCCCTTCGCTACAGACTACATTTTTATGCTGTTGGGGGTATAGATATCCTGGCATAACACAGTGTGATTGCGGTGAACCTAGCCAGTAAAATATAAAAACCACAATGGTTCATAACGAAGAATTGTGAATGAACGAATGAATGATTGCTCTAGCAGATTTTGTCTACAGCGACCGCTTCATCAGAAAAGCAGTCGGGAACGTAGGATATTTTAGGTGCATAAGTGTGTGCGTTAATTTTTTCGCTTACGCTAACAGACTGGACACTGCCTACAAAAAACTGATTTTGACAAGATGAGTCATGCATGACGTGACGACAGTACATGCGAAAATGGTATTTTAAGCGTCAATTCTCGTCCCGCTGCGCTAAACGAAGTTTTCGCTTTCAACCTCCGTCGAGAAGAAAAATAGTATGCTAACCTCGGACAGTAAATAAAAAAGCCTCAAATCACATGTTTGTTGACCTCAGCCTCGGGGATTACATGAGGTACGTTCCTGTCCTCCGTGCGTAATCTAACTATTATCAGTTTCATGCATGTAACTTCCGAGGTAGCCAGAGGGCAATAGAGGTAAAAAGTTAGTGGGAGGAAGGGAGTGTTCATACTGTATGTAGCAAAAGATACTCTTTCTTATGCTGTGCCAATACGATCAGATAGGGTTCGGATGCAGTAGCTATAACCGGCAGCCACACGAAGAGGGCTTCAGACTCTTCAGAGGTTGATGATTTGTCTCCTCCTAAGACACCCGTCTTTTGAACTACCAAACAGAATACACAATTAGGTCTTGTTTTGATGTAACACCTACGCCCAAATTTATCCATAATTTACAAGCCCGCACTACACTCATTGATTGCCCAACTACGCTACCAACAAACTATCAAATGTCAGCCTTACTTCTTGCTGATAACAACCAAAATCCTGTACCAAGCATCTATGTTAAAACGAGGCAGTGTAAAAGGAATTTTGGCTGCAGGTTATAGGGTCGAATTTCAGTGAATTGGTTCATGTAAACTGTGGAATGACCTTGCTCGTTTAGGGGGTGGGTGGGAGGCGTCTGCCCCCTTGAATCCCTCGGGGTGAGGGGGTGAGGGATGCGTCGTGTCGCGGCTTGCTAGCGAACTAAAAATTGGTTTACCGCGAAAGCACCTAATGATTTTTTTTAAACAAGATTTTTGATGAATTAGCATTTGGATTCTTGAGATTTTTGTGCCGGCGTTTTTTTTTAAGATTTACTTTTTAAGAATATAATAGGTTCCTTCCTATATCGTTTTGAAAAGTTCTTTGAATGTAACATTTTCAAACCACAAAGTACCTAACTAGGTACCTATTTTTTTATTTTGTGTGAAATCAAGTTGTTATTGTTGCGAAAATGTGTTCATTATTATTTAAATCCAGGGTACCGTATGAATGTGAATGAGGCTAAAGAGGTTAGTCAGAGTCGTAGCGTTTGGCGGTCCGAGGTCTCTGCCTACCCCCATGGGACAATGGCTTAAGCTTATGTATGTATGTATGTATGTATTTAATGTTAGATCTAAAAGTTGTCAATTTAATTATGTCTAAATGCCGGATAACGTTAATCTTGATTTAAAATTGGCAACAAGTCCTGTCTTTAGTTATCTCTTTCGACATTTATCTAACCTTGGAGAAATTGTTTCCATATACATATACATATTGATAAACCAAACATTTTATTAGCATTGGGTAAAAAAAAATTGCTTTAGTCAAAAATAATTTTTTAGGCCTTTTTCTATTATACCTACCTACTCTTACAATGAGAATAGGCCCAGTGTGTACGATAGAGGACAATTTATGATACAAAGTACAAACTTGATTATTGATGGACGCGGCTATAGTAATGAAAATTCAGAAATTTTTTTGTTTACTTACGTTTTTGTTATTTACCTTTTGAAAACCTATTTATTAAAAATTAATAAAATTGCTAAATGTTATTAACCTCTTAACTCTGGAGATGTTAGATTTTGCGTCCATTTAGACTTCTAATCCCATTTAAACTTTGAATGTCTGGAATTAACCCATAAGCTCCTACAAAAGCGATATTATTGAACTCATTGCTTACTAAGTATTTTTATCTTAAAACTGGGTTGCGACTACTTGCGACCTGTTAAGTATGGCTATAGCCACTATGTTTATTTATCTATCTATCGGATAATGATAGTTAAAATTAACCGAAACTCAAAACAAACAGGATTGATAATACATCGAACGGGTTTCCATTAACGATGGCTCTACAACATAATAAACACAATTAGGGTTGCCACATACGAGTCTTCTGAGAAATAAATGAGCGATTTTCCTGAAATAGAGCTATAAACACTGATTGCCTGGAAGAAATCACTCTTAGTGATAAGGCCGCCTTTTGTACCTTACCTTTGTTACCTTTTGTTGTTGTTTTTTTTTGTGTATTTTTACCTTATTAGGTAGGTACCTACTACTTGTTACCACATCGTCCTCCTGTCCAGTCCCGGGTCAAACTCGGGATAAAAAGTAGCGTATTATTTCAGTTGAATTACAGGCTTTCAAACAGTAAAAACCGCATCTAAATCGGTTCAGTAGTTTTCAAGCAATTCGCTTAAAACGCGCCTCATGCAACTCAAACCGTAGTATATTCCCAATTACTCGATTACCTACCGATTAACTTCGAGGCATTGTCATGTTTACTGTTTGCCGCATTCCTGAACAATGTAATGTAATGCAGGTAACACACGTCACGTCAGTTGGAGTTAGCGAGTGGCGTATAAACACCGTCCGTTTTAAAGGCTGGCCTCTATAGAACCGGAGATCTATTTCTGAAATTCACACGTTCTAAATATTTCGTGAAATAATTTGAACGCGTAAAATTAAAATTAAAACCGGTCAAGTGTGAGTCTGGCTACTCGCGCTCCGAGAGTTCCGTACCACACCACCACACAACTGAAAAGATTAGAAAAAAGTTTTTCACCTCACAAGCTCGGAAAGATTCTGTTTATCATTCGAAATCTGAGTGCAAAAGTGTATTTTATCCGCTAGCGTGGAAAGAGTTTTTGAAATTCGAATCTGTCTATTCAGTATTTTTAGATACCGCCAATCCACTGAAAATGCTTAATAACTATTTATTTCATGACACTGGCCAGCACGAAAACTTTTTGAAATGTTCTTTTTAGCAATTCGCTCGGCTGCAAAGTTATTCTGCGTCTCGTACCTTTGAAACCTTCGCTAAGCGCTCAGGATTTTATTATTTGAACCACTCGCTTCGCTCGTGTGATTTTGATGCTTGTTTGTATTACCGTTTTTACGATAGAGCAAGAATAAAAAACGTTGATAAAAACTAGTTTCTTGTATGAAGACCCCTTAACGTCTAACTTTTTGTTATTTTGACTATTTTTCAACAAATCCGCCGTAATAACGCATATTCTGTGAGAATGTCAACTGTCTAACTATTACGGTTCAAAAGTTACGGCCCTAATTAGGTAGGACGGACGGACGGACGGACGGACGGATGGACAACACGAGGGCGCCACTAAACGGTAAAAGGAGCCTTAAGGGTATATTACCGTTTTGGCGCGCTCCATACTAACGTACTATGGTGATATTTTCAATACTAACTAATTACAGTCAATGAAATTTTGCAGAAACAATCTAGAAACAATTAAATTTCTATGCTTGTATGGAGTTCGATTTTCGTTAATATGTATAGTTTTAAAGTTACAGTCATTGATATGTCACAGTGCCTCAAAGATTTCCATACAAATCTTTAATTAATCCTAGAATTAAAACTGTATATTTTAACGAAAATCTGTCTTCATACAAGCATAGAGATTCGTTTCTAGATTGCTTCTGAAAAATTTCATTGACTTTAATTGGGTAATATTAAAAATATCACCATAGTACGTTTGTATGCAGCGCGCATTTGCGCTCTCGGAATAAACTTCTCTTAAAAACAGCGCACGCGCATGTGAATCAGCTTTACACTAAACAATATAGTGCGTGCAGTCTAGTCGAATTAATGCGGCGGTAAAGTTTTTATAGCCCGTCTACTTTTCCTTTGATTACTAACGACGACGAATCGTGCGTTCTGTCTAGGTCAGTTTTTACAATGGAATTTTAAAGATTGGTAGTTACGTACCTATCTAATTAAGACGTAACTTTACGATATGTGACACAAAGGGGACCTATGTGACTTAAGAGAAGTTTATTCCGAGAGCGCAAATGCGCGCTGCATACAAACGTAGTCTGGTGATATTTTCAATAATAGAAATTTTTCAGAAACAATCTATAAACTAATGATTATGTTCGTATGAACTCAGATTTTCGTTAAAATGTACAGTTTTAATGCTAGGATTAATTTAAGATTTGTATGGAAATCTTTGAGGCACGTTACTTTAAAACTATATACATTTTAACGAAAATCTGACTTCATGCAAACATAGAGATTCGTTTCTAGATTGTTTCTGAAAAATTTCATTGACTTTATTGGATAGTATTGAAAATATCACCAGACTACGTTAGTATGGAGCGCGCCAACCGTAATATACCCTTAAATATAGGTAGATACGTATCTAATTAAAACGTAACTTTACGATATGTGGCACAAAAGTGACTTAACACTTTCGCTGCTAAGCTCAAAACGATGGATAATCATCTAAAATATTATTGCTTAATATGACCGCTTTCTCGTATTATGTGTAGGTATAATATGTATAATGTTTATTAGTTTAGATCGGCACTAACCTGGCCCCTTTTATCAGAATAGCCGAAAGATAAATTTTATAGTTTGTCTACGTACCTATAGATAGTACCTACCTACCTACCTAAGTCTGTTGTTTTGCACTTTACGTTTTTAGCAAACTTATTGGGTGTATTTTTTCGCACAGAATATTAAAAATTACCCTATTTTCTATGCGGTGTTACCGCGAATGTGATATTTACGCTCCTTATAAAACTGTAAAATGTAAAATTACAGTTGTTCGATACAAAACTGGAAACCCACTCAACCCGAATTTATGGAACAGCAGATTTTTCTTCGCGATTTCTACGTTGATCCCTTGGTCCCATAGTGAAAGTTATTCAGTTTGATGGTCTGGAGTGCGATTTTTGAATCTCATTCAGTGAGCTCAGCAGTTGATTCGAAAATGTCAAAATTACTATGGAGATATGCATCTTTCTACTGTTGATTTGACTCTCAAAATCATACTTCAAGAGTGCGATTTTTGAAAGTCAATTCAGCAGTAGAAAGATGCGTAGATAAATAGTAATTTTGATATTTTCAACAGCAGTGCTCACCGAATGAGATTCAAAAATCGCACTCCTGATCATCCCCTTAAAATATTGTTTTATTACAGTTAGTTTCAGCGGTTCAGCCTCTATTTTGGGTTTAGCATAGAGAAAATAGGTTATATTAAAATATAACCCCTGGGCTAAGCTAAAACAAACCTTAAAACTGAGCAGAATGCAGGACAAGTAGAACGCCCCCCCCTCCCCCTCCCTCCTCATTGGAGTCCCCTCTGTTTTCTATGACCCTTAATGCTCATTGACCCACCTTCACCGTGCCCTTTCCTCACTAGAGCCAGGGCAGACAATGCCAAGCGGTAGCGAAGCGGTAGCGAAGCGGAATATCAGCTGTATAAAAGGTTTAATTTTAATCAAAAACCACTAATAGGGCTAACTTAGGACGTCAAATTGTGTAACTGGGACCGAACACAACTTGTATAGTCCTTAAAATGTTTAGTGGAATACCTAGTTATCTAAATTGCGTTGAAAATCCTAAATTTTATTCGCAAATCAAACATTTCGAATCAATAATTTTTTATGGGACCTATTTATACCCGACTGCCCCAGAAGGAGGGTTATGTTTTTTTGGGTAATAATTGATATAGTTAAGTAGCTACCTAGTTACTTAAACACAAAATATCACAACAATATAATGAATGGATGCGTCACAAATCGCGTTACAAAGAAGAAATGATGAAGAGGACACACATTTAAAAAACACTAACTATTGAAACATTAGAAACCTTGTCCTTTAGTCGCCTTATACAATAATAGCTATCATAATACGTAATACGTATATGGGGTGGTCAAAAATGTTGCTGCCATAAATAATCTTATTTATACTTAATTGCACTAAAATAAATCTACATAGAGTAATTCAATGTTGAGATGAGAGACTTTTTACTCTAGAGACTAATTACTCCGTACCACACTTATACATTATAATAATTAGGTATATTATAACATAACATTAATTTAATTTTTTTTGACATATTTTAATGTTAACGATAAGGAGGAGGAGGATATGGGATTTCAACATGCATGTTATTTTGTGTAAATTTTATTGATCGTCATGTAAAAATCTTATACTTTCCCGAAACCGAGAACAAAAATAGAAAAGTAACTAACAACAACATAGCTTCGCGTAAAACACTGCACGTTTCTTGCGTCTGGCACTTTAGGATTGGGCGTTGCCGGCGTCTGGGGGTCGTCTGCCCGCCACGACCTATATCCCGGTGCACCCATCCCCCCACTGGTGGGGGCTGGGAGGGGGCGATGACGTGCGCCGTCTGTCACCCCCCGGACGGCGCGTGTAGAAATGTACCTGCATTACGTAAGAGTTATGCTCTGCAGATATTCTGGCTGGTTGGGGCTTAGTTGTAGTGATTACTGATTATTTAATGAGTAATGCCTATGTTTTATTTAACAACTTATTTCAAGAACATACAACTTTAATAAACATACCTACCTATTTCAGGATTTTCCTTTTGGTTTTAGGTATGATTTGAAAATTGTGTGTATTAATGTCAGACTACTGTCTAGCCTATGTCATCATCATCATCAGCCTATTATACGTCTCACTACTGCAGGGCACAGGCCTACCCTCTGGGAGGGTGTTTGGGCGTTAGTCCGCCACGCTTGCCCAATGCGAATTGGTAGACTTCACATATGCATCAGCATTTTTTCTTCTGCATATGCAGGTTTCCTCACGATGTTTTCATTTACCGTTTGAGAGCAGTCGGTAATACGTACCTACATAAGTTAGAAAAACTCATTGGTACTTGGCATGTTGTCCGTGCGGATTCGAACCCTGACCTCATGATTGAGAGTCCATACATCTCCGCAACATGCCAATGAGCTCCGCCTTTGTATGATGTGATAATGATAACTAGTGAAATAGAACAGTTTAGTGGTAATTTGTAGTTTCCTAAAATAATAATAAAGCTCCCGGGGTTTCGCCTTGCATGTTGAGGTTACTCCCACTGCGCTATCACTGCTCCCTTTCCAACTCGTTTGCCGATCGATAGCGCTGACCTTTACTGACGTCATCGTCTGACATATAAGTCATATAACGCAAAACAGGCACTTTAAACTGATTGTTTAGACTTCGATGGACTAATCGATTTGTATAAATTTAGCAATAACGATTCGTGTCAGGATTATTTTAGCATACTTTAGTTTCCTAAGAACGAGGCCATTTTATTTTGATGTAAGAAATTTAAGACAATCTAATATTCGTAAGCGCTCGTTGGCGTAGTGGAGCTTCGGTATTGGAAACGATCACCGAAGTTAAGCAACGTCAGGTCCGGTCAGTCTTTGGATGGGTGACCGTTTAGTGGTATTTCATCTCGAGCGTTTCCGTGCTTCGGAAGGCACGTTAAGCAGTTGGTCTCGGATAGTTCCGTCAGATGGCGTTGTAACTATTCGTTAAGCCAAGTCAGAGGCCTATTGGCGGCTTGAAAATTCTCTGACAGCAAGGTGACCACTAACTTGCCTCCACCAACACGCCCTGGGGCCGCGTGGTGGAGTATGGCCCACTCCCTCTCACCCTTATTCGTGAGACGAGGCCTTTGCCCTGCAGTGTGATTCTACAGGCTATAACTAACTAACTAATATTCACTCACAGACACAAGGTATGATAATCTCAAATCTTCTTTTACTCAACAATGGTTTTCTCTCAATTCCAGGTGGTGGAAACAGTGGTGTGCAAACCTGAACCGGCGGAGTCTCCGCCAAAGAAAGCCAGAAGTGAAGACTATAGCTACGCATTATACTTAGATCCGTACGCTCACCTACCTTTGCACTACAGAGCGTTATCTGCCTTCAGACCATGGGGCAAGAGAGAGCCTGTCTTACAACACCCCGAGAGGGTAGTACGCGTGGCCGATTGCACGAGGTTCGAAAGAGATTTCCAGCCCAATGTAGCTCTTAAACCGCTTACTCCCCCCGTAGACGACGTCACTTCGTCTACGTCACCACCTCCGCACACAGACCCAGAACTAGCTGCGAGGCTACTGGATGCTGAAGCGAGGCTAGTGGAACGCGCGAGAAGGTTAGACGAGAAAGAAGCCGAACTCAATCGAAGAGAAGCGAGATTAGACGCGAGAGAGGAGGCGTTGGAGCTACGCGAGCGTGCAATAGAGGATAGAAAGGAGCAAGATAGACAGAACCCCTCGCCGCTGAAGCAGGAGGACGCAGAGCCACCGTGTTGACCAACGCGAGTGATCACCAGGCTGCGCTAGTGATTTGCGATGAACGCTTAGTGACATTGCGTCTCCAAAGTACAAAACTTTGAGGTGCTGAACGCGTCGACGAGTTTCGATGCGGCGCCGTGTAAATATCAATTGTCAAGTTTTAATTTTACACTCTTTTTGGGATATTGTTGGAAACCGTATTATTGAGAATTCTACTATTTATACTCTTGTATTCTGCGAGTTGAATAATTTATTTAATGCTGTCCGGGAGGTGTACCTACCAGGGAAAATAAATTATTCAATAAAATTTTACCACAAAAGAGACAGTAGCTGGATACAGATAAAAATAGTTGTACATAATCATATCAAGTACAGTTTTTATGAAATTAGTTGTTTTATACAGTTTTTTCTTGTAGTCTTTTCAACGTGTGCCATTCTTAAGGTACCTACCTCTGTTACCTTTTCATATAACCTCAATCTGCTTTTTCAATAATTAACAGAATACTCACATTTAAATGTTATGAAATAGTTATTAAAACCTAAAACCATAAGCATAATTTATACAGGGTTATTTTTAAGTATATTTTGCAATAGGTACGTACAGATAAGCAAACATTTTATAAGTTAATTCTTCTCTCACCATTGCTTCGTTATACAAAAGTTGAAAATGAGTAATTGCTAATTGCAGAAAAGGACATTAATGTTCACATTCTTGTTATTTAAATGATACATTAATGTAGAAAATGTATGACGTTCATCTTTAGTGTAATCTCTTGCAGCTGCCGGATAATTAAATATTTAAACATTAAAAAGTACACAATTGTAGAAGTATTGGTGAAGATAATACATAATAGTTTTTATTCCTGTATTCTAAATAACTCTGTATAAAACCTCAACCATACCAAATAGTAATAGTATCTCTGTCGTATTACATTAATCTACGTACCTCTGCCTACCTACATTTAAAAGGTTGTACAACATTTTCAGATATTAGTTAAAAATTAATTTACACATTTTTTCAAACTATACATTTTTCTTAAATCGGAGAAAGAATATTTCTTTCCTAATAATTTACGGTCAATGGCTACGTCTGATCTAGTGATCTAGGAATGTTAAAATTGCTGTAGTCCAGGCCGACTAAATTTAATACGGGATAACTTCCCACATTCTACCTCATTGTATATAAAATTTTTGGCTAAAAATAAGAAACATTATGTAAGCAAACTTTCTCACTTTCTTAGACTTTGATTTCGAGTCTGTACTTTGGAGCAATAATTTAAATTAAAAACAAAAGTGAAAATTGTCACTGCCTGAACTTGAAAATTATTGATTTTCCTGTGGTCTATTTAAAATTTATATTTATATAATGTTGTTGTAATTGAGCCTTTACAATTGGTTGTAAAATGTAAAGTTGTTTAAGCCTGTTATTGTGAAATTCGCGTTCGAACTAAATACATTTCTGTTCATCACAATTTTTATTTTGAAGTTTAGCATTTTTCATGTTCACAAGGTGTCACTAAATACCTGAAGATAATTTGTATTTAATGACACCCTGTTTGTATCATTAAAAAACGTTGAAATACCGGAACAATTGCAGCAGTAACTGCTGCTCAATTCCTGCCTTTAAGTTGCTTCTTCCTGTATATTTTAAGCAAAGATATTAATTATTTTGTTTAAAAATTTAGCACAGCCATTTTTAGCGTTCGCCAGTAATCGTGCATTTGGTTTAGTGCTTATGTTTTGCGACTGATCATGTAATTTAATTACGTAAAGCACTTTTTTCAAGTAACACTTTTTAAGCGTTTTTAATGTTGACGTGTTTCGTGTGATTTTTTTTACGCCTCTCAATTTTTGTTTACTCTGTTAATCTGCACTCTTTGGACTTTTTTTGTTACTGTATTGTACTGGAATTGTGCGACAGTGACAAAAAGTGTTCAGTTTATCGGCAAAACAGTCTCTGTTAAGAAGTCAATGTTGCCAAGGTGCTGAAAACAGATTTGAGGCATTTGCAAACATTTCCCGGTATTTTGACCCGGGTGTGTGAA
This sequence comes from Agonopterix heracliana, assembly GCA_963693445.1. Taxonomy (NCBI): domain Eukaryota; kingdom Metazoa; phylum Arthropoda; class Insecta; order Lepidoptera; family Depressariidae; genus Agonopterix; species Agonopterix heracliana. Next base: position 3,018,942 of record OY856323.1, on the reverse strand, counting down.
ACGCAATAAAATTATGAATTTTATGTGTGGAATGTAATTTCACGAATTATGTGTCTGTTCAAAACTATTAGCAAAGCTCAAATCTTAGAGAAATGTAAATGTTTTTTTTTTTCAAAGAGTGCTATGTTATATTGTAGTTAGTTGTTCTAAGCTAAGATTTCAGTTCTAGCATAGGTTATATCTCTAGTCAGAGACATTTTCAGAAAATAAATTACCATTTACTTATTAATATATTATTCAAATAGGTACCATAAGCGAGTGTAAAGAATAACTTATTGTTTTAAACATTAAAATAGTGTAAGTTAGGAACAGACTGTATGTCATTATTATGTAATAAATAAGCTATAACTACAAGGTGTTAACAAGTGAACACAAAATCTGAAAACTGTTTTTCCACAATCAATAACTGAAAAACACATCTGGATGTATGAAATTGTAACATTTTTTAATTGGAAAATTTTTATTTACCCTTGACACAAATTGGCTGTATCAGTTTCCAAGTTAACAAGAATATTGCCACAGATAAACTGTCTAGGAATAACATTGTAACTCACTTTCTAACTGTGTGAAATCAACGTATTTCAAAATTAAATAGAGCCATAATGAGAATCAGAAATAATCTATTAATGATGATATTTAATCAACCAAACCATTTATTTACTTTAAATGTTATTCATGCAAATAGGGTAGGTACCTCAATAATATAATTTTTGAAGTATTATCTTGTAAAATAGTAAAAGTGAGTTACGATGTTATTCCTGTCGAAATACATCTGTTATCAATTCTGAAGAAACGGTTTTCAGATTTTTTGTTACTTTGTTAATCCATTGTATATATTGTATGAAACTTTTCTGTCAGTACTGTTGTTGAAAATGTATTTTGGTGCTATGATATTTTTGGCTTGGCTAACTTAGTCTTTAATTGTATAGTAATATGATATTTTTAGTATTTATTGACATTTGTTTTCGGTTCTACTAATATTGGTTTGAACATAGAAAAAAATATATTTGGTTTATACATTTTATTCGGAAGTTCTGTAAAAGGTCTATTTTGTTTAGAAACTAAAACGTTATATGGCTAAGCCATCTTCTACGACATAACCTAAAATAACGCTTTAAATATTAGCGTAGGTTGTAATAATTATTAATGTATCGATGGAAAAGTTTCAAAAAGACGTATCTCACTGTCTTTTATAAAACTTGTTAATGGTGCTCTAAAGAAGAACTTTTGAATGAGTTTCGTGTATTGTCCCTTTGTGATCTCTAAATATTTTTCTCTTAATTATTTTAAAATAAAATTTGTAGTTTTTTAGGCTTTCATCAAAAAGTACATCAACATAAACAAACATGCTTAAGCATGTTTAAATAATATGATGCTGTCACTGTCATTAGCATGAGCAGTGTGAGACCGAGCAATCACTAAATACGTTTAAGCCTGAAAACTTTTAGGGCAAGGGCAAGCAAGCCTAAATCTTCGAAAGCAAATCAGGTTTGTCATGCTCGTCTCTAGATGACACCACTGGTCATGTTGTGCCATCTAGCTAAGAGTATGGGATAGTTCCTTTCAAATTTAATTTACCAAAATACCAATTGGAAACGTTAAAACGTCCAAGATACGTTGTTATACGGCTGATTAAGTCAAACGTATCCCGTGATCACGACTATTCACAACCTCAGGGGATAAAACAGAATAATTATAGCAGCTAATTTAAAAACGAAAACACTCAAAGGTTGTAGGTATTTATGTTAACTGAAAATGTTTCTTTTTGTAACAAAGACAGTGAGAGTTGAAAAATGTAAATAGTATTTCGTTTAACGGTACGGTACGATACGTGAGCGTATGACAGGCTGTTGTAACCCTAAAATAGGATTAGACGCAGTGAAACGCTGTCTCTGTTTCTTTTGTCTACTCTGTGTAATTAACGCCATCTATGTGCATCTTTTTGCACTAACATAACATTTTAATTTAGGGTCAGTCAATTCAGATTAGGCGGAATAATGCTCGAGCACTTTTTAATGGTAATTAAATATCAACCTTATTGCATCCAAAAAGAGCTGAATAGTACCTATGCAACGTTTGAATGGCGGCCAAGAAAATGATCGAGCATTTTTCTGCCTAACCCACAGACCACTGGTCTGTGGCCTAACCTTAATTGACCCAGCCTACTAATTTAATCTCTAAGAAACATCAGATTTAATCGCAAATTTAGTTACTTATTAGATCAAATAGTAAGACGAAAGAATAATGAGACAAAGTTTACTGCGTGATCGGTGATTTGCCAGGGTATGAAGCGTACTCCTGTGATCTCAATGTATGATTGTTATTAAATTACATCATAAAACGTTGTGAAAGTCGCAAATCTGAGTAAATCTTATGCGAATTTATCGAAAAAGAGTTAGGTACTTACGAGATTAATCGAAACTTTAGTGAATTATTGATTTGATCCCTGTCGGCTATCTTCATATCTATTCAAAGAAAGTCTCCGCAGGATGTCGCCCTGTAGAACGAGTTTCTTAACTCGTCGTAAAATAAGTAGGTACTTACTAATGCGTTAAAAATTATCGTCTGGAAATGTAACTAAGTACCTTTTACGATCGAATTGTGATGAAAAATTCAAGATTGTGAGGTAAACTTTTGCATCTTCTGCCTACTTACTTAAAAATGTTAATTTTGGACTGAAGGAAATGCTCTTCATTAGCTAAGCAATTTTTTTGTATATTTTTTCTGGAATTTGTATGAGGAAAGAAAAATATTAGTGCCTTTTTAAAACAATTATAATTTTTTCGAATTTATATAACTATAACTTACCTATTCTAATTTTAATTGGGATTATGTTTGGATTAAAGATTTTCTACATTCGTTGGTTAATTTGGTCAGCTCGAAACTCTTTTTCGAATCCTCGTGTTAAGATTTACAAATATTGTTTCAGCAAAGCTTTTTCAATCATCACTTACTGCCATATCCTGTGAAAGGATGTTTTGATGGAAAATTAATTACCTATTTAAGTAATGAGAAATACTTATATATCCATTTAAAAATGCATTTTAAAAATAAAACCTGAGAATGCAGTAATGTTTAGTGCCAACCCTTATACATGAAAGTTGTTTGTTCCCAAGATATGGCAATTTGTGATTATTATAAAATTGTTCATGAATTTATATCCATAAACGATTGAAATCAACCCTGTTTTTCAATTTAATAGGTTTTTCAACCTATTACGTTTTTCAACCTTCTAAGAATTTTTTTGCATAGGCAATACCTACCTACTATTATGTCTATTATACAACAAAATGGGTCGCTTTTTAACCGACTGCGCGACGCAAAGGAAGTGTAATGTGTTTATCAGCCTATGTATGTACTTTTGTGGCACACTAGAGACCAAATGCGTGGGCCGATTTTGATGATTCTTATTAAAATACTTATAAATGTTAACTGACATAGCTTCACCAGACATTACACCTAAAGTGCGGAGTGAGCCGGGCCTACTGGCAGTAATATTACTTAGTTCAAACACAATTTACTAAAGTGTCTTTAATGCAATCTCAAACCGTATTTTTCCTAGACTAGCACCTTACCATATCGTTGCCTCTTCTGTGACGCTTCGATGCCTTATCCTTTCCACCCGCGTCCCGTATCCTTTCCATACCCTTTCCCTTTACCTCTTCAGGGTGTTTCACGCTATTCCTAAACGATAATTAAAAAGTCCCCCGGCTACAGTACTATTAGAGCATTGTGCATTGAGCCGTGTTATACAAATTATCAAAATGAGTTTTATCTAGGGTAGACCCGGGTTAATTGTAACACGGGTTAATAGTAACATTGACAATATTTCGGTAACTAAACAAGGCAAGGATGTGTGTGTGAAAAGAGGTGATGGCTCTTGCATGTCCGGACCTACTCTCCAATTGCCGTGTGTGCAACGTGGAGGTGTCTTGTGTTACAGAGGAATTAATTTTATGTGCGGTCATTTCAATTATTTTCGATCAATTCATTACGTTGTATCTTCTGAAATAATCCATGTTTTAAACAGATATTACTATCATACGTTGTAATAGGAACTAGAGAATGCTACAGATGATGAAAAGTTCATTATTTTCGTTGGTATCATGGTTTTTTAATGTTTTTATCTAAAATGGACACCAAGGGATAATTGTAACACTTTTAATGGTATTGATTGTAACGTTACAATTAACACTGTGTTACAATTGACCCATGATCAAATTTTTATTATTAAGATGGTTTAAAAATACTCTGACATAAGTTGACCACTAACTTGCCTCCACCAACCCGCACCAACCTCAGCGTTGGATTGAGAGCGGCCGCTCCCTCTAACTCTAATTTAGATTGATTTTTAGGGTTCCGAACCTCAAAGAGGAAAAACGGAACCCTTATAAGATCACTCTCGTGTCCGTCCGTCCGTCTGTCACAGCCACTTTTCTCAGCAACTATAGAAGCTAGCGACTTGAAATTCGGCATAGTGGTTAATCATGCTAACTCAAACGTAAAGCGAGACTAAAAATTTAGAAAATAATTTTTATACAAATTTTTAAGGTCCAAAAACTGATGACATTAAAAAAAAAAGTTTTCCAATCTAGCCGAGTTTGGTATCATTTGAAAGGGCTTTGATCGTAGATTTCGTATTGGTAGTTCGTTTTACTAAGTGATGCGTAGTTATTCATTTATAAGCCCGACTGCACGAAAAATTTTGGTTCCCCCGCCCCTGATCTCCGAACATATAAAGCCAAAAAATCTGAAATAATTCTTACATGTCGATAAACTATTGAATTTTGTAGGAAAATTATAGCGGTGTCTGTATTGATAACAGTTTTTGAGAAAATTGAAGAAATACAATACAAACAAACTTAGGGTTGCAGTTGATGTTTTTCGTTGATGAGCATAGACACAAACTTTATATATTACATTTTAAATAAAATCCAATAAATTAACACCAGTTTCAGTCATAAAAATGAACAAAGATAACAAAATTGCTAGTTTTTCGATGAATTACCAACTCCGTTGTGAAGTTTTGTTGTTAGCCATATTTCGTCACTGTTTTTTGCTTAAAAGTTTTTTAAAAGACGGTAAATCTGTTAAATTCCACAATATCTATTCTATAACACCCTACAATTATTCCTACTCATTACAAAAATGTACAAAATAAATAATTGTTTCGATATTTTGATTTGTGATTTGTATAGTGTTTCATGCAAGAACGGGTGTACCTACCGCTAGACCTACCGGTATCGGTAAAACTTGGTAAACAGCGAGTACCTATATCCAGAGATAGCATAAAAGGTAGGTGCTAAAGATTTTTGTGAATAATCACTATTTCATTGGGAATAAACTGTAAGTATTTAAATATTTTCGAGAAGGTAACAGTAATTTGAACATTTGAACTTTGCTTGAATGACAGGATTTGAGGTCCGATTCACAATGTAGGAAACTTAAAAATTATAACTTTACAGCAAACCGTATTTTATTATTGAATAATCCTAACATAATATAAGATAATTACGGAAAGTAACAAAATATTAAGCCATATCAACAGCTACATTATTAAGATGGATTGAAATAATGATTTTCACAAATGAAATATTTATCATCATAATGATTAGGACAAATCAGAATAAAATCTTTACACGTCAGTCATACGTCAGTAGTGAATCATGGACATGGATCAAAGAGATTATACTTGCATAGAGGGAGGATAACTTTTGCAAGGCGGTCCACTTTTTTTGAAGTTTGCTTTTTTATGTTTTGTGTCATGTTGTAGGACAAAAGGCACAAAAAGTTACTACTTTACACAACTTTACATACACTAGCATGTCAAAAAGTGTCAAAAAACGTGGAAAGTGGAAAGCCGCATTAACAAAATATCTAAAGTTCCATCTCTTTCTACTATTAAAGGTATGTCATAAGAGAAAAGAGAATAACTACAATCTTAAATTGATGCGGACTTTATGCTTTAGAATTAAGAGATCCTTCTAGTGAGCTGTGAGACATGGATATATAGACCAATGTTTAGACAATACCAATGCCACCTTGCTGATCATGGACAATACCTTTGCAACGTAGAAATACAATGACTCGAAAAGGCATTAAAATAATAGTAATCGCGAAAACGAGACACGCGTATACGCTATGCTGATGCTGATGAAGTTGAAATTGCTATCAAAATCATACAACTTAGTCGGGATAAGGTACGAGATTTAATACATTTTTTTTTCATTTCTCCGTCCCTTTCCAGTATGACCATTCCAGTCTGCGAATCTATAAAATACTCAATCAACGCTTTCCAAGCTTCTTGATCATTAGCATAAAATGAAATAAGAGACAGTGCCTTACAACCTTCTTGATCATAGACTTTCGCTTACTCTAGCTTATGAATCTTTTAGTGTTTTAGGCAAGAAGATTGAATTATCAAAATTCTTGGTTTTAGGCTTTCATACCGAGAAGACAAACTGGAGTAATGTATTTCTATCCAACTCGGGTGCTAGTACTAATGTGAGAAAATGATAAACCTAGTTCTTCTGTTCGTCAATAACCCGCCTCATTACAATACATTTTAACTTCTAGAACAGAAAGATGGCATTGTCTATAAGCACCTGGAGAGGAGACCAAACTTCCGTACAGGCGGTGAAAATGACTTTTCAATTTATATGAAGCTAGATGACTGACTCTGGAGTCAGACAGCCTTTGTAGTACAAAAAGTGGTTACGTCGACAAGGACAGTAATAAGTAGCGATCTCCTTTTTTAACTAGAGCGAATTTGCTATGTGCGTCTCTTTTTGAGTGAATATACAAGACACGTGCTTCCTTCTATACCTTCTCTTTCTACATTCTAAATCCATGGTTTATATCCATGTTCTAGAATCATAGTTCAAAAAGATTGCTAATGATTGAATGAGATTGCAACGCATAAACTTCTTGGTGAACTTAAAATACAGGTGGTAGTCATTAGAGGGTGTTAGGCAAGGAATATACTCTCTACCGTGTTAGGTGTACCCACCCATTTGTTAACAAAAATACTTGACTATTATCCATCCACTTTCTTTCACTGGAAACAATTCATGACCCACGCAGACGCTTGTAAAATAAATATGTTAAAGAAAATTGATGTCTTACCTACATTTGCATAAAGACTCCCTACCTATTCTCTAATTGGGATATTCAGGGATTTTCGTAGTGATCATATTGAATTCCAAATATTACGTAACATTTTTCGTGCAGTAGGTACTCAAACTTGTCCGATGTAAGTGTTCATGTAGCGAGACTATTGCCACTTCTTTGAGCATGGTCACAATACATCATGTTCTTTAAACATTAAAACTTGAAATACTTACTTAATATTATAATATTAAAACGGCTGTAAGCTATCATGACATAATTTCTCTATTATATCGTTGCACTTTTTTTATGTTGTGCTCGCTATACCACTTTGTACCTTCCGAACAACGGCGGTTTTCGTTAACACTGTCCTCATCTTTTCTTACGGTAACATTAGGTTCGGAACCCTCTATGTGCGAGTACAAAACTCGCTCTTGGCCAGTTATTATTTATAGTATGTTAGGTGGAATATTATTGGGTAGTCTTGCTTTCTAATTTAAGTTCCAATTTAAATAGTACACAACGAAATCGCAGTCGTGATTTTGACAGAATTATATGATTTTTGATTGCACTTTAAACGTAAATAAATCCACGTGGCCAGGTATAATAGTAACATTTGGTTAATTGTAACAGCTTCGTTTGTATGAAAACCTTTATGGTTGATTAACATAATGCGAGAGTTAAGTTTTTTAGTTTATTTAAATGCTATTATATATAGTTAACTAAAGTGATTAATAATATATAGCAATTATTTCAAATTTTTACTTTAAACCAATAAAACGCTAAGTTGTTTTTCCGTTAAATTTTATAAAAACTGTTGATAATATTCTAATGCGATAAAAATATTACTAATAAAGAACAGGTAAGTTACTTGATGGTAAATAAATAAGACCGATTTATTGATTATTTAGGGTTTTATTTAGATTTAAAAAACTGTTACAAATGACCCGGGGTAAGTGTTAATTGTAACACTGGTCACTGCTCACATCAAGAACGAATTACGAAAGGTTCTATAAGACTTCAGAACACTTTAAATGAAAAATCCAGTACGTTAATAAACTGCCTTTCATAATGTGTATGTAACGTTTCTTAGATATGAATAGTTTCCCCGCAATCGAGGTAGAAGTAAAAACTGTTACTATTAACCCGGGTCTACCCTACTAACCTTTGGACGAAATAATTCAATAAAGATAAACACAATCTCTTAATCTAGCGTATATTGTACCTACTTGTAGATATCTAGTGTAATATACAGGGTGTAAGGAAAAGTATCATCTATCCATCAAACTGGAGTGCGATTTTTGAATCTCATTCGCTGAGCTCAGCAGTTGTAAATGTCAAAATTACTATGGAGATACGCATCTTTCTACTGCTGATTTTACTCTCAAAAATCATACACCAGGAGTGCGATTTTTGAAAGTCTAATCAACAGTAGAAAGATGCATAATTATCTCCATAGTAATTTTGACATTTTCAACTGCAGAGCTCACCGAATGAGATTCAAAAATCGCACTCCTGATCAACTTGACCACTGACTTCACGACTCAAATGTATAAAACTTAGATCAAAATAAAATGAATGGATAGGCCTGAAGTGCGGTAAGATGAAGCACACTACTGGTGCACTTGGTCCATACAAACTAGCGCCATTATCTGTCAAATCTAGGGCACTTGCATACAAGTGACAAGTAAACCTTTCATTTTTTTTGCCTCATTCTTCTGGTTTGAAATGTTCGCGTTAGGCCTATCCATTAATTTTATTTTGATCGAAGGTATAAAAGAGCCGATTTTTGTTTGTTGTGTTGCTCCCATATTAAAAGTTGTTCAATTTGATGGGTAGAGTGTGGGGTAGCATAAGGTGTTATTACACTTGGCTAAATTTAGATACTAACAAGAGGGACAGAGCTATAGGTTAGAACGGGAGGTACTTACAACGTCACATTCTAACCTATAGCTCTGTCCCTCTTGTTAGTATCTAAATTTAGCCAAGTGTAATAACACCTTTAGCACAAACATTATTAAAGGTTAAAGTTACTTTTCCATAGCTAGCGTACACCTGCGGGGCTAGTACGCCAACCACATTTAACACATCCATCTGTCAAATTTAGTCTTCTGTCTCGTTCTGTCGCGTGCAAATAGAAACAGAGAGGAAGCGTGATAGCGCTATATCACGCTATCGCGGGTTGGCGTACTAGCCTTGATGAAAGGGATCAGCATAGCTAGCGCTATCACATCTTAGCTCTCTTTCTATTTGCGTGCGAACGAACGAGATAAAAGACGTGATACAGCCGTATCACGTGCAGCATACTACGAGTGCAGGAGTGCGATTTTTGAATCTCATTCGCTGAGTTCAGCAGCATAAAATGTCAAAATTACTATGGAGATACTCAACGTTCTTCTGCTGATTTGACTCTCAAAAATCATACTTCCATGAGTGCGATTTTTGAAAATCAAATCAGAAGTAGAAAGATATGCATATCTCCACAAATTTTTGATATTTTCAACTGCTGAGCTCACACCGAATGAGATTCAAAAATCGCACTTCGCAACAATTCGGTTAGCTCAGCTGTTAAAAGAGAAGACTCTTATTTTATAATAATATTTTATTAACGAAATATAGCCATTCTTAAAAGAAACCATTTCGAATGATTAAACATTTTATAAGTACATATTTATACTTAGGTAGGTAAAATACAATGACACAAAATTGATAATTATTTGCACTGTGTTTAAAAACAAGATTATCATCTAAGTAACTAGATACAATTTAACATGTTTTAACAGTTTGTGACAGTTGAAGACCTTATGCCTTCTAACTTCGATCAAAATAAAATTAATGGATAGGCCTAACGCGAACATTTCAAACCAGAAGAATGAGGCAAAAAAAATGAAAGGTTTACTTGTCACTTGTATGCAAGTGCCCTAGATTTGACAGATAATGGCGCTAGTTTGTATGGACCAAGTGCACCAGTAGTGTGCTTCATCTTACCGCACTTCAGGCCTATCCATTCATTTTATTTTGATCTAAGCCTTCTAATGTAGGTAGGTATATATGTCGCAGCCATCTGGTTAATTAAATCTGTCATTTGATTAAATAGCCCAGTCATTTTACGGTTTGAGCCGGGATTAATTAAGAATTGATATTTTTTTCGGTGTATGTATGTTTTGTTCAGCCTAGTCATTCAATTGAATGTCGCCATTCAATGAACGGGCTAGCCTTTCAATCAAATGGCAGATTTAATCAGATGGCTGCGACATATACAAGGCATAATCAAGATTCAAGAAGATAGAAAATAAAAATGCCCCCATATCTTCTCTACAGCGACAACACGTTCCGACGCGGTGGTAGCTTAAAAAAGAATTGACGTTTAATAAGTGTGCTTCAGGCTCCTATATGAATAAATGATTTTTAATTGAATTTGAATTGAATAACCAACATTACGAATTAATCTCAAACCGGGCAAACCGATTCTGACAGTTCAGCAGTCGTAGCATGCTACACGTGATATGGCTGTATCACGTCTTTCGTCTCGTTCGTTCGCGCGCTAATAGAAAGAGAGCGAAGGTGTGACAGCGCTGTATCGGCATGTATGTAGCATACAATTTAGACCGGTTAGCTTACAATTTAGACTGAATTGAGTCAATGAACCCGGCGTTTGCTTGTTCAGGGTTGCTCGCGATAGCGGCGACGTTGTTGGGGGAGGCATTCTGGAATCCTTTGCGGTACATGGCGACGTAGACTGCTCCACCGAGACCCAGGTTGTGTTGTAAGGCTATTCTTGCTCGTGGAACCTGCAATGGAATACGTCATTAGGTTAGAAAACAATTTCAAGGGTAAATGTGATAAATGTTGATATAGTTAAGGGTATATTATTCGGAGCGCGCTCCATACAAACGTACTATGGTGATATTTTCAATACTAACCAATTAAAGTCAATGAAATTTTGCAGAAACAATCTCGAAACAAATTGCTATGCTTGTATGTAGTCAGATTTTCGATAAAATGTATAGTTTTCAAGTTACAGTGCCTCAAAGATTTCCATACAAATCTTAAATTAATCCTAGCATTGAAACTGTATATTTTAACGAAAATCTGACTCCATAGAAGCATAGAGATTTGTTTCTAGATTGTTTCTGCAAAATTTCATTGACTAAAATTGGTTAGTATTGAAAATATCACCATAGTACGTTTGTATGCAGCGCGCATTTTCGCTCTTGGAATAAAATTCTCTTAACTAGATACCTACTTGAAGTATTTTATGATAGTGGGTGTATTATATAGTATTTGATAAATTGTATATAATTTTATTACTATCTTATTTTATGGCTATTATATTATATTTATGACACGTAATAAGTAGCTTACTGCAGCGACATTCGAATTTTAGTTAATATTTCTTTGGATTTGGTAATTTCAGGTGTTAGCCTTTATCCAGGTCATAATACTTAGTAGGTACATTATGATGATACAAGTGAGCAAGTGTTGGTCATTACAATCGATGCGGTATTTCAGCACGTGCCGCCAGGCGAGTGCTGTTATGCTAGTCGAGGCTGTAATGACCAACGCTCACGTGTTTCATACGACGTCTTGCGTTTGGTTGAAATAGCTATGAGCACGCAGGACGGCGAAGAGGCAATGACTTTAGCTCAAGCCCACGACCTGCCTATCCGGGGCATGCTCTACTCCAACAGAGCTGTCGGCGCCCCGCAAGCCACGACGAAATTTTCAATCTATATCATCGTCTTGTTTTTTGGCGCGAGTACTTGTATTGAAACCTGAGCAAGCGAAGGTTTCAAAGGTTCGAGACGCAGAATAATTTTGCAGCCGGGCGAAACACACAACTTTTTACCGCACAACAGGAAAAGGTTAGGTGCAAGTACTGAGTTAGATGTATTAGAACATCGCGCTTCATGACGTTGTCCCATTCTATTGATTTCATTGCATTTAGTCACTGTCTCACTGCGGTCACGTGTAGCGATTGAATAAAATTAATCTGCATAAAACATGTTGTGGTGTTGACTGTGATACTGAGCAAATAATTCAATGCTAAGGAATAACTTTTCATAGGTAAACAAGATGAATTCATTATTAAAAGCATTTTGACATAATATTTTAAACGATATTTTTATCCCACCTTGGAAAAATAATGATATGCAAATGCAAATAAGGACAAACCTATACGTGAAAAAGAGAAGACAAGAGATATTGCCACTCAAAGAGATAACATTTATTAGGTATAATCTCATCTAATAAAAATACATCACGTTGCCATGCTACGACCGCAGATTACCCATAACTGTATCACTAGATTGCTACAAATGTGTGATTTCGAAGGTGTTACTTATGTTGCCAGATTGTTTTTAAAATGTGCGGTTTCGAAGACGTTACATAAGGACTTCACATGCCTCACACAGATGACCTTTAGACCCAAAACATTTACCTGTCTTTCACCGGCCTCGCCTCGCAGTTGCCACACGAGCTCAGCACATTGTGCCAGGCCTGTCGCTCCCAGAGGATGCCCCTTAGCGATCAGCCCACCACTCGGGTTCACCACAACTTGGCCTCCGTATGTGTTGTCGCCAGCATCAATGAATTTCCCAGCTTCACCCTCCCCACAGAGTCCCAAGCCTTCGTACGTAATCATTTCATTGGCAGCAAAGCAATCGTGGAGTTCGACTACATCAACCTGCTTCGGTGAAATACCAGTTTTGCGGTAAAGGTTCTTAGCAGCGAGGGCAGTCATATCGTAACCTGCTACTTTTATCAGACTGTTCTCTTTGAAGACGGCGGGGGTGTCAGTGGCTAATTCCGCTCCGATAACCTCAACGGCTCTGTCTTGTAGTCCGTACCGGATTACGGCTTCCTCGGACATAAGGATAGCGGCGCCGGCTCCGTCGCTGGTCGGACAGCACTCCAGCTTGGTCAGGGGACCGTAGATCTTTCTAGACTTTAATATTTCCTCTACGGTGTACTCCCTCTTGCCCTGCGCTCTCGGGTTTTTAAGTCCATGACGATGATTTTTAGCTGCAATCTTAGCGAGATGCACCTCAGTCGTTCCGTACTTCTTCATGTGCTCGATAGCAGCGTTTCCAAAGTACTGTGCAGTTAACGGTGCCCCGGTAATTTCTGCCATTTCTCCCATTTTTATAGTGAGATTGTCCAACGGGTTGGTTTTGTCGGGGAAGTTTGAACCGCCGAGGGCACCAGCCGCCATTTTCTCAAACCCTACAGCCATTACGACATCGGAAATACCACCTTCGACTAACTGTTTTGCCAGGAATATGGCCGAGGACCCAGTGGCGCAGTTATTGTTGACATTGTAGATGGGAATGCCGGTCATACCGACCTGGTACAACACACGTTGGCCGCAAGTCGAGTCCCCGAACACGTAACCACATACAGCTTGTTGGACATCCTCGTATTTGATACGAGCGTCTCCTAAAGCCTGAAGTACTGCTTCCTTACCCAACTCAGGATAATCAGGCCCAGTGTTCGGTTTGCGGAAAATCGTCATACCGACACCAACAATAAACACTTTTCTAGGCATTTTGAAATGTGATAGACCTCTTGATTAAGAAGACGGACACAAAGTGAGAGGAACGCAATACACTGGGAGCGGCCGATGTTTTTGTGCAGATATACGTAGTTTTATCTGATAAAGTGAACAATAAGCAGATGATAAGGCTATAATCTATGTAACCACATGAAGCAAAAAATTATGTTGACTAAGTATGACTATGACTAAAGTTTTAGGTAGGTAGGGTAGACCGGGGTCAATTGAAACAGGTCATGATAGAAACAACTCAAAATTCTCGAAAACCATAAGACCTACGCCAGTGATGCAACACACAAAACAGGCCAGCGGCCATATTGCAATTTTTGGCCGGTAGAGCTAGAGCGAGCGAGTGACGCAGTTGTGCTGAGGACCCCTTGACGGATTTCGCACCAAAAAGTATGAATTCACGGTATCATATTTTATTGTATAGTGTTTTACACCCTTGTTTTTCCACTGTTTTTTTTATTTCATTGTATTATTTAGTCGTTTATGATTGTTTTTATTACTGCGGTTTAGCGTTAAAGCCTATTTAAGTTATAATTATTGACCTTGAAGTCAGAAAAAGTCTGATGGGGAAGATTGAAACATTTTACTTGTGGTCGATTGAAACGTTTCAATCGTCCCGGTGTTTCAAACGTCCCCGTTTTACTAAACTGCCTAAGAATTCAAATTAAAAGGGGATAATGTTTTTCAGGTGAATTATATATAATTTGTTATTTCGAGAATGTACAGCTCACAGTGAAGGTTATTAGTTAGTTAGTTTGTCTGCTTTCTTTAAAATAAAAGTAATATTTAAAAAAAAGTGTTGTTACAATTGAAACATTGTTATGATTGAAACAATCACTTTTGTATGAAAAAATGTTATTGCATTTTATTATAATAATATTCTGGTTGTGCTTAATATTACACTAAAACTTTATATATTACGTTAAAAGAAAAAAAATGGTGTTACTAAAATCTCTGTTAGTCTCATACTTAAAAAAATATTTACTTTTTTTTCGTTTAAGATATTTTTGCTTTATAAATATAAAAATATGTGTACTAAGTTTACCAACTTTTCTTAATCTATTATAACGGTGTCGAAGCTACGAACATGATTAAAGCTGAATATAAATCTTCTTTTGTTCCAAAGATATTTTGATTGTTTCAATGGACCCCATGTGCCGTTTCAATCGACCCCAGTATGAGGTCAGTTGAACCACATTTCCCAGTCACTTTTAAAACGTCATTGCACCTTAACCGTTGGAGTTAGAGTTGTAGAGTACATTTAATTTAGGAGCCAAATTATGATCCTTCAAATTATACAAGAGCTTGGTTTGCCCATACTACAGATAACTGCGCTACATGCATGTGAAGTAAATTTGTTTCAACTGACCCCACCCTACCCTACCTACAACACGGATGGAAACTATTGTCGTCGGTGTCGGTCTGGGATCGACTAGATGAGGAAAGCCGATAGTGGTACGCCTTGGGGAGAAGCTTTTCAGCAGTGGACGATTATAGGCTGATGATGACGAGAATTCCAATAGAACATCATTTGCATTGTGCGTCGCTCCCGAGTTATCAAATGTGTTTTATCTTAGACCTTTGGACGAAATAATTCAATAACAATAAACACAATATCTTTATCTATGAAATTGTACTTAGTACTTATAGATTATCTAGGTACAATCATGTACAATACCTACACGCAGTTTCAATATTTTTGTGAAAAAATTTCGTATTGTTGAGAGACATGTCAAACTCCAAGTCACTAGTTGCCCAAATACATAACGTAGAATCAATGGGACGCAAAGAACATAAAAAAACGCATCGCATCTACCGATCGTAGAACAGCATAGCTAGCATGCCGCAGTGATACAGCGCTATCACCAAGCTATCACCCCTTAGCTCTCTTTCTATTTGCGTGCGAACGAACGAGATAAAAGACGTGATGCAGCCGTATCACGTGCAGCATACCTACTACGAGTGCTGGAGTGCGATTTTTGAATCTCATTCACTGAGCTCAGCAGTTGAAAATGTCAAAATAACTGTGATTTTTGAATCTCATTTCACATCATGGCTCAATGCAGTGGTGGTACCTACATAATATGAGTACCTGCGTATCTGCAGGCTTCCGATTCCACGTTTGACATGCCTGATATAGTGCTATTTTCGAAATTCACACACTGACGAATAATTTCACTATTATCATCTCAAGTATTCTCAGTCGGCCGATGGACGTCTACTGCTGGACATAGGCCTCCCCCAAGATCGCCACAACGACAAGTCCTGCGCACAGACTTAAAGAAGAACCAGACGTAATCTCGTCTAATCATGAGTGCAGCAGCACCCATTAATTTTGTGTGCGTGCTGTCACGCGGTACATAAAGGTGACGGGTTGTAGCACCTGCGCCTAGAGCTAGTGCATCTGCGTGAGTGTAGGTCCTTTGTAGAACAAACGAGATTGTATTACCTTGCATGCTTCACGTCTTTTTTGTGCAATATTCGGTGGCGACGGGCTCACCCCCCGTCACACTGGACAGAGTTTCGGTACTACTGGTGAAACGTGGATGTTCTGAGGTTTCAGAATATCTCTGACTACCCCCTCGGGGAATATAGTCGTGACTCGTGAGCATATGCTATGCTATTCGGTCCGTATTTCTTTCAAGTCCGTGGTCCTGCGTATGAGATTAAAAATATACGGCGCTAAATGCGACATTAGAATAAAACCTAAATGTGCGTCCAATTAAAAGGTAAGTATATGATATGATAATAGGTCGTTTTGCTTTTAGGACGTTGTGATGCGTAGGACATTTTGCTTATAGGTCAGTCCGATACGAACCCGATCAGGAGTGCGATTTTTGAATGTCATTCGGTCAGCTCAGCAGTTTAAAATGTCAAAATTACAATGGATATATGCACCTTTCTACTGCTGATTTGACTCTCAAAAATCATACTCCCAGGAGTGCGATTTTTGAAAGTCTAATCAACAGTAAAAAGATGCGTATCTCCACAGTAATTTTGACTTTATCAACTGCTGAGCTCACCGAATGAGATTTAAAAATCGCACTCCTGATCATAAAACTGAACATCTTTTTCTATGGCACCAACGTCGAAATCGCGAAAAAAAATCTGCCGTTCCATACACATGCACACCTACTCGAGCCAAATGTATAGAACAGCAGATTTTTCGATTTCGATTTTGATCCTTTAGAGAAAGTTGTTCAGTTTGACGGTATGATCATCCCCTAAAAAAGTGTATTCTTCGATTGTGAATTATGAAATTAATATTTGTTTGTACGTACTTAACTAGTATACCTACAAAGTGTTACAAAAATAAAAATAAACATTTAAGGGGGTGGTTTAGACTATCAAACTGAACAACATTGACTACGGGACCAATAACGAAATCGCGAAAAAAATCTGATGTTCCATAGGTACTAAACTACAAATCTAGTCAACGATAGCCAAGCCAACGATATCAATGGTGATAGCTGATATTTTTTCGCGATTTCGATGTTGGTCCCATAGTGAAAGTGTTCAGTTTGATGGTCTAGAAACAACCCCCTTAGGGTTGAACTACATCACACAGCACTGCATCGCATTTTTCCATCGCTCCATCCTTTTCTGTCACTCAGGAACGTCATTTGCTAGAGCATATAAGATAGACAAACACGATCGCACGCGACGGAAAAATGCAATGCGGTGCTGTGTGATGTAGTTCAACCCTTTAAAGTTTTAAATGTTTATTTTTACTTTTGTAGCATGTAGACCTAGTACGAGTTAGGGTTGAACTACACCAGGCAGCACAGCATCGCATTTTCCCGTCGCTCCATCCTTTTCTGTCACTCAGGAACGTCATTTGCTAGAGCATATAAGACAGACGGAAAGCGATCGCACGCGGCATGCTATTCCGTGCTGTTCCATTGCGTCTATTTTATAAGCTCTAGCAAATGACGTTCCTGAGTGACAGAAAAGGATGGAGCGACGGAAAAATTCGATGCTGTGCTACGTGGTGTAGTTCAACCCTTATTATCTTCGCCACGTTCAAATTTCTACGATAATTTTATTATTATCAACATTAATTTCATGTTTACTCATCATCATCATCATCATCTCAGCCAATAGACGTCCACTGCTGGACAATAGTATAGGTACTTGGAAAGAGTTCTCATAATTCATTTATTCCTTGAGTCGTGGTGGCAACCGCGTACCGGAAAGCGTACACAAGGTGGACCGACGACGCGTATTTCCGTTGTATACAAGGCCAGTACGCATCCATAGGAAACTGCTCATGTGTATTTTGTAATGCTGTTATTCACATCTGCTATTCCGAAATATACACGATTTTTGCGTACTGGTCGTGTATGCTTCGGAATGGTCGAGGCGAGTGAATGGATTCCAAACTCTACAACGCCAGTTACACCTGATAAAGGATTCATGAAGATATGCACAAGTCAATAAAATATTAGATGGATTTGTGATTTAAATTGGTAATCGAGTTCGGATATGAAACACCACTGTTCAGTGATACTTTTTATGATTAGTCCGCAGTGCGTACTAGCGCAGTATATAACGGAACCAGCTTAACAGCGTAGATCATTCCGAAATATACACGATTATTGCGTACTACCGATGTATAGTTCGGAACACGCTCATGGGAAACTTGTATTCCAAATTATACTCGATTAGTTTCACACCCTTGTGTACTGGCCTTGTATACAACGGAAATACGCACCGACGACCTGGTGAAAGCGGCGGGAACCCGTTGGATGAAGGCAGCGCAGGACCGGTCGTGGTGGCGATCCTTGCGGGAGGCCTATGTCCAGCAGTGGACACCTATCGGTTGAGATGATCTTTATTCTTAACTCGCAACAACAACAAAAAAATTACTATTATTTATAGTATAAAAATATTTTATTAACAAAATATAGCCATTCATAAAAGAAAACATTTGGAATGATTAAACATTATACATATTTATAATACAGTAATATTCTTAACGGACATAAAATTGATATTTGCACTGTTTAAAAACAAGATTACCACTAGATACAATTTAACTATTCTTTTTTAAAATAAAACAGGTTTTAACAATTTGTGACATTTGAAAAAGGCTATAAACGTCAATGCCTTCAAATGTATACAAGGCATAGTCAAGATTCAAGAAGATAGAAAATAAAAATGCCCCCATACCCTTTTTCCATAACCAACATTACGAATTAATCTCAAACCGGGCAAACCGGTTGTGACAGTTAGCTTACAATTTAGACCGAATCGCGTCGATCCTGCCGGCGGCTTGGCGTTGCAGATCTGTCAGTTTCATTGCTAGACCCATGTTGCCCTGGATCTTGATCTTTCCTTGGAAGAAAGCCTTCTGAGGGTTCAGTTTACCAGAAATAAGGTCGACAACGTCTGCGTCGTTAATTGTGAACGTGACATCAGGTTTGTCCTTACCGTCATAAGTTACGCTACCCTTGCCTTCTTTAGCGTTGATCAACCAGTATCCTTCAGAACCGTTGGGTCCATTCCTCACTTTAAACCCGTAGATTCCTCGGACTTTCTCGATGAGGTTCTCTTCGTCGGTCTGCATTGCTTCTTCGAGGATCTTCATGTATTTGTAAACCTTGAATTCTTCAGGGTTGCTCGCGATAGCGGCGACGTTGTTGGGGGAGGCATTCTGGAATCCTTTGCGGTACATGGCGACGTAGACTGCTCCACCGAGACCCAGGTTGTGATGTAAGGCTATTCTTGCTCGTGGAACCTGCAATAGAATACGTCATCGTCATTTGAAAGTAGAAAAACATTTTCAAAGGGTCTACGAAGATGGATGTTTTTGCGTCTTTAATTTTAGATAGGTAGGTAGGTTTTAGATAGGCTACGCTCCAAAACTCAAATAGCTGATGTAGTTGAAAAATCTGCGAAACTAAAGTGGGACTGGGCTGAGCATGTTTGCCGAATGCACGCCGAGCGGTGGGCATCAATCACCACGCAATGGGTGCCTAAAGATGGTAGTCGAGGTCGAGGCGGACCCCGGAAAAGGTGGCGCGACGAGTTGGATGCCTATTGCAGCGAATGGAGGGATGCCGCGTTGGATAGAGATATGTGGAAGAGTTTAGGGGAGACCTTTGCCCAGCAGTAGGACGAAATAGGTTTAAAAAAAAAACAAGGTAGAAACAGTAAATGTGATAAATTTTGATAGCAGTTATTCTTAGTAGATAGTAGAAGTATTTCATGATAGGTGTATTACGTATTTTGATAAATAGGATAACACAATCTTCTTTGATAACTATTATAAAACATATTAAGCAGCTTAGGTACCTACCTACCTACTGAAGTCATTAAAATTTTTAGTTTATAATTATCAGAGCAGCAGCTTTATTACTATCTCCAGCTCGCTCTATTTGGTTGTAATTTAACATATTAATAATCAAGAACATCATTAACATTTTTTATTATGTTACTATCTTCAGTCACTTACATCAGTGAAGGAAGTTTGCTACTTTTGATATTTTACGCTTACTAGGTGATTTTCTAATCACTTTCCTAATTTTCAGGGGTAGTTCAGACCATCAACGTGACCAACTTTACCATAGAAGCAAACCAGAAAAAAAAATCGGATGTTCCATACTAAACTGCAAGACTACTAATTACTCGACTCAATTGTACGAAACAGCTGATTTTTTTGTACGATTTCAGGTTAGCTCCAGTAGTAAATGTTGTTCAGTTTGATGGGTAGACTCTTAGTTTAAAAGGATGCTTATGATATCAATTTCACTCTGTAGAGAAGGAAGTCATGGTCAAATTCTAGAATGTTACTTAGATTGGACAAATCAATGACAATCGAGAAGTTGGGTAGCGTCAGCGTAGCTATAAGCGACTTGATGGGGAAAATACTGTCTTTTATAAATGTTTGGCAAAATATATCAAAAACACTTTTTTATCGTATCAAAACTGACAGCACCCCTACGGAGTACCTACATACTTATACCTATTGAGAAATAGAGGGTAGGTAGACAGTTGCATTAATTTAATGGGTGATTGTGCTCAATGTACTGAACAACTTTCCCCTAAAAACAAAAGGAAATTCGCAAAAAAAAACAATACAATCAGCTGATTGCATTCACAGGTTTCTTCTTAGATCAAAATAAAATTAATGGATAGGCATAAAGCGCGGTAAGTTGAAGCACACTACTGGTGCACTTGGTCCATACAAACTAGCGCCATTATCTGTCAAATCTAGGGCACTTTCATACCAATTTGAAGTAAACCTTTCATTTGTTTTGCCTCATTTTAGTGAATATTGTTCAGTATTATGGGTACAATCACCCCTTAAAGTAGAGCAACTATTTACCCTAACACCCCGTAGAATAGATACCACTGAAAGCCACAATCCTCAACCAACACAGACAACAACATAGACAAAGAACAAATCATTTTGTAATAACGTGAAACAAACAAACATACTGTATGAGAAACAAAATAATTAGGTATAATTTTATTATAATGTAATTTAGATTCTACGTTGAGCTATAAGTTATATAATGTAAAAAAATATGTATACCTATCTCATTGCTTATCATTTTCACTCGGTAAAATAAAACACCTATTGTATCCAAAAATTGTAAAACCTGCATTTGCAAATGCAGTTCCATAGCATGGCAGCGTGATAGCTCTCTATATGCACGCGAACGGGGTAATCTGTGACGCGAACGAACGAGATAAAAGGCGTGATACTGATAATAAATAGCCTTATCGCGCGCGTCATGCTACGGTCGATTTAGGCGTCTAATGTATGATATAAAAACTGTATAAAAAATTACAAATTTCGAAGTCTAATAAAGTCGAAGTTTAATAATAACGAAGTATAATAATGTCAACATTTAATAATGTCTAAGGAGTAAATATCGAATATATTATCAAAAAAATTAGACGGATTTTGGTGCAGTTTTCACGGTTCGCCTTCCAACTTCAAAACTACTTCTGATTCCGGAATGCGACGGAATTTATTGATTCCATTCGTGCACTGTCCTTAGCATAGAATAAACACGGTGTAACAGTAACAGAAAGGTGTGATCATCTTAACTATTATAAAACCGTAAAATCATGAGGAACAAAAAAGTAGCGGTTCACGTCATATAAACTCAAATAACACTCGATAGCGCGATATAAATGACGTGCAGCGCCATGTATTGACAAAATTGTTTGTTTGTTTGTTTGTTCGCGCATCACGCAAAAACTACTGAACCGATTTTGATGAAACTTTTTTTGTTTGATAGCTTATGATCGGACTTAAAATCTGGTACTTATATAATTTGTGCGGACGAAGTCGCGGGAAAACACTAGTGTTTAATAAAGTTACTTACGTTAAATCGAAAGTCAACACATAGATTGTCCCCTATGTTTAAAGGGCTGGTTGACATTGATATATTATGTACCTACTATGTACTAGAGGTGACACGACAGACGTCATGTGCCACATGCGGGTATGTGCGCGGGCGGGTGAATGACATTGCGAATTACTTTAATTTATTGTGAGGTGTGCTGTTACGTATTAAATATAACGTATTAGTGCCACCCAAAAGCATGCATACCTACCTATTTGATTTGTGTGGGTTATTGTGTCAATGAGCGTTTTTCTTTTGGTTTTCTAGGGGATCAATAGATGACGCTACGGTCTGTGCGAATAAAGGTCAAAATTTCAAAAAGTGTTTCTTATAATAAAAAGCGAAAAGATGATCAAGAAGATGCCAACGCATCTTTTGATGGCATATTTCATTATTTACTAATCATTTTAATCGAAAATTCTAAACTTTTACGCTTGACTTGGTTGTATGGGCTCGATCCCATGGCGTTCAAAAAAAAAAGGCAGGCACAGTCTTGACAAGATTTTGACAGGATCTCGCGAACGGCTCCATGGAGCGATAAACATGCCATCTGTCGAGTTTTTTAGGAAGAAAATTTAAAAAAGATAAGAAAAACGCTCATTTTAATTGTATACGAGACTTGAGTTTATAGGATTTAAGGTCAATGGGGTAAAACTACTTCACAGTTTGAAATGAGAGTCATCGTGGGAGCATAAACATAATGGAATACTATTAAGTAATATCATAAATATTAATTAATGTACTGTCTGTATGGTCAAAGTACAAACAACGAGCCTTGAATAAAGTATAATACCTATACATTTCCCTTCACATAATTTGTGCTTTGAGTTACAAACTAGTCCCACTTCGTCATGATTTTCTCGCGACCATTTTTCCATTTTGAGATCAATTAAATGACACCATGCAAATCTAAATTGTTAGGTATGTGCATGTGATAGCTTTGCTGTACGCATTATAATACAGTATCCAACTTATTATGCTGACACTTTTTAAGGGGATGTACAGACCATCAAACTGAACAACTTTCTCTATGGGACCAACATCGAAATAACGAAAAAAAATCAGTTGTCCCATACATTCGGGTTGAGTTAGGTTGACAGTTTTGTATGGGACAACTGATTATTATTTGTTGTTCAGTTTGACGGTCTAAACATCCCCTTAAAAAAGTTACAGCATATTAAGAAGGATCCTATATAGACGAATGTGATAATAAAAATACAATCCAATTAAAAAAAAAAAAAAGTAGTCACAACACAAATGAAGCAGTTTTGTGTTACAAACAAAAAAATATCAGCTGAATACTAAACAGCAATGCATATTCGACTAAAATGTATGCAAAGCAGATTTTTTTTTTGTTCTGACAGGTTTGCTTCCAAAGTAAAAGTTGTTCAGATTGATGGGTAGAGTATGTGGTTGAAAGGTAAAGGTGTGGTAAGGTTGTGGTTGATACTTTTCCTTATATCCTGTAGTGTAGAGTTAAACTTCCCATCGTGACAGATTTAACCAATCAGAACCAGTGTTATAAGCATAAGCATATGCTCACGACTATATTCCCAGAGGGTGTAGTCAGAGATATTCTGAAACCTCTGAAGATCCACGTTTCACCAATAGTACCGAAACTATGTCCAGTGTGACGAGGGGTGAGCCCGTCGCCACTTAATGGACAGTGGGTACAATACATGCCTCGAAATTAAAGCATGCATGTTTCCTCACGATGTTTTCCTTCACCGAAAAGCCAGTGGTGTAACAAATTGTACATAAATTCCGAAAAACTCATTGGTAATTTGGTACTAGTCGGCTTGGACTGGGATCGAACCATCGCCTCCTACACGGCAGGCAAGGTTACTCGCCACTGGACCACCACGGCCTGTGTTATACAGGATGTAAAATAAACTATTATTACCATATTTTTATGACACCGTACAAGAAATTAGGTAGGTACCACAAAAATTGAATATATGGTATCATTTCAGGGTACCACAATATCTCTACATGTGGTTTAAAGGTCAATGACAAATTTCTTACAAAATTAAAACAGTTCTTACTCATCAAATCCTATTACAATAATGATATTATTAATACATAATGGTCCTCCTCTCACCTAATTTGCCATACCCTACAAACAGGGTTCATAATGAACTGTTAGCTTTCCACTATAACACCTTTGTAACATTATGTGCAATAAATAAATTGAAATTGAAATGAAACTTTTCCTTACAACCTGTATAACATGCCATTGATTTGATAGAAGATTTATGGCCAAAATTGTTCAGTTTGATTAGAATTAAATAAGTTAGTACTCCCTTATTAAAACTATAGAACATTGTGTTTTCATAAAAGGGGGCAGCGGACCAGTTATCTTCCATAAATGATGCTTTAATGAACTTTAGCATCAAATTGCGCAACAGATGAAAGCAAACGAGAGAAATGTATGATATTATAAGGAAATGATGTAACAAACATGCCTCGTATCTACCAAGGTATCATTAACAAAGAATGAATTACGTAAACTTGTCAGAATTTATTATCTTTGCAGAGGTGCTAATTTAAATGATCCTGATTTGTAATTGTATACGAAATTATGTGAATAGTATAGAATGTTAATATTCTAAATTTTATTCAAATACATAAATTCCATATAGTTTCTGTAACTTGCTAATGTGATTTATGATGTGAGAAATTCAAAAAATAGCTATTCAGAGCATGCCAAAAATATTAACTTCGGCAATCAATTTGAGTATTTTAAATTAAGTCTTGGCAAGGAACACTCTTGAGCACATTTTGGATGAGATAAATTTACTTAATAAAATTATAAAATCACTTACGAGATCCAAGTTGTCGTAATTAACGGACGTAAGTGGATTATAAACTCATATGTAATCCGTTAGTTTACTGTTTATCTTAATTGATTAGTGTATTAATTCTACGATAATGATAATTGGGCGAGCATTGAATGAAGCTATTGCTACCACTGTTGACTTTAAAATTTATTTACCCTATAATGGAAAACATCACCATCATCATTCTCTTGCCTATTTCCCATTATTTGGGGTCGGCGCAATATGACATCCTCTTCCATTCATTTCTCTTAGCCCTCATTTCAGCACTCACTCCACAATAATGGAAAACTTGAAGGTCATGTGGAGAGGATGAGTGATAGCAGATGTACGAAAGAGATATATGGAGCTAAAGTGAGTGGAAGTGTCGGCAGAGGGCGCCCTCGTAGGACGTATTCTGATCAAATCAGTTGCGTCTTACAAAAAGGAGAGATGCGGAGTACTCGAAACCAACGGGCATGTATGAAGAGATGTATGGATGTGAATGAGGCAAAAGAGGTATGTAAGGATCGTAGTAGATGGCGCGCTCTGGTCTCTGCCTACCCCACTGGGAAAGAGGTATGACGTTATAGATAGATTGAAGGTGAAATATTACAAAGAGTATTGAACTAATTGATGTACATATATTATTTTTGTATCGATGTACATAATATGTACATCAATTAGTTCAATACTCTTTGTAACATTTTCCATTATTGTGGAGTGAGTGCTGCAATGAGGGCTAAGAGAAATGAATGGAAGAGGATGACATATTGCGCCGACCCCAAATAATAGGAAATAGACAAGAGAATGATGGCGGCGTAATAAATGCATGGGTCGTTCTTAATATGCTGACACTTTTTTGGAGGGGGGGATGATCAGACCGTCAAACTGAACAACTTTCCCTATGACACCAACATCGAAATATCGTGAAAAAAACAACTGTTCCATACAAAACTGCAAACCTACTTGAGTGAAATGTATGGAGCACCTGATTTTATTTCGTGATTTCGATCTTGGTCCCATAGAGAAAGTTGTTCAGTTTAATGGTCTGATCATCCCCTTAAAAAGTGTCAGCATATTAAGAAGGACCCTGTACATTTACGGCCATATCCCTATCGCCCTTG
Organism: Agonopterix heracliana; assembly: GCA_963693445.1. Taxonomy (NCBI): domain Eukaryota; kingdom Metazoa; phylum Arthropoda; class Insecta; order Lepidoptera; family Depressariidae; genus Agonopterix; species Agonopterix heracliana. Next base: position 2,992,967 of record OY856323.1, on the reverse strand, counting down.
GGCGGTCAGATACCTCGCTAACTATCGGACATTTATACATATTGATGTAATTCCAGACTGTCGGCACAAATAACAATCGAAACACATTGACGAACCGGCTGGTGTAATGGTTACCACGCCGGACTGCCAAACCAGGGTCCTGGGTTCGAATCCCGGTTCGGTCATGGATGTTATATGTTCGTGCCGTTGTTGTATGGTTTCCATAATAAATGCCTTTAGTGCTAGTTTGGGATCATTACAATGTATGTGCCTGTGAGCGTTATTTATTTATTATTATTATTTATTATACATACATACATAAACACACGACCATAATCACTTTCTGTGTGGTCAGAAGCTTCGCAACAACTACCAACAACACAATTTTAAGCATCAGTTGTAGCATGCATATCATTTATGCTCACGACTATATGGTGCGGTTTATACAGAAGAGACGTGTGGCGGTGGCGGATAGTCAAAGTAACACAATTATAAACCTTATAGCCTTTAGCATAGCGTCGTTTGGAGAATTACGCCAGCGCCTCCAGGCGACGTCACCTGGAGGCGCTGGTGCGATTCTCCTTTACGACAAAAACGACGCTATGCTACGTACTATAAGTTTTATATTGTGTACTTAGATTATCCGCCACCGCCACACGTCTCTTCTGTATAAGCCGTGGCTATTCCCCGAGGGGGTAGTGGAACGTGGATGTTCTGAGGTTTCAGAATATCTCTGACTACCTCCTCGGGGAATATAGTCGTGAGTAAAGGCTATGCAGTTGTAGCAAGGCTCAATTTTAGCACCATGAAGGTTTCACGATGAAACGACGTGTCAGGTGGTGACAGGGGGCTAGTCTCTCGCCCACGAAAACACTGCACAAGACACCTTATCCCTGAGTCGCCACGGGAAGAAATGAGGTAGTACATCCGAAACCACACGGCATTAGATACATCATTGAGTTTTTAACTTTTGACAGCAGTTAGTTATCTATTCCTAATTGGAATTCTTCTGTAAGTAGGTAGTCTGTTTTGAAGAATTAAACCCTTTTTGAGATAATAAACAAATTGTACCATAACAAAGTCATATCGATAATATTAAGTAGGTAAGTGTGTATGTATAATAAATCAACCAAAGGGCAATGGCACTGTCAACTTTGATAAGAATTATGTACTTATTGTACGAGGATCAAGTAATGTTGATTCAATGTCTATAGTTTTATTATAGTACTAGTGTTTTCCCGCGACTTCGTCCGCACAAATTATATACCAGATTTTAAGTCAGATCATAAGCTATCAAACAAAAAAAGTTTCATAAAAATCGGTTCAGTAGTTTTTGCGTGATGCACGAACAAACAAACAAACAAACAAACAGACAGACGGACAAAATTTCTAAAAAAGGTTGATTTCGAGTCGGGGATACCTAAAACCCATATCGTAATCTTTTTTTGTAAATATCTTCAATGTACAGACACAGTTCAGTTACAGTTTTATAATAGTTAAGATTTGCTTTAATCAAAGTGAATTAATTAATCTTTTAATTACGTCTGCACCAAATAATGTTAACCTTCGTTTAATTTCACCAGAGTTGAGTAAAATGACTATGACACTCATACAGAGATAACTTCTATTGATCATCCCAAGCTATGATTTTACTTACTTATGCAAAGCTGATGTCTAAAATTTCAACTTCCTTTCATTATATTTGGGCAACAAGTTAGACAGCAAAAACTTGTCAAACAACTAATTAAATTCACTAAAAAACGAAGTGTCTCGTTCCTGATAATTGCGTTTTTTGCTACTCAAAAATGCGATGCATTCATTTATTAGTACGTAGACATAATATAACTTCTAAATGCAAAGTATGCATAGTTGCCGAGATAGTGAATGTACTTATATTCCTGAGTGACTTGCCAGTGTATTGTAAGTTAACTTAACCTTTGGGTCATGGAAATAATCAGAGACTCTGTCGACTTGTAAGCAAATACATACAATTGTTTGTCAGTGGCAAAGACAAGTGATTTTATGTTTTGTTGCATTGGTTTAGGCAATAGATTTCAATGGTCCATTGATTAAAGTATTCCAAATTATGATTTAGTAAGAATCTCTAATTAAAATTTCTTTTTGATAATCCTAATTTAATTATATTTGGTATGAAGTATGTTTGATACCAAGGCTACCTTTGTTTCTAAAATTACACAGGATTAAGACAAACCAAACCACAGATATTAGTACGGTCCCCAATAGACATCAAGACAACTTCCGTGGGACTCAGCTCCGCCATACAGACTACTGGTATGTACTTGTTGGGTATGTTTTCCTGAACACAAAAAGTGCGGTAGTCACTTCCTAAGGGTATGGAGGGGGGAGCTGTGACGTAGTAAAGATGGCGGCCGACCCTTTCTATTAAGCGGTAATTTCTAGATAACTACTGAACCGATTTACCTAAATAAGGTGTCAAATGAAAGGCCATGTAATGTACATTATTTGATTTCATACATGCGTTCATGTAAAGCTAATATCAAATGAAATAACTTAAAAAAACACAATTTTTAAAAAAAGTCTAAATTTTATTATGTAAATAGCTTGGTAACCGTTACGATTTTGGAAATTTAGCTAATTATAAAACGTTTTGCTACTTTTATCAGCTTTATAATAAACTTTAAATCATTACAATCGAGTAATAAATGACGAAGTTACAGTCGTTTTAGTGAGGGGAGTCCTGGTACGAAGAATCTCAAATTTATGTTACTGGACTGGTTTTCTATTAAATTACTAGTAAAAAGTATGATAATTATACGTACACGAATATGAAATTGTAATAATAATGTTTTATAAGAATTTAGGTAAGTACTAGGGTATCATCATCATCATCATTTCAGCCTTTTTATACGTCCAATATGGGCCCTAGTGGGAGATTAGGGCATGCTCCCGGGAAATCCTGGTACCGAAAATACCGGATAATAATTAATTAAATTGCTTTCTAAAATCCTCAGTAAGTAGAATTAATTATACTTTAAATGGAAATTTTAAAATAATCCAATGTAATGATAATTCTCTCTTACAATTTTTATAATTTTCATATCATGTCGATCGATCTTGTGAGGAACTGCGCTTTCCGGTACGCGGTCGCCATTCAAGAAGTGTTCTGCCCCATCGGCCACCTGTTTTGCTAGCCATGTGCCCAGTCCATTCCCACTTGAGTTAAGCAATTGTTCTTACTATATCGGCTACCTTGGTTCTTCTGCGAAGCTCATTTCTGATTTGGTCTCGCAGGGAAACTGTGAGCATAGCCGTCATAATTGCCCTTTGAGTGAATTTTTGTCTTTTCATGAGGCCTTTAGTGAGCGATCACGTCTTAGTTCCGTATGTCATCACTGGCAGTAAGCACTGGTCAAAGACTTTCTTTTTGAGACAGAGAACGCGGTATTTGGGACTACAAAGTATTACGTATCTTCCCGAACGCTGCCCAGTCGTGTTCAATTTGATGCTTAGACCTGCGGACCTACTAACTGGACAGTTTATCCCAGTTATACATCGTAAACAAATTTGAGCACTAAGTTTCCAATGTTCACAGGAGTGGGTAGAACTCAATGTTCTACCTTTTACGTTCTACATCAGACATGATTTTCATCTTATCCATGTTCATTTTTAAACCAACTAGTTTGGACGCTCTGCTTAGGTCATCGAGCATTCTACCGAGGTCTTCCACAGTCTCAGCATTGGGCAATGACAACTAAATTTGCGGCAAACCAAAGGTTAGTTATGTTCTAGCCGTTTGTTGATGTCCAGCGCTTTCCAAAACATAATCTAGAAAACGTCTCTTAGTGCAACGGTGAGTGAACCGTATTGGAGAAATTGCATCTCCCTATCCTACATCTGGCTGTGGAAGGATAGGTTTCGAGTTCTGGTCTTATATTTAAACTGATATAGAGGCGCACTTCAATGTACCGGTCAACTGAGCGGCACTGGAGAGGCGGCAGTACAGCCCAGGTCTCCTTTGAATCAAAGGATTTCTACGAGAAAGTTTTCAATTCCATCGAGTCCACAAACGCTAAGAAAAGAGGTAAGTTATACTTTCCGGTCTTTTGTATAATATGCTAGAGCGTGTTTATATGGTCTACGGTGCTGAAGCCTTTTCGGAAGTCGTCGAACCTGCGCGCTAGACAGTTCGCAACGACTCTCGACAGCTCATGGCTTAAAAGCGAAATCAACAGCATAGTGCTTCAGGAGGGCATTCTTGCCTTGTTTAAACCGTGGAACAGTCACGGAATAGAACATAACTAACCTTTAGTTGCCGAAAATTTAGTTGTCATGGCCCAATGCTGAGACTGAAGGACCTCAGTAGAATGCCTTGATCTTGCAGAGCGTCCAAACTAGGCGGTTTAAAAATAAACATGGACAAGACGAAAATCATGTCTTATGTAGATCGTATAAGGAAAACATTGAGTTCTACCCACTCCTGCGAAGATTAGAGACTCTGTGCTCAAAGTTGTTGACGATTATGTATAACTGGGATAAACTGTCCAGTTAGTAGATCCGTAGGTCTAACCTTCAAATTCACCACGACTGGGCAGCGTTCGAGAAGATACGTAATATCTTGTAGTCCCAAATACCGCATTCTCTGTCTCAAAAGAAAGTTTTTGACCAGTGCTTACTGCCAATGATGCCATACCGAACTTAGACGTGATACTCTTGAAAAGGGTGAAATTCATTCCAAGGGCAATTATGACGGCTATGCTCACAGTTTCCCTGCGAGACCAAATCAGAAACGAGCTTCGTAGAAGAACCAAGGTAGCCGATATAGCAAGAACAATTGCTAAACTCAAGTGGCAATGGGCTGGGCATATGGCTTGCAAAACAGGTGGCCGATGGGGCCGAATAGTTCTTGAATGGCGACCTCGTACCGCGCAGTCCCTCACAAGATCGACCGACGACCAGGTGAAGGTGGCGGGATCCCATTATTGGATAAGGGCAGTGCTGGACCGGTCGTTGTGACGATCCTTGGAGGAGGCCTTTGTCAGCAATCGACATATTTCGGTTGTGATGATGATGATCAATATGAAAATTGTAAAAGTTACAAGAGAGAATCATCATTTCATTTTAATTATTTATTAATTAAATTGTTGAGTAGGTACCGAAAGTATTGAAAGAACCGGGATTTATTTCCTGAAGTACCGGTGCTAGATAGCCTCAGAAATCCCGGGAATTCCCGTTATTTTTGGTACCAGAATTTCCCGGAAGCATGCCCTAGTCCCCCATTAAGGCGTCATCATCATTGGACGTATAAAAAGGATGAAATGATGATGATGATGATGCCCTAGTACTTACCTAAATTCTTATAAAACATTATTATTACAATTTCATATTCGTGTACGTAATTATCATACTTTTTACTAGTAATTTAATAGAAAACCAGTCCAGTTACATAAATTTGAGATTCTTCGTACCAGGACTCCGCTCACTAAAACGACTGTAACTTCGTCATTTATTACTCGATTGTAATGATTTAAAGTTTATTATAAAGCTGATAAAAGTAGCAAAACGTTTTATAATTAGCTAAATTTCCACAATCCTAACGGTTACCAAGCTATTTACATAATAAAATTTAGTTTTTTTTTAAAAATGATGTTTTTTTAAGTTATTTCATTTGATATTAGCTTTACATGAACGCATGTATGAAATCAAATAATGTACATTACATGGCCTTTCATTTGATACCTTATTTAGGTAAATCGGTTAAGTAGTTATCTAGAAATACCGCTTAATATAATGGGTCGGCCGCCATCTTTACTACGTCACAGCTCCCCCCTCCATACCCTTAGGAAGTGACTACCGCACTTTTTGTGTTCAGGAAAACATACCCAACAAGTACATACCAGTAGTCTGTATGGCGGAGCTGAGTCCCACCAAAATCGTTATTTGAAGACTTTTGGACAAATGGGGACTGTACTATATAGTAGTAATGAAATAAAATAATTAATTACTAGATTCTGACCTTATATTACAAGGCTAAATGAAACAGACTGTTTTTTTAGCAGGAAATAATGGCAAGGCATATTATGGTCTCTTTAATTTGATTTGGAAATAATGACATTCTCAATGTTATTGAGGTTCCCATTAGTATCTGCCGATTTGAAAATAATGAATGAAATGAAATTGATAATATTGAAATAATTTATACACCAAAGGCACGCATGATACGTCTATTTCACACCTTTTGTCTTGTTCATTCGTGTGCAAATAGAAAGATCAAATAGAATTATAGCAATAACTTCACATGCTATGACCGCCGATTACCCGAAACTATATCACCAGATTGCTACAAATGTGTGAATTCAACAGCGTTACATGTATTGCCAGATTGTTTTAAAAATGTGCGGTTTTGAAGACGTTACATAGGACATCACATGCCTCACCCAGATGACTTTAAGACCCAAAAAATTTACCTGTCTCTCACCGGCCTCCCCTCGCAGTTGCCACACGAGCTCAGCGCATTGTGCCAGGCCGGTCGCTCCCAGAGGATGCCCCTTAGCGATCAGCCCACCACTCGGGTTCACCACAACTTGGCCTCCGTATGTGTTGTCGCCAGCATCAATGAATTTCCCAGCTTCACCCTCCCCGCAGAGTCCCAAGCCTTCGTACGTAATCATTTCATTGGCAGCGAAGCAATCGTGGAGTTCGACTACATCAACCTGCTTCGGTGAAATACCAGTTTTGCGGTAAAGGTTCTTAGCAGCGAGGGCGGTCATATCGTAACCTGCTACTTTTATCAGACTGTTCTCTTTGAAGACGGCGGGGGTGTCAGTGGCTAATTCCGCGCCGATAATCTCGACGGCTCTGTCTTGTAGTCCGTACCGGATTACGGCTTCTTCGGACATAAGGATAGCGGCGCCGGCTCCGTCGCTGGTCGGACAGCACTCCAGTTTGGTCAGAGGACCATAGATCTTTCTAGACTTTAAGATTTCCTCTACAGTGTACTCCCTCTTGCCCTGTGCTCTCGGGTTTTTAAGTCCGTGACGATGATTTTTAGCTGCAATCTTAGCGAGATGCACCTCAGTCGTTCCGTACTTCTTCATGTGCTCGATAGCAGCGTTTCCAAAGTACTGTGCAGTTAACGGTGACCCGGTAATTTCTGCCATTTCTCCCATTTTCAAAGTAAGGTTGTCCAACGGGTTGGTTTTGTCGGGGAAGTTTGAACCGCCGAGGGCACCGGCTGCCATTTTCTCCATCCCTACAGCCATTACGACATCGGAAATACCACCTTCGACTAACTGTTTTGCCAGGAATATGGCCGAGGACCCAGTGGCGCAGTTATTGTTGACATTGTAGATGGGAATGCCGGTCATACCGACCTGGTACAACACACGTTGGCCGCAAGTCGAGTCCCCGAACACGTAACCACATACAGCTTGTTGGACATCCTCGTATTTGATACGAGCGTCTCCTAAAGCCTGAAGTACTGCTTCCTTACCCAACTCAGGATAATCAGGCCCAGTGTTCGGTTTGCGGAAAATCGTCATCCCGACGCCAACAATAAACACTTTTCTAGGCATTTTGAAATGTGATAGTTACCTCTCGAAAGCGAAGGCGGACACGAAGTGAGGAACGCAATACACTGGGAGCGGCCGATGTTTTTGCAGATACGAAGCTTTATCTGATAACTTGAACAATAAGCTGATGATAAGGCTGTAATCTACAATTATTGCTTGGTATCGCGGAGAATGGAGGCTAAAATAAATTGCGTGGACGAAATGAAAATGACAATGACAAGCAAGACAAGCAGTGTGACCAGATTTAAATTGAATATCCTGCTAGCTGGTTGGCTGAAAACTGCTAAATCCTGCTAAACCATTTCCATAAAATGCTAAAATTAAAATTATGCTAATTTCTGACAGCTAGACAAACGTGTTGAACTACGTACCTATACCGGCGATAGATGGCGTAGACCAGAGAGGGCAGGGGTCCGAAGACGAAAAATTTAGGCTAAAAAGTAAACAAAAATGGATGTCACCGAGTCAGACGCAGACGCATCCGTTGACGAAATATATGTTCATATTTTGCACAAGTTCTTATTCTTTTATTTGTATTTTATTTTCTGCAAGGTCGCTCACCTCTGTCTCGTCAACGCCATCTATCGAGCCATTAGGAACTACTTTTTTTTTAATGACTTGAAAGTGTACAATAGTTGTGTGCGTATTATCGAGTAGCTAACCAAAAAAAATTTAGTTCAATGACGTAGAAAGAGAATCAACTAGAAAAGGCATTAAAATAATAATAGTCAGGAAAACGAGACAGCCTTATACGCTAATTACACAGAGTGAATGCGACAAAATCCATGTAGTTTGTCCCTTTCTGCGTATGCGATATTTTTGTTTGCCACAGTTGAAATTGCATACAAAATCTTGCAACTATGGCAAACAAAGGCACGATTTCTCATACATTTTTGTCATATCTCTGTCCCTTTCGAGTATACGCTGTCAGGAAATCTATAGAATACTCAACCTACGGTTCAATGAGCGTTTTTCTTTTCTTTTTTAAATTTATTTCCTAAAAAACTCGACAGATGGCATGTTTATAGAGCCGTTCGCGAGATCCTGTCAAAATCTTGTCAAGACTGTGCCTGCCTTTTTATTGGAATGCAAGGGATCGAGCCCATACAACCAAGTCAGACATAAAAGTTACGAATTTTCGATTAAAGTTATTAATAAATAATGAAATATGCCATCAAAATATGCGTTGGCATCTTCTTGATCCTCTTTTCCCTCTTTATTGTTTCAAAGAAACACTTTTTGAAATTTTGACGTATATTCGCACAGACCGTACCGCCATCTATCGATCCCCTAGAAAACCAAAAGAAAAACGCTCATTAAGAATCTTGCTGAATTTTTGCAACGGTTTTAGTAAATCCTGCTAAAAACGGCCAAATTATTCCAACATTTCACTGCATAATTGTTCAATCCACAAAATCTACAAAATCTGCTGAGCGCTAAAATGGGAGCGTAATCCTGCTATAATCGAAAGATCCTGCTACATATGGTCACACTGAAGAAAAAAACACAACAGCCAACCAAAAGCAAGCAATCGAAAGTTTTTCGACCTATGGAATTTGAACCCTAAGGCCCACTTGCGCCAACCTCGGGTTAGCTATTAACTCCGGATAAAATGGCTCTTTCAGTTGTTTTTCTATACAAAAAATCATGGGTTACCAACTTAACCTGGAGTTTAATGCTAACCCAGGTTGGCGCAAGTGGGGCTAAGCGTAATAATAAAGGATTTTCTGAAAGTAGGTAAAAAAAAAGTTGATCCAAATGGCTCGATAGATGGCGTTGTCGAGACATGGATGAGCGACCTTCATCATCAACCTATCATCGTCCACTGCTGAACATAGATCGGGATGAGCGACCTTACAGATACTAAAATACAAATAAAATAGTAATAATTTGTGTTTTTAAGTAAGGAGAAAAATGAGAACTTATCGTCATCGAATGCGTCTGGCTCGCATTTTTTTTGTGCAAAATTTTTACCCATATTTCTATCTTTGGCTCCACCTCGCATCAACGCCATCTATCGCAGTATGTTCGAACTACGTTTTACTAGCTCTCCGAAAACCGTTCGAATACACACACAGCTCGCTCGACTTTGAATTAAATCGAGTAAAAAAATCGAATAGATTTTATTTAGATATTTATTTTACTTCTTGATCGATTTCGAAATTGAAAACATTGGCTGGTTCGCAAAATTTGATGATTTATCTGTCGTCGTATTTTGAAACATGAAAACAAAACACTAAATTGACATTTTCATTTTTCTATTACGGTTTTCCGTATGAACAAAATTTAAGTTTTTCTAAATAATTATTTTCTGGCAAATTGATAGGGTAGAAGTTAAGTAAGAATGTCTTTGGATAAGCAGAGGATTCTGAATGAGTTAGGAAGCGTTATGAACCAGCTCCAGAGTGCTGATTGGTAAGATTATTCTCCATCGCTTCTTCAGCCTCCTTTTGTGTGCGTGCTGACGCTGACGCTATACAAAATGGTGGCGGGACTGGCGGGTTGTAGGACCTAAGCCTAGAACTGGTGCATCTGTGTGAGTGTAGGTCCCTTGTAGAACAAAAGAATATGTAGGACCTTGCATGCTTATTTATTTATTTTAATAGGCACAGTAACAAAAGACAATATAAATCATATGCTATACAAATATTATATCTAGAATAGAGAGAGCTAAAATCACACACAGGCTTCGCATCTTTTTAGTGTCACATTACGTCCGCCTTTTTTTCAAGTCCGTGTTCGTGCCATGCTATACCTACTAGGTACCTACTACCATACTACATTTGTTTTTCTAATTTCACAGTTACTTACCTATTTCTTTTTCAGCGGCTGCATGGGTAAGCTATTTTCAAATCCGGGACAAGATTCTCAGGGAATGGGCCACTCATTACCCACTTGTGGTGGATGTAGACGCGGTTGCTACCATGGTCATGGCTACGGCGGTGCACCTGGCGCTGGTGAACCATATTCCATAAACCCAGCAAGTATGAATGCTGGTGGCATGAATAGTGGCAATATGAATGCAGGTGGCATGAATAGTGGCAACATGAATGCTGGTGGCATGAATGCTGGCGGCATGAATACTGGAAATATGAATCGACCCTGCATGGGTCGTTGCAATCCACCACAACTTTACGCTGACACATACGGCTACTTAAATCAGAATCTCATGCAACCTGTAGTGCAAGAAGTTTATCAAGACTTGAGCAGCATTTCACCAGCGAATACTATCGGAAATAACCCTCTGGCCCAGAAGATGGGGCTTCCACAAGGCAATGCAGGAATGCAGGGCAATATGGTTGGACAGGAGCAAATGGCTGAAGGCGGAATGGGTCATCAAAATGCAATGCACAATGTGGGTGGTATGCCAGCTTGTAATGCAAATCCAATGATGAACAATCCTAGTAATAATATGGGAGGTATGGGCACTCAAATCATGAAAATGATGATGAGTGGTGGAGGCGGCAAGCCCAGCGGTAACATGCAAGGACAGGGTGGTCAGAGGAATGACACAATGCTTATTGATGCACCTTATTCACCCCACGGCCAACTTGGCGTTACTCCTGTAACGGGAGCTAACCAAGGATATGAAGGAGGACACACGGGGATGTCGCCCGTGGGTCATAGTAACCCTAATGAGAATGCAGGAAATATGGGAGCACACATGCAGAACCCTGTTACTCAATATGTTACACAGGATAACATGTACACTGGAGCCAATGCTATTGCGTCAGGTCACCCGATGACGGGTAGTCCAACTGGGAACCAAATGACTAGCAATCAAATGGCAGGTAATCAAATGACCGGTACTCAATTGGCAGGTAATCAAATGGCTAGTAATCCAATGGCTGGAAACCAAATGCTTGCTAATCAAATGGCTCCAAGTGCTGGCAATCCTATGGCTGCGGATATGAATCCAGGATCTCAGCAACCAGGTGTAATGACTCCTAATCAACGCGCATATGGAAAACATACTGCAGGTATTACTAAATTTAACGAGATGTTTCCCGGTGTCATGCAAGGTGATTTGGGTTTTGATCCGATGGCTCTAGCGATACAGATGAATCCTGCAAATCAGAAAAGGTCTGCTATGGATACAATGCAAAAGGTGATGAATGGACCTTGTAAAGGTTACCGTGCAGGTACTAATGCTGGGATGGTGCAACCTGGTGGAGCTGGAATTAATGCAGTTCAGCCTAATCAACAAAGTTATAATCCTAATCAAGTGCCACAGCAGAATATGATACCAACGAATCAAGTTACTGCATCGCAACAAAACGTTTCTCCCATTCCAGAAGGACAAATAGGTAACCAACAAATACTACAGGGACATCAACAAGCTACTATCACTAAAGCCAGGGGTACGTTCGCTAATCAACCACAGGTTTACACAGCGCAGTCAACTCCCGGAATGAATCAGCAGCAAATGCTCCAACAACAAGTCCCCCAACAACAAGTGCACCAGCAAATGATCGATCCTAATACTGGAGCTCCAATGGCAACAGCAAACGCTGGTTACGAGGAGACATCTGCAGATCCCAATGCTGAGATACAGCAATCAGAGACACCAGCCGAATCGGGACCACCAGTACAAGAAATGTACAAAGAACCCATATTCCCCGCTGATACATCAAGGAACCATCCAGCCCTTCCTTACGCGAAGAGGTACTTGCAATACAACACTCTGGGGCAACCAGTCGAGTTCTTACCAGGGAAAACATATCACACTCCTATCCCGAACTTGCCGCAGACATTGTCACCTCAATCAGCACCTTCGCGGGGCAAGTTCGGTGTTAAATCCACTGTCAGCAAAACGTCTTTAGTAGGGAACAGGTCTATGGGCAGAACACCGAGTAGGGGTCAACTGCAGCAAATTTACCAACAGTACAAGGGCTCTCAGTCGTACACTCAGCAGAATTTAAGAGCTCCCAATCAGCCTGCAACTAATTCTGATGGGAGGCTGAACATTACTCCAAATAACGCTAAGCCTCAACAGCAAATACCAGTAGAGAAAGTGGGAGGAGACACGATTTCGAATAGAGAGGTGATAAAAAACCAAATCACGAATAAAGGTGATCATGTTATGGATCAAATTGCTGCCAATATACCTCAAGGCGATGTTCCAGTGGAGAAGGTAATTTAAAATTTATGTATTCTTTACTTGTTCTATTCTATTTATTCTAGTTCTATGTTTAATGTCAGGTACCTACTTGAATGTAAACATTATTTCCAGGTGTGTCCTACAAAGCAGGCTCGATGCAGAAATGGTTTACAAGACATGGTGTATACGTCCTACCAAACTTCTGCAGCTTGGTCTTTCCATGGCGACCATAATAGACCGATGTCAGCTGCATGCCGTGCGCGAAATAAAGTGTGAACATGCTTATTTAGAATCCTCTGCTTTTCAATGCAAACCTTAACAAAAAGAAATGTGTAGATCAGGAAATTCGAAAGATTATCCTACAAGATTTCAATTATTCGTGACGTCGTTCGTTGTTGAAGTGAAGTGCTTGTAAATTATTTATTGTGGGAGTTTTTTGGACTGTAGTTTGAGTGTTCAATATTTAAAAGAACATTATTTTGCTAACTATATTATTTTAAATAAATTTGCAACGATAAATTATTTGTCATTTTGCGGCATTTAAGTGGACATTCTGGACCTAACAGTCAGACGTCAGACTGCATATTCCGGTAGGTAGTTGGCAGAGGTTTTTCGCGGTAAAATTGAGGGAGGGAAAGGCGTGGTGGCGTGGTCCACCAATTCGGTATGTCAAGTTTTTTTTTGGAGTGCTGAATCGAAAACCATTTCGAGATAATAGTCTCAATAATCATATTTTCTATGTCAGAGATTTTAAAATGAAAGGATTACAAATATTTTTCATAAAATAACGTCGTTTTTTGGTACGTCCAGTGACGTCACTGGCATACCTGTGAACTCCTTGTTAAACATAAAATCAACTTGAAATACCCGGCCATTAAGAAAAAAAATACATTCACAATGTCAGAATTTGACATTTGATGTTGCGTTTCCAGCATAGAGTTAGAAAGAGGAGGAGGCACCATTTTTGCACTTAGAGATATTACAGATCAAAATAATTTAAAAATTAAATTTATATTGATAAACTCGATGAATCGCAATAAAAATGAAATAGGTGTCTTAAAATTAAGTCTTCTATCCGTAAAAAATATAAAAATGACGACCAAAAAAAACTTGACATACCGAATTAGACATAGAGTACTGTAAACTGGAGAGAATGGAATGGGGGAGACAAGGCTGTTTTTTGTTTGGGACGGACAAAATTTTTTACCCGTTGCCGTTGCCTACCTCGTTCAGGCGTTCGGTGTCCATTCCTAAAACTCCTTTTTAGTTCTTCTAGATCGGCCGTAGCATGCTACACTGTATCAAATCTTTTATCTCGTTCGTTCGCGCGCAAATAGAAAGAGAGCGAAGGTGTGATAGCTCTGTATCACGGTGGCATGCTACCAAGAAGTCTAAAATACCAAATACCTACCGAGATGGAGAATGCACAAGAACATTATATATTGAATGCATTACAAACATCTTTTTGAAGCCAGAATCTATGACCTTTATGACGTCACTGATTTTTCCCATCTCATTTCCTCTTTACATGGAGTTGTCATTCTACTTTCTACGTACTAAAATCATGTCATCTGAGGAAATGAGATGGAAAACATCAGTGACGTCATAAAGGTCATAGATTCTGGCTTCAACGTAGAAAGAGAAGGAACTAGAAGGAAGCACGTGTCTTGTCATATCACTCAGTAAGAGATGCACATAGCAAATTTGCTCTAGTTAAAAAAGGAGATCGCTACTTATTGCTGTCCTTATCGACGTAGCCACTTTTTTGTTCTACGACGGCTGTCTGACTCCGGAGTCCGACATCTATTTTCATACAAATTGTATAAGATTTTATGACTATCGCTGTCTCAAACGCGGTTACACTGATATTTCGTCTATCAGCGTAAAACCTGACCAAATATAAATAACCTCGCCATGTTGCGGAAAATCATTGGAACTAATTTTTATACTTGGAATACTAACATTAAAGGTGGCAGTCGATTGCAGCGCCCCTAATCCAGGTTTTTTATTTTCCTGGTCAGGCTTTAAGCGAAAAATACTTCGCCTATGGGCTTCAAAAAGATGTTTGTAATGCAATCTCCATCTCTGTAGGTATTTTAAACTTCTTGCATGCTACCCATTGATTATCTCGAAGCTCTATGGTTAAAGCACCGAATAACGATTGCCAACCAATGTCCGACAGAGATGACCTTGGTGGTTAGGAGTGTAGACAGCGGCTTGCCACCAAATTGGATTCGAACTTCCAACGTCCTTGGTAGTGGGACCGCTAGCGACCGAAGGGTGAATAGAGGGCGTTGGGTCAGTGGACGACCGCGTAGACTGCGGTTACCAATCGCGAGTATGGCAGTCGCTGTGAATCGTTTCCTCGATCACAGGCAGGAAAAGACTAATAATGAATTGCTACAGAATTAATAGAATTGTACAGAGACCTACCCTGTCTGTGGGATCTCAGTTGTAAAGAATAATGAAGATGCAAACAGAAGAGCCTAGCTTGGATAATTATGTGGGACACTACGAACAAGTTGACAAAATTTATAACCATTGAGACGGACGGAAATCTGACATCACAGAAAAAAAAATACTGAAAATTTAAAATCTTCGTCCATATTACATACAATAGGTACATCTTTTCTACCTCGAATATCACAGCAGAATGGCTGGTTGGCGACCGTGTAGTTGAAACAGTCCCGATCGCACGCCGACTAAGGTGACTTTGGTTGGTAACCGTGAAGCAGCTGCTTTATAGACCGAATACACAGTTGCCAACCAAGGCCAGACCAAGGTCACCTTGGTTGGCGTGCGGTCGGGACTATTTCAACTACACGGTCGCCAACCAACCTCTCGTTGTTGATATTTGAGAGATTTCTTTGTGACAAAATTTAAAACCACTGAGCCAGACGCAAATGTGGCATCAGTGAAAAAGAAGATTTATATTATTTTCATGAACATGGAGTTCAACTATGCGTAGGTTGAACTGCCGCCGTGCACGAAGATTTTAAATTTTCAATCTTCTTCTTTACTGATGCCACATATAGGTATATGCGTCTGGCGCAATGGTTAATAATAGGAAATACTTACATAATCTTCCAAGCTAGGCTCTTCTAATTACAATCTTTATTATTCTTTACAACTGAGATCCCACAGACAAGGCGGGTATCTGTACAATTCTATTAGTTCTGTAACAATTCATCATTCGTTTTTTTTCCTCCATTTTGTACGTTTTTTATAAACAAATGGTAGAAACGCGTGTGACCAACGCTACGATTCACAGCGACTGACAATCTGACATACTAGCGGTCGGCAAACACAGTCTACCCGGTCAGCCACCAACCTAACGCCCTCTATTCACCTTTGGTCGCTAGCGCAGTTCCCGCTGCCAAGGACGTGGGAAGGTCAAATCCAATACGGGAGCGGACAACTAGTCAAATTAGCAACTATTTTTTTTTCTCAACGACGATACAACTTTTTTGGTTTATCCCATAGGAATATTCTATTAGTTTGAATTTGTTCCCATCTCTACAACTTAAACTTATATTAATATTTTTGGTATACCCATAAGCAGCGCCCGCGGCATGATACATCGATAAACGTTTTATCGCGCCTGCTAACTCGTTCGTTCGCGCGCAAAAAGAAAGGGAGCTAGGGCGCGATAGCGTTTTATCGCGCGATCATGCCGCGGGCGCAGGCCTGTCTCACTCCGCACTGTAGGTATAAAAAATGTACCTACGCGGTCGCGCCGCTACGTCGCGGCCTAATTCAGTCGAGTGCCACGCGCTCATTTCATTGCACGCATGCCTGTATGGGAAATATAACCCTTTGCCTTGAACCACGGATATATACGAAGGCTACCTCTAGACGGTGGTTGGCAATCGTGTTTCAGTATAGGGTCGGCACTACCCTAATCGGGCCAAACAGGGTTCGGCGTTCCGACTTTTGAGGATAGTAAATAGCTATATTTAGAAACAAAATTAATACCATCGCTTCTTTAAAAGATGAAGTACAAGATGAACAAAAAAAATTTCAGTAAAATTGTGTAGTTACATCAGAAAGTAATCGAGAATTTCATGAAAAACTCCAGAATAGCACTGCCGCGTTCCGAGTCCTGTGATTTAGTGAAGCAAAATAAAACAACAAAATATATTTCTAATCAATGGCAAAACATCAAAGAACACTTTAAACAAATCAGTTTTTCGATACGACTTCTAGTTTTTTTGCAATTTGTTCCCAAAAATCACATATTTTTTTGGTCGTTTTCTTCATACAAATTACTATGGGCCGTCAATCGTTCGAAATCATTGCAAATAGACCGGTGACCGGCAACACCCAACCCTGTCTTAGAAGATTAATGAACAAATCAATTTTTAGCTAAAGTAGGCAAAGTAACTTATAAAAAAAACCGGGCAAGTGGGTGTCGGGCCACATGCAGTGTAGGGTTCTGTAGTTGCCCGTCCCGTATGTGGACTTAGAAGTACATTTTATAAATTGGTCGACTATTACTCGTTATTATAACAGAATAACTGTAAGTTTATTACTATTGTTACTAGCAAACTAAGGATTGAAAATCTGAAATCATCATCATCATCGTCAGATATGTTTTAAATAAGAATGGAATAAGAGTGAATTCTGTACCGCAGTAGGTAACTCAAACGATTGACTTTGTAAGTCATTTGCACGACAGAATTTTGCGCGAAAACACATTGCGCGACACAAGACAACACAAAGGAATTTCACAAAAGTTACTTTCCGGGCACTGTTTGGTAGTTTTTGGTTATTTTGGTAATTTATGGTAGTTTTGAGTCTTTCGGTAGTTTTTGGTAAATTTTCGTACAAAAGTAACCAAAAAGTTATTTTGGTAGATTTTCGTACTTTTCGGTAGTAGTTTTTGGTTATTTTGGTAGTTTCTGGTTATTTTGGTAGATTTTCGTACTTTTTGGTAGATTATTGTTATTTTGTGTAATTTCTGGTAGTTTATGGTTAATTTGTTACTTTTTGGTTCATCTCATTTCATTTTATTTATTTACCTTAAATTGTAGGTAGGTACATAAGTTACAGATGGCAAGTACAGAGTACCTATTAGTCACACTACAATATAATTTATAAACATTAAGAAAAAAACAGATTTAAACAATAGGTGCCAGACAATAACTTAACTACCACCTTTCACTTACTACAATTAAATTAGTTAAATGTTATAAAATCAGTTCAATGTGATTAGTTAAAAATTATAATAACCTATTGAGGTACAAATAATCGGTCTGCAACACATTTTTTTCTACTCAGATTGATGCCTGTTTGTTTACTTATACTGAAGAAACTAATTAAAGTCATAGGGACACTGTTCGATTAATAATTTTTTTTTAAAAAAACTTAGAGCTATTCTGATTGAGAAGTGTTGTTATAGTATTAGTGAGTTCTGAGGGTCGTAGTATTACCTACATAATAAATGTGAATTTTAGCACAGATTATTGACATGTTGATTATTATTATTATTGATTTATTGATTATTTATGACATAATATGTTATTTAATTGGGTATTTAATTTTATCTCCGACATGTTTGAAATTATTATAGTAATGTTTGTGTTTTATGTGATTAATTTATTCGTTTTAAGTTCCTAAATTTTGACGTATTGACGAATTGACGTTCTATACTGACATTTACATTTATAAATATTATTTCTAATTAAGTATCTATTTCTCTAGTCGTATTTTAGTAAAGCCTTAACTTCAAATTAAATTATACCTAATATTATTGTTAACTTTGCAGCGTCTATGTTATGTAACTCAAATTATTGTTGAATTTTTAGATATAAGTTTTAGTTGTAAAATATTTCAAACACAATTTATATTGTAAATGAATAAATAAATGAAATGAAATGAAATGAAATTCTTTAACCTTCTTCAGAAATTTCTTGTCGGGTATTTTACTATACACAAGAACAGTATTCGACTTTATTTCGTAGTCCTTAGCATCGATGCTAGTCGGTAATTTGGTACCAGTAGCTCATTTTTGCGAGTTAAATTTAATCTCTTGCTACGGAATACTACGGGGTATCGTCTCACGATTTCGCACAGATCGAGGATATACGAAGCTGTCACAGTGAGTAATTTAAAGTCGGTAAACAAGGATCGGCATGACACCCTTACTGACTGAATTCCGCTTACGATTCGAATGTAGGTACCTCTTTTGCAAAACATATATTTTATTTATGTCAACAAACCCACCCCGTAGCCAAGCCGTCAAGAACTCTTTTGTTTTTATGGTAGTTTTTGGTAATTTTCATTCTTCTATCAAATATTTCCAAAAAGTACGAAAATCTACCAAAATTACCAGAAACAACGAAAAACTACCAAACTAACCAAAAACTACCAAAAAACCAGAAACAAAAAAAAAAAAATTACTAAACTCTACCAAAAATTACCAAAACCTACCAAAAGAACCAAAAACTACCAAAAGAACCTAAAGAACTATTGACATTGTACAAAGTTTTCGCATTTTTGTATAATTTTTATTGGTTTTCATCACTTTGTAACATGGATGCTTCAATTTTCAAATAAATATTAAATTTGGTCTTCCCTACGCAAGTTTAAATTTAGTACAGTTTTCTGTGTCTCATAAGCAGAGTCAGAAATTTTGGTAGCACTTTTAATTATGTCAAAGGGATTGCACGTTTATCGACTTCCAATTGTGTCCATATACGGGTAATTTTTTATCACTGCGGATAACACCAGCATGTATTCTACTCATCAAACTGAACAACTTTCACTATGGAGCCAACTTCAAAAGAGCGAAAAAAATATCAGCTGTCCTTACAAAACTGCAGTACCTACATATTCGACTCAAATGTATGGAACAGCTGATTTATTTTCGCTATTTTGAAGTTCGATACATGCTGAAGTTATCTGCAGTGATATAAAACATACCCGTATGTCGACATTATTGGAAGTCGATAAACATGTAATCTCTTTGACATATTAAAAGTGCTAGGTACCAAAATTCCAACTCTGTTCAGAAGCCCTCTTTTGTAAAAAAAATAACATTAGGCGATATGATTAATATTTGCTGTACTAGAAGTGAGTTCGGTGGCGCGTTGCGGAGAGGTTTGGACTCTCAATCAAGAGGTCCGCGTTCGAATCCGCACGGACAACATGCCACGAACCAATGAGTTTTTCTAACTTATGTACGTCGAGATGGGCAAAAATCATCATGCCCTGGATCCCCGAAAACGGTCGGCGGCGTCCAGGTCGACCCAGGAAGAGGTGGCGCGATGACCTGGACAAATTTGACGTCCACTGGCCAGAGGTTGCCCAAAACAGGAACGAGTGGAAGAGCAGGGGAGAGGCCTTTGCCCAGCAGTGGGATGAAACAGGCTAATAAAAAAAAAAAAAAAAAAAAAATGTACGTATTACCGACTGCTCTCAAAGGGTGAACGAAAACATCGCGAGGAAACCTGCATAATGCAGACGAAGAAATTCTGATGTATATGTGAAGTCTACCAATCCGCTTTGGGCATGCGTGGTGGACTTAAGCCCAAACACCCTCCTAGAAGGTAGGCCTGTGCCCTGCAGTGGGACGTATACAGGGTGTTACAAAAGTAAGAATACATTTTTAAAACTCTTAAGGGGGTTGTTTAGACGGTCAAACTGAACAACTTTCTCTATGGGACCAACATTGAAATCGCGAAAAAAAAATCTGATATCCTATACATTTTTAGCTCGAGTCGATTTGTAGAGTATAGAACATAAATTATTTTTTTCGCGATTTCGACATTGGTCCCATAGTGAATGTTGTCGAGTTTGATGGTCTTAACCACCCTCTTAAATGTTTATTTGTATTTTTGTAACACCTTGTACCTTGGCCCTTGTACCTTACACCTTGGCTGATGATTATGATGATGATGTACTAGAAGTTCCGGAAAACTTGCAAACCCTGCAATCGTTTTCTCAGCCATTTGTATTGCCAGCTTAGATTTTATTAGCCTGAATCCTTGCATTTTTAAATACATTAACATTTTCGAATACCCAATTTCTACTAAAATCTACTAAACAATTTTGCCCTAAATATACCAATAAAGAAGAAATCTAATAAAAGTCGTCACACTGATGATGTCCTTTTGCGCAAATGTTTTTGAAGGCAATCGTTCCAGTTACTGCAAAATTAACTTTTATTCCGTGCTTAAAATATTATATCTGACGATGATTATGATGATAAAAGATTACAAACCCTTAGTTTGCTAATACCAATAATATTAAACTTATAATAATTTCATTATTCTGTTAAAAGTTTTAATTTATTCTGTTAAAATAATTTTAAGTTTTTTAAGCCTTAGTAATACTGTGATCTTATTAGCTAGAACCCATCCTATCCTACCACCAGGGGTGATCTTTGATCAGTCACATTATAGGTCCATCACGGTACTGTACTGTTGCTGTAAATGTCAATTTCGACCTACGGCTCTCAAATCCAGATGCTGCAGGATGATTGCCACGCACAACCAAACATTCAACATTAATTTAATGTGGTAAAATCTGCCTTCCGAGTAGTAGGTACCCTAAATTCGGTCGGACCTACGACCCTGCCCGGATAGGGTCGGCCGACCAGACTTTTCAATCCTTACTAATTGGACTCTAGACCAACAAACTAGTTACGTCCTTTAATTCAACGAGATAGAATGTTGTGTCACCAGGTAGGGTTCACTTTTTCCTTCACACCAGTAAACATGCCAGCCAAGCTGCGCCGCGCGCTGCAGCTGACCAAGTTTTTTGCAAGAAAAGTATTACCAAAAGCTATCAAATTGATTTGTTCATTAATCTTATAAGATAGGGTTGAGTGTTGTCGGCCACCGGTCTTTTTCTTTTGACAGATATGTCAAACGGGCCGTAGGTAGTGCCGACCCTTAAATCGATGACAACCATTAACCACAACCAAAAACTAAAACAACGATTTTTTGTCTATGGAATTTACTTGACGGCTTGTTGTCGACGAACGGAACGAAACGCGAAAATCGAGAGAATTCGATTTTTCGTACTGCGCTGAGATTGTCAGGGCTGCCAGATTGTATAATTGGATACAAAAACTGTATAATTGGGTGGCCTTTTGTATCCTCTATGTATCCTGGACTCTCATGTATAATTGGATACAATACAAGAATAAGATTAATTTTTATAAACTGAAGAGCTCTGTTTGAATTTAAAAAATCACAGACTTGTAACATAAAACTTAAATCTGATTCTCTGACTTGCAAGAGTGTAGAAAGATATCAGCTCTATCGATTAAACCCAGGAAGCTCAAAAGAGGACGGTACTGGGTGTTGAACCAATAGATGCTTTATAGAAAGTTTGTAAAAATACCTAGTTACTTGTTATGAAAAATTTAAAATTAAAAACCAATGTAAGTTCAAATAATGTGATAAATAATCCGAAAAAACATTGTTTTATTCTGTTTCGGAATTTTTACCCCAATTTGTATCCTGCAAGCCAATTTTGTATAATTTAAGTGACATGGCTGAATAATTATAAAAAATCTACTGGCAGCCCTGGAGATTGTGACCATCTTAATTTCCACTGTAATTAATAATCTTTCCATTTGATCCCTTCCTGTTGTGATTTCTGACTCCCTTGTACTCTGAAATAATGTCTCTTTTCGGATCACTAATGGGCGACGTGGAGGACGATCCATTTTTCGGGTAAGTCTTTTAGAAAACAATCAGTAATTTCCCTTATTTCCATACTGACAACTCAATTGAAACATCTAACAATCTTTTATACTCAAAAACAGTCCAAAACCACCTAAATCTTAAGAGATACAACATAAAAACAACGTAAAATTTTCTACACATGGCGGAATTTAGCGTGTACAACTAGTAATTTTGTGCAGATCCCATATGAGGCACATGCGTCAGATGAACAACATGATGAACTCGTTGTTCTCCGACCCGTTCGGGATGCTGGGCGGGGGGCCCCTGGCCATCGGGGGCCCCAGGCACGGGGGCGCTATGATGCCCTTCATGCCTCAGATGCCGTCGCTGAATAGACTGTTTACTGGTAAGAAATACTTCTATTTGTTATTGTTATTTTAGATTTCTGTACCAGCTATCAGTGAACGGTAATTAACACTTTCGTGGACAGTGAACGAGACACAATAGAACTTTTATTGATATCACTGCTATTAGCCGGTCAGTGTCCATGAACGTGTTAAGGTATAGGGCCTATAGACAAGGTAACATTTCTGTTGGAGTAGACGCTAGTAGAAATGACAGAATGTATGGATTTGACAATGGCGATCAAAACATTACATTTTTTACATTACATTTATACATTTTTTATGTTTTCTACTGTTGTTAACGCTAATCGAAAGTACTTTGTCTAGGGGCCCTGGGCCCTAGTATGGTGATGAAAATAAACGTCAAAATGTTTCGATCACCAATGTCAAATCCATACATTTTGTACGTTTCTACTAGCGTCGACGCCAATAGAATGTCACTTTGACTAGGGGGGCATGTCTGTTAATTAAAGCTGGCTCGTTCACAGATACACACAAATGTGTTTTTCCTGTCACCGTGTCCGTGTTTGATAGAGATAGAAAACCTTTTCACTATGTGTGCAGTGAGAAAAGCATTGCGTAAATGTGTAGCACAGTCGGCTTTAGTGAACCGACCTGTATAGGGTACAAATATGTACAAAAGGTCCTTAGAGGATAGACCGGTACAGTTTTGTCCATACAAAACATATTCCCATATTTTCTCCCTGGATAATAATTTTGCTTTTTTGGGTTAATTAATTACTGTAAGAACTAGGGACCTTCGAAAATTTGAAATTTTACAGCCCGCTTTTAGACATCCAGTAAACAAATTTGACAAATATAAACAAAAAAAGCAAAACATACGGACATAGCGGCCAAAGTCTTTCTCATATTATTTTTTAAAGAATTATTAAAATCGGTTTAGTTTTTTTATTTTTTGTAAAAAAAATTTGTCCGAGCTCTAGTGGTCTCTTTCACACTCTAGTCGGTTTGGGTGTATGGGTGGGGCGGATCTGATGAATATGTATATAGTCAGAAAAGTGACCTGTTCTCCAAATTAGCATTTCAGCCCGCCTATCCTCTTAAAAATACCATATTATGTAAACTAACTAAAGGCAATTGACACAAAAAGAAGAAGATGGCAAACCTTTTAACCACACCACATACTCTACTCAACCTGAACAACTTTTACTATGGGAGCAAACTTGTCTGAACAAAAAAAATATCAGCTTTTTCATATGTTTAAGTTGTGTGTAGGCATTGCAGTTTAGTATGGAACAGCAGATTTTTTTTTGCGCTGACCGGTTCGCTCCCATAGTAACAGTTGTTCAGGTTGATGGGTAGAGTGTTTGGTTTACAGGTTTGCCTTTAGTTAGTTTACATGCGGTATAACAACACAGTAATTTAAAAAAAGCAGTGGTGTTTGAACTGATGGTTTACAAGTTGGTCGATCTGCAAGTTTCTGCCAATCAGTGACAGCAATTGCAGCAGCAAATTGCATTATCTTTTATAAATAAATAAATAAACGTTAATTTTTTGTGGGGTTCTATAAGATAAATGGGATTTATTTAGTGTTCCGTGACCTTAAAAAGATCAAGAATGGCAGTAATCCCTTACAGAACTATTCTGACATAAGGAAATTAATTTGTTATAATATCTCAGGAGACCTAGACGGTCATGGGCACATGGCTGCGGCACACATGGGTGCGGGACACATGGGTCCGGGACACATGGGTGCGAGCAGCTTCAGCAGTAGCACCGTCGTCATGTCTAGCGGGCCTAACGGTAAACCACAGGTAACACATATTGTTTATCTATTTTTATATCATGCTATCGGTCTAAAGACTTGTATTTAACTACAATTAGAGATACATTACTGAGAATGATTGTACACATGTTGTCAAACACTATAAGTAACCAGCAGTGTATCTCAAATTGTCATTGTAAGATACAATTGTCAAGTTTATGAAATAGCCGCCAGTTCCTTTGTAATTTGTATTTAAGGCGTAATAGTAGGTGGAAATACCTCTGAGGCATCTTTTATTTTTCATTTTACGACTAGATTTATACCATTTACCGAAACTAAAGTCATACCTCAGTATTTTTGGATAGTTTATCTAGTGAAATCATAAACGGAATACACGATTGGAATTACTTCACTCGATAGAAAATCGTCACAAAGATGACGTATTTTCATGCATTTTTAAACATTTTTCTCGTTTTAGAAGAACTTAAAATAGTTTCCGATTTTTTGCATTTATACTCACATATTCACCATTAGTTTAACTAGTGAAATCATTAAAAAAATCTAGAAAAAGTTCTTTGGTTAGTTCTTTTTAATCGAAAATACGGCTCACGCACACACTTTTCGGAGCGCTGGGCAATCGCGTTTTTCATAGAAAATATTCATCGGGACCTATGGCCCCTTAAGATGGTTGCAGGCATGCCTGCCTTCACACCGGTAGCATAGTGAGGGACAATGTCTCCACTTATAACGTGTCTTTACGCACGCCATCTACCCGTCATACATTCATAATTCATCATTTTATACGTGCAATCTGTAGGCGACATTTATTCAAAGAAATCGTATGGAGCCCTTCGTATCCAGTATAACAACGCGTTCAGGGTACTGATGTGATGGAGCTGCCCCGGTACTGCAGCGCCTCGGGAATGTTCGCGGCGGCGCACGTCGACTGTTTTTACACGACCATGCGCAAGCGCGCCGCCTCCCTGGTGCGCAGGGTGCGGGCCAGCCCCAACAGCATCCTGAGCATGATAGCGGACAGACTGGACTGTCCCTACATAACGCACTGTATCAACCTTCATGTAAATACTAACACCTACTAACACGCAATGAGTCCCATGTTGCTCGATATATAAAATTTTTTTTTTTATTTATAAATTGTAACGCACCATAGTTCTTGCAGCCCTAGACTCAGTTTTCAGACGTCATCTTTTCACCTTCTGTCCTTTGTAGGCAGTGTCTGGGGTGTGCCCATACCATGATAATCGATTACCCTGCAATTTTACCATGTCAGGTAAAAATAAATAGACCTTTATGGAAGGTATTTTATTGCAGGTGTTTAGTTCTTCGAGCAGCACCAAGATAGGGCCCAACGGCGTTAAAGAGACCAGGAAGACCCTGCAGGACTCCCGCACCGGCACCAAGAAAATGTCCATTGGTGAGTTTGTTCAGATTTATTAAATTTGTTTTACATTTATGTGCATCTACCAATCCGCATTGGGCCCGCGTGGCGGAGTATGGCCCTGTTCCTTTACCCTTATTCGTAAGAGGAGGCCTTTGCCCTGCAGTGGGATCCTAAAGGCTACATCTAGATTGATTGTTGGTGAGCTATAGCAGGCCAGGTCGTCGGTCGTTATGTAACACTGCGACCATCGCTGGTCTATTGTGTTCGCCCCAAGCGCACCCATATTTACGCATACCTCCGAACTTATGGTATTTTCAATTAAATTATTTATGAAATTGACAAGTGTAACCTTGCCAGCGACTGTCTTTCGTACGCGCAGACCACTGAAATATAATTTACCTACTTGAAAATAACTTTTGAGTGAGTTAACCGATTGTGATGAAATAAACGCTTAATGTTAATCCAAACTAAGCTCTATGCTTTAAGGGTATATTTTCTAAAACCCCTACTTTTAGGAACATTGTTTTCAGTGATATGCTATTGCATATCCAGTGTTTTATATTTATTATGAAAGAACTGCCTTTACTTAAAAATGTAATGAATCGTTTTTTTGTATGTTTCATATAATTTATTTTAGTAATCGCATAAAATCCGGACACTGTTCGTCGAAATATTGCTAAAAATGGGGTTACTTTAGGAACATTTTTAGAAGGGTTACGCTACACGGTTGAATTTACAGTTTACGTAAAAAGAAAGTTTATATAAATTTAAAAAACATAATGAATCGATTTTTTGAAATACCAGTCTGAAACACTAATATTTTTGAAAACATATTATTTAAAATCAAATATTGTGATTACCATACAAAATGGCGAACAAATTCAAGCTTTTGACATCCTGTGACAACTGCAAAATTATCCTTGTTTCTGATTTTTTTCATTGTACGGCGAAATGCCGTTACTGGAGCACGTCCGCGTCAAATGTTTTAAAAATAATTTGCGACAATTTTTTTCTCGATCCGTCTGTGGATGACTGAAACACAAAGGTAATTGAATGGAATAATTCATTATTTGTATTTTTCTAAAGCTAAAATTATGTTGTATTCCAAAAAAATTTAACGAATTCTAGGATAATTTTCGTCATATTGTTCAATCAAATTGAAATGACTTCAATTATGTCAGTGTCGTCTAAGTAGCGTATACCAAATCTATGACCATTCTCTTTGGTCGGCTTTTCAATATACAATTACCAATACAGTCGCGCACAGTTTCAAATAAATTCTAAGCAAGAAGATTAAATTAACTACGTAGTATAAAATTCTTGATAAGAAAATCATGCAATTTTTATTTACTTCTGAAATTAAATCACTGCAAATAATATCAAAACAACTAAAACATGCTTCCTACTAATTTCAATGAATAATTGAACAGAAAAGATTTTATTACTTAGGTACCTAGGTACTAGTTTGATGTCAATCCAAACTAAGCCCTATGCTTTCGTGAAATCCAAATCTGTTCAGTAGTTTTAAAATAACGTGTGCACAAACAAACAGACAAAAATTCTAAAAATGGTCTCAATGTATTCCATTACGTAGGTACCTATTCCAAACACCGCCAATTAACATTTTTATAAATATCTTCAATGTACATCCACGTCATGTTTGCAATTATGACTCAATCACAGACTTAAATTGCAGTCGAATGACATCTCAACCATCAAAATCGGTTCAGTGGTTTAGGCACGTCTGCCAAAACAATGGGAATATTTAAATTCCACGGCTAATTTTTCTCCACTAGTCATAGAAGCAATATTTTTAAAATTTTGTTAAGTAAACTACTATATTTAAAGAAAACCGGCTAAATGTGAGTCGGACTCACGTACGGAGGGTCCCTTAGCACCATACCATAGCGTAAATTCACTTTGACTATACCATACAATACAATAGTAGTAATATAATTATTGTCTTGAGATATATTTCTCTCGAGATTTTTTGCCCAACCACCATTTCTTGGTGTGGGGCTAGACAGAAGAATATACAGATTATGGGAGACAGTTATAAAATAAGTATTTTTTATGAAAGATAGTTTGTTGCAATGAAAGCGAACCGTAAAAGCTAGCTAGTTTATCAATACAAATACATTTTTAAATGAATTTGAACGGTAATCTCTAAATGCAAAAGTGGTCACAAGAAAATCATTCGAACTCATGTAGAAAAAACTTTGCTAATCTAAAAAAGACACCTTCCTTCTTTTTCTACTTCGATGCTGGAAACAGAAACGGCAACCTAGAATGTCAAATTCTGACATTATAATTTTGTTTTTCTTATCGGCCAGTTATTTTATGTACTTTTCAAATTTACCGAGGAGTTTACAGGGCCCGGTTTAATAAACGTGACAATAAGCGTGACAATTACAGGTGGAAAATCTGATAATTTCGTCAAAATGTCATGGTGGAAAATTATAGTACATTACTGCAGTGGCCAGCAAAAGACGCATAGATGGACGAACGTGTAAATGTGGGCCGAGGCGAAGCCAAGGCACACATACGTAAGTCCATCAATGCCTAGTTGTGGCCAAGGCTTGTATAGTGCTTTTCTCAAACAATGCTATTATGTTATTATTATGATTATGCAATAAATATTATGAATTATGAATGCGCGGAAATGAAAATTAATCAACTTTTCAAAATCAATGACGAACAACAATAATTTTTCCTGCGATAAAGCTAGTAACTTATAACTTATCTGTGGTTAAAGTGTCCATTCGTTTTTTTTTCATTATAAAGCTTTTTATTTGTAAGCCAGTTCAAAATTTAAACCAAACCTTTGATAAGTTAACTCCTTGGTTGCCATGTTTCGGAGTAAAAGATCGTTCCATTTTTAAATTACACGACATAATATAAGTTTACTATGTAATTTATTTGGCCGCTAAACTACGACAGATATAGATTTTCATACAGCTATTGCCGGCCACTGCTCGCATAGTACAGCAATTTCGATTTATTTCAAAGAAGGTTGTCAACATAATGCTCAAAGGCCATTGAACCTCTTTGTATGGGAGGCTGGCATAGTGATGACCATAAATTTTCAGGAATTTCAAAAACGCGGCGCACCCTGAAACCTATGTATATCGATAGAGGATCTATAGACGAACATAAAATGTCAAATAACATATGGTCCTAAAGTGCAACGTTTTCGAGATAATCCATGTTAAGGATCTTGTATGATAAAAATCCTAACACATTTTCCTCCAATACCAATCTCCGTGGTCCAATGGTTATAAGACTTGGGATCTTGACACAGAGGTCGTAGGTTCGATTCCCATGGGGGACACCTAGTGATATGTCACTTTATGCGTTTTTCCCCAGTTGGTTAGGGTAATGCAGGCTGAATCACCTGATTGTCTGAAAAGAAAGATGATTCCGTGCTTCAGATGGCACGATAAGCCGTTGGTCCCAGTTACTATCTCTGGTGGTTATTATTCGTTATATAAAAACCACGTCAGAGGCCGTAAGGCGGTCTGAAAAAACTCTGACACCAGGGCTTGCCCACACGATAAGAAGAAGAAGATGTATGGAATAGAAAATGTTTTTGGCATAAACAAGTTCTATGACACCTTTCTGTAATACCCAGTATGAGAAATATACCGAGGTAGGTAGGTACTTATTGATGATAATTTATTTCGAAAAAAGTTCCTGTATTAATGGCAAACATTTATTTCATCTGTGCAGGTATACACGTATGGAGGTGCTACTTGGGAATGTTCCTCCATTGAAAAGGGAAGATCTTCCACCAGGCTTAGTGTGAAGCCTGGGGACCGGCCGTGGTCCAACAGTTCTTAGTTGGACCTTGTATATATATCGAATCTCTGTGATTATTTCTCTTGTGCGATTTATGTCTCGCATTCGATTGTGAACCTTATTTGTAGTAGGTCACGAGTTACGTATTTACGGTGAACGTTGTCTTTGTATGGAGCATATTTCTGAGAGCGACGGTATCGCCATCTGTTAGCTTCTTTGCTATAACTTGTGGGTGTTGACATCTATGGCAAGTCCCCACAGTACTCCCCCCTCAGACCGGAGGTCGTTGAGTTGTTCGAAGTGTGCAGTCTGTATCCGTGTAGGTGCAGTGCTCCAGTCAAGTGAGTCTGACGAGCGATGTGCTGCGAGTGTGTGCATCTGTCAGGGAGACCAGTCCTGATGTGATGCGGGTGAGTGACAGGCGTGGAGAAGGCGAGCAGAACTGCCACGTGGAGGTGAGCTCAGACACGTGGGCTGCGGGAGATCCTTCTGTGCAGACGCTGACTGTCGTTGAGGAAGCTGCAGGCCCAGGAAGCGGTGTGAAGACAGCTGCGATGGACCTGGTGCGGCTCCGGGTTGATGGCGTGTGACTGCTGCTTGTTTGACCTGGTCGAGGGGTAGGAAGGGTTGGTTGAACTGGTTGCTGCTCTGTGTTGATGCTGCTTTGCGGTGTTCAGGTTGCGATGTTCTTTGTCGAGGGTCACCAATGTGGGGTCTCGTGTGTGGTGTAGGTATCTATGAGGTAGGTAAACACAGACTCCACTTAACAGATTTAATGACTTAGTATCGCATTAAGTACAGGCAAGCAGTAAGCGTATTTGGATTGCCAGGTTTAGACCGCGTAAGCACTAGGTAGGTATTTGCTATGCGTAGCGATACAGGTGCAGCGCGGCAGGCGTTCTGTGCGGCTCTGTGGCAGGCGGCGGCCGACTGGAGCTCGGCGGGTGGCCAATATGGAGGTGCTACTTGGGAATGTTCCTCCATTGAAAAGGGAAGATCTTCCACCAGGCTTAGTGTGAAGCCTGGGGACCGGCCGTGGTCCAACAGTTCTTAGTTGGACCTTGTATATATATCGAATCTCTGTGATTATTTCTCTTGTGCGATTTATGTCTCGCATTCGATTGTGAACCTTATTTGTAGTAGGTCACGAGTTACGTATTTACGGTGAACGTTGTCTTTGTATGGAGCATATTTCTGAGAGCGACGGTATCGCCATCTGTTAGCTTCTTTGCTATAACTTGTGGGTGTTGACATCTATGGCAAGTCCCCACACACGTACACACGGTGACACATCAACCTATACAAAACCAAAATAATAAGCTGGCCGCGCGACGACTCATAAATGTCATGCAACCTAAACCTACTCGCGGCCAGCTTATTTTGGTTATGAACAGCTTGATGTGTCGCCGTGTGTAAGTACAAATACGCCTCACGACGCGCTGCAT
The DNA here is from genome assembly GCA_963693445.1 of Agonopterix heracliana. Classification (NCBI taxonomy): domain Eukaryota; kingdom Metazoa; phylum Arthropoda; class Insecta; order Lepidoptera; family Depressariidae; genus Agonopterix; species Agonopterix heracliana. The sequence continues at coordinate 2,961,924 of OY856323.1, read as the reverse complement.
ACTTCGCGGTCAACTTATACTGGCAGTGTAAGAAGCAAAAAAAATAAAAAAAAATACTGGCAGTGTGTAGTGCGTCGTCGTGCAGGTTGTATTTGCTATTGTACCTCAACAGATGAAATAAATGTTTGTCTGGGCTATGTCCACATGGAATATATTTTAATCATGTGCTATGTCTATGTTTTTCTTAATTGCAATTACAATTTAATTGAAATAACAAAAAATCGAATGAGAACTTTTTTCGAAATAAAGTACCTACCGCTGTATTTTTTCACCAAAAAGAGAAAAGTGTAATAGAAAACGTTTATACCTAAGCACGGACTTGAAAAAAAGGCGGACGTAATGTGACACTAAAAAGATGTGAAGCATGAGCATGCAAGGTCCTACATATTCGTTTGTTCTACAAGGGACCTACACTCACACAGATGCACCAGTTCTAGGCTTAGGACCTACAACCCGCCACCATTTTGTACCGCGTCAGCACACACACAAAAATAAATGGGTGCTTCACTCGTGATTAGACAAGATTACGTCAGGTTTTTTTTCAGGTCCGTGTACCTAGGTAGGTATCATAAACATCAACCAAGAAGGGGTGGTATCCCGCGGTGCGTCTGGAAGTCCGATGATAGTAGAAAGGGGAAGGCGGGATGAGCTCATGCAGCTCTGGTGCACACTCACCGCAGTACAATCTGTAGAAGACCGACAAGCAGGCTACTCTGCGGCGGTGGGCTAGGCTATGAAGCTTGGTTTCCACCAACCAGATTACTGTCGCCAAGATGCCCAGCTTTTTGGCTGCACTTTGAGCCTTAGACTCGATGTCAGCGCCGAAGTTGAGTTTCGTAGTCAACCCATGCTCAGAAGCTCAAGACTGTCGGAAACAGGGACAGATTTATCTTCCCCGGAAAGTAGGAACCAGAATAAACGAACTCCTTTTGGCGTTGAACAGACGAGCCTGTGTTTTGGTGGCGTTGAAGTTGACTAGATTATTGTCACCCCATTGGGAGACAAGACTTAAAGTCAAGTTTGTCCGCTCCACCATGGCTTCCCTCTGCGAACGTATTTCATCCCCGCCCCAAGCGCCGGATAGATATCTCTCTGTGACAGTACTGTCATCTGCATACCCAATAATACCTGACACAATGAGGTCAGTGATGTGTAGCAGGAAAAGTCTCGCAGAGAGAACAGACCCCTGAAGAACCCCAGCATCAATTGCCATGAGGTCTTCCGACCTCTGAGCAGCTGTCAATGACAACTCTAATCGACCGTTCACTCAAGAAATCAGATATCCAGCTGCAGAGATCAGCATGGATGCCATAAGCAGGAAGCTTGCTCAGCAATCTAGCGTGCCATACCCTGACAAAGGCCTTCGAGATGTCAAATTACACAACTAGTGCTTCGCTGTGTTTCTCGATGGCCTCGCCCCACCAGTGCGTGACATCCATCAATTATTAATTTAATTAAATAGACTATGTATTACTGTTTAAATAACCTTAGCGTAAGAATTTATATTGCAATAGTATTAAGTCGTGTTATGCTGTAGAGTTTCTGGCCGCATCTTCTCTACAGCGACAACACGTTCCGAAGCGGTGGTAACTTAAAAAAGAATTAACGTTTAATAAGTGTGCTTCAGGCTCCTATATTGAATAAATTATTTTGAGTTTGAGTTTGACATAAGAAGATCCCCAGTCGATCGCCCCCGGCAAAAGCCATATTGACGATCACTGTGTAGATCATTATCTTGTAGGTATGTCCGCAACTTACTGTTAAGTACTCTTTCCATGACTTTACTGAGAATGGAAGTGATGGCTATAGGTCGGTCGGACGGTAATGAATATCTCTGACTACCCCCTCGGGGAATATAGTCGTGAGCATATGCTTATGCTTATGCCATGACTTTACAGAGAATGGAAGTGATGGCTATAGGTCGGTAGTTGCAGGGGTCGGAACGAATGCCCTTCTTGGGAATCGTTCTTGTTCTGAGAGAGAGGCGACACAGGCGAGTTAAAACAGGAGACAACTCAGGCGCATAATATCTCAGCACTCTTGCAGGTATTCCATCAGGACCTGGCCTCACATGCAGACTACGCAATGCTCTGCGGACCTCTTTCGTGTGTATTGTCATCTCCGGCATGTGTGGCTGTTTGGCACGAGCGTCCAGACGTGAATTGCTCCTAAACAGAGAAGCATATAAATTCGCTTTCTCAGTCAGTGACCCACCAGGTTTCTGCATGGGAGGCAAAGGGGGACGGTAGAAATTGGATTCGACCGATTTTGAAAGGGACCAGAACTGTTTACTACCAGAAGGGTAGGATGCCAGTCTGTGCAAAGACCGATACTGAGTGCTTGTCTGGATCTGATGTCAGCAGAAAGTCTAAACGATTGGGCGTATGGCCATCGACATCCGTTACCCGCGTTGCTTGATTCACCAGCTGGGTGATATCTAACGATAACGCAAACTTACGCGTCTCTCTGCCAGCATGGTTAGTTTTCTGGAACAGGAACAGCCACTCGCTGTGGTGGGCATTTAAGTCCCCCTGAAAAACAAGCTCCGCTCCGTCGAGATACGCTCCTCAGTTACCCTGATGGACCTCTTGGGCTCGACAGACTGATGGGAAACTCATTTGTAGACTGTGGGGACGCCCGATCCCCCCTGCAATGGCCACCGGGACCTCCCTTCCAGTCGCCAAGGCTGCAGTGGGGCAGCCTTTCACACGTGGCGAGCGCACTACTTGGGCCCCCTACTAACTGCGGTACCGACCCACGACTGTCACCGTGCTTCGGATCCCGCTACCCTCCAGAATGAGTTTCCCGGTACAGTGTTGCTCAGAGGCCAAGACCGGTTCCGAACAGCACAGCTGATTTTCTCCCATTCCCCAATAGCACTGGCACTCCTGCACACCGACGGAATGCAGCAAGCTGCTTGGCGCAAGACTCCAGCAGGAGGGTGGGCGCAAGCCAGGCGGCTCCTTGCGGAGCCTAGTACCGCTGTGGGGGATCGTTCGGCCGTCACCACAAACTTGGTAGTCTGTGGTGGCGGCGTTGTCCGGGGTGGAGGAGGTAGATCCTTAACCACCCCAAACGTCCACCACCTACGTCCCACTGCAGGGCACAGGCCTACCCTCATGGAGGGTGTATGTACGTTAGTCCACCACGCGTGCACAATGCGGTGCGGTAGACCTCATATACGCATCGGAATTTCTTTTTCATCGTATGCAGGTTTCCTCAAAATGTTTTCCTATGCCGTTTGAAGCAGATGGTGCTACGTAGGTACATAAGTCAGAAAAAACTCATTGGTACATGGCATATGTCATCCGTGCGGATTCAGTCCTGGACCTCAAGATTGAATTCCATAGCTCTCTGCAACTCGCTACCGATGGAGCGTTGCGATTCTATTGATATATGATCGCATCTTATAGGTAATTGGGGGGGGGGGGGGGGATGTGTTAGGATTTTATACAGGATGTAAGTGACAGCCTAGCAAATACTGAAACGGTAAACTCAGACCATCAAACTGAACAACTTTCACTATGGAGCCTACCTCAGGAAACGCAAGAAAAAAATCTGGTGTCCCACATTTTAGTCAGGTAGGTATAACAGTTTTGTATGGGACCGCAGATTTTTTTTCGCGTTTCCTGAGGTAGCCTCCATAGTGAAAATTGTTCTATTTGATGGTTTGAGTTCACCGTTTCAGTATTTGCTAGGCTGTCACTTACACCATTTAGGTAGGTACAAGGTGTTACAAAAATACAAATAAACATTCAAGGGGGTGGTTTAGACCATCATACTGAACAACTTTCACTATGGGACCAATATCGAAATAGGGAAAAAAAATTAATATAGGTATTGTATGAGATATCAGTTTTTTTTTTCGCGATTTCGATGTTGGTCCCATAGTGAAAGTTGTTCAGTTTCATGGTCTAAACAACCCCCTTAAGAGTTTTAAGTATTTATTTTTACCCTGTATACACAACATCTTTAACATGCATTATCTCGAAAACTTTGCACTTTAGGACTATAGTTTATAGGACATTTTTTGTTCGTCTATACATACTCTATCGATATACATAGGTTTCAGGATGCGCCGCATTTTTGAAAAATTTCCGAAATTCCTGCAAAATTATGGTTACCACTATGCCAAAAAGTTCAAAGCCCTTTCCAAGCATGTTTGAGAAAAGAAATTTGTCGGATTGTAGCGACAATTTGACATATTTCTGTTCAATAATTTTTCTCCTGACAGGTGACATGTGACAGAGGAGTCGCGTGGCTAAGGAGGTAACAAGTAGACGTGTCGTCGGCTTGCGATTTGATTGCCCAAGTGGCTCCGCCGTTTTATGGTGGTTTCAAGTGTGTGTTTTTGTTTAAAAACGGGGTTTTTAGATCGCCATATCCTATTACCGTACAATATCTAATAAATATATCTTCAACACTTGACACTGGCGAAATCTAACAAGGAAACGCCATTTAATAAAAATAGAATAGAAATAATGACAATTTGTCCTGAAAAACTTGACATAAGTATTTGTTTTATTAAACACTTCTTCTTATCGTGTGGGCAGCAAGCCCTGGTATCAGAGTTTTTTTCAGACCGCCTTACGGGCCTCTGACGTGGTTTTTATGTACCTAACCAAAGATAGTAGCCGGGATCAACGGCCTAACGTGCCATCCGAAGCATGGAATCATGTGATTCAGCCTGTAATATCCTAACAAACTGGGGAAAAATGCACAAAGTGACATGTCACTAGGTGTGTCACCAGAACTCAATGCTCTTGACAATTTTGTCAATGTACATTTTTATTGAACTGTAAATAATTGTCGAATTTTCGCCTGTCGCCTTTCACTTGTAATTGTCGCGTTTATTGAATAGTGCCCTGGAGTGCGATTTTTGAATCTCATTCGCTGAGCTCAGCAGTTGAAAATGTCAAAATTACTATGGAGATTACTATGGAGATATGCATCTTCCTACTGCTGATTTGACTTTCAAAAATAGCACTGCTGAAGTATGATTTTTGAAAGTCGCATCAGCAGTAGGAAGATGCAAATCTCCATAGTAATTTTGACATTTTCAACTGCCGAGCTCACCGAATGAGATTCAAAAATCGCACTCCTGGTCGAAAACGACCTTATATTTTTTTTAAAATATCCGTAATCCTTTCATTTTAAAATCTCTAACATAGAAAATGTTGTTTTCTCCCCTCCGGACGAAAAGCGTAAATTTTCTTCCCGCTGCGCTAAACGAAGTTGCCGCTTTCCACCTCCGTCGAGGAGAAAAATAGTAAACTAACCTCGGGCAGTAAATAAGAAAGCCTCAGATCACATGTTTGTTGACCTCGGCTTCACCTCGGTCAGCAATCAAATGACATCTGAGACCTTTCTTACTTTCCTGCCCTCGGTGCTCGGTGTGTAGGTAATCTACTATATTATTCACACAATTATTCGGTATGTCAAGCATTTTTTTGTCTTTATTTTATATTTTTTACGGATAGAAGATATCATTATAAGAAACATTTTTTTTTTCAATTCATGAAGTTTATCTGTAAATGGCAATAGTGGGCTCGAAAAATTATTCGAACTCCAAGTTGTTAATTTTGTTGTTTAAAAATTTAATTTAAAAAATAAAAATTACCTGCCTTCTCTTTCTTACTCCATGTTGGAAACAGAAACGGCAACATGAAATGTCAAATTCTGACACATTGAACATATTTTTTCTGAATGACCAGTTATTTTAAGTTGATATTTAGTTTAATCCTTTCATTTTAAATATTCTGACATATAAAATATTGTTATTGAGACAATTATCTCGAAATGGTTTACCATTTTGTCCTCCCAAAAAAAAACTTGACATACCGAATTGACGAAAAAGTCGGTGATTTTTTTTTTCAGTATGTTCAAAATTAGAATACCGGCGGTATATATATCATAGAATCTCCTCCTTGTCGGTTAGTAAAAAATATCACATGTGTAATTTTGAAACTATAAAAATATTTAAAAAAATAAGTGTTTAATAAATTTAATTAGTTATGTAGGCATATTCCGTTCCTCTACATATTGTGAAATCATAATTTTTGTATCTCTATACACAATTTTTTTGCCCACAGTGATGATCGTATTTAGTTTGAAAAAAGTGGTATGTATGTAGGTTACACTTTAAATTAACCGAAACTTCCCACTTTGGTTAATTTAAAATGTTTTAGTTAAGTAATGAATTTCTTATTGTGTGAAAAAAAACCTACCTACTAACTAGGTATTCTTCACAAAAAATACTTAACACTTTTCTTATCGATGGTGGGAGCTCAAACAAAAGGTCACGGAAAACTTACAAAACATTATCAACATTTTTTATTGAAATTTGACAGCAAGTGATGACGTCACAAACGAAAATATACCCTTAAGGCGGTTTAGCCGTGAAAAAGTAACAGATAAACAGAGAGACTTTAGCATTTTATTATGGACTGGCGGCGCCCGCGATTCCGTACGCGCAGATCACTGACTTTAAAATATATACTCGTAATCATAACTTTTGATTGAGTAAGCCGATTGCAATAAAACGAAGCCTGAATATTAATCCAAACTAAGCCCTACGCTTCTGTTAAAACCACATCTAAATCAGTTTTGTAGTTTTTATGTTTTGTGTGCTCAAACAAACAAACAGTCAAAACAAAACTTCTAAAAATGGCCTTAATGCTTTCTATTGCGTATCCCTATTTATGCTAATATTTTCAATGTACATCCACGCCAAGTTTGCAGTTTAATTATATTATGTATTCACATTATCTGGTCTGGCTGTCACGTCGACTTTTTTCCGCACCTGTAATTCCCACGTATTGAATTCATCTTTCTATTCCTAGACAATGATGTCATGGCGTAAACTTTTTGCGTTCGCTAAAATCATAGGCTCTTGTTGACTAAATATGAAGTAATGACTATTTGTGTTATGTCATGTTTGTCTGCCTGCCGTTTTTGTTCTGAAATCTGGTACAAAAATCAATCTGTACTGGAAATCATAATAAAGACGACCAATTTTGACGTATGTTTTGAATGGATCCATTTATAGTTCTTTCATAACATAATTTAGGTGAATTTTAAATTATGATTTCCTGTTTAGTATTTCCATTAGCATCAATAGCTTTGTTTTGTATTTTTAACAAATGGTACCTAAGTGCTGTTCATTAAAGTTCAGTCATCGGATTATGTTTCACTGAGTGCCCCAGAGCTACATATTTTCCCGAAATACAAAAACTTTAAATTTTGGGAACGTCTCTAATAACAACGCCAACGCTGTCTGATCCGCTTGGTATGGCACAATTCGACGGGCTGCAACGGAGCGGAGCGGGCTGCATCGCACGGACGGAAATCTGCCGCGCAATTTGTCCCGCTCCGTCCCGGGGCGTAATATGATAGATAAATAATAAACAATTTATTTGCATAAGTATTATTTATTATTGAGTTAATGGGGCCTTAACAGACTTGCGCCTGTGCCACTTCGACCATCGCTGATCTTTTGTGAACGCCCTTTCTACAATTCCCTATTAATCCCTACAGCAGTTAGAAATCGCAGTAGGTTTTTCACAGGGAGGTTTTGTATCTCATCTGGAGTCAGTACCTGTCTGCCAAGATGAATACTTCGTTTGTGCATTAGTGGACCACAATCGCAGAGAATGTGAAGGGGAGTTTCCATTTCCTCCTTGCAAAACCTGCAGCAGGTGGAGTCGCTTAGTTTTAAGGTGTGCATGTGTTTATTAAGTTTGCAGTGACCTGTCAGAGATCTCACTATTGCACATAGATTGTCTTTTTTAAGAGCTAATAGGCTGTTCGCATGTTTGCGATTATACCCTTTGATAAGTGCTTTGGAGTGATTTAGACCTGGAGCATTTCTCCATGTCTCAATCGCCTCCTTGAAGCTGTACTTATTCAAAGTTTCCCGTGTTAGACTTTTAGGGATGCCGAAAAAGGGTTCGGGGCCTATGAAGTGGTTTTCTGTGCATGTTTCATAAGTAATACACACATAATAATAAATTATAGTTCACAACAAGTTAACAAAAGAAAAATACAACGAAATAAGAATTGAACAACATGTAATTTATTGTATCCTACCGCAGCAAACAAATAGGTCCCAGCTCAACATATACCTTGCCCGAACAGGGTGTTGAATGTGCGATAGTTCATATAAATTGTATAGAAGCTATTTGGGCGGGTTTTTGCGCTGCGGCCCGACCTGATGCGGCCTGTCGCAATATGCGTGTACCTTAAGACGAGAACATAAAATAAAATACATACGTCAATCTCCTACGTTTTCTCGAATGCCATGAACTTCTGTTTTTCTCTCACAATTTTCCATTATCTCTTTTTGTACCTATTAAATCATTATCGGCCTATATACGTCTCACTGCAGGGCACAGGCTTACCACCACCAGGCGTTAGTCCACCACGCGTGCCCAATGCGGATTGTTGAACTACACATACGCATCAGAATTTCTTCTTCAGCGTATGCAAACTGCATACTCTTCACGATGTATTCATCAGTCGGTATTACGTACATAAGTTAGAAAAACTAACTGTTAAATGGCATGTCGTCGTCGCAGAATGCGTATTCGAACCCAAGCCCTCATGATTGAGGTTCCATACCTCTCCGCAACGCGCCACCCTTTCCTTGGTCAAATAAGGAAGTAAAATGTCTAAAGCAAATGATTGAATCCTTCAAGGTCACCACATCGGCGAGCGCGCGCACGTGATCGAGCGAGAACAGAACGTGTACTCCGGCGACCAGGAGGAGAACCAGGAGTACATCAACATCGAGGAGGAGGAGGCCGAGGACTTCAACAGGTTTGTCTCGCCCTCTGTATAACTCTGTACAAAAAGGTCACCACATCGGCGCGCGCGCTCGTGATCGAGCGCGAACAGAACGTGTACTCCGGCGACCAGGAGGAGAACCAGGAGTACATCAACATCGAGGAGGAGGAGGCCGAGGACTTCAACAGGTTTGTCTCGCCCTCTGTATAACTCTGTACAAAAAGGTCACCACATCGGCGCGCGCGCTCGTGATCGAGCGCGAACAGAACGTGTACTCCGGCGACCAGGAGGAGAACCAGGAGTACATCAACATCGAGGAGGAGGAGGCCGAGGACTTCAACAGGTTTGTCTCACCACATTCCGTCTTATCACACCCTTGGATAATTTGAGAATTGTTTGTCAAATACATATAAAGATATTTAACTACTATCAGTTTAAAATAACAATGTGCATGACCTCGCTCGCTAATGTGACGTCACACGAACTTCAATCGAGTGACCAATAGCCAGAGGTTGCCCAATACAAGTACGATTAGAAAAGCAAGGGGGAGGCATTTCCCCATTAGCGGGATGACATAAGTTGATAAAAAAAACGTAATCGACGATAATTAATGCAGATAATAGCATCGGTAAAATTGATAATCGATGCATCACTACTTTCCTTTCGATTTCGCGATGACATACAATTAGTATAAAAATAATATATGTTGACCTTAACTTTGATTTGTTTTGCACAAGCACGACGTCAGTTAAACGAGTTCTCACTGAAAAATACCTACCTAGATTAATGAACTAGTGGCTCACTCAGCACCTCTTTACACTTAGTTTTTAGTTAATATTTAAGTAATTCCTTTTCTTTTGTGGATGGTTTGAAGTAGCAGCAAACCTGAGCTTTTTGTATTGTAACTTTTGATTACTTTTACTAAATCTAAATTTGTATTTTCACACAAATAAGTAAAACGAATGATATTTATCTGTGAAAAACTTTTAGTTGGCAATGTTGGTTTATAAAAAATGTTGATATCTTACTATCCTGTAATTAGTCCGTAAGTTTTCCTAAAATGAATAAAATAAAATAAAAAATAAAATAAATAAAATAATGGGGTCAAGAAACTCCATGGGCCATGACTAATGCGTAATGTCGCTCTAGTGGTAAGTACTAAATAAATTTGATAATTAACTGAAAAGATAAAAACAAGCTCCTTAAATCTGCTATAATAACTTTGTTTGACCAAATTAATACAATTTGAATGTTATTACTTATTAGGTAGGTATCGCAAACGGGGACAAAGAAAAATTACCTATTTGTTGGTTATTGGTTTGTCCCCGTCTGCAATACCTAACTAATAAGTAATAACATTCAAATTGTATTAATTTGGTCAAACAAAGTTATTATAGCAGATTTAAGGAGCTTGTTTTTATCTTTTCAGTTAATAGTTTTTATGCAGTCGGGTTTTTTGTTTTTCTAAATAATTTAGTTTATTTCATACTTTTTAGTCTTGTGTCAAAATGGTAGCATAAAAGTACTATAATATATATATATATTTGGAATCTGCTCTTCACGAGCTTTCATTTGATACCCATATTGTAATTTTTTACGAAAAAAATTTGATTCTCCCCCCTCTCTTTTTTAATTCGCAGTCGCCATATTGAAAAAATTGCGGTTTAACTTGAAACAAAACATGATAATTTTGAATAATTACTTTTATTAACACATGGGAACACTACTACTATGTTTTAGGTGTAAAATCTCGAAATAGTATAAAACAAAGTCGCTATCCGCGCCTGCCCTTATCATTTCTGTTTCTCTGCTTACTTCTTCCAAACCACTCGACGGATTTTGAAACGGTTTTCACTGATTTTACTTACCTTCTTCTTTACTGTATTGATTAGGCTAATATGGCAACCTCTGTCATTTACATCATCAGTGCACGGTAGTATGCGATTACTTTAGCATCCGTGTCACAGAAAGGTGGACGATTTCGGTTGTTATGGTATTCGTGTCTTGCGAATGTGTGAAGAACGACATTCTGGAATAAGTTACAGTAGTGCACCGTACCTTGCCTAAGGAGGTGATGGTTTGATCCCCGTCCGGGCCGACTCGTACCAATGAGTTTTTCGTAATCCATGTACTATTTTTAACACCACCGGCTTCGTCGTCGTGAAGGAAAACTGCGTGTTTCAATTTCGAGGCATGGACATTTCGGCACTAGTGAAATGTGGATTTTCAGAGGTTTCAGAATATCTCTGAGTACCCCATCGGGTACGATCACCATGCGGTACGAAGTAATCTGTGGTAGTGTCCCGTACTGACGATGGCTGTGTGTACAATTTGCAGGGAGTTCCAGCAGAAGGCGGGCGCGCTGACGTCACGCGGGCTCCCCGCCATCATGCCGGCGCCGCGCCGCGACCCCCCGCGCCTCGCCCTGCCGCCTCCACCCTCCGCCAAGTGAGTCTCTATTGTTTACTACATATAGTAGATTACACACCGAGGGCAGGAAAGTAAGAAAGGTCTCAGATCCCATGTAATCCGAGGCTTTCTTATTTACTGCCCGAGGTTAGTATACTATTTTTTTCCTCGACAGAGGTGGAAAGCGGCAATTTCGTTTAGCGCAGTAGGACGAAAATTGTCGCTTTCCGTCCGGAGGGGAGAAAAGGTACATTATACACTAGTGATCTGGAGTAGTAATGTGAACGGACAATCGAGAGAAGGCGTCCGAGGAGAACGTACCATGACCTAATAAATGGTCTTCTCCGAAAAGGACATAAGTGCGCAGTCTGAGATGCGTCATTATGAAGCTATAATGGCCGGCAAACTTAACTAAGCATACTTAGGCCTCGTTCAGGGAGACGCGGGGCGTCGCGCGGCGCGTTGGGGGGCCAATAAATGTACAAAAACGCTTCTCCGTGAACGCTCTTTACATCGGCGTATAGCCTGACGCCCCGCGTCTCCTTGAACGAGGCCTTAGGGCTCATTTTCACTGGTCGATATAGCCCGCATTCGGGATGCGAGAGATTTACGTAACGCATGCTATAATGCACGCATGCGGGGAACCGTTTTCACTGGTCTATAGGGAACGACCACGTTTGTTCATCTAGTTCTGTTATAATATAAGAGGTCAATGGTGCTGTGATTGGAATCCGGCGAGTACCCACACTCTTTAAAAAGACCGACTAATTTCATTGGTCGATATGCATGCGGGGAATACCCGTAGGTGGCGTAATGACCACTGTATCGACTTGTTGATTTTCATTGGTCGTTAGCCCGCCTTCGGGGAGTCCCCGCATGCTGTATATCGACCGAGTTATCGACCAATGAAAATAAGCCTTTACTCATGTTAGCCTCTTGTCAGTCCGATTTCTATGAAGTGACCATAGTGCACTCATATAATAATTTAAGTACACTTATGGTTCTGTAATTTTTGAAGCGTATTTCGTATATCAGGTTCTTTATTAGTGATTTAATTAATAAACGCGCACATGCTTTTAGTTGTTTAAATCTTAGTATCCAATTGGTGTGCATGCGTTAATTTTAGATATATTTTATTTATTTATACTGATGGTATTCTTTGTAGTATTTCACACTTTTGCTTGTTTTGAACCTTTACCTTGTATATAAAAACAGAATAAAGAATTTATTATTTATTCTTCTGCAGGGCTGCAAGCCCTGGTGTCAGAGTTACATCCAATCGCCTTACGGCCTCTGACGTGGTTTTTTTGTAATGACTACTATTACCACCAGAGATAGTAGCCGTATTATTTATTTATTCATCAGAAAATTTCGTAAATTAGATTTCTACATATTTTCGGTATGAAGAAAAATATCGTGAGGAAACCTGTATACGCTGCAGTGGTGTTACAAATCGTACATAAATTCCGAAAAAACTCATTGGTACAAGTCGGCTTGGACGGGGATCGAACCATCGCCTTGCCTGCCGTGCAGGCTCGCCACTGGACCACCACGGCTTTATATATCTACCAATATCTGCTTTTATTGTTTCTGTACATGTATTATATCTATGCGTATGTATAAGTAGTTAGCTGCAATGTATATTACAGTACGTCTGAGAGCCCGCGCCGTCGGCCGAGCGCCAGGCGACCGATACGAACCACCGCCAGCCCCCTTACCACAAGGTAAATCAGGCTCGACCATCACCTAACAACATCAAATCGTTAACCCTCATTGTTCTACTAATCAAATGTTACTATTGGTTGGTTCAATCGACGTAGGCTGATAAAAAATTATAAATCCCTTGTGTTTTGTGCCTCTAATGCTGGTTGGAAAATCTCTTCTTCACAATGGCAAGCCAAATTTAATTATCGGTCGTGGTCATTGACTGCTCAATGGTCGTGGTGGAAGATTAAGAGAAAAGGCGGGTGCCTTTTAGTACATAAAAACGTATTCCCCTGTTTCCTCCCTAGATAATGACACTAGAGCAAAACAGTTTTTACTATTGTAATCGACATAACCACTGACATATCCCTATGTTTTGTGTTTTTCCATAAATTAATTACTATGAAAACTAGAAACCTTCTAAAAGGACTAAAACTTCTCGATAGAGACAAATGTGAGTGCAAGTGAGGGTCACAGTGCAAATGTGAGCTTTAAATCGTCACTAAATCGGCACAAAATTGAACGAAAACTAAAAACAACACGCACATTACGTAAATAGGTAGCCATCTTGTGAATTTGGCAATTTGACATTGACATAGACCATAAAATCTATTTTTTTTCGTAGTTTGCGTCACTAAATACTAGATGTCAGCACTTTCTATGCAAACCACATCGAACATACCCGCCAAAAGGCGATTGTCCTCCCCCTGCTTTAAATTATGACAATCATGTTCCGTAGATTTTATTTAAACAGCTGCTTTTTAGACATTATCCCCACGGAACACGATTTAAAGTTTAAATTTTAATGTGAAGGTGAAGCGATGCGAGTCAAAATGTTTGCGACAGGAGTTTCAACTGGCTCGAACCAATTTCACCTGCAAACCAATTTAGATCCAAAATTGTCTTGAAAACTTTGGCAAATAATCCTGCAAATGTTGGTTGTTTGATAGATTTACACAGACAAAATTATCCTTATGTCGCACATCTAAAGCAGTGAAAAATCAGATGAAAATGAAAACACGAAGGGATTTCATTAATCACGAGAGTTTTATCTTCCTACATCTATTGAATCACCGTATAAGAAAGTAAAGAAAGATATTTAAAATTAGAAAGACTAGCAAACAATTAAAATTAAAACCGAGAGACAGAGTCCATTTCAGTACCACAGGTATCTAAAATAAATCAAAAACTATAAATCCGGTTATTTATCATAAATCTTTTTAAATAAATCGTCGAAATATCGCTCTAGTTTCCGCTTATCACAAAATTATAGATTTCTCAATCAAGAAAACCTACAATAAAAAAGTGCAACACTAATTTACTGCAAAAATATAAAACGACTTTTATATAAAACTTTAATAGGTTTAAACATATCACTTTGAGGAAAATTTAAGGGTTGGCGCTCTCCATACAAACGTAGTCTGGTGATATTTTCAATACTATCAAATTAAAGACAATGAAATTTTTCAGAAACAATCTAGAAACTAATCTCTATGTTCGTATTAAGTCAGATTTTCGTTAAAATGTATAGTTTTAAAGTTACAGTGCCTCAAAGATTTCCATACAAATCTTAAATTAATCCTAGCATATTATTTTTTTTTTTTAATAAGCAGAATTTAAATATTAAACCTAGCATCCTAACCTTTATTATCCTAGCATTAAAACTGTATATTTTAACGAAAATCTGACTTCATACGAACATATAGATTAGTTTCTAGATTGTTTATGAAAAATTTCACTGACTTTAATTGGATAGTATTGAAAATATCACCAGACTACGTTTGTATGGAGCGCGCCAACGGTAATATATTTTAGGGCCTGTTTCACCACTTCTGTATAAATTCCTAATAGCTTATCCGGCAGCTCGTTTGACACGTTGTGAAACGATCTGTCAGATAAGCTATTAAGAACGTATTCAGAAGTGGTGAAACATACCCTAAAAAATAGTAATGTTTTGTTCTCTTGAACGTAGAATGTTTTAGTAAAATATTCATGATTGTTGAGTACAACTTCTAGAATATTTCGAATTCTTCAGTTCCAGATACGGGAGGAGGCGTTACCACTATTAGAGATCGTAATCTTTTACATAATATTTATTTATGGCTATTTTATTTTGTTATAGACGCTGTAAATACGTTTGCTATGTTATATTTGCTCTTTCTATCTTTACGCATGATCTTTAGCATGATACTGTTTTGTTTTAGGTGTTAGTTGTGAGTAAATTATTAGCCCAATAGTAAACGCTTGCTGTCACAAGTCTGGATTATTTTATTATTTAGAAACTGAATAAATTCTTGATAGCTTACTTATCTGACAGTTCGTTTCACATATCTTTCATACTTTATATGTCAAACGATCTGTCAGATAAGTTGTTAAGAACTTATCTAGAAGTTGTTATACAGGCCTTTATGGTTGTAAAATGTCCGTCACTATTCAAAAACCTCTGCCTGTCTTCTCAATTTTACCTTTTAAGGTGGTTTGAGTCGATACAAAACTTTGTTGTAGAACACTCGTAGACGGTATTAATAAAAGTAATGCTTTATATATGGAAAAATTGCTTAGAAAATCTAGATTGCGCGTATCAAATAATATTTACAATTTATAATATAATTACGAAGATTGATATCTATGAATTGATAGCTTTGAAATTATTCATACAAAATTTCAAAGCCTTTAATTATATTATAAATGTTATTTGATACGCGCAATCTAGATTTTCTAAGCAATTTTTCCGTAATTATGTAAAACATTACTTTTAATAATAGCGCCTCCGGGTGTTCTACGACAAAGTTTTGTATGAAATTGACAACTCTTCACATTACACCGGGCGGAAGGGTGGGCGCAGCGAGTGTAATATCAAATAATCCCAATTTTTTATCTCGATAGTGAATATAATACGTTGACGGAGAAGCTTCGGCCGTCGGGCTCTGTGACGGTCTCTCTGTCAACGTATACTGTTCTCTACATGAACTGTCAGAGAAGTTTATCTAAAAACATTAACCTTCTAGCATAGTCGGGTAAAAAGTAATTAAGTTAGCGATTCCTGTTGGGCTCTCAATTCTATAATTGTTTTCGTTTTAGCGCATATAATGTTGCACTTGAATTTTCATTGAAATAATCGTCTCTTTTAAATGTTATTATCCGTAAATAAAAACAATAGATGTTTAAATGTTCTCATTTTCAATTTTGATGATGTCATATAAATCTTAGCTACTAAATATTTTATGATTCTTCAATCACTGTGTATAATTCACGGCATTATTATTAAATTCAAGCTTGAAAACGCTATACATTTAGAGTTTCCCATTAAAAGCTTTCTACATTATCATCAAACCCTCATTCGTTTTTTTAAGAGCTGAATGCGTCAATCTTTCTTTATTAAAACATTTTCTCTTAGCTGAAACTTAATAAAATACGATAAAGTATATTTTCTTATGAATATCCTACATAGAAACAAATTATGGTAGGTGTAAATTGTCTAGTAAGTTGATAATCTTAAAATCAATCAATCAATGTATACATTCAATTCATGAAATTACAGCAAATTCGGTTCAATTTTTATCATAGCCTTTTCAACTTTATCTATATTGCAATAAGATATAATGTCATTTGAGAGGATAGCATGTGTATCGCCGTCGCATTGCCTTCTATGCTCTTAACTGAAATTAATTCTTATCACAGTGTAAATAAAGTTCAAACGTAACATTTTTTAAATGTGAATAACCTTAAACTTACAATCGTCTATTTAGAGAAAGTTTGACGCAATAACTTACCATATAATATCCTCAAATAATTGTCAACCTGACCATTTCTCCGCAGCACGAGTGTCCGCGAAGTGTACAGCGGATCACACCCTCAACGACACAGACACAAGAACCACAAGTCCGCTCACCGATCCAACGAGAATTGAACTGTATCTACCTGCGATAGCGACTGCAATGACAAGTAACTTTCAACACTATCGTAATTGTTTAAGAGTGTAAGTTGTGTTACTAATGAAACATTTTTAGAGTTTACTTTTGGACACAATCGTCACGCCGTCTAGTACTTCCTTACGAGCAATGGTCATGGAGAAATTCATTGACTTATCAACTAAAGACCCGCTATATCAGTTAGACAAATGTCTCCACTTTTTAAGCAAATCAAGCTTATTTCAACCTTAAACTAAGGACAACAAAATCCTCCAGTTAGATCCGCGGGCGCGCTAATGTTTCAAGATAGCATCTGCATATTATTGACGTCTCGCTTATTCTAATGGACGTTTGTCATAAGTGTAAATAGATGTCAAATAGCGTTGTTATGTTATCCATCTTATCTGTGGAGAATTCGTATTCTCCACAGAACAAGAGGAGTTAGAAGTGCAAAGTAGGCGTGGAGCGCGTGCCACACGGTTATGCGATAATTTGCATAACACCACGGCGTGGTGCGAGCGAGAGGGCATGAGTAGCAGCGTGAGCGGAAAGACAAGTGGCGACAGCCGTCTCCGAAGCAAAAGCTCTACTTTGCATTTCTAAGCCCTTGTTGTTCTGTGGTATCCTACTTGAAGCGGAAAACAAAACAAAGCCGCAATTAGAAAAACAGACAGTAGTAAATACTTTTTAATGTTTTATTAGTAACACCACCAGTAGTGTAGGAAAGCAAGAATGTATTGTAAAATTATGTAATTTGTAATCCAGACTGACAATATTCCCTTCACGGAACACTACCAGGCGAATTTCTTTTAGTTTTACAATACATTCTTGTATTTTAGACATTATATTAGATGTAATCATTACTCATTTTTGTTTCTAATGTAATGTAATTTTATTGTACTGTATTTGATCTTTTACTGTCAGCCGTGACAGTTGCCTAGAAAAAAATTTAATTTAATGAAAATTCTGTTTCGAAAAAGTTTGATATCGTTGTTTTTGTATTTTTACCATTTGCCCTTCAAAAACGATATTGACACCGATAAAGCGAGACCATGAGAGCTTTGTCTTGCCGGCTCACTCTGACATACGCAAAATGGAGCGACTTATATCTCATTTACTCACAAACTATGTTTGGCATACTGGAGATCTTATTTAATTTCTTATCTTTGACTGCCATAATTTTCCACATTGCAAAGAATGATAGAAATAACATTGTTGACTGGAAAAAATAGGTATCTGGTTACTTTGGCAGTTATTTTTGATCAGTTTTGGCAGTCAAAAAGACATTCGATATTAAGATCTAACCAAAATTACTTTAAAAAGTCGCTATCGATTTCTGTGCGAATGCTAAGTTGATTGTTTTAATAAAGCCTTCATTGCACAATGAAATAATTATTTTCTCGTGAATTTACTAACAAATTGTGATTTTTGTGTTTGTGTGTAACATCAAAAATGCTGGAAAACATCAGATTAAAACAACCCGAAAATAAGGTTCACTAAAACATCTTTGAATCTACGAATAAGTAAAATAAAAATCCCCTTGAATATCCGATAATATCTACGAATAAGAGAATAAATAGATAATATCCAGATTTCAAAAGGTATATTTAACATCGATTCCCACCTCTATCGTATAAAAACTACGATTCACATTTGAGTGAGCGCAGTCAAAATGATTTTTAACGAATGTTTAACGTATTAAATAAATTATTATCTCTTAAAATTGCGTCGAGGAAACATTCCTGCCACGGTTCCTAGTTTTGTTGATAAATTGCGGTGTCTATTTTTGTTAATCTCGTCAAAGCCTGCTTGAAAATGCTGTGCTTCCGCACTGCGTCCACCATAATCATGAGCTTATACGAAAAAACTCTTTTTCGACCGAGGAACAGTTTCTTTTGTTATAAACAGTAAACAAGCGCCACAAGGTTAAGGGGGTTGTAGAGGGCAAGACACTAAACTAGATGGCGCTCGGGAGCATTATTCATGATTTTATCACATTTTATTTTATATCTCGTAATTGTGATGATTTCAATCAAAATTTTCAATTATGCGCGCACTTGTGTTAATGTTTTACTGATCTAGCTACAAGTTATAGTAATTTTATTGTTCATACGAATTTGTTATACATTTTAATTTTGATCAATTTCATACAAAACTTTGACGTATAACATTCGTAGACGGTATTAACAAAAGTAATATTTTATGTATGGAAAAATAGTTTAGAAAATCTAGATTGCGCATCTCAAATAACATTTGCAATTTATAACATAATTACGAAGATATAAAATAAAATGTGACAAAATCAGGAATAATGCTCCCGAGCGCCATCTAGTTTATTGTCTTGCCCTTTGCAACCCCCTTAAAGAATAAAAAGTGTAAGCCATTTCATTTGCCACATACTAAACAAAAGTGGTAAACATTATTTTAATTCAACGGATGATAGTCATAGGCAGGGATTAACCCACCTCGTTTAACGTCCATCGCTTTAAGGCGTATCAGCCGTGGACCACTCTCCTCTCACTCACACTCCATACTAATCGATGAGAAAGAGCGCGTGGCTCCGGTCAGAATTTTGCTGTTTTCTTTGAAAAATTCGATGATTTTTTATTAATTTCGAAAAAGTAAAAGAACCACATCATTCTAAATTGTATTGTAAACAATATAGTAAATTTTCATTTTGTTCCGATTAAAAATGTAAGAGTAAAATGGTTACAACTGGAAAAAAAGGGGTGACTTTAGAGTCCCTTTTCTTCGGTGTTATTCATTAAAATCGATTTCTAGAAAAACCACATCACTTCTCATATCCTGTAGATGGTTCAGTTTAAATTTCAGCTCAAAAAGTGCCATAGTTAATGAATAAAATGGTTACAAAATTACCCAAAACCGGCAGGTAGCCCCTTAAACATCTCAATTTATTGGCATCCCTTTTGGAGTGTCGCTCCCAATGCTCTCACGGACTCGCTCATCTCGGATCTCACTGGAACTGGTTGGGAACCACTGCACTAAAGAAATGCATTATATGAATCCTTGCTTGTATTTTTGTGGTGAAAATAATTGATTTTTAATTTAATTTAATTTAAATTGACATCGATAGAATAGATTTTTCTGACAAAGTGTTGTGATTCTAAATGTACTCGGAAACATATTTATTTTTTATTTTTTTTAATCTTCAGTTTTCACGAAGCATTTACAATTGGTTGAACTGCGCTCGTCAAATGTGAATTTCTAATTGTAACCGCATCAAGTATTATTCACTACCTCCTCACAAAGTTTTCCTTTCGCCTACATTTTAAACCAACTTCATCCATGAACTAATAAACCATTTCTAACAACATGTGATAAAACGTTTATAAAGAAGTTTTAATATTTATTTTTCTTTAATTTATTATTTAGTTTTCTTTGCTCTGATTGACTCAGAAATTGACTATTTAGATCCGTATTTCGTAGGATAATTTTAGCTGTAACTTAGTGTATTATAAACTACAATTATCTATTATAAAACAAGCTAGATTGAAAAATAGGAAACCGTTTTGTTTTAATAAATAATGTTTAAATTACTAGTATTGTATTTCAGTTATCGTCTACGAGTATAATAGGTTTTAATATTAAGGTTTTCATTTAATTTTCCCATTAAGCTTCGTAAATGCCCAATCTCAATTTGTAACTAAGATCACAAAATGTATCGTAAATTCAGTGCGCTCTCAAGTTTTTTATGGTCGCCATTTCGAAAGTGCGTTATGCTTTTCTCACGAAATGGGGCACTCCTATCTAAATCCAGTGATGTATTGCCAAATTATGCGCCCCTAGCAAATACATCCGGCCGCCCCGAATAGATTATGAATAAATGCAGCTTGTCGGCCGCTCCAGGCACTTTTCCATTTCGCCCTTAGAAAGTCACTCCTCGCCCCTAAATTGACTCGCTAATGTATGACAGTAGCTGTACAGGGTGTAACAAAACACCCTAGTAATACTTAAGGGGGCGGTTTAGATTAGACCATCAAACTGAACAACTTTCACTATGGAGCCAATATAGAGCTAAAACAAAAAAATCTGCTGTCCCATACTTTTTAGTCGAACCGGTACTCAAATTTTGTATGGAACAGCTGATTGTTTTTTCACGATTTCTACGTTGGCTCCATAGTGAGAGTTGGTCAGTTTTATGACCCGAAGCACCCCTTTAGGGTATTACTACTTATACACCCTGTATTAAGCGAAGCGACTTAAAAACATCAATTCATCACCCACGAAATTAATATTTAAGGTGTAAATTGGAAGTAAATGGCGACCAATACTCAACTAAAAGACTTGGTGTCCACATGAGTAAATATCCCACAGAGACAAAGCTTCAGAAAATCGCACTTATTATTCTTACTTATTACAAGCACACTACTGGCAGGCCGCGGTGCTGTGTGCTTGACTTATCACCTACGAGTTTACATACACCACAGATTACTAGTTACTTCGTACCAGATACCATAAATTCTGTAGAAAACGATAAATTCTCTCGCTTTAATTACCTACTGCCAGACGGTACGCGCAAAAATGCACATAGTGATGCTTACCATAGCGTTATTTATTACTTCGTATAGCGCGCGACGAATGCCAAGTTGCCGTCTGGAGTGAGAGGCAGAAAGCAAGCCAGCGCATCGCTTCCTATGCGCAAAAGTGTAGATTCTTATCTCGGTACCTACGTACGAGTGACAGAGGCCTGCCTACAAGCCACCCGTGGTCAAACCGGCTCGGCCAGTGGACAATCTATGCGAGAGTGCGCCACGTGATCATTTTGCTCCTAAGAAAATTTGTCTCTGTGAATTATTTACTCATGTGAATTTGTACAATAGCCCTTCACTTTAGAATTGTTGCTTAGTTCCTCAAGCGCAGTTTCATAAGTGGAGATCTATTAGAATAATAAATATGTTTATTATATTAGACTAAGGTTGTACATTTTCGTTCCATGCCTTTTTTTGTTCGATACATTAGTTAAAATTAGACATACGGCACAAAAACTAAGGTGCTCGAAAGTAACCCATTCCTTTAATAAAATATTGTTTTCTTAATTTTATTTCGTTTTTATTTAATTTTTAAATTTATAAAAGATAAAAAGAAATTGCCCCTTTGTACATTTAAGATATCATAAGAACGATCGCGACAAACTTCTTGGCCGTTTAGGGGTAGATCTAGAACGATTAGATACTGTACCCAAATGATTTTTATTGTTTTGGGCAACTATGAAGGTGCCCTTGTGTTTTTTCGATTAGCGTTACCTTCTACATCTGATAATTGCCTAAAAATTGAACCAATCGGTTATTATCTTTCCTTCATATTAGCGTTCGTCCAGTGGGCCTAGCATATCACCCCCGAGAAAAAGAAAATAATCGACGTGACCTACTTTTGTCTTTTTTACCTTGCGTTGCGTATTAGGCTGCTTTTCCACCAGAGATGTGCTAGGTAGCGAGGCGGTGAGCGAGGAAAAAATCTGCCAATGAGAGTGCATCAATTTCCCAATTACGTGATCGAGCGATCGCGCTATTGGCGGATTGTTTCCTGGCTCACCGCCTCGCTACCTCGCACAGCGTTACGTTGTTTTATGCACAAAAATCGCTTGAGCACCACAAAATGGTGCTTCGTGGGAAGCCGGAGAGCAGGCAACCGGCAATTGAAAGAAAAATATCCTACCTTGTTTAGATTTGCTTATAAAACGCATTTTTGAGTGATATGAAAATCGATGACCCAAAAGTCATCTTTCTATTTAGTATGAAGGGCTAAGATGTTTGGCGCGATCCGGTATTAGTCATAAGATATTTTAGATACGTTTGATGTTAGTGTTAAAAGAACCAATAATTCTTATCAGCTGTGTGATCATTTTGAATAAAATTAATTAGCAAATTAATCATCTGATATGTTTAAATTAATCCCTAGGATCCAGTTCATCTGCGTAATAATTTCGTACACCAAAGACAAGACCATACATTTTTGAACCATAAGCATATATGCTCACGACTATGTTCCCCGAGGTAGTCGGAGATAGTCGTAATTGAAAGTATTGAATTTTCGAATTCAAATAGGTATTACTCCCAAGCATAGGCGAAGTAGTTTTCGCTTACGCTGATAGACGTAACATCAGTGTAACCGCGTATGAGACAACGATAGTCATAAAATCCTATACAATTTGTATGAAAATAGATGTCTGACTCCGGAGGCAGACAGCCGTCGTAGAACAAAAAAGTGGCTACGTCGATATAGTACGGTCCCCAATAGACATCAAGACAACTTCCGTGGGACTCAGCTCCGCCATACAGACTACTGGAATGTACTTGTTGGGTATGTTTTCCTGAACACAAAAAGTGCGGTAGTCACTTCCTAAGGGTATGGAGGGGGGAGCTGTGACGTAGTAAAGATGGCGGCCGACCCTTTCTATTAATCGTTAATTTCTAGATAACTACTAAACCGATTTACTTAAATAAGGTATCAAATGAAAGGCCATGTAATGTACATTATTTGATTTCATACATGCGTTCATGTAAAGCTAATATCAAATGAAATAACTTAAAAAAACATCTTTTTTTTTTAAATCTAAATTTTAGTATGTAAATAGCTCGGTAACCGTTAGGATTGTGGAAATTTAAATAATTATAAAACGTTTTGCTACTTTTATCAGGATTTTAAAAAACTTTAAATCATTACAATCGAGTAATAAATGACGAAGTTACAGTCGTTTTAGTGAGCGGAGTCCCTGTACGAAGAATCTCAAATTGATGTAACTGGACTGGTTTTCTATTAAATTACTAGTAAAAAGTATGATAATTATATGTACACGAATATGAAATTGTAATAATAATGTTTTATAAGAATTTAGGTAAGTACTAGGGTATCATCATCATCATCATCATTTCAGCCTTTTTGTACGTCCAATGATGAACATGGGCCCTAGTGGGGGACTAGGGCATGCTCCTGGGAAATCCTGGTACCGAAAATACCAGATAATAATTAATTAAATTGCTTTCTAAAATCTTCAGTAAGTAGAATTAATTATACTTCAAATGGAAATTTTAAAATAATCCAATGTAATGATAATTGTCGATGTCGATATTGTGAGGGACAGCGCTTTCCGGTACGCGGTCGCCATTCATGAAGTGTTCGGCCCCATCGGCCACCTGTTTTGCTTGCCATCTGCCCAGTCCATTCCCACTTGAGTTTAGCAAGTTATATTCTAGTTATATCGGGTTTCTTGGTTCTTCTGCGAAGCTCATTTCTGATTTGGTCTCGCAGGGAAACTGTGAGCATAGCCGTCATAATTGCCCTTTGAGTGAATTTTTGCCTTTTCATGAGGCCTTTAGTGAGCGATAACGTCTTAGTTCCATATGTCATCACTGGCAGTAAGTACTGGTCAAAGACTTTCTTTTTGAGACAGAGAATGCGGTATTTGGGACTACAAGATATTACGTATCTTCCCGAACGCTGCCCAGTCGTGTTCAATTTGAGGCTTAGACCTGCGGACCTACTAACTGGACAGTTTATCCCAGATATACATAATCGTCAACAACTTTGAGCACTAAGTTTCCAATCTTCACAGGAGTGGGTATAACTCAATGTTCTTCCTTTTACTTTCTACATTAGACATGATTTTCGTCTTGTCCATGTTCATTTTTAAACCAACTAGTTTGGACGCTCTGCTTAGGTCATCGAGCATTCTACTGAGGTCTTCCATAGTCTCAGCATTGGGCAATGACAACTAAATTTGCGGCAAACCAAAGGTTAGTTATGTTCTAGCCGTTTGTTGAAGTCCAGCGCTTTCCAGAACATAATCTAGAAAACGTCTCTTAGTGCAACGATGAGTGAACCGTATTGGAGAAATTGCATCTCCCTGTCCTACATCTGGTTGCGGAAGGATAGGTTTCGAGTTCTGGTCTTATATTTAAACTGATATAGAGGCGCACTTCAATGAACCGGTCAACTGAGCGTCACTGGAGAGGCTGCAGTACAGCCCAGGTCTCCTTTGAATCAAAGTATTTCTACGAGAAAGTTTTCGATTCCATCGAGCCCAAGCTGCACAACAATATCTAATAAGAGGATATAGGATAACTACTAGAATTTACTTCCGTTGTCTACCATAAGAGCAAATGTCCGTGTAGACCTCTCCTAGAGCTCATATAGACACAGTTACCGAAAAATGGGCAACGTTTATAGTGCGAAACCAGGATAGTCATAAGACAACGAGTTTCGGAGCCAACTCTAAAGAGTAACCTTTACCGGAATACGTTTAAACAGTTTCTAGAGCACAAGTTTAGTGTAGTAGATAGTCTTATGATAATATTAGGATAGTAAAACAGACGTTCTTTAAACCATTTTATAACCGATCGGCTAAAAATTTATAATCACAAGAATCACACAAGAATAAACCGCTTAAAATTATTTTATTTCCTAATGGCGTACGTTTGACACTTATGATATTTATTTCAACATGGCGTTTACATTTTATTAACATTAACATCATATTTATCACGCGTTGGTATTTCGTATAGACATCGCGAATGAGAGTGCGGATTTAATTGTATCGTGGGAAATATGGAGATGATTGTATAAAACTAAAGCGCTCGCTGTATTATAACATTTAAGCTAAAATAAAGTATATTTAACATTTTCATAAATCATAATACATTTTAGTTTTTCATTTAATTTCAACAAAAATTATATTTTTATGATGCTTCCTCATAAAAAGTATCCATTTCAAGTAATTTATAGTTTTTAGTGGTCAAAACAAGTGTTTAAAGCTACATCAAATATGTATAACTCTTTTTAGGTTCCATTTTAATTTTTAAAATGGCGACGCTTTTCGCCTTGAACCGTGACAAGAGTTTTTATCCTATAGAGAAAGCTATAGAACACAATATGACTTTCACTAGATTAAAATACTAGTCACTGACATTTCATTCCGTTAAATAGTAAATTACTCCTATGAAGCTTGTATGGTGGTCTATAAAATGCAATGTTTATATACTGTAATTTCTTGTCATAGTCGTACCAAACGTTTACAAGGCTCTGAGATGTGAAGTGCAAGTGTGAAGGATTCATACAATATTTAAAATTAAACAAGAAAACAGGTAGGCAGGAAAGTTAAAGCCTTTTTATTTATTACTTAAGTATTGTGTGAACATGAGCAAAAAATCTTGATAGTAGTCCAAAATAATAATGATTTTTCAATCATATAAGAACATCAGTCATCTTGTTAGAGTTAAAGGAAAATAAAATATTAATCCACTAACACCTTTATGAGGCATGGTCAGCCCTTGTTAGTGATGTTCATTGACTTTGCGATGTCAGACTTAGCATATCCTCATGACAGTATTCCCCATGGGTATGTCAGATATAATATTCTGAAAACTCATAACATCCCCGTTTCTATAGTACCTAAACTCTACCCAATGTGACGGGTAGTGAGCCAGTGTATGTTAGACTTTATTGTTTGATTTAAATGGGAGTGCTTGGAGGGTTATGACTGATGTAAGTGTCCGATTAAATCGTTCACAAGATCGATAACGTGGGTGTCTATTATGACCCCTAGGCATATTACACTGGCTCACAACCCGCCACACTACCTATTAGGCAATTATTAAGTAAACTTTACGCCCCTAGTGTGGCTGACCGGAAAAAAATTCTCACTGTCCCCGCATGTCCCGCAGGTCAATGTCCCGGGTTATTCCCGTTGTCCCCCAACGCTACGCCCCCAGTAAGGGGGTCGGGATGTCGCAAAGAGGGTCCCATACAAAATTAGGACTCAGAAAATTTTCAACAAAACACAATCGCCAAATATAACATTCGGGATCCGGGGGATGACCCCACCCCCCTCACCCTTTTTTTTAGTGCAATTTTTTTTTTTGAGTAGACTACCTGCACAGTAGCAATTCGGTTCTGGTGGTCGCAAGAAACCTAACATGCTCGTCGCAAAATTTTTGAATCCCTGGAGTACACGGAAACCCACCCTTCCGCATGCAAAAATAAAAAAAAAACATTTTTTTTTTATTTTACAATTCCAGCCCCCATACTAATTTCACCCGAAAGTCGATGGTTCATACAATTTCGATCAAAATTTTTTAAGTCCCAGCTCCATATAAAATTATCATAAAATTTTTCTAAGTGTGCGACCCTCTTTGCGGCACCCTAATAGCCGAAGAGCGGACAGTTGGCAACCCTACCTGATCGAGTAACAAGATGCGACCTACCTAAGGTGTAGCACATCAGAAAGGTACGTCTTAAAGTACAGGGTTGCCTGGGCGTAACCTGGAGGGTTTGGTACAGTGAGCAAAAAAGTGGTCATTTTTTTTGGTGTAAATTACTTCATTGAGTAACAAGTTGGCATATAGTACAGTCGATAGAGCTCATCGAGAAGTGCCAAATTATATAGGGTTGCCTCGCCTAGTCCTGGGACTTTCCTAAGTCGGCCTGATTTTATAGTGGCTAAAAATTCAAAAAATTACCTCATCGAGTAACAAAATGAGACTTATGCCATTTGATAGCTCTAGTCATCCTATTAATTATTAACATAGGTTGCCGGCCCTAAACCTGGAACTTTTCTTAGTCGGCCGAGATTTATGTTCGAATGTAAAAAGTGATTGATGCAACAACGTCGTGGAAATGTGTCCATGGATGGTTGAGAGATTGGTGGCATGTAGTAATCAATTATAGGTATTAATTTGGAGGGACACAAACTTAAAAATTGTGCACCTTTAGCGAAAAATATCCAAAAAGTGGCGACACAATCAGTATGCAACCAAACCTATGAAAGGCGTGTAAATACTGTATATTTTATTATAATTGTTACGGTCAGTGTAATAAATCTGGTCAGTCAGTATTAAGAGGAAAAGTACATGAAATTTGAAGAATTGGTATTTCAGAGTCCACTATGGCGACAACCTAACTGCCAACCTCATCTGCTCGTGGTGCACCCTGCCGACTAACCAACGAGGCTCTGGCGACCGACTGTGATTCCGGTATATCCATCCAAAGCAGGCTATACCAAAATTCCTCGACCTATGATGGGCAGCAGCATCACCGGTGCAACTAGTATATCCCTGCGATCACCAACCCGCTATGCCAAGCGTGGTGATTATGGCATTTTTACCTCCCAAATATGGAATTTAGTCCCACATGGCCCCGGCCCCTAGTTCACGGCTACGGCAGTGGTCTAGCTAACGGTAGGGCGGGGGTGCTAAGAATACCCGGGTTACTAGAGGCTGCCAACATCAACGACTGTTATTGGCAACGTTAACGTATAACGGACGAACACTGATGGAGGACGAAAAGTTGACGAAACTCGAGATAGAAACAAAAAAGATTGAGAGGCATATTCTTGGGTTGTCAGAGGTCCGAAGACAGGGGGAGGATACGATGACCCTAGAATCTGGCTACTTGTTCTGCTTCCGAGAAGGCGAAAGGCTGTCCCAGGGTGGCGTAGGATTTATCGTCAACAAAACCCTCATCCACAATGTAATGGAGATAAAGATAAAGATGTATTTATTTGTATGACATGCGTAGTTTTACAAGCAGGTGTTACAATAATTATTAGGTCCTCCATGTCTTACCTTACGGCTTACAAATTATTATTGTGATAATGTCAGAGATGCTAATTCGTGTATTAAATTAACTCATTACAATATCTTATAAACTAATTATAAATTCATGGCCAAGCTTTGAACAGATCAGCAGTGTGTCGAATCGGGTAGAATACCGCGTGCTAAAATTCTCCAAAAGTTGCAGCTTGACGGTTGTACTGGTATACGCCTACTACGACGGGCTCTGACGAAGAAGTCGAATCGGTATACGAGGATATCTCTAGAGCTATCAACGATACTGCAAAGACTCATTTCACGGTTGTGATGGGGGATTTCAATACCAAAGTGGGTACAGGAGAACGAAGAGTCGAAGGTGGGTCAGCACGGTATTGGTAACAGAAACCAGAGAGGGCATATGCTGCTTGGCTTCCTAGAGAGGCAAGGGCTATACTTGATGTGATGAACTCATTCTTCAAGAAGCAGCCCCAAAGGAGCTGGACCTGGCGAAGCCCTGACAGCCGGACATATTCAGAGACGTATCAGTGATCAATAGGTTTAACAACGGAAGTGATCACCGACTTGTCCGAGGCACTCTGAATAAATTACAAGCTCGAAAGAAGACGTCTGATGAAATCGACTCTCCGTCCCACACTTCCACACACAGACAGCACCAAACTGTAGTTGGAAGTGACAGCTTCCAACTTGACCTTCATAACATAATTGATTCGTTGGAAACCACCGAGGACGCGGACGTTGGCGAGGCTACAAACCAACTAGTAAAAGCTCTCCATGAAGTGGGCTACAGGCATTTCCGCATGCAGCGTGTGGCAAAAGCTTCCAAGCTCTCAAGCGAGACTCTGGAGCTAATGAGGCATAAACGTGAAATCCTGTCTGAACAAGAGTTTTCGGCAGAACATCGGGCTCTCAATAAACAAATAAAAAAGCTGATAACCAGGGGCGAAAGTGTTCGCTCAGCAGCTTGGGAGATGCCAAGATTGTTTCCTCAATGAGGCATAAACGTGAAATCCTGTCTGAACAAGAGTTTTCGGCAGAACATCGGGCTCTCAATAAACAAATAAAAAAGCTGATAACCAGGGGCGAAAGTGTTCGCTCAGCAGCTTGGGAGATGCCAAGATTGTTTCATCTAAGCCGGAGTTCCTCGCTGAAGTTGATAAGTTCTATGGAAGTCTGTATGCATCACACGCTCCAAAGCCTGTAGCTCGCAACACTGACCCCAGGTCCCCAATAATAAGCCACTACACAGACGATATCCCGGACGTTGACTCGAGTGAGATTAGGAAAGCCCTCAAACAACTGAAAAATAACAGAGCTCCGGGTGAAGACGGAATACAACAATGCTTCTGAAGGCGGGAGTTACTCTGGTACCTGAGGTGTCCTGAAAGTCCTAGGAAGGCTCTTTAATTTCGGTATTCACAATGGTATAACACCGGAGGTATGGAGCGGAAGTGTTGTGGTCTTGTTCTTCAAGAAAGGAGATAAAACACTCCTCAAGAACTACAAACCAATCTCACTTCTGTTCTGAGCCATGTCTATAAGTTTTCGAATGTTTATTACGAAACGTCACGCTCGAAAATTCGACGAGTTTCAGTCCCCAGAGCAGGCCGGGTTTCGAAAAGGCTACAGTAGTAGGTACCATAGACCACATCTGAACTGTAAGGCAGATTATACAGAAAACTGAAGAGTATAAGCCGTGGTGGTCTAGTGGCGAGTAACGAGTAACCTTGCATGCCGTGCAGGAGGCGATGGTTCGATCCCCGTCCAGGCCGACTCGTACCAATGAGTTTTTCGGAATTTATGTACGATTTGTAAGACCACTGGCTTTTCGGTGACGAAAAATATCGTAAGCAAACCGACGGCATGCTTCAATTTCGAGGCATGTATTGTACCCATTGTCCATTATAAGTGTCGATGGGCTCACACCCCGTTACACTGGACAGAGTTCCGGTACTACTCGTGAAACGTGGATGTTCTGAGGTTTCAAAATATCTAATCTCTGACTACCCGTCGTGGAATACAGTCGTGAGCATTATGCTTATGCTTATGCTACGCTTATTCTACATTAAGATATGTATTCTATGGGTCTGTTACAATATTGTACTGATAAATAAAAAAAAAAATCTATCCTATTTCATCCCACTGCTGGGCAAAGGCCTTCCCTTTAATCCTCCAACCATCTCTGTCCTGCGCATGCTCTGGCCACGCGTCATCGAAAGCATCCAGATCGTACCGCCGCCTCTTCCTAGGACGATCTGGACGCCGATGACCGTTTTCTGGGATCCAGGGCGTGACAATTCTTGCCCACCTTTCCTGATGCATCCGACAGACATGGCCGGCCCAAAAAAATTGCTCGCTGAGGGACCTGGAATCGTCAGGGTCCATGTTTTCGCACCATAGGCCATTAGGTACTGGCAGGACGCACTGATTGAATACCTTCGTTTTAAGGCGTTGTTGTAGAGCCGAGGCAAATAATATGATGGAGTTTCCCGAAAGCAGCCCATCCTAGATGGATGCGCCTAACGGCCTCCTTGTCGAAGTTGTTTCTTCCTAGTCTTATAGTCTGTCCAAGGTAGACGTAGTCTTTTACAACAAGACCACAGTACTTCCGCTCCACGACTCCGGTGTTATGCCATTGTGAATAACGGAATTAAAGAGCCTTTTCTGAGTACCTCCAGCCTTCAGAAGCATTGTTGTTATTCCGTCTTCACCCGGAGCTTTGTAATTTTTTTGTTGTATGAGGGTTTTCCTAATCTCACTCGAGTCAACTTGCGGGATATCGTCCGTGTAGTGGCTTATTATTGGGGAGCTGGGGCAGGGACTGAAAGCGGTTACGGCACTCGGTACCAGTACTGTAAAAATGTAACGGTACCGTAATGGTATAAAGGTTAGGCATAACGGTACCGTTATATTCTTACACTTTGACCGTACCGTAAAAACGTAACGGTACCGTAATGCTATAAAGGTACCGTACCGTTATCTTATAAAGGAATACGTACGCAATGAAAAACGCGGCTGGCCATTGTTGCTTCCACGTAGCGAATGAAACGAATTGAAGCATGGTAGAAGCGCGGCATGGCAATTTATCAAAGAAAACCTTTATTCATAAAGATTAGTTAGGTGCTGGTATTTAAGAATACCGTTTATTTTCCGGTACCGTAATTTATTTCGGTATTGAAATTTTTCTTTAACCAGAATTTATCGGTATGACGTCATACCGTTAAATAAATATACCTTAATATTTCGGTAATTCAGTCCCTGATCTGGGGTCGGTGTTGCGAGCTACAGGCTTTGGAGCGGGTGTTGCGAGCTACAGGCTTTGGAGCGTGTGTTGCATACATACTTACATGAGTGGTTCTCAACAACCGTGCTTTTTTGTAAGTTTCGGTGGCGCAATATTTTTTTGTGATTTTGTTGAAACCAATATCGAAATATTAAAATATAAAAGACAAGCTTTAAAAATATGTAAGAGGGACACAAAAGCATTCATTAGTTTTCGAGATATTTGAACTTTATGCCACCGAAATTGAAAACTGCCACCGAGTACTGAAATCAGGCCCACCGAAATCTTAAAGTGGCACCAAAACTTAAATCAGGCCCACCGAAATCTTAAAGTGGCACCGAAACTTAAACACAATATGAAAATACTTTTTTTCGAAGAACCCAAAGACCTGATGACTTGATGTGGAGTCACGGACAAACCCCGAAGTCTCTTGAGCGGGCTGGATCATCACTAGACTATTAGTCATTGGTGATGGTGATGGGGTAGCTCCAGCTCCACCATAAAATTATTAACTCTATACCTGGTGACTGGTGACTGGTGAAGGTAGCGGGCAGGTGAAGATGAGGGCAGCGCAGAACCAGTCGTTGTAGCAATACTTGCAAAGCTTATTGGAAGATTTGGGAGGTCATGATTGTATTTAGTATTTTTTAGTACCTATTGACAAACCTTTGAACCTTACAAATCGCTTGGAGATGATGAGGTTCTACCTTGCCATATTACTCTCTGTCTGTCTACTAGTGATATCCTATCACCATTATTAACAGCAAGCTTTGCGTGCAATTATATACCAGAGCCATGGACTAAATTCACAGTTAAGTTAATACCAAAGACAGGTTTAAAGGACTACTCCCAATCAAAGTCCTTATGACCTATCAGTCTTACCTCCTTCATGTTGAAACCCATGGAGAAGGTACTAGATCAAAACCTTCGGGAAATGCTGTAGCAGAATACCCGTTGCATAATGATCAGCACGCTTACCAAAAGGGCAAATCGACTGAAACCCCCTTGATCAACTTAGTTGACAAGGTGGAGGAAGCCCTTGAAACGCAACTAGAACCATCACTAGTGGACTACCTGCCAAACAGGAAGATCAGACCACTACTGGGTGGGTAGAATCAATGCTCTCCAACAGGTCTGCAAAACTCACACTAAATGGGCAAATCCACGTAGTAACAACTACGAGAGGCTGCCGGCAGGAAGGAAGGGAGGGGGATTACCTACGCAAGGGTACGCCGACGACCTTGTAGTAAACATAAGAGGGCCATGCCTGGACACTGTATCCTCGCTGGTGCAAAGAGCTCTCCACACCAGACAAAAGTGGTGTGAAGAAAATAGTTTGTCCGTAAATGCAGATAAAACTGATATAGTACAATTCACGAATAAACGGGATCTCAGAAAAGTAAGAACCCAACGAATCTATGGAAAAACTGTACCGTTTTTCTAAGAAGTAAAATATTTGGGAGTCACTTTCGACAAACACCTTAACTGGAACACGCATATTAAAACTGTTATACAGAGGGCTAAGACAGCTCTCGGCATATGCTATCGCATAACAGGGCTAGATGGGAAAAAATAGCCCTTTTGATTTACACTGCAATAGCAAGACCAATAGTCTGCTATGCCACAGCCATCTGGTACAAAAATACATTTCGTAACAACACCATATACAAGCACAATAGCCTCCAAAGGACTGCGTGCCTGATGCCATTTCCACCGGCCCTGGGTTAGCTCTCGCTGTACCTTCAACCTTTGCACATTTTTGCACTATGCCTACACAAAGTTAACCCAAATAATAAGCGTAACTAGCAGTCATCTAAATTTATTCCAATAACTGCTTTAAAATGTACTTGCAAGATTTGTACGTACCAAAGTCAAGTGTTGACTTTCCGGCTCCATCTGACGATGGACTGATCACTGATGATGTCTGATGACCTTGATCACCATTTGAAACCCAACTACTCATCGAGACCAATCTAACGAGCCCAAACTAGGTGCGTCTATATTTACCACTGCGGAGATCCTGTGGTGACTCTCCGGCTCCATCATCAGACCCTGATCACTATTTGTAATCCATCTACTTGTCGAGACCCATCTCACAAGTTGAATCTCGGTGGGTTCATGTTAACTACAGCGGAGATCCTATCACTAC
The DNA here is from genome assembly GCA_963693445.1 of Agonopterix heracliana. Taxonomy (NCBI): domain Eukaryota; kingdom Metazoa; phylum Arthropoda; class Insecta; order Lepidoptera; family Depressariidae; genus Agonopterix; species Agonopterix heracliana. The sequence continues at coordinate 2,928,120 of OY856323.1, read as the reverse complement.
CTTCCAGCTCCATCATCAGATTAGGTTTTGGCCCCCCTAATATTGAACGACGTCGGGTTTATCTATGCCACATTTCAGTCAATTCTGAGTGCGAGAACCAGTTTGAATCTTGCATGTAGCTTACATGCAATAAGATTTGTACCAAACATGTAACTAGTAACTAACAAACTAATAAATAAAAGCTTATAAAAAATGCACATGACCAGGAGATGGATTACGGGATATTAAAGTATTTGATGGAACTTCACTTGCTCAGTTCAATTCGGCCGCAGCTTCAATAGCGCCGGCGCGCCGGCCTCGATGGTCGGCGCACCGGCGCGATAGACATTGCAGTCACGCCGGTGCGCCGGCGCGGCAAAAAAAAATCCTGGAATTAGGTAAGAATAGTAGCGCGTGGCGAGCGGTAGTCTCTGCCTACCCTTGTAGATTAGTGATGTAAGCAAATATGCGTATTTTGTAATTATTACAATGAATTCTTCAACCTTTTAAGTTTCGGTGGCAGTTTTCAATTTCGGTGGCCTCAAAAAAGCCACCGAAGCCACCGAAACTGAGCCACCGAAGTTGGAACCACTAGGGAAAAAATGCGCAGTAAAAAAACGAACTATCCGATTAAAAACTTAAATCGTGAACATTATAAAGCATCCAAAAACCATTCGGTTACATGAATGGTACAGTAGTAACACTTTCAGAACCCTATTAAAAATTGACCCACCGAAATTGAAAATTTTTGTCCCCCTTGCCACCGAACGCTATACTTCCGCGTTTAGTGAGAAATCCAGTAGCAGTGTCATGTGCATATGGCCCTAGGGTCTTAGGACGCAATCGATATGGTACGTTTAATTAGACAACAGCTCATATTTAATGCTTTTACAGTAAGAAACTTATGCTGATGCGTGGACAAATTTTGATCGAGTGTCCAAAGGTCCACGATGTATACAGAACCATTGTTCAGCTGATTTACGATAGTCTGCTTAATGAAGATCTTATAGGGCATAACTTATTTGGATTCTATTTGGAAACATTTGCTTGGCGAGCATATTTATGGAAAAAAATGGATTGTGGACACGCCACCGAAGCTGAATTTCGACACATAATAATTTTTATTTATTTATGTGTACGTATATACATAATAAAATTTATGTACACAAGTGAAATACATAGCCCTTTACTATAAAAAAATTAAATGATATGCATAAGTTCACGTTACACTAGGATTCTCAGCGTGGACATGAAAAATTCGAGCATGGGCGAATCACTCCCATAGAACTTCTTAATTTCAGCGAGGTTTCCGGCTTAGAGGCAACGATCTTCCCATCCGCTGTTTTGAGTTTAGACAGGTGGCATCTCCCGAGCTGCTGAGCGAACACTTTCAACCCCTGGTTCTGCTCAATCGCCTCTATGGAGCGTGTGTGTTCAGAGGTTTCGCCGTATCAGCTTTTTTATTTGTTTATTGAGAGCCCCCAGTGCTGCCGAAAACTCTTGCTCAGACAGGATTTTACGTCTATGCCTTATAAACTCCAGAGTCTCGCTTGAGAGCTTGGAATCTTTTGCTGCATGCGAAAATCGACGACGATGTTCGAAGACCTTCTAACAAGCAAAAAGCAAATTTTACAGGAGGCTAAAAAAACGTTTTATTTCTTTTTGTACATTTTTTATGAAAATGTGTTCTAAAGCAAGTTGTTATTAAATGGGGCTGCGAAATTGATGCTAACATTGATTTTACGTACTGACAAGTGGTTTTCGTTAGTGTTAGTTAGGAGTTATTAGTTTCACTAATGTCCATGTCAAACTTATTTTGACGAAGTTAAGAGGTATTACTTAATAAAAGTTTTAGGAAATAATATTAACAAACACACTCTAAAATAAATCTAAAATAAAACCTAAATTAAAAATTATACTAAAAACATAACAAAAAGGAATAAAAACAAACAGAGAGCGAAAATGAGTCTCCGTCGAGCACATCTTCTACTCGGCTCATGCTAAATAGAAGATGTGCTCGAGGCTGCCGTATTGCGGGAGAGTGCCGACGACGCTGGCGGCATTACCTCTCTGGATGGCAATCTCTGCAGCAGCCGCTGCCGAGCCAGCTCTTCGAGAAGTGGCAGAGAGGTGTGAGGGCGCTACGGTGTCGACGCAAGTAGCGACCCACACCAGGGTTCTGCCATTCCTCCAAGGAATGAGAGTCATTCCGTCGGGCCTCCTGCCGTCATCTCGCGCAACGCCATTTGGTTCGCGTATGGCCGGCACGTTGACGCTGACAATGGCCCGACGGATGACGTCGTTTTAGCTGGCGTGGTGGGCGTGGCGGCCAGCACTGCGCCGACAGGAGAGGCCGTGGTGGCCAAGTGGATCAACGCTCGCGCCACAGGCACCGGTGGGGCTCATTTGTCGAAAAAGAGGTCCTGTCAAGGAGTGTTCCCACGTGCGATGACAGCAACGCGTTTAGCCAGTAGCCAGACTCTGGCTCGCTTGAGGCCAGGAGGCGGGCTTTCTCTGCAAGATTGATAGCGTTGTCTCTGAGGATTTGTTGACTCTGGATGCAGAGTGGCTGGTCCCTGACCTCTGAGAAGCCGGGTTTATAGGGAAATTGCAGTTCGGACCGGCAGCACTTGTCCAGGAGTTTCTGGCTTCAGTTAAGCACGTGACCTCTGCACCGCCAAGTGATTGGTTTATATTTCTACCGAAGAGGTCAAGCGTGCTGTGAACTGAAGACAGAAACGCCGGAAGCCCTACATCAGACACTTTTCGGATGCCAAGACCACCAAACCTAATAGGCAGGGTGGCTTGGTGCTTGGCACCAACTACGGTCATTATCGGATAGGGGGCAATTTAAGATTTCTGATAGGGTTATTTTGATAGCGTTCTTGAAAAGAAGCAAAAGCGAAGTGTGTTTCCAGAGGGTTGAACAGCGTAACACATACGTTAATTTAGGTACGAACAAACGAAATTTGATAAAGCAGTATGCCATATGGGGACTGATTGTGGGTAAATGAATTTCTCTATTCTTCAACTTCCTTTCTATTGCACTATGGACTGAATCGCATTCCATTTGTATCAAAAACTTTTGAGTTATTGTTACTCCATGCAGTTTGCGTTAGCAAGATTTACGTTTCGGTTTTGGTATAGACATCCGTCAGAAAAAATTATAATAGGAAGTTTGAGAGGCAAGCAGTGTCTTGCTAGGTAATCCAATAAGATTGAGACGAACGTATTCGCTGTTAAATCTGCTGCAGTTTCGTTGAACCAGTAACAGTAGAATGTAAAATGGTTAATAGACAAACAAATCTAAATAGATTGAAAAAAAAAACATTTAAGTAGGTACTTAACGTTTTGTATCAAGAGCACTAATATTATCTGACGGTAAATTTTAACGCACGAAACATTTTACGTGCTCGTAGTCCTTCCGTCAGTCTCGCCCTCGACGACATTTCGGCTTAAACAATCAAATCTATCAAGTAGGTATGTTCATGATACGAGTAAAAATAAGCTAATAACTTCTGTATCAAACAAACAATTATAATATTTAGTTCTAAAAATAAAACTAATAAGTTCTATCTGCTAGTTAGAAATCAAAACGTATTTGAAAATACATGATCATTATTAGAACTAATAGCTCCTATCTTCTAGATAAGTAATAGTAGGTTCTAAGTAAACTCGGAATAATCGAACTAATAGCTCCTATCTACTTGATAGGTAATATAGTAGGTTCTGTAAACTTGGAATAATCAAACTAATAGCTCCAATCTACTCCTAACTACTTGTTTTTACATAAATATTGACACTAAATAAAAAACCTGTTGTCCCTTTACAAAAAACAACGACAATGGCCGCCGCACGCGCCTCCCGTGACGTCGTACCACCTCACGCCACTCGATAGTTCGATCTCTTTCGCACACTGTAGCCAATTCGTCAGTTCTCCAGCAGTTTGATGGTAGATAGAAGGTATTGGCAGCAAAATTAGTTCGGAAGTAACTTAAGAGATATTCGTTTTGGTAAGTTAGAATATAATTATTAGCAGCATTTCAGGCTACCACGCTCAAAGCGTGATATTAGGAGGTATTCTCATTAAGAATTTGTGGCGTTATTTATTACAAAATCACTTAGGAGTCTTTGCCAGTCGGTGCGAAATTGAACTCTAAGTACAGTGGCATAGATAACTCATTTTGGCCCCGGGTGTCAGGAGGTATTCGAACATCGTCGTCGAAATGCCTGTAGCCCACTTCACGGAGAGCTTTTACTAGTTGGTTTGTAGCTTCGCCAACGTCCGCGTCCTCGGTGGTTTCCAACGAATCAAATCTGTTTTGGAGGTCAAGCTGGAAGCTATCACTTCCAACTACAGTTTGGTGCTGTGTGGAAGTGTGGGACGGAGAGTCGATTTCATCAGACGTCTTCTTTCGAGCTTGTAATTTTATTCAGAGTGCCTCGGACAAGTCGGTGATCACTTCCGTTGTTAAACCTATTGATCACTGATACGTCTCTGAATATGTCCGGCTGTCAGGACTTCGCCAGGTCCAGCTCCACTTGAAGAATGAGTTCATCAAGTATAGCCCTTGCCTCTCTAGGAAGCCAAGCAGCATATGCCCTCTCTGGTTTCTGTTACCAATACCGTGCTGACCCACCTTCGACTCTTCGTTCTCCTGTACCCACTTTGGTATTGAAATCCCCCATCACAACCGTGAAATGAGTCTTTGCAGTATCGTTGATAGCTCTAGAGATATCCTCGTATACCGATTCGACTTCTTCGTCAGAGCCCGTCGTAGTAGGCGTATACCAGTACAACCTTCAAGCTGCACCTTTTGGAGAATTTTAGCACGCGGTATTCTACCCGATTCGACACACTGCTGATCTCCATTACATTGTTGATGAGGGTTTTGTTGACGAGAAATCCTACGCCACCCTGGGACAGGCTTTCGCCTTCTCGGAAGTAGAACAAGTGGCCAGATTCTAGGGTCATCGTATCCTTCCCCTGTCTTCGGACCTCTGACAACCCAAGAATATGCCTCTCAATCTTTTTTAGTTCTATCTCGAGTTTCGTGAACTTTTCGTCCTCCATCAGTGTTCGTCCGTTATACGTTAACGTCGCCAATAACAGTCGTTGATGTTGGCAGCCTCTGGTAACCCGGGTATTCTTAGCATTCCCCGCCCTACCGTTAGCTAGACCACTGCCGTAGCCTGGAATAGTAGAGCTGCCGGGAACTAGGGGCCGGGGCCATGTGGGACTAAATTCCATATTTGGGAGGTAAAAATGCCATAATCGCCACGCTTGGCAGAGCGGGTTGGTGGTCGCAGGGATATACTAGTTGTACCGGTGATGCTGCTGCCCATCATAGGTCAAGGGATTTTGGTATAGCCTGCTTTGGATGGATATACCGGAATCACAGTCGGTCGCCAGAGCCTCGTTGGTTAGTCGGCAGGGTGCACCACGAGCAGATGAGGTTGGCAGTTAGGTTGTCGCCATAGTGTACTGCGTTTACCCCTTACCCCGACAGTAATAGATCTCTGAAATACCAATTCTTCAAATTTCATGTACTTTTCCTCTTAATACTGACTGACCAGATTTATTACACTGACCGTAACAATTATAATAAAATATACAGTATTTACACGCCTTTCATAGGTTTGGTTGCATAATGATTGTGTCACAACTTTTTGTATATTTTTTGCTAACGGTACACAATTTTTAAGGTTGGGTCCCTCCAAATAAATACCTATAATTGATTACTACATGCCACCAATCTCTCAACCATCCATGGACACATTTCCACGACGTAGTTGCATCAATCAGTTTTTACATTCGAACATAAAACTCGGCCGACTAAGAAAAGTTCCAGGTTTAGGGCCGGCAACCTATGTTAATAATTAATAGGATGACTAGAGCTATCAAATGGCATAAGTCTCATTTTGTTACTCGATGAGGTAATTTTTTGAATTTTTAGCCACTATAAAATCAGGCCGACTCAGGAAAGTCCCGGGACTAGGCGAGGCAACCCTATATAATTTGGCACTTCTCGATGAGCTCTATCGACTGTACTATGTGCCAACTTGTTACTCGATTAGATAATTTTACACCAAAAAAATGACCTCTTTTTTGCTCACTGTACAAAACCCTCCAGTCAACCCTGTACTTTTAGACGTAGGTACCTTTCTGATGTGCTACACCCTAGTAGTCCTAGAGCCCACAACGGATTTGGGCCTAAACGTATAGGACAGCTGGAACCATTCTAGCTCGAAAGAACATTCCAAAGTACATCATTTAGCTTCGGTCTTACGACTCAAACCGGTCACAGAAATTTTTTACAGCGGTCAGACAATCGCGAAAAAATGGGGTCTGGGCCTTAACATATTCCTATATGTAAACATATAGGAAATGTTCTATCGATCAAAGTAGTTTTCACAGTTCCTATATGTAAACATATAGGAACGATCGATAGAACACACTTTCCTTGTCATAGAAAACCCTGTCTTACAAGGCGGATAGGTCACCTTTCCAGAATCAGACCACTTTTGTAAGATACCAAAAATGTATTGTAACATTTTTCATGAACAATTTGGCGAACTGTTGTTTAAACAATAGTTGTAAAGTTTGTAAAATCTGGTTCAAAGACATATTTATGATAAATTATGAACTATTAAGACCATTAAAATTACAATAATTATTGCAATTAAAATAGAAACAAACAGATATCTCGACATCTGTTAGTGATATAAAAAATTTGTCGACGGTAAGATTGTAGAGAATTTTATGTTCTACAAGTTTGTGCTAGATTTTATCATGATTTGATGCATTGAAAACGTGATATTTGCAAAAATCTATCAAAAAGAATGTTCTTTCGAGCTAGAATGGTTCCAGCTGTCCTATACGTTTAGGCCCAAATCCGTCGTGGGCTCTATGACTATAGGTAGGTCAAATCTTGCTACTCGATCAGGTAGGGTTGCCAACTGTCCGCTCTTCGGCTATAACCATATAAATAATTAACAAGTGTTGTATTCGAATTTATGACATTACTATTTTATTATTAATGTATAAAGCACACTATTTTACTGCAAAAACGAAAAGTTGATTTTGCGATAACACCATTTACAGTGTTTCCATTAAAATCCATTGATACTATTATAGTGGGGGACAACGATAACATATTTTCCCGGTCGGCTCCAGTGGGGGACAGCTAGCTATTTTTTTCCTGAGACAAATCCACTATTGTATCTTGTTCTAACTAATATCTCCTTATTTTCCATGTATTTACGAACATTTTGCCGAAATCCCCCGGAATATTTGTTTTTTTTACTTTTTCCATTGCTGGATAGTTGAACACCGTCCAGCAGTAGAATAAAAACACTTATTAACGTATCTTTTCAAAACTATCCTCTATAAACACATTTAAGCGGGAAGCCTTCAGATTTTACTCTGTAGAATAGATATAAACTGTGTCCGTCTAGAACATTCTAATAAACATTTATTTATAGACCAGTATTAAACCACATTGATCACGTCTAAAACAAATTAGCTTATGATAGTCAAATCACCCTACAGAAAGTCATAAAATATGTCCCGTTCAGAATTATTACTCTAAACAAACACTTTTTCCAAACTAAGTGTAGATAGCAACTAGTTTATTTACACTAGATTAATCTTTTAGTTTAAAGGAGGTTCTAAAACGTGGATCTGAGACACTATACTCTATTAGAATGTTTCATCTTATTATAAATCACCTTTAGAACACTGTTGTCTATATATTAACCACTTATAGGCAATTTATAGTGTATAAAGGTTTAAAGCAACTTGCTGGTGTTACTTGGGAGTCCACAAACGCTAAGAAAAGAGGTAAAAGTTATACTCTTCGGTCTTTTGTATAATATGCTAGAGCGTGTGTATGTGGTCTACGGTGCTGAAGCCTTTTTGGAAGTCGTCGAACCTGCGCGCTAGATAGTTCGTAACGACTCTCGACAGCTCATGGCTTAAAAGCGAAATCAACAGCATAATGCTTCAGGAGGGCATTGCCTTGTTTAAACCGTGGAACAGTCACGGAATAGAACATAACTAACCGTTGGTTGCCAAAAATTTAGATGTCATGGCCCAATGCTGAGACTGGAGGACCTCAGTAGAATGCTTTGACCTTGCAGAGCGTCCAAACTAGTCGGTTTAATAAAATCGTTTAAAAATGAACATGGAAAAGACGAAAATCATGTCTTATGTAGAACGTATAAGGAAAACATTGAGTTCTACCCACTCCTGTGAAGATTAGAGACTCTGTGCTCAAAGTTGTTGACGATTTTGTATAACTGGGATAAACTGTCCAGTTAGTAGATCCGTAGGTCTAACCTTCAAATTCACCACGACGACTGGGCAGCGTTCGAGAAGATACGTAATATCTTGTAGTCCCAAATACCGCATTCTCTGTCTCAAAAAGAAAGTCTTTGACCAGTGCTTACTGCCAATGATGACATACTGGACTTAGACGTGACTGGACTTACTCTTGAAAAGGGTGAAATTCATTCCAAGGGCAATTATGACGGCTATGGTCACAGTTTCCCTGCGAGACCAAATCAGAAATGAGCTTCGCAGAAGAACCAAGGTAGCCGATATAGCAAGAACAATTGCTAAACTCAAGTGGCAATGGACTGGGCACATGGATAGCAAAACAGGTGGCCGATGGGGCCGAATAGTTCTTGAATGGCAACCGCGTACCGCACAGTCCCTCACAAGATCAACCGACGACCAGGTGAAGGTGGCGGGATTCCATTATTGGATAAAAGCAGTACTGGACCGGTCGTTGTGGCGATCCTTGGGGGAGGCCTTTGTCCAGCAATCCACATCTTTTAGTTGTGATGATGATGATGATCAATATGAAAATTGTAAAAGTTACAAGATCATCAATCATTATTTCATTAGATTAATTAAAAATTTCCATAGTATAATTAAATCTACTTACTGAGGATTTTAGAAAGTATTTTAATTATTTATTAATTAAATTGTTGAGTACCGAAAGTATCGAAAGAATCGGGATTTATTTCCTGAAGTACCGGTGCTAGATAGCCTCAGAAATCCCGGGAATTCCCGTTATTTTTGGTACCAGGATTTCCCGGGAGCATGCCCTAGTCCCCCACTAGGGCCCATGTTCATCATTGGACGTATAAAAAGGCTGAAATGATGATGATGATGATGCCCTAGTACTTACCTAAATTCTTATGAAACATTATTATTACAATTTCATATTCGTGTACGTATAATTATCATACTTTTTACTAGTAATTTAATCGAAAACCAGTCCAGTTACATCAATTTGAGAATCTTCGTACCAGGACTCCGCTCACTAAAACGACTGTAACTTCCTCATTTATTACTCGATTGTAATGATTTAAGGCTTATTAAAAAGCTAATAAAAGTAGCAAAACGTTTTATAATTAGCTAAATTTCCACAATCCTAACGGTTACCGAGCTATTTACATAATAAAATTTAGATTTAAAAAAAAATGATGTTTTTTTAAGTTATTTCATTTGATATTAGCTTTACATGAACGCATGTATGAAATCAAATAATGTACATTACATGGCCTTTCATTTGACACCTTATTTAAGTAAATCGGTTTAGTAGTTATCTAGAAATACCGCTTAATAGAATGGGTCGGCCGCCATCTTTACTACGTCACAGCTCCCCCCTCCATACCCTTAGGAAGTGACTACCGCACTTTTTGTGTTCAGGAAAACATACCCAACAAGTACATACCAGTAGTCTGTATGGCGGAGCTGAGTCCCACCAAAATCGTTATTTGAAGACTTTTGGACAAATGGGGACTGTACTAATAAGGACAGCAATAAGTAGCGATCTCCTTTTTTAACTAGATCGAATTTGCTATGTGCATCTCTTACTGAGTGATGATAAGACAAGACACGTGCTTTCTTCTAGTTCCTTCTCTTTCTACGCTCCCAAGTCATGCTTGATGCAGGGCAAAGGCTTGAAAAATAGATCAAAAGCACCATAGCAATTTATAATGCATGCGCTGAATTTTGATATTTATCTTAGTAGGAATGGTAACTATCAGCAGGGCCGTAGCTAGGGGGGGGGGCATCGTGGGGCAATGCCCTACCTTAAAATACGAATGCCCTACCTTAAAAATCACCCAACCATTATTATAGTCTTTACTATATGGGCAAGTAGGGCAAATTCCCTTACAAAACTGACAGAATCCTGGTCACAACAAAGTTCCAGTGCTGTGAAATTTCGGGCTCGCATCGCTCGTTCCAGCCTATGATATTATGAGCGTAGTTAGGGTAATGGAACTCATACCAACACCGTTTCGAGTCTTGGAGTGTGAAATTTCGAATTTGCTGGCTCCAGCCTATGATATTACGAGCGTAGGTAGACTAATAGAACGTAACACCGTTTTGAGTTTTTGAGTCTGAAATTTCGAGCTCGCTTCGCTCGCTCAAGTCTATGATATTATAAGCGTAGGTAGACGAATGGAACGCATACCAACACCGTTTTGAGTGTGAAATTTCGAGCTCACTTCGCTCGCTCCAGCCTATGATATTACGAGCGTAGGGTAGACTAATAGAACGCATACCAACACCGTTTTGACTTTTTGAGTGTGAAATTTCGAGCTCGCTTCGCTCGCTACAGCCTATGAAATTACAAGCGTAGGTAGACGAATGGAACGCATACCAACACCGTTTTGAGTGTAAATTTCGAGCTCGCTTCGCTCGCTCCAGCATTTGAATGGTGTCTTTAGGATAGGTAGGCTAATGGAACTCAGTATCACCATCGTTTTGAGACTGGTATAGCTAGGCCATAAAGTCATGATTGTGGTGACAAGTGGAACTAAAATTTGAGTATGGTGGTGTTGCCAGGTTACGCGTGATTTAGACGTTCTCATTTAATTTCTACTCTTTTTGGCCAAGCTGTAGGTATGTTCTTTTCTCATCTCATCCAAAAAACTAGCCTTTTGCTTCCGCCCTACCTTAAACCTCCTAAGCCCTACCTTCAATCCAGTCCTAGCTACGGCCCTGACTATCAGTGAAAAATTTAAACAACGAACTAATTTGTAAAATAATAGTTTATTAGGAGAAATGATTTCAGTAATAATATAATATTTATGTACCCAATATAAGTCCAAAAAAGTTATGAATAAAATAATAATTTTACTAAAATTGTCAATAAATCTTATCAACTACAAAAATAGTAAATTGAAAATTTCACCCATCACCAAATTATAATTACCGAATACTCAAGAAAATAATATTTTGGAAACATACAAAAAATACATGAAAACTATCTACAAATAAAAAATTGATTTGGAAGAGGTTTAAAAACAGCATTTCGCTGTTTAGGCGTCGGCCTTGTCGGCCATTTTGTGTTGGACGCCATTTTGTGGCCGCTGTCAGAGGCTCATGCGGCAGATGTCCTCGTTGATCTCCAGCATCTGGTCGATGAAGGACTGGTTCGCCAACACTTTGGCCAGGTTACAGATGATGGAGCGTAGTTCGCCATCCTTGTAGTTCATTTGGGCGTTGCAGAGTTCTACCTCTTCGTCGATAGATGGCGGTATCTGTTGGAGAAATAAAGTATTGTGTTAAGATTAATCAATCGATTTGAAATGAGGTACGCATGTGAGATAAGTACTGAGTGAGTGCGAGGGAGACAGAAATACTAACTAAAAATGTAGGGAACATTTACACGCCACATTTTTACGCCACGATCTTGCCATGCAGGGAGTATCCATACTGAATGTAGTACCAGATACTCGTATCTTATACTGTGCCCTAATGTTCAGTTTGGCCTTAAAGAGTAGAAAAAAAGAGTTCTCCCTTTTTTTTTGCAAGAACGTAAAATCACGCAAAACCTTTCAAGCAAGACCGTCGAAAATTGTAAAATATTAAATTCTGGAGTGCGATTTTTGAAACACATTCGCTGAGCTCAGCAGTTGAAAATGTCATAATTACTATGGAGATATGCATCTTTCTACTGCTGATTTGACTTTCAAAAATCATACTTCAGAAGTGCGATTTTTGAAAGTCAAATCTCCGTAGAGAGATTCATATCTCCATAGTAATTTTGGCATTTTCAACTGCTTAGCTCAGCGAATGAGATTCAAAAATCGCACTCCTGTAGGCCTACCATGAGTATTCACCGTACTTTACTACTGTAGTTACGTCACCAATTTTGTATTGAATTTCGTACATCGCTTCTAGTGGTTACGTTGAGAACTAATTTCTGTCATACGAATTGGCGACGTAACTACAGTAGAAAAGTACAGGAAAAACTCATGGTAGGCCATCTGTTTACTTTACTAGGTGTAGATAAATAAAAATCGGAACAAAACTAAACTTAAATTAAGCTGCTGGATGATAAAACTTTCAACTATAACTTTAAGCTTTATTACACATTGCAATAACCACCCGAAATGGAACCGATATTTAGCTTATGTAGGTATATGTACATTTTAAAGTAGTAACTACGGTCATGTCATTTCAAATAACATACAATTATTAACGGTAGTCTAGTCACAGAAATTACCTACCTACCATTGTTAAACCTTTCTTATTCATCACAAAATTATACTGTGGAACTACCAACAAAATAGGACAAAGCATTTTAGAGGTAGAGTAAACCAGTTACCTAGGTACTTATACTAATAGATTTATAATGTGATGTGAAGCAATATAAATTATACCCCTAGAACGAAACTGACATGCGAAATTAGACATAAATTATAGGTCTTACTGGAAACCAGACATAATATTCTTGTGGTTGAATCTTGGACGAATTATCGTCATTATCGTATCGTATCATCGTATTAAAAAAATTATAATGAGGTATTTAGCATAAAATGACCTGTCAATGTGGTGATAGGTAAAAGAAACCTTATCACTTAGTCGCCTCGTACCGGCACGACACCTACGGGTAGATGTCGTATGGTGAGATCTAGTTTAAGACCACACGTGCGAGATAGATTTATCTTATGTTTTCATTCATATCAATAACAATGCTATGCTATGCCCACAGAGTAGGTACATAATGACAACATTATTATTATTATGTTTACGACCCGCACGTGCTACCACAGATAAGTAAATATTTAAACTGTTACAGAAACAAAGATACGATTTTAACAACATTCGAGTATCCGGTGTTGATAAAACAATTTACAAAGCGAACACTAATTATCGTGTTACGAAATGTTGTTTTGTTTCAAAATTATACTCCGTGCCTTAGATCAAAATAAAATGAATGGATAGGCCTAAAGCGCGGTAAGTTGAAGCAAACTACTGGTGCACTTGGTCCATACAAACTAGCGCCTATCTGTCAAATCTAGGGCACTTGCATACAAATTTGAAGTAAACCTTTCATTTGTTTTGCCTCATTTTTCTGGTTTGAATATGCTCACGACTATATTCCCCGAGGGGGTAGTCAGAGATATCCTGAAACCTCAGAACATCCACGTTTCACCAGTAGTACCGAAATTCTGTCCAGTGTGACGGGGGGTGAGCCCGTCGCCACTTATAATGGACAGTGGGTACAATACATGCCTCGAAATTGAAGCATGCAGGTTTCCTCACGATGTTTTCCTTCACCGAAAAGCCAGTGGTGTTACAAATCGTACATAAATTCCGAAAAACTCATTGGTACGAGTCGGCCTGGACGGAGATCGAACCATCGCCTCCTGCACGGCAGGCAAGGTTAGGTTCTTTCAATGGTTTCTTTAAATGGTGGCTTTCTGGTTTGAGATGTTCACTTTATTCATCCATTCTTTATTTATCCATTCATTTTATTTTGATCTAAGCTCCGTGCTCATATTTTTTAGTTTCATTATCGATTGGCTTTATAAAAGTTGGTCCTTCCTTTCGTGCCGGATTATTTGGAATAATTTAGTTATATTTGGAATAATTTAGTTATAGTATAATATAATTGCTCATCTAGTTTTAGTCATGAATTGAATAAAAGTGAAGTTTAAAAACTGAAAAGAAAAAAAAAACAAGTCCATTACCTATCATATTAGATTACCTAGAATAGAATTCTGTTAACCTTTGTTTTTGTTACTTTGGTTTGGGTATGCAAAAGTGAGCGCTTTGTCTTGCGTCGCATGCTAGCGCTACAAAGTGTAAAAATGTTAGTTACTTACATTGCTTGGATCACAGAAGGCGCTGAATTTGTACTTTGTTTTCCTTTTCTCCGACCCGCTGTTAAGGAATAGAGTGAACTGGGCGTCTTTGCCTCTCCCTCCCACCGGGAAGTACAGGCCGGCAACCAGGTGACCTTTTTGATCTCTAGAGAGAAGACTCCTGAGGAAAAGAAATTTTTATTCAGAGGATTTTTATTATCCTGGATCTGGGTCAGTTACGTCTTTACCCTAAAGAAACGTGGGGCAAGAACCCAGGGATGCAGTAAGAAGTAATCTGTGCCCAGGGCCCCATGCCTAAGGGGGCCCCGACACTTAGCCCATATTTTTTGAAGTGACAACTTCTTTAGCACCGTTTTGATTTGAAACTCGATGAAACGAAACGAAAAAGCGATACTAAATAGCTGACTAAGAAGGTTTCACTTCTCCCGCGTGTGAACTGCACACATGTATTTTTTATTCTGTTAAGAATCCGTTTCGTCCGTTTATCCGTTTTTTGTTCTGTTGACCAGAAGGTCAGATCCAAGTGGCAGGGCTGTGAAATCTCGCCTCTCATCTTCATTGTCGAGAGAACCATTGCCTTGCGGTGGGATCCTACAGGCTATACCTGCCTTTTTAAAGAAAGATTATTATTTGGGATCAACACTGCGGCCATTTTCCTGATGTATTTTTTGCTCTCCTATATTTTACAGATGGTTTTCCTTCACCACTGAGCAAGTGATAATGACGAATACGAATACTCTATCGTATAAATTGTATAGACCTTATTGGTACCTCTACCTACATGCCAAGTATCAAACTGCTTTGTAATTGACTTGCAAGCTCTCTTCCGTTCAGGTTAACTAAGGAAGGATCCAGGATTTCATTTTGGGGGAGTCTAATATGACAATTCTTTCTTGCAACGGCAGGACGACCCTTATCTCACGACGGACTTAACGCGTCGTAACGTAGTGTTTTCAGTCGCAGAGCTTGGATATACTCCTAGGACCCTTTGGATCCGCCCTTGAGGCTAACACAGTGGATATAACAGCTAATGAGCTTACCTAAAGTTGTAAACCAGATTCCTCCTCTCCGTAACATTAACGCCGTCCAGGTACGGCCTAGCGACGTAGACGAGCGATGTCTGACATTTGACCGAGTTGTCTCTCGTCACGCGCTCGTGCCACTCCACGTAGCTGGGGTTGTGAGGGTTGAACGAGTAGTTGTATTCCTTAAGGCTTTGCACTTCGTCTGATTGCGTGAACCAGCCTGCAAAATTATGGTTGGATCAGTAAAAATTTTGAGTGCCATGAGCATCAATGGTTGGACTCAGGACTCAGTCGAGCCTCGACCGAAGGTACTCTGAAAAGGACATATTTTTTGTAGTCATAAAGGCCGAGCACTTCAAGTAAGGATTTTAATTTTGAAGGAACCTTCGCGGTTAATTCAAACTTATCTGTCCAAATTTCGGCCTTTAAGACTAAAAAAAATGTGGTCCTTTTAAAGGGACCAGCTGCCTTGAACGATAAGGGCTTAGCACACCATTGCTTGGATGTAATTTGAAGACATGGGAGACAAGGCATTCATTACAAATGGAGGTAGCTCCAATAAAATAAATAAT
Organism: Agonopterix heracliana; assembly: GCA_963693445.1. Taxonomy (NCBI): domain Eukaryota; kingdom Metazoa; phylum Arthropoda; class Insecta; order Lepidoptera; family Depressariidae; genus Agonopterix; species Agonopterix heracliana. The sequence goes on along the minus strand of OY856323.1, from coordinate 2,912,405 downwards.
CTACAAGAAAAGCAAGGTTTGCTTCGCAGAAGGTATCAATTTATATTTCGATCATTTTCTTTTACGATTTTATTTATTTTATGGCCATAAAAAATGGTTAAAACATTGCATATTTTAGACCTCGATAAGTATTACTAAAAGTTTTCTTCTCAGTCAAAGTTTATTATAATTTAAGTATTTAGTAAACGGGCCCCGATATCCTCTCTGAATCCGGTCCTGACCGCCCCAATGCAATACTTTCTACTTCTGCAGTGAAACAGTACCATTAACCTACTAAACTGACCTACCATGGTAGATCTACATAAACTAGATCTAGGACAATGTGAACTGCTTGCAATCCTGCTACGTATCTGCACATACCAGTTTTGCCAATAATTTATCTTGCCTCGTGCATTCTTTATTTTGGTTGGGTTCGCTTCAGGGGTGCGATTTTTGAATCTCATTCGGTGAGCTCAGCAGTTGTAAATGTCAAAATTACTATGGAGATACACATATTTCTGCTACTGATTTGACTTTCAAAAATCGCACTCCTAAAGTATGATTTTTGAGAGTCAAATCAGCAGAAGAAAGATGCATATTTCCATAGTAATTTTGACATTAACAACTGCGGAGCTAACCGAATGAGATTCAAAAATCGCACTCCTGATTATTCAGTTAATGGACTACTGGATATGATGTGTGGTAGAGCTATGGAATCGTATTTTTATTAATAATGTACCCAATGTAGGTAAGTACATATTTTATTTTTATCACATTACAAAATTATAGATTTTGTCAGAAATAAATGATTAGTATTTAATTTAATTTAGCATAAGTTTTGAGGAGTTAATTTATAGCTTTGTTGTAAATAATATTTTTCGAGATTGATTCATAGTTTCGTTTAAATTAACACAATAGTAGATTGTATCACAAGGGCGTAAAATAATATTTTTAAGGCGAGGGCGCTATTTTGAATCCAGAGCATAGCGAAGGATTCTTGAGTAGAATCCCGAGCGCAGCGAGGGATTCTAAAGTAGAATCCTGAGCGCAGCGAGGGATTCAAAGTATGCCGCCCGAGGAAAAAATAATTTTCCGGCCGAGTGATACACTCTACTTTTCATCCCCCTCTATGAGGAAAATAAATAAAAGGCGCTTCTAGTTTAATATTTGCGTTCGGTCTCTTTGGTCGCGGACCTATGTAGCAAAAATACATGTTCCAAATTCAAAACTCATCATTGCCCGCTGTAAAAGTCTCTTAACAAAAAGTGCAACTTTAGGCGCACTTAAAGAGGACTAAAGTGACACTTTTTGAATAGATGGGATGAAAAATAAATTGATTAGTTGTCATGTTTCTGGGCCCATAACATGCCTAACTATAATTTAGTATGGAGGCCTTTCTCTCGCTCTGTTCCACGCCCAGTGAACTTGACAGTGAAAGAGAGGTAACGCGAATTTGCTATATCGCATGTTATGATATTAATAACAAATACTAACCAGTATGAGGATAAGCGCGATCAGCCATGACAGTGACGATCCTCGGCACGTGGTAGCCAGGGTCGGCCAGCATCAGCCCCGCACGGCCCTCGATCCTGATCTGCACTCCCGCCATCACGTGCTCCTTCTCAGCCTCGAGAACCGCCGCTGGACCCTCTCCACACGACACATACTCCCTCACATCCACCACAGCCTCCTCGCATGAAAGCAGCGCCGTTGCCGACGCGAACCCAGGAAACTGCTTATCCAGAACCCGCCATCTCCTTATCAGCTCTATCCCCAAACCGACACACGTGTGCTTCTTCGACCGTATCGGTGGACAATAGTTTTCATAGGTGTCGTATAATGGTTGGTCGGTTTTCTCGAACTCGTCGTAGAGTGATATGAAGTTGCTGACGGAGTCGTAGTTGTCTGTGACGAAGAGACGTCGGAGGATGGCCTCGGCGGCTGTGGCGAGTTCCTCGTGAGTGTGAGGGGTCAAGTCGAGAGGTCGTCGCAGGGGGCCCCACCGCGCGGGCGGCAGGGGCAGTCGGGTCACGTCGCGAGCTCGGCTTGATGGGTCAGGCTGTGGGGGTAATTGTGCGTTAGTGGTTCATCGTAGATTAAGGGTTGGACCGAATGACCTGACTTGTCAGCATGTCGCATGGTGCGGCCGGCATTCTTCGGACTACGGACACTTTGTAAGCAGTCTTTTTCGCTCTATGATACGATGTCTACATACAGGGAGGACGTTGACAAATCAGGATTAACTCTGGTTTAATTGTTTCAACTAACTTAATTCAGTACTGGGTAGTGCACCCAATTATTCATGTTTGGGAAGGAGAGTTAGGTCAAGAATTTGCTTTTTTCGGTTATTATTGTGTCATTGTCGAGTTAGAGTCGTAAGAATTAAATTAAATTAAATTATCAAGAAGACTTCATTAGGAAGCTATAAGGTAGGTAGTATAGTGTTTATACTCGAAAATGTTTATTTCATGCCCGATCTCTCCATTCTTCCAAAATTGCCTTACCCTTTCGGTGATTGGATCAGGGTTTCAAGATAATCTTATATCTGAATTTATGCATTGTCTGAAGGCTTAATTAAATTTGTAAAAATCTAAAATTTAATTTTTATGCATCCTTCCCACCTGCAAATCGGATGCGAGTTAATCTTTATTGCTTTATTTACATAGGTAGTTAGTTTAACATTTCGGTGAAATCCACATAGGTACTGTGAATTGGTGTAGAAGTGTTGATTAAATCTGATCCGATTTGCAGGGTAAGTTCCATGCTGACTGTTCGTTGGTCGGGAAGCCTATGTCGGCTGATGATAATGAAGTAGCTTGCTGTAATAATATGAAGGTACATACCCCATCAGGCTCAGCCCGCGCGACCGAAGCGAGTCAACTCGGCCACTCTGCGCCCCACCGGCCGACGGAGGGCGCGGCCGGCTCCGCCTCGGGCCGGGGCTCACGCGCTTCATCGCGCCGTCGCTCGTGCGCGTGCGACTGCGCGTCGGCGCCCTTCGAGAGCGCCTCACGCTGCCTCTCTAGCACCAATGATGTTGGTTTTTCACGCTCTAAAAAAAAAGACACTTAAGTCAAGTAACGAGAGTAATTTTTCTTTAGCCTGCACTAGTTCAGTGCTCAAGACAAGCAGGGCCGGATTAAGCCATGTAGTGGCCCTTAGGAGCAAATCTCGGGGCCCCATAGGCGTATAAATGATTTTCTTTCCAGGTCCAGGTAGGGTGTTCGCAATAAAATATCCACCATAAACATATACTACTATGCTATCACACTACATCATTACTGCAAAATGTTTAGGCCGTCGCAAGATCATTTTTTAAAAACAGTTTTACTTTAAGTTCGGAATTATATTTCTCACGGGCTGCGGGGCTCCTAGGGTCCTAGGTGGTGCTGAGCCCATAGGCATTTGCCTACATTGCTCCTTATGGATAATCCGGCCCTGCACAAGCCCTAAGGCGCGCTACATAAACTATCCTGATCAGGTTATCAGTTCTTGCAGAATGGGGAGACCGATGGAAATTCTAAATTCTAGAAAGGAGACTACGAACTGGACCGAGGAACTCTGAGGTAATCTCTTTCGCTTACTATCCATTCAACACATTATAGCCTTGAATTTTTGGCACAGTATTAAATCGCATAAAATACAGTGTTCTGTTTCAAAGCCATAAGCTAATTTTTCCATAAAAGGCATTATTCAAATGGCAAGTAGCGTGTGGGTGTGATGGTGGTAGGTATTATCTATCGATCTAATTTATTAATGTTTGTACATTAGTTTCTATTCCATTGCTGATTAATATCAATACCCACGGTAAGGGTGTGTATGTTAAAGTTAATTATAATAGGTACATTAGCTAAGTACCTATTATACATTATGCAATACCCGAAGGAATTCGAAAAACTTGGCGTTCAATATTGTACTTTAATGTTTTGCCTTAAGTACCTACCTACTATGCTTACGCATGCCTACAATTCCATGCAAGTTTCTGTCTATTCCCAGATATTAAGGTCGTTACTTTATTATGTAGTTTTTAAATAAACTTATGCGTTTTTACTTTCGTAACAATATAGGTACTATATATCCACTATAACAAAAGACAATACAAATACTTATTAGAGATTTTTGGCAGCCTTTTTAACTTTCGATTGGCAACCTCGTTGTTTACAACGGCTATTAATTTAATTAATATTTTTATTAAAGGCAATTATTATCTTTAATCGGAATCATTGTTATTAAATCAAATAAATCTTAGGTATCAAAGGGGATTAAGTAGGTAGGTACTTATCATTAATTGACATCATAATTATTACTCTATAACAACTAAGTTAATCTTCTTTCCTATCTCTTGATGTAAGTACTTATTCGATACCTCTGATTAAGTATTTGCCAATTAATGGTTAGTAGCTTAAAATTTTATCATGGGGTCTACTCGGACTTTTCTATTTTCGATATAAGGTCAGGTGGGGTAAGAGGAACATAGTTTACAGATTTTTTAACATTATGAGCTCCAGCCAATGAAACATAGTCTTTATTTTAAAAGCAATAAAACCAAAGTTTCGCTCTTGATACTATGCTAACTATGTTTTTTACACAGACATTGATTCTTCTAGTAATAACGACACAATCTGACAATCTTATCGTGAACGAATTCAAATTCTTTGAAATGTCTATTCTATTCCAATGAAGTTCCTACAATTACGTATCACAATTTATTAAAATCTAAAGTTCGAGTTTAGGGCCCCGATTCCGAAATACATTTTGATTGTAAAATCACAAAACGCATTATAATGTCCTATCGGATTACTTTTTAAAAGACGAAACTTATAATAAAATCTAAGAACTCGAGTAATCGAGTGTTTTATTACAATCTTCACAGAAAAAAACGTTTTTGCTCGCTACCCGAACATTGGCCTACATGCCACCAGATAACTGATACATGTGTCTAAAATTACTTTGTGACGTAACAATTTAGTCACGCACGCGAAAACGTTTTGCGGAAACTCCGAAACAATGATCTTTGTATTGCATGTCGATATATTATGTAGGAAGGTCCTTATGTTAAAAAGTTTTGTAAATTTGTTGAATTCGAATTCGATTTTATTGTTATGTTATTTCTTAGTTGAAAGGCCTCGATGAATATTCAGTGTGTTTGAGCGCCATAATTAATCTGGCTGAACATCTTGTTTATAAGAAAAGGCATACAAATTTATAGCGCTGTTATAAACGTCCAGCAGTGCGATTTTTGAAGTCATACGAGCGGTTTGGCAGTAGAAAATGTCAGAATTACTATGGAGATTATGCATCTTTCTACTGCCGAACCACTCGTATGATTTTCAAAAATCGCACTGCTGGACCTTTATAATAGCGCTTAAAATGTAAATACCTTTATTTATAAACTAGTGTTTACCCGCGACTTCGTCCGCACAAATTAAGTAAATAAATTTAAGTCAGATCATAAGCTATCAAACAAAAAAAGTTTCATCAAAATCGGTTCAGTAGTTTTTGCGTGATGCGCGAACAAACAAACAAACAAACAAACAAACAAATAAACAAACAAACAAACACACAAACAAACAGACAAACAGACAGACAAAATTTCTAAAAAAGGTTGATTTCGAGTCGGGGATACCTAAAAACCATATCGTAATCTTTTTTTTTAAATATCTTCAATGTACAGACACACTTCAGTTACAGTCTTGTAATAGTTTAGACAAGATGAAAATGTTCGGCCAGATGAATTTGGACTTTCAAAAGCTCTGAATATAGGTACCAGAAACGGTTCTCATTGCTTGAAACATCAAATTAGATGGCAGAGGGCCCACGATAACAGGTATCTGCATTCATTTTAGATGAGAGGACAGCTAATCAGTTTCTTTTTTATTTAAAAACATAACCCCCCTTCTGTCGCAGTCGGGTAAAAAATCATCGTCTTTCTAGCCGGACAATTTTCCATAAGTAGTTAAGTACTACAACTTAGTAAAAAATATCGTAACTTCCCGAACACGAATCTCGACTATGAAACTATAGCTGAATTATTTATTTTAACACTAACTTGTTCACCCGAAAATAAAACTTAATAAACAGCATAATAAACAAGCATTTATAATTCATTTGAGGCGCATAAATATATTTATACAGATGCAGGTATTACAAATAAGCTCTGTTCGACCCTGTTCTTTGTGTTGGATTTAAGTCTCCTTACAATACAAAAATGAATCTATTCGACTTTATTATTTGAGTTTCTACATCCTCCTAGTTAAAATTGATTTCCAAATCCTAGTTTTTGGTATTTATTTAGCCCACACATCCAATTCCCGATAGGTTATGGGCCCAGGACTTGGTCGTTTCAGTACCTATTATAGCCCCATGTACCCTTGCGCCCCCTACTAGCCCTTGATTATTGGGGGCACCAGAATCAATCTGGCCCTGTTAAATTATATATTTTTTTAAATAAGTAGGTATTTACGGACAATGCTAATGTAAATTGAACAAAAGCTTTATTCAATGAGAGTTAGAGTTCAAAGTGCCAGCTAGTTGTTATGATAACCCTGATATTGATCGAACAATGAAGCTATTTTGATAGACTATGAAACCATCTGGCTCGTGTGTATGTCGTCGATTGTACAAACACTCATAATTGATCGACTGGCAATCGGCGGCCGGAAGTGGGATCCACTTATCGATTTGTATTCGTTTTTTTGAGCTATTTTCCATATGCAAAATTTTGCGAAATTGCGTCGAAAATGCGCTAAGCATGTGGAAAATTTGTTAAAGTTTTTAGTTCTCCGCAGATTTGCCGCAAATTCTTAAAGTATTGTAAGTATTCGTAAAGTGGAAATAAATAATAGGGAGGTACCTACCTATAAGTTAATGTGAGTTACGCGGTTAATAATTAAGCTAAAGTTAATCATTTTATCGGGTTTTACCTGTAAAATGTCGATTGAAGAAACGAATTTTTGTTTAAAAGTTTAATCGACTTTAAGCCTTATGGCTCTAACCTTATGGTTAAGATAATTCTGATGTTATCTTGAACATGTTTGAGTCATCAGAATTCCCGTGAAATCACGCGAGATGACGTAGAGTACCCAAGAACGATGAATCAAATCTGTGAGGAATTCAACGCAATGCGCTGAAAACATCCTTGTTAAATCTGAATCCATTGCGGTTAGATGACCTACTTGGCAAGACAAGACCAAACGATTGAGCCAAAATGAAATCAAGTGTGCATTAAAAAGGCTTGATAATGTCGTTTCTTAAAATGTTGACAGGTTTTTATTTACAATTATGAAATAGGTAGAGTAGACGATAAATTAAGCCCTAATATTTTACTATCGAGCTATCGTGCGTAGAAATTACAAAATCAGTAAAAATTAAAATTAATTTCTCTAATCCTTAGTTGTAAAAATGATTAGGTGTATGTAGTGAAACATTCGATACTTAAGTAGGTAGTTACTTATTAACAATAATTATACTGTCGTATACTTACGTATTATACATTTTCTCTTATCCATTTTCTTTCACTCTAGGTATTTAGATGGTAGGTATTTAATTAATTCAAAGTAAAAGTAGGTACAGTCGACTAATGCTTAAAGAAAAAAAGTTGTTTCTAGAAAATAAAAAGATAAAAAAATTTAGACGAAGTCTGATAGTTGATTTTTAACTGAAATGTTTACTAAAACCCAATTTCTGACAGTTAATTGCCAACAGTGCCCTAATTTAAGTGGGTATGTTAATTGTTTTATTATTTGGGGTTTGTTAGATGTGTAAATATTTGCACAAACACAGCATAATATTTGTACCTATAAATTTGTAAAAATAATAAGTTGAGTACATACTTTAGTTTCGAGTGAGTTGAGAGTCGAGTTTAGTTTCACTGATATACGTATACGTGCAATAAATAATAATTGGCGTTAATAAAATTTATGTCAAATGTATTTATTGATTTATTAATGGCTTAATTGGAAATTTCCTAATTTGATTGTATTTATTTAATTTGACATAAATTTAAGTACCTAATTGTATTGATTTAATTTGACAGTATTATTATTTTGAATTATTGACTTAATTGAACATAAATGTAATTGTAGATATGGATTCTATTTGATTGTATAGGTACCTACTTAAATTTTTTTCTAATGTATTGCATGCTGACATCAGCAAGTTGCAGAGATGCCTACTATATTTATTTCATACGACTTTTGTAACCTGTAATTATGCAATAAATATATTTGATTGATTGATTGATTGAGGGCAGCAGAATCACGGGGCCCCGTTGAGATAATATTAAACTTGATCCGATCCGGTTGTTCACGTGCTACGTTATCGTAAAAATAGCTGATTCAGTATTAGATAGTAGATAACGGCACGTTTTTCAGCACGAGTTTTCAGACGTCAGAATTGCGTAATGTTCATGCTAAATTCTTTCTAATTGGTACCTACCGAATGTTGTCAATAGTTTAGCTAAATTTTAAACCGACGCGCGACTAATACGAATTTATGAAACCCATAATGTTTTTTTTTACTTATTTAGGGAGGTACTTTATAATCTGTCGGTATTTAAGGAGATGAGGGGAGATTAGAAGGCCACCACGAATTTACACTTTGGTATAGGTACCTACTATAGTAGGTAGTACAGGGTGATTGCTATTAAAGAAAGGTTTCAGAAAACATTATCTGTTTGCGTTTACGTATGTACGTTGTTGCATGTTTATATTGGAATTGAAGACAGTTTATCAATGAACTATATAGGAAGTGTAATAGGCCAGTCAAGTGGTACCAGGTTTGGTAATATGGCACGTGACAAGCGAATGTAGGCCGAGTCGGTGTCGTGGCCTTATTTGCGGCACGTGAGCGGCGGTGGAACGGCTTGCCTTGGGGCTAGGATCGCCAGCCGGTCGGGTTTAGTCGGATATACACGGTCCAACTTAAGGGGCCATAGGTCCCGACGAATATTTTCTATGAGAAACGCGAGTGCCGAGCGCTCCGAAAAGTGTGTGCGTGAGCCGTATTTTCGATTAAAAACAACTAACCAAAGTACTTTTGCTAGATTTTATTTATGATTGCACTAGTTAAACTAATGGTGAATATGTGAGTGTAAATACCAACAATCGGAAACTATTTTAAGTTCTTCTAAACCGAGAAAAATGTTTAAAAATGCATGAAAATACGTCATCTTTGTGACGATTTTCTATCGAGTGAAGTAATTCCAATCGTGTTAATTCAGTTGATGATTTCACTAGATGAACTATCCAAAAATACTGAGGAATGACTTTAGTTTCGGTAAATGGTATAAATCTAGTCGTAAAATGAAAAATAAAAGATGCCTCCGAGGTATTTCCACCTACTATTACGTCTTAATATTCTGACGGTTTTTAGGAGGATGATGAGTAAAGGAGGTATTCCAAAGTACCCAAGACACCAATTAAGTAATTTCTTTTTTTCTCGTGTTGGATGGCCCTGCTTTCGTTTGGCTTGATGCTTTAATTAACTTTCTTATGATTCCTGTAGCGACAGATTTTAAGTCCTGTAAACTTTGCACAAAAGTAAAGTATGTTTGTGTTTTTTATAAATTACGTGGCCTTACAAGGTGGTAGGTATGTTTCGCCTTGGCTCTAGGCTATTTTGGGTTGCGTTCTATTTCGAAATTTAGAACCGGTTTAATTCGGTATGTCAAGTTTTTTTTTGGAGGGCTGAATCGAAAACCATTTCGAGATAATTGTCTCAATAATCATATTTTCTATGTCTGAGATTTTAAAATGAAAGGATTACAGATATTTTAAATAAAATAACGTTGTTTTTCGGTCCGTGCAGTGACGTCACTGGCATACCTGTGAACTCCTTGGTAAACATAAAATCAACTTAAAATAACCGGCCATTAAGAAAAAAAAATACTTTCACAATGTCAGAATTTGACATTTGATGTTGCCGTATCTTTTTCCAGCATAGAGTTAGAAAGAGGAGGCAGGTTTTAATTTTTTTAAATACAGCTGTAGGTAGTTTTTCTCCATGGAGTTCGAATTATTTTCTCTCCACCATTTTTGCACTTAGAGATTACAGATCAAAATAATTTAAAAATTAAATTTATATTGATAAATTCGATGAATCGCAATAAGAATGAAATAGGTATCTTAAAATTATGTCTTCTGCCCGTAAAAAATATAAAAATGAAGACAAAAAAAAACTTGACATACCGAATTGGTGATCATGCATTTTTCGCAAATTATTGTAGGTAAGTATAGCGTAATACTTACTTTATTACGAAATAATTTCAAATTACTTAAATGTCTTAAATAAATTGTTCAAGGAATGCAGTATATGCAATACGTATACGATGAAGAAGAAATTCTGATGCTTATGTGAATTCAGCCAACCCGCATCGGGCACGCGTGGTGTACTAACGCCCATAGGGTAGACCTGCAGTGGGACGTATCATAAGCTAATCAATGTTGGTGATGATTAATATTTTTTGAGACATCAATCAGATATTTAATATGAATTATTATTTTGTAGAGCTGCGATGATAATAAAATAACCTGGACAATAAACATGTTTTCTGCACAACTTGTCCCGGAATTTAAGCTAAAAATGAGGTTACCCTACATGGAGCAGACACGACAGGGACAGACAATCGAATTTAAATTCATGTCACATGTTAGGAGAAATGTCGTCGTACGATGCGACCACCTCGTGGCCGTTAGGATGTTTTGTGTGTACACATTGTGTACGAAATGCGAAAGCACAAAAAACTCACGACCATAAATGCTTTTCGGGGTGGACATAAACTTTGCTGTAACTATATTGGTAACAATAACAAGGCTCTATTGGATTGAAGTATCAAGATTTCAGGATGGAATGACTTGTCAAGTGATTATAGGTAACTATCGATTTGCCCACAAAACACTGCACTGATATAATCGCCAGAAAACACAGTGGGGTGGGGTGATTGGGGTTGGGGATCTACCTCCTAGCGGTCCACCCCGGGCAACGGCATCACAAGCTACCAAGTTTGTGGTGGCGGCTGAACGATGTGGCCACAGCGGTGTGGTAGGCTCCGCAAGGAGCCGCCTGGCTCGCGACCACCCTCCTGCCGGAGTCTGGCGCCAAGCAGCTTGCTGCTTTCCGTCAGTGTGCAGGACTGCCAGTGCACTTCTGGGTAAGCTCGCTACATCTTCGACCCCATCTTTTTCCTGAGGACTAGATAGAGGTCAAGAGCAAACCCATCAATAATAAAAAAAACACAGTTCTAGATATAGGGATAGCTTGAATTAGGTCTTGAAAAACTAATAATGCTGACATTCCCAACATTTGGTGTAAGTACCACAGGCTACTTAGAAAGAACTGACTAGATAAGTATTTCAAAAAGTACACTATACAGGTACAATTTATTTCAGAAGTATTTTTATCAAGGAAATGTTTCGTAAACTTATATCCCTTACAAAGGGTGTAAGGAAAAGTATTATTAACCTTTAACCACATACTATACCCATCAAACTGAACAACTTTTACTATGGGCGAAAAAAAATTATTATAAACTGCAATGCCTACTCGACTAAAATGTATGAGACAGCAGATTTTTTTTTGTTCAGACAGGTAGCAAACCTGTAGCTCCATACTAAATGTTGTTCAGTTTGATGGGTAGAGTATGTGGTTTAAAGATTAATGATAATTTTCCTTACACCCTGTATAAGAAGTGCAATAGTGTTGTGAACTTGTGACCTTTAAACTACACCCTACGCCTAACACCCACCCACGCAGTTAACCTGCCCTTTGTAGGTCCGTGCGTCACAATAAACTTCTGTTCCCGGACAGTCATCGACCGACTCATAGTATTTTCTAGAATGAGAGTGGGTGTATCAATGGATATTAGTATATACGATGTACGTATACCTACGTACTATTACGCCGTCACTTGACTTGGGCACAGACAGGACAGAGTGAGGAGATAGTGTTGGGAGAGGGCAGTGGACTGGCAGTGGTGTGTGATGACATTGACAATAAAGAATAAGGGAGCGGGCTGGATAATATTTGTATAACTAGAGTTTACCCGCGACCGCCACTTCGTCCGCACAAATTATATACCAGATTTTAAGTCAGATCATAAGCTATCAAACAAAAAAAGTTTCATCAAAATCGGTTCAGTAGTTTTTGAGTGATGCGCGAACAAACAAACAGACAGACAAAATTTCTAAAAATGGTTGATTTCGAGTCAGGGAGACCTAAAAACAATATCGTAATCTTTTTTTTTGTAAAAATCTTCAATGTACAGACATACCTACTTCAATTACAGTTTTATAATAAGTAGTTTAGATTTATTTACTCTATGGTTTTATCTTTTTAATAAAAAAAAAACGTTTAAAAATAACGCTAACGCTGTATGGGACAGCAGTTTTTTTTTCGCAATTTCGAAGTTGGCTCCATAGTGAAAGTTGTTCAGTTTGATGGTCTGAAGCATCCCTTTAAGTATTACTAGGGTGTTTTGATACACCCTGTATATCTTAGGTTAAATGTGATAATATTCCTTAACACGTCATTCTTTTGTTTTCCCCTTAATGGATTCGGTTAATATACTTGATAGTTAATACTATACGTAATATTTCTAAATAACGAGTTATTCTAATGATAAAACATTACCCAGTGGATTTTTTATTTTGATAAACGTAGGTACCTATAGGTAACTATGCATAATATTATAAAAAATAAAAACTACCGAATAACTACCACCTTATGAAATGGGGAGTGTGATTTTTGAACATCATACCTACTATCAACTCGGCAGTAGAAAACGTCAAAATTACTACCTATGGAGATTATTACTTTCTATGCCGAGTTGATTGTATTGATGTTCAAAAATCGCACTCCGGGTCTTTCGTTGGTACTTGGTAGGTATGGGTAAACAAAGAGATAGAACCATATAGAGATATAAAGAGCTAGTACCTCTATGTTAACATTCATAACTAGCCATTTTAGATATATTAAAGAATAAATATAAATTAATCCGATAATGTCTACAAAGAACAAGCAGTCAGCACAAGCTACGTCAATTAAATAAATAAGTATACATAATAATTATAACAGCCAACTCCAGCCAACCAACTTTGTTTACTCACAAAAAATTCAGAATAAATAATTGTTTAACAAAAAATAAATTTTAAATCGATCGTTCTAATCGTGTACCGCACTAATTAATTAAAAAAGTACCTACTTATTTTTTTTTAAAGAGTAGCAATTACTTAATACCTAGGTATGTCTTTTGTAATCTAATAACGATTGTCTTTGTTGATTAACGTGGTTATTTTCAACGGTTATAGTATTTTTTTATAGTTTTAATGCAAGTGTTTCTTAGTCACTTTGTAATATATGAATCAGCTGCGTATTTTTTTCATTTTCATAATGTCCGTAAGTAGTCGGTAAGTACCTACCTATTGTACCTTACCTTATCTTTCTGATAAGAGAGCAAGATTTTCTTTTTTTCATTTAAATCACGAACAATGAAAGTGACCGGCAATATTCCACAATACATTTTTCCATTATTCCTGACACCTGCTAGATATTTTTTTAGATAAGTACCTATATTCCATGTAGGTTCATCGGAGGTTCTTTGATATTAAACCTCTTTGTACAAGACAAAACATACAAGTGAAAGTGACCTACCTAGCTGCTAAAAGTACTTTGAACTCTTCGTGTATGAATAACCTACCTACATGTTTCAAAACGCATAATTAAAATATTTGTTCTACTATTTTACAGAACACTGAAAAAAAACTTATGAAAGAACATTTTGAAATCTCTACATGATCACATTTCGTCACATTGTTGCAACTCTAGTATTCAGGTAAGATAAAACACACGATTAAAAAGAAAAACGCTCAAGTTTATCGACGTGATGAAAAAAACCCTTTGTTTACCTAAACCACCAACCAGATTCAAAACACACGTCTACCTAAGCATACCGACATTACGCTAATCAAAATCACTGTACCAAAAAAGCTTTTTATCACTGGAACTGTTACACAGAACACTGTATTTAGTCGGTAAAGTAATCGTTAATAAAAATCGTACTCACCCATACAACGGCTAGAAGCCAAATAAAAAAAGAAAAGTGGTTCGCTGCCCTTTGGCGCGCTCTATCCAAGCGTGTCACTCCCGACCACAACACAGAAACTGATCGTTGAATAGCGCTGCTCTCGCGTTAATATATTATGTAGTAACGATCGTAGGGCGGAAATTTAACCGTTATCTACATCGTTATTTTACAGCAGGATGACGTTATTTTTATTTTAAGGTTTTAGGTAACTATTATATAGTTGGTTGACCAATCATTGCATTAAAAATCTCCCATTTTTATTTTATTTATTTATTTATTATATAGTTAGCCAGCCACGGGAATGAGGATTTTAACTACCGCAGCACCGTTACTAGGCGAATATTTTGAGTACTAAGGATTACACTCATAAAGGTTTCTCTCTACCATCCGACTGAATTTGCCTGGCTTTTTGGCTTTCTCTCCTGGAGAGTCCGGGTTTCATGCATTCATTTCACCTTTAAGCTTTGGGAGGAAACGTTTAGAAATCAAATATTCATATTCTATCAATTAACTGGTTCAAACAACGATTTCAATTTGTGATTCTAATATTATCCAGTATTCGTGTTAGCGAATTGGTCATGGTCAGTGAAATCTTCCTTTGATGTTTGAAACCAAAGAGCAAACCTGCTTTTTGGCAGTCAACTAGCTCCACTATGACTTTTTGTTTCGTTGTCGTGTCGTGTTTCAGACACTCCGGTGTCGAACTGACATTGCTCAACGCATTGCTCTCATAGTCTAAATTTTATAGTTTGATTGGCTGTTTCAGAACCACCTTTGATTTTTAAACGTAAGGTAACCCTTTATAATTTGTAGAGCACTGTATTTCATTTCATTGTAAACTAAAATAATCTTTATTTAGTGGCGCTCTATCATTATTGAGAAGCTTGTATTTTGCAATTTTGAATTAGTTTATTTGATTTTATATCAGCAGCATGATTCCTAGCTACAAAATTTGGTAAATAAAAAAAAATCACAAGTTTTTTAAATAGGTAGTATTTTTGATGAATTATTAAAGAGATCCACAACTAAATAACGTTATAACCGTTACGTTAATAAATAACGAAAACAGTTGGACAACGTGGCGTCTTGACTACTGCGCATGACAGAAGCGCGCGTATCTCCCCTCCCCACTAATAAAACAGCTGACAAACGCGCCTTCGTCTTTTATATTACGTTCCACCTACAGTCCTGTTAATCACGCTATTTTAATACTTATTATTAAGTTCATAAGAATTATATTAGGGGACTTATCGTTGAAAAAAAATGACACGCCACGCATAACATTATTATTCTTCGCGTGACAATATAAAGATATCATATCAGTAGTAAATACTAATTATATTTTGATAAATACATTGTTTAACAACTTTGGCCCGTCTCATGTCTTTGTCACGTTTCCTTGCAACGTGTTAATTTGATAGACTCTTTTGTCTTAATCTCTAGTCTAGAGGAATAAAAACGAACTGTTATTTAAATACGGTCCTATTTACAATAGATACAACCACGACAAAACAATGAAAACTGTGCAAATACTTATTGTTTTTAAACTAGAGTGTAACAATGTTTTTAAACATGTTTTTGCTAGGAACAAAGAGACTAATTTAATTGCTTCTTTTTCACCACATTTACCTACGTCAAATAATTCAGTAAATATTATTTAAAATGTATGCAGGTAGGATACGTATGTAGTATGTACCTAGATAAAACCAGATTCAGGAAGAAGCAACAGTATGTCGGCAAACTACAAACGGAAAATGTGCTCAGTGACTTACTCAATGCACATTATTTAAAGTCAAATTCAATTAAGTATTTTAGTTAGTAAAGTGGTTACGGTTACCACAACTTAATTAGTACACCTAGAGCACCTTGTAATGATGACGTTGTTATAATCTAGTTGAAGGGCATGAATAGTAGACAAATAAATAAATTAGAATTTTTTGCATTCCTTCGCGTTCAAGTTACAAAATGTTTATTTTGTGATCATAATTGTATCGGAAATACTTACTTACAAAGGAATTGTACAAATTGGAGTGCAATTTGCTACAATTGCTCCTTGCTCGCTTCAAAATATTGGTAGTTGTATCAAATCTCATTCGGTGAGCTCAGCAGTTGAAAATGTCAAAATTACTATGGAGATACTAAGATGTTTTTATGGAGATATGCATCTTTCTCCTGCTGATTTAACTTTCAAAAATCATACTTGAGGAGTGCGATTTTTGAAAGTCTAATCAGCAGTAGAAAGATGCGTATCTCTATAGTTATTTTGTCCTTTTCAACTGCTGAGCTCACCGAATGAGATTCAAAAATTGCACTCCTGGAAGAATATTGTGATCATGAGTTTAATTATGTATTTATAGTAGAGCCAAACGAGCGTACAAGAACAGATCGGTCCAAGTAACCAGAATTCTGTCTGGTTGGACCGATCTGGAGTGCGATTTTTGAATCTCATTCGGTGAGCTCAGCAGTTAAAAATGACAAAATTACTATGGAGTTATGCATCTTTCGACTGCTGATTTTACTCTCAAAAATCATGCTTCAGGAGTGCAATTTTTGAAAGTCAAATCAGCAGTAGAAAGATGCGTATCTCCGTAGTAATTTTGACATTTTCAACAGCTGACCTCACCGAATGAGATTCAAAAATCGCACTCCTGTTCTTGTACGCTTGTACGATCTTAAGATCTCTACTCTGCCGTTAGAGTAGTAGGAAGGTCTTCCTCTCTTACTTTTATCCAAGCTATTGCATCTAGGTAGGTTATTTACCTGAGCTAATGACGTAGGCATCCCACGTGACGCGCGTTAATCATTCATTATCGAGATATGACGTAGGCAACCAGCTTTACATTGAGATTGATTTAGCGTCTATTTGTTTAGCAAAATATTATGTAATAAAATATTTAGTTACGTGTGCTTCATATAGTATTTATTACCCCATATTAGTATGATTTCCAAGAATTTGTAATGAATCAATCACGTTGCGCCTTCTGGAATATTAATAGCTAAATTGTTATGGTGAAATTTTCACGTTGCGTTTATGGCAGGCACGTTTTCAGCTTCAGTCAATTCCCGGGTCCTTTCGTTTCTTTAATAAATAAATATATACTTACCAGTAGTACCAGGTTTGTAAGTCTTACCGAGGTACTGCGCAGTTAACAAATTTTAGTGGCGCGCGAAATTATATTGACCAATCAGGATGTGCCACCTTCAATCCCTTGCCGCTATTAGCTAATTGTTTCGCGCCCTGCATAGGTAGCATGACACCGTGATACAGCGCTATCACACCTTCGCTCTCTTTCCATTTGCGCGCGAACGAACGAGACAAAAGACGTGATACAGCCGTATCACGTGTAGCATGCTACGAGTGCTGTTTGCTGCTATCAGACTTTAATCGATGAACGTGACTTTACCTACGTTATAAATCGTTACTATAAAGTCAATATAGGGCTAAATTGATATTATCTCTACTATCACGTCCTGCGAGGAATGTATCGAAATTACCAGTAACCCTTTATAAACTAATATATTAGGGTTTTGACCCTAGTCTGAAAATAAGTAAGCCGACCTATCAAATATACTGTCGAATAGACCCATGAACATTATAGAAGTCTATGACCCTGTATATTTTCCCACTATAACCCGAATAGACCCATGAACATTATATAAGCCTATCATCCTGTATATTTTCCCACTATAACCCGAATAGACCCATGAACATTATATAAGCCTATATATCATCCTGTATATTTTCCCAATATAACCCGAATAGACCCATGAACATTATATAAGAATATCATTCTGTATATTTTCCCACTATAACCCGAATAGACCCATGAGCATTATATAAGCCTATCATCCTGTATATTTTCCCAGTATAACCCAAATAGACCCATGAAAATTATAGAAGCCTATGCCTGTATACAGGGAGTTAGGAAAAGTATCATTATCCTTGAAACGGCATACTCCACCCATCAAACTGAACAACTTTTACTATGGGAGCAAACCTGTCAGCGCAAAAAAAAGTCAACTGTCCCATACTAAACTGCAATAGGTAGGTACTTACTCGACGCAATCGTATGGGACAGCTGATATTTTTTTTTGCTCCGATCGGTTTGCTCCCAAAGTAAAAGTAGTTCAGTTTGATGGGTAGAGTATGTGGTTTAAAGGTTAATGATACCTTTCCTCTGTATGAGCCCTCGCCAAAAGTAGGACTCCAAATTGTTGAAGGTCCCGTTGAAATCTTTAGTTAAGTCGTAGTAGTCTACGGCGTAGCACCGTAGTATTTTTGATTTACGTAACCAATTTTTTTATTTTTTGAGTGGTCTCAGGCTTGTAGTTCGCTCAAAGAATAATCCAAAAGCAGGTGTAGAGTGCGTGAGCTGGATCGTAAGAAATTTCTTCAGAAATGTGTTCAGGATGCCTAGAGGGTAAACATACTAAAAGTCCTCGCCTCTAGGGGGGGCGCCGGGTGGGGGGGAGGGGGTTAAAGTTCCCACTTTTGAGTTTTTCGCTAATATCTTTAAAACGGTGCGTCGTAGACAAAAATTGTCTTCTACGTAATGAAAGTTAATAAAATTTCCTACAACTTTTGTCTTATACACTTTTTAGAATTCCTAACTATTTTTGAAGTACACGTTGTGGAAAAGTGAAAATTTCGAAAAAAAACCGACTTATCAAACGTTACCTCTTGCCTGCTACTTCAATCGTGTTATTTCGGGATGAAAAATAGCCGGCATGTTAATCCAGGACCTAATTTACCTACATACCAAATTTCATACAAATCTGTTCAGCCATACAGTCGTCGAAACATTTATCATTTTTAATTTAAATTTTATTTTTTAATCCGTTTAGGTCGTGAAGGCGCTGACAAGAGTCCTTCTTCCAAAGCACCCTCATCTTCAGTGGATGGTTCTTTCTGGAGGAACTCTTCACAATCTTCATCTTCACCATCGTCTTCGCCAAGAGACACGCCGTTAAGACATTTCCTTTGGCAGTGGAGGCATGCCGCAGAAAATTTGAGCATTGCTTTACGACATCCACATTTGCCACTACCACAACCCTTAGCGCAGCGGCAAAATATTGTTTTTAATAGGACCTCCGGTGCGGGCAAATCATTAGTTGTTATTGGCACCAGGCTGCCTCCTTCATGTTTCCATCCCCACTCTTGAGGAGGCAGCTCATTCCCAAGCCACAGTTGCACTTGGTGGTAGGTGCGCTGTGAATGCTGTTTAGCTGCGTTCTCAGTTGGTGGGAGGGAGCTGAAGTCAGGCTTAATCTTTGCCAATGATCTCATGAACAACTGATAGCGATACTGGTTGAGGGAAGTCAGTCTTGTTCAAACTTGTTCTGCGCTCGCGCTTGCACGCTGAGGCTCAGACGGAAAGTGACACTTTTTTGTGCGTGCAGCCGGTGTTCATCAATTTATAAGTCGTTATCCTTATCACGTTTCATCGTTTTTTGAATAGTATAATTATTAAAGAGATCCACAACTAAATAACGTTATAACCGTTACGTTAATAAATAACGAAAACAGTTGGACAACGTGGCGTCATGACTACTGCGCATGACAGAAGCGCGCGTATCTCCCCTCCCCACTAATAAAACAGCTGACAAACGCGCCTTCGTCTTTTATATTACGTTCCACCTACAGTCCTGTTAATCACGCTATTTTAATACTTATTATTAAGGCTATAAGAATTATATTAGGGGACACATCGTTGAAAAAAAATGACACGCCACGCATAACATTATTATTCTTCGCGTGACAATATAAAGATATCATATCAGTAGTAAATACTAATTATATTTTGATAAATACATTGTTTAACAACTTTGGCCCGTCTCATGCTTTTGTCACGTTTCCTTGCAACGTGTTAATTTGATAGACTCTTTTGTCTTAATCTCTAGTCTAGAGGAATAAAAACGAACTGTTATTTCAATACGGTCCTATTTACAATAGACACAACCACGACAAAACAATGAAAACTGTGCAAATAATTATTGTTTTTAAACTAGAGTGTAACAATGTTTTTAAACATGTTTTTGCTAGGAACAAAGAGACTAATTTAATTGCTTCTTTTTCACCACATTTACCTACGTCAAAAAATTCAGTAAATATTATTTAAAATGTATGCAGGTAGGATACGTATGTAGTATGTACATAGATAAAACCAGATTCAGGAAGAAGCAACAGTTTGTCGGCAAACTACAAACGGAAAATGTGCTCAGTGACTTACTCAATGCACATTATTTAAAGTCAAATTCAATTAAGTATTTTAGTTAGTAAAGTGGTTACGGTTACCACAACTTAATTAGTACACCTAGAGCACCTTGTAATGATGACGTTGTTATAATCTAGTTGAAGGGCATGAATAGTAGACAAATAAATAAATTAGAATTTTTTGCATTCCTTCGCGTTCAAGTTACAAAATGTTTATTTTGTGATCATAATTGTATCGGAAATACTTACTTACAAAGGAATTGTACAAATTGGAGTGCAATTTGCTACAATTGCTCCTTGCTCGCTTCAAAATATTGGTAGTTGTATCAAATCTCATTCGGTGAGCTCAGCAGTTGAAAATGTCAAAATTACTATGGAGATACTAAGATGTTTTTATGGAGATATGCATCTTTCTCCTGCTGATTTAACTTTCAAAAATCATACTTGAGGAGTGCGATTTTTGAAAGTCTAATCAGCAGTAGAAAGATGCGTATCTCTATAGTTATTTTGTCCTTTTCAACTGCTGAGCTCACCGAATGAGATTCAAAAATTGCACTCCTGGAAGAATATTGTGATCATGAGTTTAATTATGTATTTATAGTAGAGCCAAACGAGCGTACAAGAACAGATCGGTCCAAGTAACCAGAATTCTGTCTGGTTGGACCGATCTGGAGTGCGATTTTTGAATCTCATTCGGTGAGCTCAGCAGTTAAAAATGACAAAATTACTATGGAGTTATGCATCTTTCTACTGCTGATTTTACTCTCAAAAATCATGCTTCAGGAGTGCAATTTTTGAAAGTCAAATCAGCAGTAGAAAGATGCGTATCTCCGTAGTAATTTTGACATTTTCAACAGCTGACCTCACCGAATGAGATTCAAAAATCGCACTCCTGTTCTTGTACGCTTGTACGATCTTAAGATCTCTACTCTGCCGTTAGAGTAGTAGGAAGGTCTTCCTCTCTTACTTTTATCCAAGCTATTGCATCTAGGTAGGTTATTTACCTGAGCTAATGACGTAGGCATCCCACGTGACGCGCGTTAATCATTCATTATCGAGATATGACGTAGGCAACCAGCTTTACATTGAGATTGATTTAGCGTCTATTTGTTTAGCAAAATATTATGTAATAAAATATTTAGTTACGTGTGCTTCATATAGTATTTATTACCCCATATTAGTATGATTTCCAAGAATTTGTAATGAATCAATCACGTTGCGCCTTCTGGAATATTAATAGCTAAATTGTTATGGTGAAATTTTCACGTTGCGTTTATGGCAGGCACGATTTCAGCTTCAGTCAATTCCCGGGTCCTTTCGTTTCTTTAATAAATAAATATATACTTACCAGTAGTACCAGGTTTGTAAGTCTTACCGAGGTACTGCGCAGTTAACAAATTTTAGTGGCGCGCGAAATTATATTGACCAATCAGGATGTGCCACCTTCAATCCCTTGCCGCTATTAGCTAATTGTTTCGCGCCCTGCATAGGTAGCATGACACCGTGATACAGCGCTATCACACCTTCGCTCTCTTTCCATTTGCGCGCGAACGAACGAGACAAAAGACGTGATACAGCCGTATCACGTGTAGCATGCTACGAGTGCTGTTTGCTGCTATCAGACTTTAATCGATGAACGTGACTTTACCTACGTTATAAATCGTTACTATAAAGTCAATATAGGGCTAAATTGATATTATCTCTACTATCACGTCCTGCGAGGAATGTATCGAAATTACCAGTAACCCTTTATAAACTAATATATTAGGGTTTTGACCCTAGTCTGAAAATAAGTAAGCCGACCTATCAAATATACTGTCGAATAGACCCATGAACATTATAGAAGTCTATGACCCTGTATATTTTCCCACTATAACCCGAATAGACCCATGAACATTATATAAGCCTATCATCCTGTATATTTTCCCACTATAACCCGAATAGACCCATGAACATTATATAAGCCTATCATCCTGTATATTTTCCCAATATAACCCGAATAGACCCATGAACATTATATAAGAATATCATTCTGTATATTTTCCCACTATAACCCGAATAGACCCATGAGCATTATATAAGCCTATCATCCTGTATATTTTCCCAGTATAACCCAAATAGACCCATGAAAATTATAGAAGCCTATGCCTGTATACAGGGAGTTAGGAAAAGTATCATTATCCTTGAAACGGCATACTCCACCCATCAAACTGAACAACTTTTACTATGGGAGCAAACCTGTCAGCGCAAAAAAAAGTCAACTGTCCCATACTAAACTGCAATAGGTAGGTACTTACTCGACGCAATCGTATGGGACAGCTGATATTTTTTTTTGCTCCGATCGGTTTGCTCCCAAAGTAAAAGTAGTTCAGTTTGATGGGTAGAGTATGTGGTTTAAAGGTTAATGATACCTTTCCTCTGTATGAGCCCTCGCCAAAAGTAGGACTCCAAATTGTTGAAGGTCCCGTTGAAATCTTTAGTTAAGTCGTAGTAGTCTACGGCGTAGCACCGTAGTATTTTTGATTTACGTAACCAATTTTTTTATTTTTTGAGTGGTCTCAGGCTGTATTGGATGAAGTCTCCACACAGATCTTGGATAGACTGCAGTGTATTTTTTTGTCCGTAAATAAAGTTATTATATGGAAATCGGAATGCACTTTTTGTACTTTGATTATGCTCCTGTTTTTTGGTCCACCACGGACTATCTGTCGTCTGCGTTGATGTGTCTAAAGTTTCCCTGCTTAAACAATATTTTTTTTTTAAGAAGTTAGGTACCGTTGAATTCTTTTACGCCGTAGCATCGTAGTGTTATTGATTTACAAATTCAATATTAGTGTCAATCCGTAAGAAAGGGAGCGAACGTGAGCGTGAGCGAATTAGAAGAAGCCATTAGCGTGAACGAATATCATGCATGGCGTACGTCGTTTATTTTTTATTAACGACGATATTCCGTTTTGGGGTGAACTGAATGTTTACTAAAACTACTGTTTTGGATCTCATTATCACGTGCCGATCTATTCATATTTTAGTAAAATGTCGAGCTGGCTTCGCTCGCTCCAGGGGTGCGATTTTTGAATGTCATCAGTGAGCTTGAACGGTTTTTAAATCTCATACAAAAGCGTTCTCATGCATCTTTCTACAAATCACGCTCCTGAATTATGATTTTTTGATGTCAAATCAGCAATAGAAAGATGCATATCTCCATAGAAATTTCGAAGTTTTCAACTGCTGAATTCATCGAATGAGATTCAAAAATCGCTCTCCAGGTTTTGGACCATATTGTCACTTACTTATTTATTCATATTTTATTAATTTCTCTAGCTCGCTTCGCTCGCTTCAGGGCATATCATTAATCATGTGCCAACCTATTCATACAGGGTCCTTCTTAATATGCTGACACTTTTTTAAGGCGATGATCAGACCGTCAAACTGAACAACTTTTTCTATGGGACTAACATCGAACACATTGAAAAAAAAAACAAGGATTAGTTTTTAATTATTTTTATTTGCCCCAAAGAGCCGTATTCTCGTCTCATAATCCCAGATAGTTTGTTCATAATCTTTTTATCTAAAAGACTTAAACTACGACTACTTAGAATAAACTACGTGAATGAAAATACATCATGACAATAAATGGAAAAGAAATGTTAATACAGAGATGGATTCAAACCCCAATATTGGAGGGGTCCTAAAAAAAATAATAAGATGACAATATAATGGCGTATGTTCTAAATCGTGAATCTATACGAAAGCCCAAATGTAAAATAAAAATGATTTCTACATAAAACTACGAAATCTACAATTTCTAATCCTGATTCAAATATTATTTTTCAGTTTGCGCACTTTAAGAAATTATATAGTAATAGATGACATTTCTATTATCCTTTTGATAAAATTTTAATGGTTACAAGCCAGATCAATTAAAACAATAATTCTTTTTCAAAAAGACGGCGGAGTATAATTTTTGCTTCTCTTTGGTTATTTATTTTTAGGTTATGTAAGTACTTATACATTTTTTTTTGAAATAAAACCACGTAAACAGATAAGTAGCGAAAAAGACTGTGACTTTAAAAAATATTTTTGTTTCTATTGCCTATGTATTCTGTTTAAGCGCCAGCAGACAGTTGTACGATCTTCTGGTTGACATCTAGAAGTTCCGTCATGTACTCGTCATCAGCCATGATGGTGGCGAGGCGTTTCAGGATCGACAGGAGTTCTCCGTCCCTCAGGTGAAGCTGCTCATTACACTGCTCCACTTCGTCCACTACTTCGTCTGGTATCTGTGAATAGAGAAAAAATATTAGTTTTTATAGAACACAGAGATGCAGTTGGATTTGGGTTAGGGGCCCTAATAATTAATTTTGTATCCTTAGTTAGGTCACAATCTGGACGCTTCGCTGTCACCTCATACAAATATAGCTTGGCATTATTATTGACTCCTTAGGTTACACCCAGGACAAATCGCTGCTGTCACTTCATATAAATGGGCTCGCAAAAGTTATTTACAAATATTATAAAAACAAATCCGCAGTGACCTGATGAATTGAAAATCAGCAATGACTACATTGTGGCATTCTTGTTGTTGGACATATTGTTTAATAGTTAAGAAATAAAAAAATACGATTGAGGGCAGCACTGACGTTAATGTAGTTGTAGCAATGCTCTAAGTTGTCTATTTTGAATTCGAAAATAAGTTCTCCAAAATTACATTTATTTTTCGCTTATTTACATATTCAATCACATGGAATTTCAATAAAGAAGTTCAATAATCTGGGTTGACTACCGTATCCGTTTGACGTCATCATCGTGCTATTTAAATCAATGGACGACATTCCATATTTTATAAATTGGCTTCCAGCCCACTCGATGACGTCAAAGCTTGCAAACTCTTGCAAAGTATAATATTGGCTTTACCTTCTGAAGTTCCAAAAATGTTTCAAACTTCAGTTTCTTCCTTTGTTTGCCGTTGTTTCCTTCGAAGAACATGGTGAAGTCTGTGGTCTTCGCTTTCATGGGGAAGTAGATACCAGCTGTAAGGCGTCCTTTAGGATCTCTGGCCAGAAGACTCCTGGAAATTATTTATGATTCATTATAACCAAGACATTACCTGGGAAGAAATTCCGATGTGTATGTGAAAATTACCAATCCGCATTGGGCACGCGTGGTGGACTAACGCCCAAACACTCTCCCTGAGGGTTGGCCTATGCCCTGCAGTGGGACGTATATAGGCTGATGATGATGATGGTATTATCTGCCGTTGTTGGACGGATAATGCGATCAAAGATAAGTGTTGTTTTTAGTTGGAAATTTCCAATCACGGGCATTAGTTCATATCTAATCAACTTTGATGTTTTGGCTTATATTTGATTATAAATGATAACATATCTGATAAGTGTTGAAAGGTAAATAAAAGTTAAAAATCAATAGATGGGTGTGATCAACCTCAGCTAGGTATTGAGGGAATACAGGGATTGAGTTAAGTACTGACTGATTATTATAATATTTGTATACCTTTAACTAGATAAATATAATAATCACCATTCCATGTGCCAGGCAAAACAATTGGTTAGGTTAGGTCGCATTTCAAAAAACAAATATTTCTAAAAATTTCCGGTAAATGAAGAAAATCCGTTCGTTCGGCATTTTATGGACCAACATATATCATCACTTGACATTCGACACTAAATTCTAACCTAAACTTGGTCATTATAATCAAGTTTCTAACCACCCCAAAAAGAAAATATTTAAATGTTTTTTAATCTTTACGTACCTCATATCCCAAACCAGGTTCCTCTTCTCAGTAACACTGACAGCGCTCAAGTATGCCTTCGCGACGTAGATCAGAGAGAGGCGTTCCTTCACGTTGGTGCCCCTGGTCTCCCTCTCGTGCCACTCCACGTAGTTGTTGTTCTGGATGTTGAACTGGTAGTTGTACTCCTTGCGACAATGCGGCTCATCGCTTTGGGTGAACCAACCTGAGGATACCATATGAATTTGAATCTTGATACCATGAAGTAGGGGATATAATTGACTTGTACATTTTTGGGAATCTAATGCTTGTTCCTAATGTGGTACTCTGTCAGACAGACGGCAGAGCATAATCATCAAAATCAAAGGAAAAGTAAAGTCGGGATTTAGACATCCCTTATTAGCTTTTGTGGAGCGAGTTTTTGATCCATCATCATATTTATAGATAGTGAAAAGAAACTTACCAGTATGTGGATAGCAACGATCGGCCATCACGGTGACGACTCGGGAGATGTGATAGCCCAAGTCAGACAGGAACACTCCGGGCCTTCCCCCAACCCGCACATGTATCGCTACCATCACGTGATCCTTCTCCGTCTCGATCAGGAACCCCTGAGGTCCAGGGAACGACGACGTATAGTCAACCAGATCTTCTATATTCTCATCACAAGAAACCAGCATCATCGACTTAGTTATTCCCGGGAAATCCTTCTCCAATACTTTCAGGCGCTTCATCACTTCCATACCCAAACCGACACAAGTGTTCTTACGAGGACGGATAGGAGGGTTGTACTTCTGGAAGAACTCGTTTAATTCTGGATCAGGAGCTGTCATGTACGCGTCGTACAGTGACAGGAAGTTGTTAACTGAGTCATAGTTTTCTGAGACGACGAGACGGCTCAACAACGCCTCGGCTTTAGCGACCAGGTCCTCGTACTGTTGTAGGGAGAGGTGCAGAGCCGGGCGCGGGGCCCCCCAGCGCGGTGGCGGCAGGGGGTGGTCTACTGGCCATTGCTGGCCAGCAAGTTTCTGGGTCCCGGAGCCGAGTCAGCTCAACCACTCGACGCCCCAGCGGCCCATAACGCGGCGTATGGCGCGCTCCTCGCTCGAAGTTGACGCGACAGTCGTAGGGTCCAGGAGGTACGTTCCTGCGGCCCCCGTGGCCTCTACGCCGGCAGGCGCGTCTGGAGACCACGTTTTACTCATAATTAACGGTTTTATATTTAACGTATCTGAAAAGAAAAATGTTATTGTTATAAATTGATTGGTTTTATGTTTTTGAAGTACCTAAGTTACCTTTTGTTTACATTCTTAACATATGATAAGAAAGCTTATCTTCATTTTTCGCATTATATCTTTCAATAAGTTTAGTAATATAGGAGGAGGAGTAAAGTAATATAGGCAAAAACTACACATCTGATTCCCTTCTACTCTTCTGCTATCATGTTAGTTTGTTTTGTGTTACCTATACGTACCTACCTACCTCATCTCATCATATTATATTACATTATCTTAAAAACTTCGGGTTTATGACCAAAACTTAACTCACAACATTTGACAGAGACATTTTTATTTCCAAGGCCCTACTTTTAGGGCCCGTTAATAATGTGGTCCCCTTACTAAGTACATCCTTGTCCCAAACCATTGTTGTTATCGTTCAACATTAAATTTTTTGATATCGCTTTGGAATTTCCGTAATTCAAGTATGGCGCAGTGTTCTGTGAAATGTGTCTCCGAATCTCGTATTTATAATCACTGCGTCACAGGGGCGACACCGGCCTATAAGTGTAACTCGGGCGCCCGGTGACCTTGTAATGCCGCGTCAGACGCATAGGGTTGGTGCCTGGCGGTTTAGCTACCGCGGCACAAGGAAATAATAATCACTACATTTTCTATGTAGGTAGATTTGAAATTATAGGATTATTATATTAGGATATTTTAATAAAATAACCACGGAAAATAACGTTTTTCGGTCCGTCCACTGACTTCACTTTCCTGTCACCTGTGATGTGAACTGCTTGGTCAACATAAAATCTACTTAAAATAACTGCCAATTAAAAAAAAAATAGTTATTCACAATGTCATAACTTGACACTTGATGTTGCCGTTTCTTTTTCCAGCATGGAGTTAGAAAGAGAAGGCAGGGGATTTTTTATTGTTTTAAATTAAGCAAAGGTTTTTCTCCATGGAGTTCGAATTATTTTCTCGCGACCACTTTTATCATTTATAGATAGGTAACTGTTCAAATTTAAGTTATATTGATAAACTCGCTGAATCGCAAAAAAATAAATTAGTGTCTTAAAATGATGTCTTCTATCCATAAAAATATAATATAAAGTTAAAAAAAAAACTTAGCATAGGTACCGAATTGATTCGAGCTGAGACGGCCGGGGCGGCGAAGGAACCCTTCGACTAGGCAAACCGTAGTCGCCTTTCCACACCCCGCGCGCCCCGCGCTCGCCCCCGCTCGCGCCTCGACACGCACACATAGCCGCGGGGTTGTTTACTGCACACAAACGTCAGTGTCGCTTCTTATTACGTTAGTATATATTTTCTTTGACTGCGTCATAAAGCTGACCTTGGCAATGTGCCAGATAAAGTTCACTTTACAAGGGCACAGTTTTATCGAACTTAATGCGGTCTAGAAAATGCGTCTTACTACCAGCAACATACCTACTAAGATCAATTAAAAATTATGCTTTAATTTTAATCATATAAGTGACCATCACGAAATCGCGGAAAAAAATCAGCTGTTCCCATGCTGTCCCATGCATTTGGCCCAAGTAGGTTTGCAGTTTTGTATGGAACATCCGTTTTTTTTTGCGATGTTGGTGCCATAGATTTTAACGGTCTGATGATCCACTTAAAAACTGTCAGCATCAGCATATTAATAAAGGCCTTATATTTGCAACTGCAATTATAAGTAGGCATTAAAAATACGTAGGTACTGTTGATAATTATTTAATTAAATGTAGCTTTATTTAATAAAGAAACACTAGTTTGACCTCTATTCCATCTTTTGTCTCTCTCAAACTAAGTACCTAATTAAAACTATTACGTGATTAGATAAGTACAACCAATTAAAGAAAACGAATTGCTATTTAGATTATGTTTATGCGTAGATAGATAGAAGTCTAGAAATATCTAGATCTATCTACCAGTCTACTGCGCAGTAAGGTGCAGCTTAGGCTAATTGAGTTAGGTAGCCTAGGTCACGCGATGTTACCTAAGAATGAGTCTAAATATTAGCTGTTTTAACAAATATTATTTCCGTAATTGGGTAGTGACAATATTCGTCATTATCATTAGGTAAACGAATATAAATACCTAATAAAGTTTGCAATAAATGAATAACAATTCGTCATTTGAGGATAATTATTCATGGTTCTTTCTATGGTCAATACCATATATTTTGAATAGATTCTGTAGGCAATCTGTACCTTATTACCTATACGCGATACGGTAATAAGAATGAAGTACTTTGCTATTATATTGCCTTCTCCTTTTGCATTAAAATGTTCTGAACTATAATTTCAAAAATAGCGCAAGAAAATAGTTAGGTCGGTATCCTACGTAACTTCGTTAAAAAATGTGTGCTACTAAAAAAAAATTAACCCTAAAATACTGCAAGATGGATTAAAAATGTTATTTCTCAATCTAAACATATCAGCTGTTAAGAATGTAAACAAAACATTGACCGATAAAAATAAGGTTAAATACGTTTAGAGGTTAACTTTTAAATTCATTACTGGGTCTGAATTCTTCTCCAAAATTAGTCCAAATAAGAAACCAGTAATGGATATTGGATGTGTAATTTAATTAGTATAAATAAGGACAACTTACCCATAGTGGCTGGTAGCCGGGTATTCACTTCCGATATCCTCTTGGGAGGTCCTTCTTTGTTTACTTCTAGAACGAAACTGGTTCTCAATGCGTCCGCGCGGTCTATATAAACCATCCAATTCGATCAACCCCCCACACCCCGCACCGTCCATGCGTCATTCATTTACCGTTCTAAAAGTGTGAGTAATCTTTATTTCTTTATCTGTGTGCGTGCCTTGTGTATGTGTGTTACCTTACCACACATGTATATTTTTGCATGTTTATGTTTTCGATTGGAGTGGTATGTATGTAAGTAGTTATGAATATAGTTGGTTATGTAAACATGTATAGGGGACAAAACGTGCGTTCGTTGATAGAAACACGTGAGGTAGTTCCATGGAAACTGTTTATATCGTGTTTATATTTATAGATTTCACTGATCAAGTCTGAGTTAAAGTACCTATTTACTTAGTTGGCTGTTTATTCTAGGCTAAGAAGGAAGGTTGTAAGGCTTACCTATTACTTCCGTTGGTTTCAAACGAGGCGACTAAGGGATAAGGTGTACCCAGAATGGCGAGAGGCTTTACTGAACTCTACATTTTCTTCCTATAAATAAAAAGTGCTAAGATTCTTTAAGGTTGTTGTCAGTTATAGGGAAGACCCTGATCACCCTTAAACGGAATAAAGTACCTAATTCGTTTTGAACGTAGTATACTGGCAGCAGTAAAGTTAGATATATGAGTAATAAAAAGTATGAGATAGGCAGATACTCAGGAAATACCCTACTAATTGTTGGAAATTCCTCTTAGTAGTTTGAACACAAAAAAGCCTTGGTGATCCAGTGGCGAGTCACCTTGCCTGCCGTGCAGGAGGCGATGGTTCGATCCCCGTCAAAGACGACTCGTACCAATGAGTCTTGGCTTTTCGTTGAAGGAAAACATCGTGAGGATATTTGCATGCTTCAATTTCGAGGCATGTATTGTGCCCACTATCCATTATAAGTGGCGACGGGCTCACCCCCCGTCACACTGAACAGAGTTTCGGTACTACTGGTGAAACTTGGATGTTCTGAGGTTTCAGAATATCTCTGACTACCCCCTCGGGGAATGCTAGTTTGAGCACTATAAGTATTCAGCAGACATATTTTGGACATTGAGGAATGATTATCATCACCATCAGCCTAAAAATGTCCCACTGTTGGGCCTTACCCCCTGGGAGAGTATATAGGAGTTACGTCAGTCCACCACGTGCCCAATGCGGATTGGTATAGACTTCACTTACGCATCAGAGTTACTTCATTAGCGTAGCGCGATGAAATACATCAAGCTGAAGTAACAATGGGCTGGTCATATCTGCCGAAGAACTGACAACCGATGGGGGTCAGAGTTCTAGAGTGGAGACCACGAACTGGCATAGTGTGAGGACGCCGAATTTTTGGCGCTTCTTAGGAGAGGCCTATGTTCAACAGAGGACGATGATAGGTTGATGAATGATGATTAGGATTTGACCCGGATTGTAAGTACGTAGATGGTTAAATTACACTTACAGTATAGTCTTCGACCAATTACAGAAGGATACAAAATTGTTTTTGAACATGTTTGTGACTATTTTATTTTGAAAAATCTTTGATTTGTTATAGCTTTTATGTGGGACAATTGAATCTAAACTATGCCAATCTCAGTCAGATTGATTCGGGGAGTTTCCATTCTGTCAATGTTTTCATTACTTGTTTCATTTGAACTCTGAACAACAACATCATATTTTTCCTGCAGTGACGAGTGGCCACGTAAACAATACATTAGGTACCTACCGAACTTCCCCTCGACCACGTGCCGCAGATAATATTATGGACTATGTAGATTATGTACTTACTTTAATAGAACATAAATACATACAAAATCTGTTTCTTTTTTTCGAATTGACAATTACAGCATTACTCAGGTAGCAGCTATACTGCTTATTACTGATTGCCGAGGACCTCGGCATAGGACGCTGCTGGGGCTACTTCCCATACATTTTAGTTGAGTCGGTAAAGCAGTTCTGTATGGGACAGCAGATATTTTACAGATACTTATTTTAGTTAGCAGTTTTGTTACACTCTGTACATCGCATTTATGTTTTCACTCTGTAGGTACTCTAGTTACTTACTTAGTGTAGTGGTTACCATGTTGTTTTGTTATGCAATCTTTGTCATACCACGTCATACAATGTGACTCACGGTTTTTCGCTTTAAAGAGATACCTATGTAGATATATGTATAGGTAGGTACCTAGGTACGATTTGGAATGCAAATACCTTGGTTCTTTTTCCGTCTAGCGAGTCGATTGTCATATAGGGTTTGACCATTAGTTGCCCACTAGTCAAGAAGCTTGCTGATTGCCCAGCAGAGTACGCATGATAATATGTCGAGGGTTCAGTACCTACGTCACTTGGGGAGGCACTCTTCGTGCACCCGACCCAATACAGTATATTTGATTTGATTTGAAGAAACGGTAAGCAAAATCCATATAAAGCTCATCACAATAATTCCGAAATATACTTCAATTGACCCGGTTCAAGCCGTAGGTTCTAGCTAACTTTTAAAAGTTATCTACTTACTGGCGTAGACTAGATAGAGCATATCAGTAATATGTGAACATAGAACGTAATCTGGTACACCTACCTGTAAATCGCCACCTGCTACATTGTTTGACCTACCCTTTTAGATATAACCTTGAGATTAGATTACCAGTCGACATGGTATATACATAGGTACTCTAAGCCCCGATTCGACCAAACGCGAGTAAATGTTATACTTAGATTAAGTTGCCGGTTACTTTTTAGAGTAAACTTTTAGTACATTTTGCGTTTTACCCTAATCTTAATGAAATGTCAATGTCACATAATTAAAAAAAATTTAATAAAAAGAAACCTACCAAATTAAAACTGTATAACCTCACATTGCAATAAGTACCTACGGATACAACAACCTCTTTCTTTATGTGAATTATACATTCGTTCTTTTAGTAGGTACAGGGTGCGTAAACACCAAAAGTAAAATTGTTCCTTGTATAGTTACTCTTCTATAAATCTAAGTTTGGTCGAATTCGGCCTAAGGTGTGTATATAAGTACACATACGCACATAAGTACGCTTATATAGGTGTACACATAACCTATTGTATTATTATTATTGTGTGCCTACCTACCTAATATTTATTTATTTTTGTCGCGAGATAAGAAAGATTATATAGTTTTAAACAAATACCTATATAGTCTTACTAGTGGTCTTATTGTATGGAATTATGCTCATGGACTCTTCATACCCAGGTTTCGGCTATCTTCTTCCGTGGGTTGTAATGTTTTGTTGTTGTTATGAATAATGAATATGATGTAACATGTTGCAGGTAATACGTTAGCTCAGTTATAATGTAATTTAAACTAACTGAGGAAAATCTGTAATTGGCCTGTATTTATCCTAGTTTAAGGAATAGTTATTTGTATTAGGCTGTTGATTTTCCCAATAAAGATATAAATAAAAAAATAAAAAGTAGGTACAGTTCATGAGCATGTCAACAAGACAGGCACTAATACACCTCATTGCATGTTTTTGTTTATGTTTATGACGACGAGTGTATCATTTATTTGATTTGCGTTTCCTTTTTATCATATCTACATAGAATTTAATTCCATTATTTGCTTATATTCTTTACTTTTGCCGTACCCTTTGTAAACGGAGTTTCTACTTTGTAGCGACTGTGAGTATTGACGCATAGATAGGTACTTTAGGTCTTTCTGTGTAGTAGGTATATATCTTGTATACTAAAACTGCCAAAAGGGCAAACACCCGTTTTAGCGATTTCGAGAAAAACGTCTTTTTATGTTTTTTTATAGATCACGGTAAGAAATACGTCCCAAGTAGTCCCAACCGCTTAGGATAGTTGTAATAATTTGCGGTTAAAATTATAACAACCATCGTAGGTATTTTTTGCTACACTTTACGTCTTATTGGTAAGTGAATCATACGACTTTTTTCCTTATCATTCCAGAAATACGTCTGATATCTCTAGGAAGTGGTGAGAAAAACAACTTTACGTCTAATTGGTTATCTAGTCGTTTTTCAGACACTTCTAGTTAATATTACATTTTTTGTTAACAAGTTCTCGGTCCTTACAGTTCAAGGAATCCAAATAAAAAAAGAACAAATTTTGGTCATTTTCAGACATAGGCCCTTTTGGCTTTTGCTAGGCCCCTTTGGCATAAAAGGCCTACGTCAGAACGAATTTATAGTAAACTGGTATTCAAGCTAATTTGAGTATTGCTAAATGTCGTTTTAAACAGGTATTTAGGGCATTTTGCGAGGTCACAAATTAGTAAAACGATTAATGGATCATAAAATTAAAATACCTAAGTACCTAAGTAGCATAGGAATATAATCTACTGTTATAGTTATACAGACTGTAATGGTTAGAACTTCTGAGTGCCATTTCAGTAAGGTCATTTACACGAAAACTATTGATCTACTGCTTCTATTTTTGGGTGTGACGAAATGAAAGTTGAGGAAACTAAGCGATGAAGGCTTGGTACTGGTAGGTCAACGTAGGACAATGAATAGAATGAGGGTTTTTTTACGAAAACGTCTCATTGTGTAGCAAAGTTTCATTAAACATCTATGTAAATGGTTAACATATGTACGTATTCGTACATTATTTATCGCAGGACACGTGTTTAACAGCCGTTTTAATATGTGTGAATGTAATGATTAGGTATCCTACATTTGATAACACGAGACCAGACGAGGTCGCGCTCGAGATAAAAAATAATTTCAAACATTGTTTTTGTATGATTAATATGTTTTATTCCTCTGAGTATTTTCTGTACCTAATGAATGCATGCATTTAAATACTTATTATGACACTTTATTACCTACTAGACCTGCCTAAGGCTGCGTTTCCACCAGAGATGTGCGAGGTAGCGAGGCGGTGAGCGAGGAAAAATAGGCCAATGAGAGTGCTTCAATTTCCCAATGACGTGATCGAGCGAGCGCGCTATTGGCGGATTGTTTCCTCGCTCACCGCCTCGCTACCTCGCACATCTCTGGTGGAAACGCGGCCTATTTCCTACACTTTTAGACGAATAGAAAATACTGAAAGTACAATGTACTTACCTAAATTATACTTAAGTCATCATTCATCAATCAATCAAATTAACCCACTGCTGGGCACAGGCCTCCCTTTTATTGCGCCACTCTTCACGGTGGTCCTTTGCTAATCAGCTATGCGAACCCGTCACTCCCACAATGTGATCAGACCAACGTACTGGTGGTCTGCCTACTCACCTCCAAGAGAGGGTCTTGGCCCTCTTAGGTACCGTTTATTCCCAATAGTTCAGTTGTCCAGTTTAGTCGACTGAACTATTGCGATACTTAAATGAAATAGCCACGTGGTTCCGGCTTAGGAAGGACCACTCCAATTCTTCCCGTAGGTGTCTTAAGAGGCGACTAAGGGATTAAATGTTTTTAAGCAGTGTTTATTTGGGCGTAAGGCTTGCCACCTCTCCCCTCTCCACTTGACACGTCATTCCATACTGAAACTACCGTTGGCGCAGAGTCACTGCATAGTATAAAACAAAGTTGCTTCCCGCTGTCTGTCCCTACCCTATACAAGGTGTTACAAAACTACAAATAAACATTTAAGGGGGTGGTGTAGACCATCAAACTGAACAACTTTCACTATGGGACCAATATCAAAATCGCGAAAAAAAAAAATTATGTTCTATACTCTACAAATCGACTAGAGCTAAAATATGTATGGGATTTAAAATTATTTTTTTCTCGATTTCGATGTTGGTCCCATAGAGAAAGTTGTTCAGTTTGACGGTCTAAACAACCCCCTTATGAGTTTTAAAAATTTATTGTTACTTATGAAACACCCTGTATATAGGGTCCAACTTAATATGCTGACACTTTTTTAGGTTGATGATCAGACCGTCAAACTGAACAACTTTCTCTATTGGACCAACACCGAAATCGCAAAAAAAAAACAGCTCTTCCATACAAAACTGCAAACCTACTCCTGCCAAATCTATGGGACAGGTGATATTTTTTTCGCGATTTCGTTTTTGGTCCCATAGAGAAAGTTGTTCAGTTTGATGGTCTGAACATCCCCTTAAAAAAGTGTCAGCATATTAAGAAGGACCCTGTATAATATGTCAGTTGGTTGGCGCGCTCCATACAAACTTAGTCTGGTGATATTTTCAATACTATTCAATTAAAGTCAATGAAACTATATACCTAGCATAATCGAAAATCTGACTTCATACAAACATAAAGATTAGTTTCTAGACTGTTTCCGAAATATTTCTTTGACTTTAATAGGTTTGGTTATAGTACCTATTGAAAATATAACCATGCGTTTGTATTGCTGAGCATTGCAACAACTACGGTTGGTAAGAGTTGTAGCAATGTTTCTGACCGCCCCGATATTTACGGTCGTGGGTTTATGTATTATACCTACGTACTTCTGAAGCCCATTATGTTTTCCGTCTCTTTTATTACCTTTTTCTCGTAGTAGGTAGTTTTAATTTGTCGTGTTTTCTCATTATTTACTTACCTATAGTTTATTATTGTATAAACTCTTCAAAAATACATTTTAAAAATGTCTCGATTATTTTTGTAAACAAATATATTTCATTCTTAAACGTGTGTGCGTAATCATCCGTATACCTATGTGTGAATATGTGTATCATATTTATATGTGTGTCGGTGCCATAGCAAAACAAATTTATCTTTTGCAGCTAAAACATTCTTTTCTATCTTTTATATTAGAGGTTTTTATAATATAATTGGAATGCAAATATAACGTTGTCAGTTCAAATGTAGATGTCAATTTCTAGTAATTTTCCAAACCAATGTTTTTGTTTACATTTATATTTATTGCGCAGTTGTTCAGTTTGTTTGTTTGATTCAAAATGTGATAAAGCGGCTTTTTAAATTGCATTGTTCTACTTCTAGATAAGATTGTTATTTATTACTTATCATTAAGTAGGTATGTAGATCCTACATTATAGGTACAGGGTCCTTCTTAATAGTTATTTATTTTTATCATAGAGGTATGAATAGAGGAACATACGACTGAGAGAGCGAGATGTACCTAGCGGCACCACTGTATAATAGAAAGAGATACGTGACGCGAATCAATAGAACCGTTTTTTAGTCACTAATCAATTTTTACAATTCGGTTTTCGTGAATAATTGGGAATCTAAAGTGAAATCGTAAATAATTTTGTGAAATATACTGACACTACTTCATTAATTTATCCACGATTTTACGTTAGACTCAGAATTATAGACAGTATTAGAATTTTTGCCTGCGAATAGTCTCCAAAAAACATCCAAAAATCATTTGACAACTAATGTCACCGACTCTAATTCCTGTAAGGTATAATAACTTTATGATTTTTATATTGTTTTTAAAAGTAGGTAACTATCCATAATCTACAACTTCTCTCATAAGTTCATAATAATAAACATGACCTACCATTCACCCTAGACGTTATCTTTCTCTGTCTAACTAAGACATACGTCCCTCTCAGTCTAGACTAAAATGGGGAATCTGTTTCGATCGAATGTAAATTAAAGATAAATTACGGGGGTGTAACAAAACACAGATTGATGTACTTAAGGGGGGCTACAGACCGTCAAACTGAACAACTTTCACTAAGTATGGAGCCAACATCGAAATGGCGAAAAAAAACAGCTGCATAAGAATAGTTAACTATTCTTATGACAGCTGTCCCTACCTACATTTTAGTCGAGTCGTCGGTACATGTGACAGCTTATTTTTTTCGTGATTTCGATGTTGGCACCATAGTGAAAGTTGTTCAGTTTCATGTGGTTTTGTTACACCCCGTACATACTTAGTAGAAAAGTAAGTATAAAATGTATGAAAAATTTTTTGCTTAATAATCAAGTAAGTCCAACGTTAAAATGTATGTAATTGGACATAACATTAAAATGTTACCACAGAGTACTATATACTACCGTAAGATGTTACTAATAAAAATAAAAAACAACGTTTGTCAGGTGTGGGGTTCGAACCCACGCTCCCTCTCGGGAACCAGAGCTTAAATCTGGCGCCTTAGACCACTCGGCCAACCTGACTTATTGAGAGAGTGCGAAATAACGAATAGTTTCTGCAAGACTTGGCAAATTGCCTTTTTCGTATTGACCAATGATCAACGTTCGTTGGCAGTCCAAAATCCACGGCATGCTTGTTCAATAGAATGCACAGTCAAAGACCACAACATGTTTCGATAGCACTTTATTATTAATTTATTATGGTGTTAGTCAAATAGGTTTCTAAAGCAAACAAAGAAGAAAGATCATTCTTTGGTCATTTTTTATAATAAAATTGTAAAAAATTATTAATCGACCGAAATTAATTTAAAAACACTGCCATCTATACGAGAGATTAGCTAACTTCTTGAATCAAAGAATGATACTGCAGAGCCAACCCAACCCAACTACCGAACTAAGTAGTTCGAACTAAAAGCTACAGATGTCGCTTCCTAGGAATGTAAATAGAATTTAAAAATTAATTTAATGGCGTCCTTAGAGCCAAAATGCGCAAACTCAAAAACTACTATTTTCGCATAGTGACGTTACGGTTCTCAAAGTGCAATAATTATGGTTATTGAGTTGGTTAGACATCAGCAATTTTACCAAATAGGAGTCGAGGACCCATTTAACATGCTGGTTAGACACACAGAATAAAAAAAGTTTTATCAAATAGATACTTACCTACCGATGTTTTATTCCAAAATTACATTATTGATTTCAAGGAAGACGTTTACATTTTCAATACGAATAACTAGCTAAATAAATTCACTTACACAGGTAGTTTTACCTAATTAAGCAGGTACTTAAGATTGTAAATTTTGTAGGTAAGTACATCGTTACTTAACTTTTATTCTTAAAATTCTATATTTACTTAAGTAAATCAATAATTTGTAGTTAATGTAAATGTGTATTTATTCGATAATTCTTAGCATAATTAATTAGGTACTATTAGATCCAAGATGCCCTAGAACAAAGTCAGCCGCACAGCTGCAAGTGCAGCAACGACAGCGAGCGCGTGCTTGGCATTCGCAGACAATCGCACGGCGGCGTTGCAATCATCGGTGTAGCACTGGCACACGGTCTCGAGGTGGTCCTCGTTGTCAGCCGTGTAGCACTCCCTGTAGTGCCGCTTCCAGCCACAGCCGCGCGTCACACGGACCTCTGGAGCGTAGTTTTTGTGGAGAACTGGTGGAAAAGGGAATTAAGTATATTTAAATGCTTTTTTCTACAGTTCATAAGAGTTTCACGGATATGCCCAAGAAGTCGGTGAAAAAAGGCGAAGATTCATGGGCTTTGTTAGTAAAATTTTACTCTTTGGTAATTTTGTTGAGTAGGTACCTGCCTGGCCATGGTAAGACTTAAGGTGGTTTCAGAGTAGTCAATTTCATACAAAACTTTGACTTAGTACCTAGCTTAGAACACTCGGAGACGGTATTAATAAAAGTAATATTTTATATAAGTAAGTATGGAAAAATAGCTTAGAAAATCTAGATTGCGCGTCTCAAATAACATTTAAAATTTATAATAACCTATAATTACGAAGGCTTTGAAATTTTGTATGAATAGTTTCAAAGCCTTTATCTTCGAAGATCTTCGTAATTACATTATAAATTGTAAATATTATTAATTTGAGACGCGCAATCTAGATTTTCTAAGCTATTTTTCCATATAATTATATAAAAAAATAAGTATTACTAACTATTATTATATCCAAAATATTACTTTTATTAATACCGTCTATATATACGAGTGTTCTACGTCAAAGTTTTGTATAGACTGAAAACACCAACAAAATAAAGAATAGGAACATTTTGTGTTAGACTACCTCTGTAGGTTAAATAGTAGAAATGGAAGTTGCTTAGTAGGTATGTTTACTATACTAGCACACACACGTATACGACTTTGATTCCTTGATCTTTTATCAATAAAGTCATGTTAAGTTTGATAACGATAGCATTTAGTTCGACTTGGTCTGACAATACAATTAAATTGTATTGGTTATTCAACACTCTATTTAGAGCAAATACCTAAATATCTGGAACAAGATCTATCACATATAGGTATGTCATAATACTTACGACTTTATTCCCAGAGGACTTGTCAGAGATATTATAAACATATTCAGTAAAGTATATCCTCATTTCACTAGAAGTGCCCAAACTCTGCGAGCCCAGTAAGTAATGTGTATAACGCTTAGCATATTTTGCTGTAATGTTATTCATGTATTCATTAATAAACTAATTTGAAAAAAAAAAAAATAATAATGTGCCTGTCGCCACTTTAGTCTAGGTACTTTATACTGCCATACTATCTGGATCTCCTAATATAATTTTAGTAGGTAATTACTTATACTACTATACCTACTACATCCTCTCTCAGTGTATCAGCAATTCAGCATAAGTCATTCATTCATCGAGGAAATGCCACCAGCGTTTTCCCACATTTTAGGTTAGTTTAGTTTTTAGTTCCTTTATTTAAAGTTATTGAAAATTATAATTGTATTATTTATTTAATGATCGCTCACATTTTTATTTAAATGTAGGTATAATGCTGTAAGTACCTATGTAGTTGAGTAGTAGTACCTATGTAGTTAGTGTACCTATACGCTTGTGCTGAACACTATAATTTTGTGATTATTCTGAATGCTTTTGTGTAATAAATTGATTCTTTTAACTAGGTACCTTATTACCTGTTAAGGATTTTCATTCATAAATGGAATTTATTGGTTCCTTTCAGTTTGTACCATGACAAATTTCTTTTTTATGTCAATTTTCATTTTCGTCATTGTTATGCTAAGAGACATTTTTATACCTTGTCATTATTAATTTTAGACTTTAGTCGACTAAACCGCTCTAACTTCAAAATGATATTTCTAAAATAAAATATCTGATTTAGAACACCAATTTGTTTTAGTTCGGGAATAGGGCCCTAAAATACCCACTAGTTTGTTCAATTTTCCTGCAGAAGAAGTCATAGTTGCCTTCGGGGGCCACAGCCAGGACCCCGTGGCGGCATTCTGTGGACCTCAGGAAGTTGTAGAGAGTCTCCGGGTCGTACTGGGTTGGATTCAGGCACATCGTGTTGTTCATACTGTTGCATTCGAAGCAGCGGATACATGTCGCTGTTGAAAAACGTTGGAGTGGAGTGGAGTGCGATATTTGAATCTCATTCGCTGAGTTCAGTAGTTGGAAATGTCAAAATTACTGTGGAGATACGCATCTTTCTACTGCTGATTTGACTTTCAAAAATCATACGTTATGAGTGCGATTTTTGAACATCAAATCAGCAGTGGAAAGATGCATATCTTTTTTCAACTTCTGAGCTCACCGAATGAGATTCAAAAATCGCAGTCCTGAACCTTGGCCTATAAAATCCATTATGTTTCATCTTAAAACAACCCTGCCTAAAGATAACTTACCATATTGAACGTAAGAAAACAAAACAACCACAATGACCTTCATAAACATTATTTTGATTTTAAATAACGATAAATATTTAAGTGATAAGTAATTTAAATAAGTATTATAAGTAAAGTTAAACAGTATCACAGTATTTCGCGCTAAGAGATAAATTGTAACTGATGTCATTATTGAAGGCTGGCCATTAAATTACGATGCGTTGACAGTTAATAATGGCCTTATTCTGACGAATTATTTAATATTGCTACAATTATTATTCTTTGCTACAACGACACAACTTTAATATAGTTCATACATATAGGTATATAATAAGGTAACATCGTATTGCTTTGGGAGTGTTTTTGATGTCATTACCAATCGCCGTTATATTTTTGTAAGTAATTTTAAAAATAAAAGAGGTTGGTAATATTCATAGTAAAATAAAACAGTAAAATACCACATAGGTACCTACATCTTTTTTATTTACATTAACAGTCGTAACAAATGAACAAGAAGAAAAAAACATTTACTTAGGCTTTAAATCCACAAAGTTTTCCTGCCTCTCCCAGAATGAAATTTGATGTTTTCTAAAATGAAAACCTTATTTTTTTTTTGTTCTCAACAACGTTTTTACTTCTTCCCACTGAATTTTTCATCACAAGAAAAATTATCATTATTTTTTAAACAATGGGAACTAACAAAATAATTAAAGTTACTGAAAATCAAACATTCCCCCGACAAGTCCGATACAAGACCAAGATGGCGGCGAATAAAGCGAGAACTGTCACTTTGACGTCTCGAAGCGCTGCAGCGGCGTTGCATTGGTCGCCGAAGCATTGACAGACTGTTTCTAGGTGGTCTTTGTTGTCATTTGTGTAACATTCACGTTTGTGTTTAATCCAGCCGCAGCCTCTGGTTATCCGGACCTCTGGCGTCTGATTCGGGTGTAAAACTGTAAAAATATAAATGTTTAGTTTAATACAGGACCTACACGCATCGTCACTTCTGTCAATAAATCTGGAGACTAGGTACGACATGGTGGAATAGCCTGGGGATGTCAACGCTTTATTCGGAAGAGGAAGTCTGTTTCAAAATCTATGCGCAAAATGTCATCTCATTCTATTCAATCCTCCACTCAAACACACACTACTTACTCACTTTTGAGCTTTTGGGAAAGAACGGCATAAATTGAAATAAGACTGACGCATATTTTAAAACCAGAATAACGACATTTTGACACGCACTGTTTACTACAGACTACAGCATCATCCTTTATTCTGCAAACATGGTGCCTCATCTCAATGGTAATTTTGTCTCCATTCTGTTCCCATTTGCATGTACTCTATTATAGGTACCTGCGATAACCGAGAGAACTTCGCAAAATTTTTTTTTTTGTGGGTTACACCTTTTCTAGATAAACTAGGAGTAGTACATTATTGCGCGCTAGAATAGCTAGAATTACAAGTTATGTAATCAATTTCAGACGATGTAGTAAGTACCTAGGTACCTAACATAAATACATTATCATTGGGAAAAACAGTCACAATAAAATTGTCCAATACCAGTCATTATCGATCTTGTATCGATCTTCCATCGGAAACTTACATAAGAGCCGATCATTCCACAGAAAAAAAAGGCTGTCAGTTACAACTTTTCTGCCGCAACCGCCGCTACCGCAAGAGATTGTGCGATTTTCGAATCTCATTCGCTGAATTCATCAGTTGAAAATGTCAAAATTACTATGGAGATATGCATCTTTCTACTGCTGATTTGACTTTCAAAAATCGCACTCGTGAAGTATTTTTTTCGAAAGTCAAATCAGCAGTAGAAAGATGCATATCTCCATAGTAATTTTGTCATTTTCAACTGATGAGCTCAGCGAATGAGTTTCAAAAATCGCACTCAATAGCAATTTGTAGGAATAAACTTAGTGGCAAGTTTAAATCAAACTTTCTATAGGTCTGTTCTATATAAAAACTTTTATAATATTTGCTAATGCAAACTTGCATAATCTTTATCATCATCGCACTTCCATTTCAATCCAGTATGGAAGGAGATATTAACCAATTTGTAGTAGACAGGCTTGCAGGTAGAAGTTTGTC
This sequence comes from Agonopterix heracliana, assembly GCA_963693445.1. Taxonomy (NCBI): domain Eukaryota; kingdom Metazoa; phylum Arthropoda; class Insecta; order Lepidoptera; family Depressariidae; genus Agonopterix; species Agonopterix heracliana. Next base: position 2,868,966 of record OY856323.1, on the reverse strand, counting down.
GGAGGGTAACTAGAAAGTTTGATATAAACTTGCCACAAGTTTATATTGCTATCTGTTAAGCGCGACGACCGTCCATAAGGTACCTTATCCTGAGGAATGACACAGATCTTCTACTTACTTGTCTGGGTAATCTTTCTGCAGAAGAACTGTTTGCTGATAGAACTGGGTAGTGACTCGGCGCAGTCCACGATGGGTACGATGGCGTGCATGTTTCGCAGGTGCAAGTCCAGGCAGGCGGAGTTGTTGGGGCTGTTGCAGTGGTAGCACTTGATTGCTTCACCTGTAGGATCATTCATGAGCGTTAGTAGACTGTAACGTTCGATGGAGATTGTAGTTTAGTTATTAAACACCTTGTCTGGGGGCGAGTAACCTTGCCTGCCGTGCAGGAGGCGATGGTTCGGTCCCCGTCCAGGCCGACTCGTACCAATGAGTTTTTCGGAATTTATGTACGATTTGTAACACCACAGGGTTTTCGGTGAAGGAAAACATCGTGAAGAAACCTGTATGCTTCAATTTCGAGGCATGTATTGTACCCACTGTCCAAAATTACAAATGGTGACGGGCTCACTCCCCATCACACTGGACAGATTCATCCTTTGGAAGAGATGTTCAGTATCATTAAAACCAACCACCCATTAAAAAGGTCCACCCTGTAGAAAAAAATTGATAAAAAAAATACTTGCATGTATTGTAAAAGAAAACAGGTAGTATAACGCTGAGTATAAAATGGTTTATGTTCACAAAAGCCATTTCTTTTCTGTTGCTTTTAAATCAACGCCTTATCACAAACAAAAATTTCCAATCAAAGTAATTGCCTTTCTATTTTATCAGGCGCTTTTAACAAATAATTAATTTACTTTGTACTTAATTTTGAAACGATTTTGTAATATTATTAAAGTTTAAAGCTAAAATTCGTTATACTTCAACTGAAGTCGGTTTTAAACTGTGTGTATGAACGGTCTGGCCTGAGTTTATAACTCGGTTATTCATTGTAAGTCACTTGGAACACAAAGGGTTTTACTGGTTAAGTTCGGATCTGATCACTGTAGAAAGGTGATGCGTGACTGTGAAAGGAAGCATTAATAAAGATTGCTTTATCCTCGTCACAAGTTCGTAAGGAATCTCGTGTGGACAAGATTTTAAACTTAGAGCGGTTTTTACAGCTATAGACATACCTATCTACCTATCTAGTATCTTATACAGGATGTAACAAAACACCCTAGTACCTAATACTTAAGGGGGTGCTTCAGACCATCATACTGAACAACTTTCACTATGGAGCCAACTTGGAAATGTCGAAAAAAATCCCATACATTTGAGGCGAGTCGGTGCTGCAGTTTAATTTCGTTACACCCTGTACATAGAACGGTTATGGTTTGAATCATCATCATCATCAGTCTATATACGTCCCACTGCAGGGCACAGGCCTACCCTTTAGGAGGGTGTTTGGGCGTTAGTCCACTGCGCGTGCCCAATGCGGATTTGGTAGACTTCACTTCATCAGTCAACACACACTGGTCGAAGACTTTCAATCAATCAATTATACTTTATTGCACACCAAAACAGAAAATACATTTGAATACAGATAAAGAATTACAATTAGGTACAAATAAGGCGGTCTTATCGCTAAAAAGCGATTTCTTCCAGACAACCTTAGGGTAGAGGAAATAAACAAACAAAAAATAGGTAGGCGGTGTAGCTTAAAAGAAAGAAATGACTTGAGTGCATAAATATCCTTATAAATAAAATAAAATAATCTATAACATATACATAAACACATACATATATTTTTAACTATAAATATAGAAGCCGTGGTGGTCCAGTGGCGAGTAACCTTGCCTGCCGTGCAGGAGGCGATGGTTCGATCCCTGTCCAAGCCGACTCGTACCAATGAGTTTTTCGGAAATGTACGATTTGTTACACCACTGGCTTTTCGGTGAAGGAAAACATCGTGAGGAAACCTGCATGCTTCAATTTCGAGGCGTGTATTGTACCCACTGTCCATTATAATTGGCGACGGGCTCACCCCCCGTCACACTGGACAGAGTTTCGGTACTACTGGTGAAACGTGGATGTTCTGAGGTTTCAGAATATCTCTGACTACCCCCTCGGGGAATATAGTCGTGAGCATATGCATGCTATAAATATACATAAGTGACTACAACATACAACACGGAAGCAACTGTAAAAGGAGAAAAAGAACGAAAAGTTTCGTTTATAGACACTGCGGTATTGGGAATAATTAAATTAAGGCAATTTGGTTATGATACATGTTATTGTCATTAGAAATAGTAACCTAATAAACTCTTAGTTTGGGTTCAGACTGTATCTAATAGGACAGAGATATCTGGGTTAGTTGCTGTTAAAATTGGTTATTTTAATCCTATTTGAAACGACTCACCCCGCCCTGCTTGCCTTAGCCCGGCCGCACTATACTTGGATGTCACTTCATACAAATGCAAAAAACTGTGAAGCATGTGGTATAATGAGTTAGTGAGAGAGGACTACACAATTGCCTATACACGTCTGCCACGCTTCCTATCACGATATGGAGAGAGGTGAAATTTATTTATTTATTTATTGATTTCTTAACGATTGTTACATTATTCAAAGATAGGTAGGTTACATAATTTTTAAGTTATAGCTAAATGCACAACCACTTATAAAGAAATACAGCATGCAATAATATTTAACTTAATGAGTAGCAAGTAGAGTACTTTAATCGGAATTGTTTCTGAATAGTGCAGAAGATTTAAATTTACTTACTATACTTACTAACATTTTAGCGCACTTTACTTTAAGCGTAGTATGCTAGGTCATACGATGATGAATTAACAAGGATGGTAATTATGAACTAAGGATGTTTTTCGAACCTTCCCCATGGAATCATTAAAGATGTCGGTGGAAACACTATGAGTGTTGTACAGTTTACACAAACGAGCTACTGCAGAACTTGAACCCAAAACCGTTATCCTAAGTGGAGGCACCATGGGTGTTATGATGTTTCTGGGATACCTAGCTGGGACGCGAAATCTAAACTTGCTCAGTAATTGGGGACAATCAATGACGCCGCGAAGGATTTTGTATAGGAAAGTCAGATCGAGCAAGTCTCTTCTTTTCTCAAGAGTTGACCATTCTGAAGTGTGCTAGCCTATCATGGTAGGACACGATTGTCTTCGCCTTTCCAACAGAAAACGCCAGGTGCCAGCAAAACCTTTTCTGCAGCCTCCAATGTCAAGGAGTGGGTGGAGAAGTGTGGCCGCCACACGGGGCTGCAATACTCTAATAAACTTCGCACCAGGCTGTTATATATCAGTACCTTTAGTAAGTTGGTGGAAGGCAAGGAGAGTCCGTCCTGTATAGATAGAGTACTCTTTTTATACTGTGTCCCGGTTTCCCTGCCCCATTTTTCTGGTTTCAAATGTTCGTGTCAGGCCAATCCCTTTATTTTACTTTGATCTAAGTTTATAAGTAGGTACTTAACAGTTAGTTGATAGATACGCGGTTACAAATAACTACCTATACTCTATACATGACTACGAGTATAAATAGGTGCTGTAATGTTTATAACCCCAGGATTTATACATTTTATCATAATTCTTATCATCTGCATCCTTTTGCCATAAATAAACTCTACAAAACTGAGTTCTAAACAGATAAATATACATTGAGAGATAACATTGTTTTCATTTTCACGGAACATTAATTTTCTCTTTATAATTCGACAAATCAAATCGTTAGGCTGAGACGAGCGTAACAAGTGAAAAGCGAATAGAATCAGAACAAATTCTACGCTTGGTGCTGAGTCTAATCATAATCATCATTTATTGATTCGTGAGTCTACAAAATAAGGCATTTAAAGCCCGACCAGAAAAATAAAAAACCTCGCCATGTTGCGGAACATCATTGTAACTAATTTTTGTACTAAGAACACTGACATTAAAGGTCATAGTCGATTGCAGCGCCCCCAAACCAGGTTTTTTATATTTCTGGTCAGGCTTTACATAGGAATATAACAAAACAATAATGTAAAAAAAAAGTAAAGTTCTGTCGGGTCACTTCCTGAATTTCTTTGCGCTATCGAAGAATGAGGAGACCGCAGGAGAACTAGAGTTATAAGGTTGATATGGGGAAAGGGGCACGTAGGTCACAGAACTGATGCCAAAATAAATAAAGGTTCTGGAGTGGAGACCTAGAATCGAAAGATGCTCTGTTGGGCGCCCTACAACCCAGGTGAACAGATCTGGTAAAGGCAGCAGGGGACCCTATGAATCTGCAGAAAATCTTTTTAGCGTTGATTGGCCTATTCCTAACAGGTAAGTAGACGGCTGAAATGTTGATGGTGTTTCATCATACCCTCACGACACGACAGACATTTTGAAATGATTTGATTTTAAACATGCTACAGCCATGTTGTGCTATTTCGAATCAAATCAAAGACGCAACGGATTGAAAATTTCGTGGCGAAATTGGATAACGCAATTCCCCGAATTGGAAGAGTGCGGGTTCAAGTCCTGCCTCAGACTTAATTTTTCAATCTTTAATTTGATACGACAGGCATTGAAATCAGATCTGGAGTGCGATTTTTGAATCTCATTCGGATACTCGCTAACGATTTGATCGGAATGTGAACTCAGCTGTTGAAAATGTTAAGAGGATATAATTCGGAGCGCGCTCCATAAAAACGTAGGTACTATGTTGATATTTTCAATACTAACCAATTAAAATCAATGAAATTTTGCAGAAACAATCTAGAAACAAATTTCTATGCTTGTATGGAGTCCGATTTTCGTTCTAATGTATAGTTTTAAAGTTGCAGTGCCTCAAAGATTTCCATACAAAACTTAAATTAATCCTAGCATTGAAACTGTATATTTCAACGAAAATCTGACTCTATACAAGCATAGAGATTTGTTTCCAGATTGTTTCTGCAAAATTTCATTGACTTTAATTGGTTAGTATTTAAAATATCACCATAGTACGTTTGTATGCAGCGCGCATTTTCGCTCTCGGAATAAAATTCTCTTAAAATTACTATGGAGATACGCATCTTTCTACTGCTGATTTGGCTTTCAAAAATCGCTCTCCTATGGTATGATTTTTGAATGTCAAATCAGCAGTTGAAAGATGCATATTATATCCATAGTAATTTTGACATTTTCAACTGCTGAGCTTAGCGAATGAGTTTCAAAAATCGCACTCCAGAAATGCGAGTGTTATCAACCATCTAATTCAATTATGGACCGTCACTACATGCCCATAAGATAAAACATACAAACAAACCACAGCTTGAAACCTTCGCCTGATTGTTATAAGCGCTGTAATATGAATGTTGGACCTAGTCACTATAGTACAGGAAGGCCTGTGTGTCAGTCTGCCGTGCCAGATTAGACGGAAGTCCTGCATTCAGCAATTGTGGCTTTAACTGCAATCGCTGCTCAACTACTGTACAGGTGAACTACGTTTTGAAACAGGGTCTATATAAATTTTATTTCTAACAAATTATTTTGTTAAGTTTCAGCCTGTGCTATAGAGTAGGCAAGGCACTAAATAGAATCTACTTGATCTGATTAAGAGGCCATGGGTTCCAACGAAGATTTTCGAATTTCGATCTCCGAAAAGTGCGTGCGTGAGCCGTACCTACTTTCGATTAAAAAGAATGAAAAAAAGCAGCAATGAGATTCAAAAATCGCACTCTTGGTCGTAGTATTATGGTAGGTAGCGTTTTCTAAATAAGTAGGTACCTAAATCACAGTACTTATAAGAAAAAGTAAAATGCAAAAAATGAGTACTATATCTACGTACGAATCTTCCCTGACGACGGAGGTGGACAGCAGTAAGTAAGTATATTCCGTTCTCACTCACACTGACTCAGCATACACGTCAGTCTCTTCTTGTCAGTGCGAACCCGCTGTACGTATCTGGATACGTATATTATCCAGGATGTGCCCACGGACCTGAAAAAAAGATGGACGTAATCTCGTCTAATCACGAGTGAAGCACCCATTTCTTTTGTGTGCGTGCTGTCACGCGGTACATAATGGTGACGGATGTAGGACCTGCGCCTGGAGCTAGTGCATCTGTGTGAGTGTAGGTCCCTTGTAGAACAAACGAAAATGTTGGACCTTGCATGCTTCACATCTTTTTAGTGTCACATTACGTCCGTCTTTTTTCAGGTCCGTGGATGAGCCTAAATTAACATTTTCAAGAATATTCGAAGGTCGGTAAACAAACAGAATCTTTTACTTATCTGACCAATATCCGACAGATAGCATGACATTTAGCCAGCCAACAAGTCGGCGACCGTCCCAGTTTTCCATGAAAACAAATTAAAAAGCAATTTCATTAGTGTAGGCGTCGTGTTTTAGTATCAATTTGTGTCGGAATTGATAGAAGGAACGGCTGTATTTTATTCACGTAAACTCTAACGACTATTTTCCTTAAGGAGACAGCAGAAACTTCGCTACAAATACATACAGTTGTTTTTTTATTGTCTTTCCCTTTATGGCATAGATAGGTACATAAATTACATGTTGCCTGCTATAATATAAAAACCCGCCAAGTGCGAGTCTGACTCCCGCACGGAGGGCTCCGTACCACCATACAATGCGAATTATGGTTCAATAGATACAGCCCTTTAAGATGATAGACGAGTACAGTTTTCTCCATACAAACGTATTCCCCTGTTTTCTCCCTGGATAGTAACACTAGAGCAAATATTTTTTTACCATACAATCTATGTCATCTCTGCCAAGTCCCTATGTTTTGCTTTTTTGCATTAATAACTCTAAGAACTACTGACCTTTGAAAATGACCCATTTTACCACACGTTTTCAGACCTCCAGTAAACAAATTTGACGATTATAAACAAAAAAAGCAAAACGTTCGAAGATAGCCAAAGTCTTTCTCATATTATTTTTGAAAGAATTATTAAAATCGGTTTAGTTTTGGGGGAGAAAACAGGGGAATACAAAATACAGATTTCGTAGATTTTTTGTATACAAAATCGGTCCGAGCTACAGATGTCTCTTTCGCACACTAGTCGGCGCGGCGGGTTGTATGCGTGGGGCGGATCTAATAAATAAATACGTAAACAGTCGGAAAAGTTACCTATTTTCCAAATTAGCATTTCAGCCCGCCTATCCTCAAAAAAGCCTTGTGGTACGGAGCTCTAAAAACAAGGTTTTTAAGAAGTTCCCGTTGAATTCTTTTAAAAGACGTATTATTGTCTACGCCGTAGCATCGTAGTCTACGATTTTATGATGTCGATTACTTTTTATTAATATACTAAACTACATGCGGTACATACCTACTTAACAGACGAGTTGTTACCTTTGTAGTGATTTCTTACTGCATCGAATTCTCTCTGCAGTGGCCATCAAACTAAACATCTTTTACTATGGGACCAAGCTCAGTCTGTAGTAAACTCAGATCACAGCAATTGTTTGCTGTGATCTGAGGTAGTAAACCTAGCTGCCTGCTGTGCCGAGGGTCGCGGGTTCGAATCCCGTAAGGTACTTCACTGATGCATATTGATATGAGAGATAAAAGGTTTTCGAAAATACTTCGTAGTAGGTATGTATATAAAATTGGTGACGACGGACGTGCACCATCTGAATTTTTAATTCAGATCACATTGCATGTATTATCTTATCATTATTTTTATTTGACATTGCTAATTTGACGATCATTGTTATGACATTATTAGTAAAATATTTATGTGTGAATGTGACATGTGTTATACCGAATATCACACGCTGGTTCAATAAATATTTTGTATTTTGTAAGTATTTGTAAGTTTGTATTTGTATAATATGAAATAAGTGAATTTAATCTAATCGAATCATAAGCTGTAGCCGACAGTACATAACCACTTAGCAAGAACACAATGTCGTACGCGTGTGCGCAGGATACAATGTCAATTTAATTTACCGGCGGGCGAGGTGCGAGGTGCGAGGGCGGCGCGGCGTAGCACCACACTACAGAGGAAATGTTACGCAACTTTGCTATTCTTTATTTCAGACAGTAAGACCATAAAAGTGTTAGTAACAGAGAAACTTAGCGAGCCTACTGTTAGTAAAACAAAACAAAACTCATTTTAAATATGTACCTTCACCCAACATTGGGAAGGTCTACAGGCTGGTGTGCAGCTGCACCCATCGTTTCATTATGGGGCTATCCCAACTTTCAGCAACAGCTTGCAGAATGCTGTTCTGACTGGTTCGTACTAATGCTTCAATACATAATTTTGAACCTTAAGAGGATAGACCAGTACAGTTTTCTACATACAAACGTATTCCCCTGTTTTCTCCCTGGATAATAACACTAGAGCCAATATTTTTTTACCATACAATCTATGTCACCTCTACCTCTATGTATGTAATTATGACATTTTCAACAGCTGAGCTCACCGAATGAGATTCAAAAATCGCACTCCTGATCATCCCCTTAAAAAGTGTCAGCATATTAAAAAGGACCGTGTATATTATATTACTTAACTACATGTAGGTACAGTACAATTCGACTGGCCAACTGTATTGTGCTACGTGTAACAGAGATAAAACTCGATTCTCCAGCCACATCCGAGCTCACGCCAGGAAGCAATGAAGGTCACCGTCGACGGATACGTCGTGGACGAGATCATCACATTATTTCGAAAGTATCTCTGTAGTTATTAGTCCTTTATTAAAAAGGACACTTTTTGAAGTCCCCTTTGACTAGACCATCAAACTGAACCACTTTCTCAATGGCACCAACTGCCTCCGTGGTCTAATGGTTAAGAGCATTGGGCTCTTGACACGGAGGTCGTGGGTTCGATTCCCACGGGGGGCACCTGTGAAATGTCACTTTGTGCGTTTTTCCCCAGTTGGTTAGGAGGTTAGGACATTGCAGGCTGAGTCACCTGATTGTCTGAAAAGAAAGAGGATTCCGTGCTTCGTGCTGCATGGCACGTTAAGCTGTTGGTCCCGGCTACTACCCTGGTGGTAGTAGTCGTTACATAAAAACCATGTCAGAGGCCGTTAGGCGGTTTGAATAAACTCTGACACCAGGGCTTGCAACCCACTCGATAAGAAGAATGGCACCAACATCGAAATTGGGAAAAAAAATCTCTGAACGGCTTTCACTATGGAGCCTACCTCAGGAAACGCGAAAAAAAATCAGCCGTCCCATACATCTGAGTCGGGTAGGTACGGCAGTTTTGTATGGGACAGCTGATTTTTTTTCGCGTTTCCTGAGGTAGGCTCCATAGTGAAAGTTGTTCAGTTTGATTTGATGGTCTGAGTTCACCGATTCAGTTTGCGGAGAGCTGTCCCTTACACCCTTTAATGCTTGTAGAATGCTTTGATCTACGACAAAAATTCTCTACCAGCCATAAAAGCTGTGTTTCTAATATTTTATTGAGTAAATATATAAATCATTAATATCTAAATAAAATACGGCTAAGTGCGAATCGAACTATACTCCATTCAGGAATTAGAGCGACAAAATGTAAACAACAGTGATACCAGTGTAGAAAATACCATCTCGAGATGGAAGAAAACTTATCTCTGGAATGAATAACAGTAAATTATCTATTCTACTCGCCAAGGATTACGACAAATGATATTTTAATTTTGTATGGAATATAATTAAAAAATACGCAAGTTATAATTTATTTTAGATTAAAAGAAAGCGTGACTGTAAATATTTCATTTCGTGGTCTGGCCACAATCAGATATTTGAGACCTTTGGTTCGTTTTAACATAGTTCTTAAAGAAAATGTTTTTTATTTTGTAAACGCATCTCTTGCTTAGTTTAATACCGTCGTCTGAGTCCATACGCTATGCGCGGATGCTGCGCATAGCACAAAAAGCCCACACAGACAGAGTAGCGGGCTACATATTTAAAAATGTCATTCAAATTGTCACGATTGATTTGTTATTTATACAAGGTGTTACAAAAATACAAATAAACCTTTAAGGGGGTGGTATAGACCATCAAACTGAACAACTTTCACCATGGGACCAATATCGAAATCGCGAAAAAAATAAATTATGTTCTATACTCCACAAATCGACTAGAGCTAAAATATGTATGGGATATGAAATTATTTTTTTCGCGATTTCGATGTTGGTCCCATAGAGAAAGTTGTTCAGTTTGACGGTCTTAACAACCCCCTTAAGAGTTTCAAAAATTTATTCTTACTTATGAAACACCTTGTAGATAGACGATAAATCTTTAATGTCAACACAATTTATTAAATGCCGTGCCGACATAATTGTATTCTTCAAAAATGTACCAAAGGTTTCTGACCACGTAATGTCACTTTGACAGTGACGTTTCTTTGTTTACATTTTGTCGCTCTAATTCCTGAACATAGTATAGTGCATGGAGGATTCCGTACCACCATACATATTATCACAAAAATTGAGTTTTTTCCAGAATCCTTAGCGCATTCCCGACTCACACTTGGTCATTTTTTATTATTTATTATTTTATTTTAAAGTATGCGCTATAGTCACACCAAATTTCACGCTTCTATGTATTACCGTTTTTACAGTAGAACAAAAACAAAAAACGTTGAAAAAACACGATTTTTGTATCTGGGGACCTCCCTTAATTGTTCACTTTTTGTTTTTTTTGGTTCCGAACCCAAAAGGTGCCGTCGAGATGCTACTACTAAGCCTAAGTTGACCATCCGTTCGTCCGTCTGTCCGTCCGTCCATCCGTCCATACTATACGTATACATAACGTAACTTAATCAGTCATGAATGTATCTAGTTTTAACTAGAGCAGCTCTACTAAAGTTCTTCTTCTAGCTAGTTTTAAACTTCATTAATGAAATAATGACTGAGACGTTCCTGTAGTGAGTACCTAGCATAGGCGAAGTATTTTTCGCCTACGCCTATTTAGACGCTAAAACAAATGTGGTATGGGCGTTAGTCCACCACGCGTTCCCAATGCGTATTGCTGGACCTCACATATTATGCTAAAATAGTATTCTTCTGCATATACGGGTTTCCTTACGTTACTATGTTTTCCTTTACCGTTTGAGAGCAGTCGGTTACGTACATAAGTTAGAAAAACTCATTGGTTCATCGCATGTTGATGCGGAAACGAACCCGGACCTCAAGATTGAGTTTCTATAGCTCTCCGCAACGCACCACCGACGCTCTTATTATTACAGTCATCAAAATGTACAGACACAGGCAGTGCCGGATTAACCATAGAGACAAAGTAGGCTCCAGCCTATGGGCCCAGCGCCGCCAAGGGGCCCCGCGGCTCGGAAGAAAAATAAGTGAAAACTCAAAGATTTAGGCCCACCCCAGACTTAAAAGGAATTATGAAACCCACAACTAAAATACACTTCTCTCACATTTTTCATAATAGCGAAGCGAGCTGGAGATTTCACTGCAATTATTGCAGTAAAATGTAGATAACATTACGAAACGCGACTTTATAATATTGTAGTTAAACCTCGAGCTCGCTTCGCTCGCTCCACATTTTATTGTTTTTATTATATTGTATTATTGGTGGTTATTTTACTGCGACCGTAGGAAAAAATCATTGCGATATATAGGGGCCCCGGGACTTGCATTGCCTAGGGGCCTCTGCATGGCTTAATCCGGCTCTGGACACAGGCGATTTCTGAATGTTTCCTATATTATCTGGAGTGAGATTTTTGAATCTCATTCGGTGAGCTCAGCAGTTGAAAATGTCAAAATTAGTATGGAGATATGTATCTTTCTACTGCTGATTTGACTTACAAAAATCATAATTCAGTAGTGCGAGTTTTTAAAGTCAAATCAGCAGTAGAAATATGAATGAGAACGCTTTTTTATGAGATTTAAAAACCGTTCAAGCTCACCTATGACATTCAAAAATCGCACCCCAGATCATAATTCATAATAATAATAATAATAATAACCCCGCGGGGGCAGCTTGTGGCGAGCTGACGGTGAGTGGCGACACCGCGGACCCCTATCCAGGGGGACCATACAGACATGCGCTTACACACACACATACAGACAGTAACACACCCCCCTACCTCTGGCTTGCCTTCATTGGCCGTCCAGAGTGGAATCGCAAGAGCAAAGAACCTATGCTCCAGGTTGGAAGTGTATTGCACGTAATGGCGTAATAACGGGGAAACCCGCTCACGGGGGTAAACCCCGCGATGGTGAAACCGGTGCCGCACCTCTCGACAACCTTTAGCCGCTCAATGGGCTGTTGCCCCATTGTCGCACTTTGTGCGTGCGGCCGTTTTATGGGGCCCACTCGACGAGTTGGCGAGTCACCGCCTGCCCTATTTACAATTTTGAGACTAGTTGTCATGGCAGGCGTCCGTTAGTCTCCTCCCATAGCCCAGTATCCATCCATCCAACTTTCACCTCCATAGCCCAAGACCTTATTTTTCCATCGCAGCCATAGCGCCGCACTCCAATAGTCTTTGCACCTGGCGGGGACCATCCCCGTGTGTATCATGTTGTGCGCCCGGAGATGGTATCCGCCATGTGTATCCCTTACATAGATTAACTTGTCTTTTGAACGGGCCTCTACATGTTGGCTTCGGCTCCATGCACGCCTTCCAAAGGTCCGGGACTTAATTGCCCGTGATTACGGATCGTAAGACACATAATAATAATTTATTTATTTGTGATACACAGGTTAAAGTAATAACAAGTTTACAAATATATAGGTCTCACTGTGATCCGCCTGATGGCATACAAAATAATATAGTAAATTACACACACAAAACATTAAGCTACATAAAATCAATATACAAACAATAACCATATTAATAACAAAATCAATAATAATACCAAATATCAACAATAATTATTTTACAAACAAATAAATAAATCAATTATCTCTATCTCTAAGATCATTCACCTACTACTTACCTAAGACCTTATTTATAGATATAGGCTCTAGGTACACCGAAACAGCTCGATTCTAGGTCTTGAATTCAATCTAAACATTCCGTATCAGAAAAACATCTCTAAAAACATTAAACGTACAATTTGTTACTCTACACCCAATGAATAAAGTTAAAAATAGAGTACATAACAACCCAAGATTGTACCAAAGGTCACATTTAAATCTTTCACAAATCATCAATTCTCTAATCCTTTGTAATCCGGCAGTCAATTTATCATGGAATGCTAAATTACTACAATTGGAAAAACGGTGGCATGTCCTAGATGTTAGATATAACATCTAAACATCACATCTTACTGCCTAGTTTCCATTCAGTATTTGGTTGGTCGCAGAAGAGCGCGGTGCGTGGCGGCCATAACCGGTGGCAACTAGAATTTGTTATAAAAACTGTTAAAATCCAAAATGGCGCTCGCTTTAGTTTGCTTTTTGGCGGTAATGTGCAGTTTGCTTCATCAAGGTTTGTGGATTTTATTCTCGTTTGATGTGGCTTTGGGCGGTGTTTTTCCTTGGGGCGGGCGTCACTGTTTCGGGGCGGATATACAGTAGTACTGTGTCGCCACGGGACTTTTTAATTACCAAAAAGATTACCGATTGCCGTTTAGATATTATTGTAAGGTACAAAATTACTAATATAAAATCTAAGTCTTACAGATCACAACAAGCCTACATTTACCTAACAAAAAAAATACATTGTATGAAATTTTTATATTTCGAGGTGACAGTTTTTTCTATACTGTCTGTTCTTCACCTTAGTTCAATACCCAAACCCATACATACGTAATAGTAAAACTGTCTAAAGTTGCCATACAAAAGCTATGAGACCAGGAGTGCGATTTTTGAAACTCATTCGGTGAGCTCAGCAGTTGAAAATGCCAAAATTACTATATGGAGATGAACATCTTTCTACTGCTGATTTGACTTTCAAAAATCATAATAAGTACTTCAGGAGTGCGATTTTTGAAAGTCAACTCATTGGAACGAGTAGGCCTGGAGAGCGATTTTTGAATCTCATTCGGTGAGCTCAGCAGTTGAAAATGCCAAAATTACTATATGGAGATGAACATCTTTCTACTGCTGATTTGACTTTCAAAAATCATAATAAGTACTTCAGGAGTGCGATTTTTGAAAGTCAAATCAGCAGTAGAAAGATGTTCATCTCCATATAGTAATTTTGACATTTTCAACTGCTGAGCTCAGCGAATGAGATTAAAATATCGCACTCCTGATGAAAAAGTCAAATTTAATTGGTCTTATAGCTTTGTATGGCAACTTTAGACAGTTTTACTATTACGTATTGAACTAAGTGTGAAGAATATAATGTGGTACCCTCGAAATTTTAAAATTTCATACATTTTTTTTATTTTTTTTTTTGTTTACGGCGGGTTGTGATCTGTAAGACTTAGGTTTTATATTATATTAGTAATTTTGTAACTTATGATAATATCTAAACGGCAATCGGTAATCTTTTTGGTAATTAAAAAGTCCCGTGGCTACAGTACCTACTACAGGGTCGTTCTTAATATGCTGACACTTTTTAAGGGGATGATCAGACCGTCAAACTGAACAACTCTCTCTATGGGACCAACATCGAAATCGCGAAAATTCATCCCCCTAGTCGTGTCAGCATATTAAGAAGGATATCTTATGTAATTTTCTGCTAACCATGATTTTTATATCCACGTCGGAAGGGAAAAATGTATGCGACTGTGTTATCTGTTTATAGTTTTATCAGTTATTATTATTATGTCTTACAATTACTTATGTATACTTGTTTTACTGATCCTTTCAACTGTTTCTGTATAAATAAATTGCTGTGTACGTTTGCTTGTACCTGTATGGGTTAAAATCTGTTAGCAATTATATTTTTTATCCTTAATCTATAACATTTCCACTGAAATACTGTACAGGAGTGTCATCATACTTCAGGAGTGCGATTTTTGAAAGTTAAATGTGCATATCTCCATATTAATTTTGACATTTTCAACTACTGAGATCAGCGAATGAGATTAAAAAATCGCACTCCAGGGGTGCGATTTTTGAATCTCATTCGGTGAGCTCAGCAGTTTAAAATGTCTAAATTACTAGGGAGATACCTATGCATCTTTCTACTGCTGATTTAACTTTCAAAAATAGCACTCCTGAAGTATGATTTTTGAAAGTCAAATCAGCAGTAGAAAGATGCGTATCTCCATTGTAATTTTGTCATGTTCAACTGTTGAGCTCACCGAATGAGATTCAAAAATCGCACCCCAGGTACTTACTGCCTAAACTTACACAATAGGTGACAATAGCCCATATCCTACTTAGAGATATGGCCAATGCCTTATAGCATACCCTACAACAGTAGCAATGTACAATTCAATGAGTTGCCTAGGTACATAACGTAATGAATGAACGGAAATGCAAGGCTTCAGTCCAGTGCAGTGAGGTTTAATGCAGATTTCTAGTTCATTACTCGTGCCACTTGACTTCAGTGAGTCGGTTTAACAAACATACATAAATTCACGACCAATATCGATCCATAACATGTAAGTAATAAACTCATGCTTGACCATGACCAAGACTTTAGAGATGGTTAGATAGAATCATTGATACAACTACGCTCAGTTGCAGAAACGCTCATTAGTGTTAATCCTTCATTAAATCTCTAAACTGAGTATCTCTCTCTGATGTAGTCGTTACATAAAAAACCACGTCAGAGGCCGTAATTAAGGCGGTCTGAATAAATTCTGACACCAGGGCTTGCTCACACGATAAGAAAGAAGATTAAGGGCCTGTTTCACCACTTCTGGGTAAGTTCTTGTTAGCTTATCCGACGGATAGTTTGACATATTTTGTATGAAATTATGTCAAAATATCTGTCGGATAAGCTATCAAGACCTTACTAAGAAGTGGTGAAACAGGCCATAAATCTCTTGCTGTCACTTTTTGTCTGGTTGACGTAGTAAAAGCTAGCAAGAGATTTAATGGAGGATTAGCTCTAATGAGCGTTTGTGCAACTGAGCGTCAGGTTTCACATTTAAGGACAGATGACACAGTTGTCTTGTGCTGATCGGCTGATAAGCCTTTTGCCCATAAAAGCATTGTGTAAGAAACTAACACTTAGCTATCATTAGATACAAATGGGAAAAATTTGCAAGAAGAGGGAAGCATGTGCAATACTGAGTGAGTGCGAGCGAGAGAGTTATACGCCGCTGCTAAAACTTTACGCCACGCTGGCAGGAAGTTCCGTACTGTATACAGGGTCCTTCATAACTGAACAACTTTCTCTATGGCAACAACATAGAAATCGCGAAAAAAAAATCTGCTATTCCATACAAAACTGCAAACCTACTCGAGCCAAATTAGGACAGGTGATTTTTTTTAGCTATTTCGATGTTGTTACCATAGAGAAAGTTGTTCAGTTTGACAGTCTGTTCATCCCCTTAAAAAGTGTCAGCATATTAAGAACGACCTTATACAGCACTAGTTTTTAATTAGTAACGAAACATTCTATCTCTGACTACCCACCCCCTCGGGATAGGGCCATCGATTTTCTATGGGAGGTCCAACAAAATATCTCGTTTTTCGACCCATGTTTCTTGAGAAAGTTGTTCAGATTCACAGTCACAACGGAACACCTTCCGAAGCGGTGGTAGAATCAAAAAATGACGTCAGAAAGTTATCTATGTGATATTATTTTGATTAAAAATTTTGACTTTGAAATTTTGACTTTGAAATTTTGACTTTGACAGTCTGAATACACCCTTAAAGTTTCGTTACTAATTAAAAAGTGGTGAATAGTACTAGATACTCTTTCTTGTATCTATTGTGCCCTTGGTTAGTCCCCTCACCCCGACTACATTATAATTACGCTATGCCAGCGAACCCATCAACCTAACCACGATCTCTCCCACAGGTCTAGCAATCAACTGTTACCAATGCAACAGCCACAACGACTCGCGGTGTCTTCTGGAAAAGCTTCCTGACACCATGCGGCTGCCGTGCGGGCCCAAGGACACCATGTGCAGGAAGATCAAGCAGGTGGTGGAGTTCGAGATGAACGGGATGCCCCCAGACAGCAGGGTCATTAGAGGCTGCGGGTGGGACGATAGCAGTTATAAGGTGAGGTCATCCTTATCTTCCTTGATCTTTCGAATCAACTTCAATAAAAAATTCCTTGAATCATCCTTAAATTCTCAGTCATAATTTCAAGGTTTAGGGATGCCAAATGTCTCGGAATTCCGGGATTCCCGGTGAAAAATTTGTTTGCAAAATTTGTCGGCTCCAGGATAATCATCTGCCTAGCTGCTTTCCCGCTGGGTAGCGGGGTCTGCATTCCTAGTCTGATTCTTCCACTTCGCTCTATCCTGAACATTTTCGATGAAGAGCTCGCAGCTGTTGTTCATTTCCTTTTTTGCATCATCAGACTCAGATGAGTTTTGGCCTACGCCACGTTGACCTGGTTGGTTAGTTACTCACATCTTCAGGATCGCATCTAAAATCTACCGGATATTTTTCGGCTGTTGCTACGGTACGCCAAACTGTACAGTGCCATTGAATGAGGATATTAGGTAGAATCTCCTGTCTGAGTAAAAATTTTTTACTTTAAGTAACTACATAAAAAATATTGAATTTATATTTTCATTGGTTTCTTCTTTGACCTCCCGGATTTCTTATCGACAGAGTTGGTATAAAAGAAAGACCTAAGTAGACAATATGCAAATATGCTTAGACCTAATTCAAAATAATCTTAGATACGACCTCGTAAGACCGACTATTAATAATTATATGAATATTAAAGTTAACTCTAACTGACAGACCGATCATTATACGACGGAACATAAAAATTGCCCTTTATTTAAGGTAAAAACTGCACCAATAGCCTATGAAGCCTAGCAAGACCATTCACTAGTTAGTTGAAATAATTAAAATCCTAAACTAAGAAAAACTCAGGTGACGAAAGGAATTCGAACTCGCGACCCACCTGTCTAAACCATGCAACCCTACACCATACCACGACTATTAATATACTCGCACAGATCTTCCAATATATTTCGTCAATAGACCTTGTGCGATCTACAGGTGTCTTTGCTAACCATTGTCCATGTCTAATCGTGATATTTCTCTCCAGGGCCGCTGCTACCAGCGTTCAGGGTTCGGAGGCAGACAGGAGGTCTGCTCGTGTTTAGAAGACGGCTGCAACGCCGCCACCATGCCAGTCGGGGCTACGCTTCTCATGCTGATCACAGCCGCTGTCCTGAGGTTCTAGATTAACCTTTAGGTGTTCAGTGAGAAGTTTTTGCATCGTAAAAGATTTGGCAATTATGTAAAGTTATTGTAGGATTCAAAAGTTGTAAAATGGCAGTCGATTTCCCTGAAGATGCATCTGATGAGGACGTGGTTTTACAAAAAGGGAAAATGTTCATAGTAGTGCAAGATTTAGAAGTGGCTTGAAGTCAAACGAAAGCCCAGTAGCGTAGTGAAAATAAATATTGAATATCAGTAACAAAGTTTTTACGATGCAAGAAGTAGATATTATGAATGATAGATAAATGTTACATAGAAATGATTGTTCGCAGCCAATTGAAACTAGAGAACTTATAGACTTAAAATGAGAAACTTATAAAAGTTTGAACGAAAATATAGATACTATACCACTTAAGATGGACGTAGACAAAAACATTTTATACACAATTGTATTGAAAAATCCAAAGAATTTAGAACTATTGAAGACAAGGTAGAAGTGACCTGTATAAGATATACCTATCTTATATTCCTAAGTACCTTCTGTGTTCGATAATCTAGGAGCCTAGTGTGAAATATAGAATCTATTTGATAAATAAGTTAGTGCCATAATGTGTAAATAGGTGTTAATCTGCTTAACAGTCTGCCACAAAGTTAGGACGGCTTAGAAAATTGTTCACGCTATCCACAGCCTTATTTAAATCTAGATTAAGTCTTCAATAGCCATCTTCTAAGCCATCATTACTTATGTGAAAGATTTAGTTACCATTGTCAAAATCGCTGTAAATTTTAGAACGCCTTACATTGTTGTGTTTGTTATTTGAGAATGTATTTATTAAACGTTTTTCATTATTTTGTGTTTAATTACCATTTACCACATCAACTTTCGAACCTTCATCTTCATTGCGATCTATAAAATCTGTAAGTGTTCCCACAATCTGTGTACCAGATTTAAAATCTAAATATAAAACGACCTGTATCACTGTATCCACTCCTAACAAATTTCAATTGTATATTTCCTCTTTTAATTCTCTACTGTGATCCAATCCAATGAGTTACATCCTCTATTTGGTGGCACAATTGTCGTTTAGGTACCTAGTGGGGCCTTGTTACTACACTGGATACCTAAGTATAGGTGGTAGGTACTTACATTAGGTACCTACTTGCAGTTAATTCAGACTGATCTTTAGAATATCACACGTTCCAAAGTAGTTGCTAGCGGTAGTCATGAATACATTTTCGCTTTGGATTTTGGTCCTTTGCGGACTTTTTAAATTTGGTAAGTTTTTTTTTTCTCTACGATTGTTTAAATTCTTAATTATTAAATATTGGTTTTTGTGGTTTAACCGTTGTTATGATTTATGACAGTTACGTGTGCGCATACAAGTAATTGGAGTAGGCCTACCTACTTAAGAGAATTTTATTCCGAGAGCGAAAATGCGCGCTGCATACAAACGTACTATGGTGATATTTTCAATACTAACCAAATAAAGTAAATGAAATTTTGCAGAAACAATCTAGAAACAAAGCATAGAGCTTGTATGGAGTCAGATTTTCGTTAAAATATACTGTTTCAATGCTAGGATTAATTTAAGATTTGTATGGAAATCTTTGAGGCACTGAAACTTGAAAACTATACATTTAAACGAAAATCTGACTCCATACAAGCATAGAAACTTGTTTCTAGATTGATTCTGCAAAATTTCATTGACTTAAATTGGTTAGTATTGAAAATATCACCATAGTACGTTTGTATGGAGCGCGCTCCGAATAATATACCCTTAAAAAAGAAACTCGTTAAAAGTCAAGAAAATGTTGTTAATTGTCTTTATTTAACACGTCGTTCGTTTGTTAATTTATAGGCTCCTCTAGATTTTAATTTCGATAAAAATATCGACAATGCACGAGTTATGCGTGCATAAAGTTTAAAAAGATAGCATACAGTATCAGCTTTCGTAGCGAACGATGAGTTTTAGAAAGTTTCTGCCATCATCAGAGTTTTTTTAAATGCAACATTATTTTTCTTGTTAATGAATATTATTCAGGATATTTCTGTGGCTTGGTACAAGAAGTACGTAAGTCTGTACTGTAACCATATGGACATACGTACTTCTGGTTCCAAGCCACAGATTTAAGAAACTACAAAATACACTTCCATTTGACTCGTTTGACGTGTTAAGTAAACTCTATTATCTCGTTTAGGATAGTTTCGGACTTCAACCATCGAAATCGGTTTCTAAGTAAATATGTCTAAACTTTAGACGAGATCATACGATACACAATGTCACTACATTATTCCATTTTGGCTCATGACCATACTTATTCCCTGAGGAGGTAGACAGAGGTCTAAATAATATACCTACCTGGCACTAGGTAGGTAACTTAAGGCGTATCTGCCCTGGACCACGACTCTCCATACTAATCGATGCGAACGAGCGCATTGCTCCGGTCAGAATTTAGCTGTTTTCTTTGAAAAATTTGATGATTTTTTATTAATTTCTAAAAAGTAAGAAAACCACATCATTCTAAATTGTATTGTGAACAATATTGTAAATTTTCATTTTCTTCCGATTCATAATGTAAGAGTAAAATGGTTACAACTGGAAAAAAAGGGTGACTTTAGAGTCCCTTTTCTTCGGTTTTATTCATTTAAATCGATTTCTAGAAAAACCACATCACTTCTCATATCCTGTAGATAGTTCAGTTTATTTTTCAGCTCAAAAAGTGCCATAGTTAATGAATAAAATGGTTACAAAGTTACCCAAAACCGGCAGGTAGCCCCTTAACATTTCACTAGGTAGTAGCACAGAGGATTGTACTCTGTGGTAGTAGTGTTCAAACCCTGACATGCGGGTCCCAACAACAAGTCCCGACAGACAGGCAAGTCAGTCAAGGAAAAATACTTATAATGGAGGATGTCCGAAGACATGATCAAGGGCTGTGATGGATAAAATCACAGGGAGTCGCGCAACGTGGCTTGCGCTCGATCGAGCGTCGATCGCAGAACAAAATGTTTATTTATTATTAGTTTTTTTTATAAAGAGTATGATTCGGTTGAACAGGTATAATTATGCCAATTTCTGCGTAGGTACTCTGTGCGTTGTTTATTCTTCGACTCTAGAAGGAGTGTGATTATTTTAAATACTTAAGTAAATTTTATAACTTTCATTTTTCTTTGCCTGAAGATTTTTTAAGACGTTTCATTTCAGACATTTTTCTTTGTCGGAAGATTTTTTAAGACGTTGATCATTTAAAACTTATCTAACTTATCCAACTTTCTCTTCATCGAAAGTGCAAAAATCAGCTGTTCCTTACAAAACTGCAAACCTACTCGACCAAATTTATAGGATCGCAGATATTTATAGCTTAGAAAAAGTATATGTCTAGAATGAGCCTCACACTTGTTCCGTATAAAACAAAAGGGGCTATAACTTTCTTAGGTTGGTGTGCGTGAGGCGCCATACAAAATATGTATGTGTGCGTGTATATGTATAGGGTTTTGGAACCAGTACTGGTTCCTATTTTTTTCGACGCTTTCGTAGCTTTGACTGTCTATCTTGATAATCTAAGATTTATAGCGACGAGTTGTTTTGAATGAATGAATGAATGAGTTCATGTTCATGTTCAGTTGGTTGTTGATTGCTTTTTTGATAGGATGCCATGACCATCAAACTGAACAACTTTCACTACAGAGCTATCATCGCTATCACGAAAAAAACACCCCGTTTAAAGCAGCGATTACATTACCCTACGTGCAGGTCCGGATTTCGACATACATTGCCTGATTTGTTCTCTCTACTTTATAGTGCAGCGATCAAAGCAAGCAATGAATCCCTGCATGTTGGGTAATGTAATCGCTGCCTTAGATGTAAGGCATTAAATTTTACACCTGCAAGTATAACAAAGTAAAACAATTAAAATTGCAGGCTCAACAATAATGTGCTACGAATGCAACAGCGCGACAAACTCTCAATGCAACGAGAAGGTACTGCCGGAGCACCTCAAGAGGAACTGTTCCGAGAACGCCCGGGGCATCACACACACGCTGTGCCGCAAGATCGTGCAGCATGTCGACTACGGGATCAACGGACAACTGCCAAACAGCAGGGTCATCAGGAGCTGTGGCTGGGATGAGACTAAGTATAAGGTACTACATGCATCCGCGTGGACATGTGATTTATAGAGCATGCTGTGTCGCAAGATCGTGCAGCATGTCGACTACGGGATCAACGGACAATTGCCCAACAGCAGGGTCATCAGGAGCTGTGGCTGGGACGAGACTAAGTATAAGGTACTCTATGCATCCGCGTGGACATGTGATTCATAGAGCATGCTGTGTCGCAAGATCGTGCAGCATGTCGACTACGGGATCAACGGAGAATTGCTCAACAGCAGGGTCATCAGGAGCTGTGGCTGGGATGAGACTAAGTATAAGGTACTACATGCATCCGCGTGGACATGAGATTCATGGAGCATGCTGTGTCGCAAGATCGTGCAGCATGTCGACTACGGGATCAACGGAGAATTGCCCAACAGCAGGGTCATCAGGAGCTGTGGCTGGGACGAGACTAAGTATAAGGTACTCTATGCATCCGCGTGGACATGTGATTCATAGAGCATGCTGTGTCGCAAGATCGTGCAGCATGTCGACTACGGGATCAACGGACAATTGCCCAACAGCAGGGTCATCAGGAGCTGTGGCTGGGACGAGACTAAGTATAAGGTACTCTATGCATCCGCGTGGACATGTGATTCATAGAGCATGCTGTGTCGCAAGATCGTGCAGCATGTCGACTACGGGATCAACGGAGAATTGCTCAACAGCAGGGTCATCAGGAGCTGTGGCTGGGACGAGACTAAGTATAAGGTACTCTATGCATCCGCGTGGACATGTGATTCATAGAGCATGCTGTGTCGCAAGATCGTGCAGCATGTCGACTACGGGATCAACGGACAATTGCCCAACAGCAGGGTCATCAGGAGCTGTGGCTGGGACGAGACTAAGTATAAGGTACTCTATGCATCCGCGTGGACATGTGATTCATAGAGCATGCTGTGTCGCAAGATCGTGCAGCTTGTCGACTACGGGATCAACGGACAATTGCTCAACAGCAGGGTCATCAGGAGCTGTGGCTGGGATGAGACTAAGTATAAGGTACTACATGCATCCGCGTGGACATGTGATTCATAGAGCATGCTGTGTCGCAAGATCGTGCAGCATGTCGACTACGGGATCAACGGACAACTGCCCAACAGCAGGGTCATCAGGAGCTGTGGCTGGGATGAGACTAAGTATAAGGTAATACGGTACTAGCTTGCTAGCTAGCTTGATGGTTCGAGTGTCTTCGTCCGCGTGGACATTTAATTTATACTCGAATGTGTCCAGAGAGAGTCCAGAAGGATCTTCTAGCAACATCAGCAGGAGCAAAGCTCGTGCCATCATCGGAGCCCTCACCAGGCACTACGCTACAGGCACGATGATGCACAAGATGAAGCTTACCCAGGATCCCTGCTGCAGAGCATGCAGAAAGGAGGATGAGACTATGGGACATCCTTTATGACTGTTATGTCTTGGAGGCTAAACGCATGTGCCTCCTGGAAGATGGTTATCCAAAACCGAGGATTACAGGTTTCTTTCCCTAGGTGGAATTGCCTTCCATTTACCACGATTGTGAAAGGTGAAGAAATAAATAGGGGTCAACACAAAAGATCCCATTGGGTCGAATTGTTGCTGGCTTGCCAACCCCCATAACTAATAATAAGATAAGAAGGATCCTTCTTGTCTGTCTCTTTAGAGATAAGCGCGCCCTTTGTACACTTCTACTCAAATTGTGTTATCTGTATTTTATTTGAGTAGGTACACTAAAGTATTTGCAGCGCGCCCGAGCACGGTGTATACAAACGAAGTTAGACACTATATAACCAATAACAACAAATTAAAGTCAATACATTTTTTTTAACGCAATGTGGTGTACATTGCGTAATCTCTGTTCCTATGGTTTGTCAGATTTCCGTTAAAATATACAGTTTCAATGCCAGGATAATATAAGAACTTGAAACTTGAATAATCGATTGTGAAGTACTTACTCCATTCCTCTCGTCCCCAGGGGGTCTGCTACCACCGCTCAGGGTACGGAGGCCGTCAGGAGGTGTGCTCCTGCACCACAAACTACTGCAACGCTGGTCAGGACCTCACATCTTCCGCTGTCGTCAGCTTCGCCGTCGTGATGCTGCAGAAACTGTTGTTGTGACACTTATTAATTGATATTTAGAACTAGAAATAACAATTTAATCAATTAGCTGTTTTGAAACTCCCGATCTAGATACCAATCAATAATATTTATTAACCCAACAGCATAATTGATTGTATGAACAATCTGGATGGAGAAAATGACTATTCTCATTCAAAAATTAAACCTAAAGCCCCACACAAATCGATAAATGGCACGAATAGTATCATTACATACGAATGCAATATACTTTTTCCAATCTATTACAGTACATACCCTTCGATCAAATTAACTTTATTTTGACCTAAGTACATACCTATAATTATGTTTGATTCAGTCGTTTGGTAAAATCGATTTATTAAGCTTCAAAATACGTAAGGTAGCACCATAATACTTTTATAAGATATCAAAGGGTAGCACGCATTTATTTTAGTTAAGTGATTGAGTGTCTGCCTACCCCACTGGAAAAGCGTGACGGTTTAGATGGACGTTGGTATATTAATTGACGATTGGAAAATGTGATCTGTATGTGGTAAATACGAATAAACGTTTAGGTAAAAAGGTAGTTTTTCTTTTCAAAACCTACATATTTGCTCGAGGCTGACAGCATCTTCGTTCCTCGTACGGAAGACCTCAAATCTCGTATTACTAGGAACCTCGTACGTCTGGCAACCCTGGCTGCAGTTTCAAGTGTGTATACAACCATGTATGAAAATCTAGTCAAATCGTATCTGGAGCTGAACTACGAGTTTAAGTAGTTTAGTCTGGAATCAGAAGGAAACAGAAGAAGAGGCAGTTAGCTAGTTAGCCTACATACGTTCCAGTGTAGTACACAGGCCTACCCTCAAGGAATACAGTAGTAGGTACCAGGTTTATATGGCTTACCGATGTACCTGCGCAGTGGACAAATTTTAATAGCGCGCGAAATTATATTGACCAATCAGGATGTGCCACCTTCAATCCGTTTACGCTATTGGCTAATTTGTTTACGCCCCCTTTTCGCTGCTATCCGACTTTGCACTCTTTGATTACTAAATGACTTCGGGTTTTGTCGGGGACTCGGGCCTGCTCTGCGCAAACGAAGATTAACGAACGGCTATATTTTCCTGGTCGTACTGTACTAATCTACCGCCCGATGCGGATTGATAGACATAACACATGCTAAGCCGACATAGCATGAGAATTCCATCTTCAGCGAATGCAGGTTTCCGCACGATGTCTTTCTTCACCTTTTGAGAGCATAAAGGGGGGAGGGAGGTTCTAGCCACCTCTAGCTTTTACATTGGTACCAAAACGTGACCCGATTTGACTATTAGGCATGCATTTGGCCCTTTTGTCCCATGCCCATGGCTAATAATGGCCATACGTATACAGCATGAAGCTATACTACAATATAATCATCTGTGGCTATACCTACCTACAGCCTTCGATCAAAATAAAATGAATGGATAGGCCTTACGCGAACATTTCAGTCCAGAAAAATGAGACAAAACAAATGAAAGGTTTACTTCAAATTTGTATGCAAGTGCCCTAGATTTGACAGATAATGGCGCTAGTTTGTATGTACCAAGTGCACCAGTAGTGTGCTTCAACTTACCGCGCTTTAGGCCTATCCATTAATTTTATTTTGATCTAAGCCTACAGCTAAAATATTTTTTATGGTTAGTTCCAAGGATAGTTCAGAGAGTCTGCTATACTTTAGATAGTAAGCTTCATGGAAGAAGCTGAGGTTCTCTTTGGTGCATTTTCACATAAAAACGTATTCCTATTCTCAATAAATAACACTTATCTGCAGCTATTTATGTTAATAAAACTAATTCCTTGCCATTATACATTGAGTAACTGTTGTAGAATAAGCAGAACTCTTGTTACAAATTCAATAATATGAAAAGAATTGAAAGAAAATCATACAATGTGACACCACAGAGTTTAAGCTCATTAGAATAGGCCGAAAATGTTTGTACGAAAAATAGAAAATAAAATGACACCGTCAGAAACAAAAGAACGAAATCATATGGTTGGCTTCAGTTACACGGCAAGACTCACACTATTCACTGCACATCGAAGTGAAGAGATCATGAAAAAACCTTACCGAGAGAGAGAATATTAGTTAGGAAGTAAGAAAGATTAGTGCCCCAATATAACCAATCGATAAAATCACGACGACTAATTCGTAAGAATAAATAAGACAAAAGTAATTTTTGACAGGCAACGTTACCGTATATTAGTAGGTGATATTTTAATTGTTTTAATATGTTCTGAACCCTGAAACTACTCCTGGAAAGAGCCAAGGGATATTTTAAACGGTGAGTCTCAAAATTACTTCCTTGTAGAAAAAAGTGTTCTAATAAGCTCAAAGGAGCTATTTAAAAGTAGCAAGTAAATGCAAAGTAGATTACAGAGTGGTAGGATCGCAGTTAAAATACCTTTTTTTAGAGAAAATCAAAAATTTGGGTGGAAGAAAATTGCTCTACGAAAATTGCCGTAGACACCAACTAGATCTGTGAAAATCAACGTTCTTACGTCACGACAGGAAAAGATTTTCAACTGGCATTTTGTTGGACCATTTCGAAAATAAAATAAGACATGATATTCTAAAATAGATTAAGGAAAGACAGGATCAAATGTTTTTTGATCAGGAGCAAATGTTTTTTTTAAATTGTCACTGAAATTTAGCAGTCTTGGCTTGGTCATTGGTAGTCCTAAAGTGGTCCAAATATACTGTTATTCAGACAACTAATCATTCAGAACATTCTGATCTGATTAACATCAATATTTACTACAAATTGGAATACCATCTCTACTATATTTGAACAAAACTTAGGTACTTCTGTCAATGACTAATTAATCCAAATTTTAGAGTCTTTTTATGGAAAACCCTGAACTCATTCACGAGTCTATAAATCGATAAAACATTAATTTGAACATCACTCAAAGTATCTCACAGTATCATTATTGTTTATAACAATGTCAAACTATTGTTGCAGACAACCGCAAGCCAAATGCAAGAATATGGTGGCGGAGTATCGAACAAGACCGGTGATTACAGAGAGGGGTCGGACGGGAGGGAGAGGGGTATGCATCAGGGCGAGGGGTACCAATCACAACATTACGCCGTGATGCAGAAGAGCTATGGTGAGCAGAAGTAGACAATAAAAAGTCAGATAAGGGAACATAGGTAGAAGATCGAAGGTTGAAGGATGTTGTTTTACGTCCAACAGCCTATGACCATGTTGATGTATGTCTATCTTAGCATAGAGTGAATTGGACCTAGAAGTTAGATACTGCAGGGTGTATGTATAAGCTAAAATCATAATCCATCGAATTGGTTTGTCAGGTTTGGGGTGATCGTCTTCCAGGCATTGGCAATTGTAAATGTTTGTTTTGAGGTGAGAATTTGACTTTATGTCAACAAATGTACGACAGTGGCGTACGAGCTATAAAATTAAATGTGATTTTAATGCCCATCGCCGTCTGGAATGAATACAGTTATCAATACAGATATTCTTACAAATATCATAGACGTATCTTTTTCTTCGTCGTATGCATAGCATATGCTCACGACTATATTCCCCGAGGGGGTAGTCAGAGATATTCTGAAACCTCAGAACATCCACGTTTCACCAGTAGTACCGAAACTCTGTCCAGTGTGACGGGGGGTGAGCCCGTCGCCACTTATAATGGACAGTGGGTACAATACACGCCTCGAAATTGAAGCATGCAGGTTTCCTCACGATGTTTTCCTTCACCGAAAAGCCAGTGGTGTAACAAATCGTACATAAATTCCGAAAAACTCATTGGTACGAGTCGGCTTGGATGGGGATCGAACCATCGCCTTCTGCACGGCAGGCAAGGTTACTCGCCACTGGACCACCACGGTTCGTCGTATGAACCGTCATATAAGTAGTTGATTATCAAGACGACTTTCTGCTAATAGGATGTTCCAGTAAAGATTTGTCTGATCAGAATATGGCAACATATTGCCGAGTTGCCACGGGTATCTACGAGGCTACAGCTTCCAGCCAGCAATACCAGAATCCAAGGTTAGCTCTTGTGCTTGATCACATTCATAATCATAATCATATTCGCCTGAATACTGTGAGTGAGGATCAAGAATTTAATTCTTATTCGTTTTCAGATACAATAATCCTTCTGCGCCTACATTCAGCTCGCCACCAAACTCGCCTTTAGTCGGGCTAGTCTTCGATCCATCCTCACCAAACTATAGCGGACCAGGCATGATAGGAGACAGAACTGTTAACTCTGAAAGACGCTCTCAAAGCTCTTGGTCTATATCCAACCAGGAGCCCATTGGTACAGGAGCTAAGAAGAAGATAGTCAAGAGCCAAGACAAGCGTAATGCTTACAGTGCCGACCCACGCTATCACGAGAGATACAAGGAATGCGGCACCGAAACTGATCGTCAGAGGAAACAAGAGAGAAACCTAACATCAGAGTCTACTTCCAGCCTTGATTTCTTTGCTGAAGGAGAGCGAATGGTGTCTGAACTTTGCAACATACCTGATTCTAACTCTAGGAATGACTCTAATCAAAAACAAAATCAGAAGACAAATCAGGATGAGGAGAAGAACAAGCCTTCAGGTTCTTCGGATGCGCTTCTTACTGCTTTGGACAAGATCGTTATCCATGATCAGATTCCGAACCTAATCGTTCAACTCGCAATAGAAGCTTGCACTGATGCCGAAAATATAGCAATCGCTCATCACAACAGACCATGCTTCAAGAACATACATTCTATATGCGCTAAAACTAGATCTAATGTCCAGAAGCCTGACAGCGCTGTTGCTAATCTGCATTCACAAGGCATTCCGTGGGTTATCAAGAACTTTATATTCTCTTTTGTTAGAATCCTAGACGGCTGGAAGGGCGTCAAAGAATTATTAAGTGAAAAACATGACACTTTTTCTAGAATTGAAAATAAATATTACAGCCCGAATATTAGAGAATGCTTTGTGCAATGGCAAGCTGTGACAAAAGAGATGCTGACTCACATTTACAAAACGTTCAAATGTTTGGATCATGGTTTTACAATGGAACAAAAAAGCTTTACACACAACTATTACGCTACTAATTCTGCAGCTCCTCGCCATCAGAGTCAGAATAAATTTCAGTCTGTGAAACCGCATTCCAGTACTCCAAGACCTGTTAATGCTTCTCCACAGCCTTTCAACGCGACACAACCACCGTGGGTTCAGAGCCAGACCCAAGGCACTTCACAGAGCTTCAACGAAGGTCCTTGGCCTGGGAGATCTGGAGTTACCTATAAAAAGTTCCCAGTGGTACCGCCGCCAAATATGCACAGCTTCTATCCTTTGAACGATCAAAATGATATGGACAGTTTCCAGAAGGCGCAGTACAAATGTGATCCTTGTGGCGTCCGCGAATCAAAGCCTCGTCAGTCTTGGACAATTACCAACGTGCCAGATTTCCGAGCTCTGGAAGGTATGTGTCATGCTGATCAAAGGGAATTGTATAATCAATTGAAACACAAAATGGATGCCGAACTAGGAAAAGCTCCAGGTCAACCACTCTTGGGAAACATGCCTTGCGATTTGCTGCAACGTAGAGACATGGAACTGAAAGCTAAAATGATACCTTTGAGCCATGTGGAGAAGACGTTGATACCGAGCATGGCTGTGGCCGCCGAAATGAGAAGTTGTTATGTGCAAAAAAACAACAGCTGCGGCGACACAAAAGAAGAGGCTGATTTTTTTGCGGCGTGGGGTCAGATGGTCCAAAAAGAACCTAGCGATTTTATAACTCATCACTCTCATAACATTCAAGTTCCCTCGAATGTTGTGACGATTTCTAATAATATCTCTGGCCCCGTACAATTTATTGATCCCGATAATGATGAGTTTCATGAAATGTCTAAAGTTTATATGAAGCCTGGAAGTTACAAGGTTCCTATAAAGCCTGCGGATCCCGTATCTCCTTTCGTGCAAGGCACCTCTCAAGACATGGTGTTTGACGCCGGTCAGGTGGACGATATGGCTCTAAAGATGAAGACGACCTTTCCTCCAGTCACGTTAGCACCACAGCCAAAGTACAGTATGGAGTCTTGGCCATGTTTGATGTCTCGGCGTGCAGACGATATCTTTGATGATCCCAAAATGATGCAGAGACACGGAATACCTTGTTTAGACATGAGAACTGCAGATTCACTTGATATTCTAACTTCAATGACTTCGGACCGTGCTTGGGAAGCAGCAAAACAGTCAGCTCCGAAACTGATGGATTTCATCCATGAAGGGTCCAAGTCTGATACGGCACGGCTTTATGATGCTCTAGGACTCAGCGCAAGTGATGAATTTCCCGAAGATATGAAGCACAACAACACGTGGGCTTCCAGATTGTCAACAAACCATTTTATGCCGAAAGAGATGAGCAGCTTGTGGGATTTGCAAACAGCTAAACACGATTATTTACTATCTAAACAAGACCAATCTATGTTTAATGATGACCCGACTAAATTTCTCGACTGTGAGCCAAAATCTTTAGAACCAGACGATCAGATTGACGTTGCAGATAACAAAAACGAAGATTCAAAGAAGAATACACGTTGTCCTAACTTTGACCATACAGGGCATTACGTGAGAGATGATAATCAGAAGAAATCTAGCGGAAAATCGAAGGTCACCGTGTCAGGAATGTGGTATCATCCTAAGAAGAAGAAACCATTGCCTTCGGCAACCGTCAAGAAGTTTGAGACGATTCTGATACATTTGTCTCAAGTTAACGAGGCAGTGTTTATTCAGTATGACATGGATATGAAAATGGTAAGAATATACTCGGTTAGATTAACATTTTTTTCTGACAGATGCATTTTTCTACAGGTACACAATAGGTACCAAATGGTAGTAAATAGTTTGTTGAATTTAGTTTATCGTTGTCACATAAATACATTCATTACATACCTAAACTCACGACCGCTATTTGCTACAACTACTAACTTTCTGTTTAAGAATGTAGTTGTAGCAATACTCACATTTAGCAATTTAAGTTTCAGGATGAAAGGATGTGTCAAGTTGTAAGAGGTACTGGCTAGCCATTCGGCCACATTAAAACTGCATCATATACTGCAGAATAAATAAATATAATAAACAATAATCCTCAAAAGTTTTAAAGATTCAAACCTAAATTGGACGTACAATACAATCTGGACTTGTCTAGAGCCTCCATTCCTAATACAGGGTGAAATTGATATCATTAGCATCCTCTTAAACTAAGAGTCTACCCATCAAACTGAAAAACTTTTACTATGGGAGCAAACCAATCGGAGCAAAAAAAAAAATCAGCTGTCTCATACATTTGAGTTATGTAGGCAGCGGCGGCGGGTGCAGTTTAGTATGGGACAGCTGATTTTTGATGTATGTACCCTGTAGATAACAGACTTGTAATTTCATTTCAGGCGCCGAGGTTTTATGAAGTAGTGAAGTACCCAATGTGTCTCCATGATATATCAACCAAGCTGAAGAATTATTCCTACACCGAGCAAGAGCAGGTGGTTCAAGATTTTAGACGTATATTCAACAATGTCCGTCTCTACCTCAAGGTACAGTCTCATGACGGATAATCCTGACCGTTATTGATCCTATAAGTTTATTAAATTACAATAGAATAACAGTTATATTGATTTTTAGAGTTACCCGGATACCACTATGAAGAAAAATGTTAATAAAATCTCTAGTGAGTTTGAGAAGTTGTTGAATGATGAATTTCAGAATAAATGGGAGAATAAGGCAAAATCTCAAGACAATGCATCTCAGGACAATTCTAAGAAAAAGAAAGATGAAAAAGATAGCGACGCGAACAAACATGAATTTAAAAATGATAACACAAGTAAGAAAATAGATGATAAAACTTGTGGCGATGACAAAAAGTAGACCCATTTTACTGATTTGCATCCAGTAGTCAAAATTTATGGAGTGATAATATTAGTTTGCCAATTAAAAGTTCCTATTGGAAAATAAGTTTGAAGGAATATTTTTGAAATCTTGTTTATTTCGTTTAAAACGTTTTTTTAGCTTTTCTTATTTCTTTGAACGGCACGATATCGCCAACACAAACTTGGAAACCAGTGGCATTTATAGGTAAAACCTAGATTTGTAATGCACGGTTTCTGTTACCACCCTCATGGACTCTGGCGCTATAATGTATGAAACTCCAGAAAACAGTCGGCAGCAATAAGTTATACAGGGTGTTTCATAAGTAACAATAAATTTTTGAAACTCATAAGGGGGTTGTTTAGACCGTCAAACTGAACAACTTTCTCTATGGGACCAACATCGAAATCGCGAAAAAATTTTTTTTAAATCCCGTACATATTTTAGCTCTAGTCGATTTGTAGAGTATTTTAGCTCTAGTCGATATTGGTCCCATAGTGAAAGTTGTTCAGATTGATGGTCTACACGACCCCCTTAAATGTTTATTTGTAGTTTTGTAACACCTTGCATAAGTACACTTTTGCTCTATGTCGTAGTACCTACTAAAGTGTATATAACTTATTGCGGCTGACTGTACACACTAGAGGATATTGTAGAAGTGTGTGCAAGTGCCATGTGGGTTTTACTAATGTCTATAAGTGTCGTAATATCTGCGGGGAAGCTGATTTGGCTTGAGTGTCCATGGGTAGGTAGGTACTGTACGAAGTAGGTACCTACTCATTTGTATACTGTGCTATTACATCTACGAATAGAAATTAAGGAACATCTAGTCAATCGGAAAATGATTTATAAATAAATGTCAGTGAAGTTATCAGAACTTATAATAAATAAGATTATCAATTAATGTGTAAGTGCTTGCCAGTTTTTTGAATGGACTTTATTAGCTTCCAAAATAGGGCATAATCTTGAATTTTCTCTATTTCATTAATTCTTGTCTTCTTTTCTTGCACGAATAGTTAGTAATTTCATTTTGTACACATCACTTAGATATCTTCTAATTTCATTGATTTCATCGATCACTATCCAAGTAAACTTTGTATGCAGAAAAACAAATTTACGTTTGGATGCGACAAATGAGTTGTTGCGTTTTCTTTGCCTCGAATTTATTAATCTTCAAGATCATGAATGATCACCTCCACTCTCTGAGACTCCCAATCATAGACCTGTCAGTTCTGGACTATGGGCGAGAAAATTCAGTAACCAATCAGTGTAAGGAGTATAGCATACAGAAGGAGTCGAGGCAGCGTCGAGACGCGGACGCGCGCCTTAGCGACCTTGACATAATATGGTCGGTAGTTGTATATCATACCTAGCAAACCGAGCGGCACTCGGATTTATTCTTGCGCTCATTCGCGTTATGGCAGATTCGCGTTATGGCAGATTCGCGTTACGGCAGATTCGCGTTATGGCAGATTCACGTTAGGGCAGAAGTTGGACAGTCGTGAACAATAGTCATAGCGAAGTAATAGTCAATAGTCGTCAACAATAAAATTCACAATCGATCAGCATAGCTAGCATGCCGCAGTGATACAGCGCTATCACATCTTAGCTCTCTTTCTATTTGCGTGCGAACGAACGAGATAAAAGACGTGATACAGCCGTATCACGGGTAGCATACTACGAGTGCAGGTGTTTACTTTACCGAAATGACTACTTCCCCAAATGACTCTTTTTCATTATGATACCATTTTTCACTAAACGTCTACAGTTGCAAAAAATCAACGTGACAGGAGCTATCAAAAGTGACAGCACCTGTCAAAAGTGACAGAAGCTATCAAAATTAAATTAAATTGAATTTAATTAAATTACGTTACGTTACATTACATTACATTACATTAAATTAAAACAATTTAAGTGACAGGAGCTGTCAAAAGTGACAGCACCTGTCAAAAGTGACAGAAGCTATCAAAATTAAATTAAATTAAATTGAAGTTAATTAAATTACGTTACATTACATTACATTAAATTAAAACAATTTAAAAGTGACAATAGCTGTCAAAAGTGACAGGAGCTGTCAAAAGTGAAAGTTGCTTTCAAAAGTGGCAGGAGATGGTGACAGCGTAGCTGTCAAAAGTGACAGAAGAAGGTGACAGGAGCTGTCAAAAGTGACATAAACTGTCAAAAGTGACACGCGTGGCAATGATAAATAAAAAAAAAATACAAATAAAATTAATTATAAATAGAAAATAAAAATCAAAAATTAAAATAATTGATATAAATATTATAATAATTAAATTATTAAAATTAATTAAAAAAATTACTATACTTAATTAAAATTAATTAAATAATTTTAAAAATTTTAAAAAATTACTAGAACTTTTGACAAGTCCTGTCACTTTTGACAGCTCCTGTCACTTGACTACTACCTACTGTAATTTTTTGTAATTTTAGTAATTTGTTTGGTACGTTTGTTTAATAGATAAACATCCTACTCTGATTTGCAACCAACTTTTCTTCATGCTTTTACAGCCCTAACGCGAATCTGCCATAACGCGAATCTGCCGTAACGCGAATCTGCCATAACGCGAATCTGCCATAACGCGAATGAGCGTATTCTTGGTATACAAATATCGACTGTATGTCAAAGTCGCCAAGGCGCGCCCGCGCCTCGACTCCTTCTGTATACGATACGCTTAAAATCACAGATAATTCCAGTAAATATCGTGTGTCCTCTAGTGACTTCAAAGTCGTTTCCTGTACTTCAGTATATCGCTGAATTTTTAAGCACCTTGATCGTGTTTAGCATATAGAAGGAGTCGAGGCGGCGCGGCGTCGAGGCGCGGGTGTAGGCCTTGGCGAACTTGACAAATACGGTCGGTAATTAATTTATTCTTGATACCTACTTATACAATTATCGGTATGTCAAAGTGGCCAAGGCGCGCCCGCGCCCGCGCCCGACGCCGCACCACCTCGACTCCTTCTGTATGCGATACGCTTTAGGCACCTATAGAAATGTTCTGTTCACAAGAGTAGTCTATGGCCTTATTTGTCTTTGCATCAAATAGATATTAGTTCTTTTTATACCTTGATCTGTGATGTATGTTTAGGTAAAAGTTTATGATTTGAATCGTTTTGTCACGCTTAATTACTAGTTTTACGATTCGCTTGAAACATGTAAATATGAAGAGAGTAAAAATGTATAAAAATTTTAACTTAAAAGTTATGTTGTGTTGGAAATACTGCGCCACGTGCGTTATGAAAGACTTTGATTTCGTAGTAGGTTTGTCTTTAATCTGGCTTTCCAAATAATTCTAATCTTGGAAGAAACCAACATAAGTACCTAAGAGGCTAAAATTCTCGCTCGTGTTTCCCTCTAAGTCTTTTGGTTTCATCTAAGTATGCAATAGGTTATTTGATCTTCTTTATGGTTGATTATTGGTTGACATCTTTTGGAAACTGAAAACAAATTTTCCACAATATTGTTTTCAAGTTAACTGCAATGTAATGCTTTAAAACTGATTTGCTCATTTCGTGTCCCACGTTGCTATTTAAATATTTTTTTAAATAATTTTTGAGTCCATTTTACCTGCCATAGAAAATAAGTGAATTGCCGACGACGTCTTTCTTTGATCTATGTTTTGGCATGCCTACTATTGAAGTATTGTAGTAAAAATTCAAAATTAAATATTCATTCCAAATGCTGACGTTCGAGTTAATTTTAAGTATTCATTAAGTTGTGATTTTATTATTTAACTTATTTATCTAAAATTATGGCAAGGAACTCCTATGATAATACAAGAGTTGTTTTGTATTTCTGTGTTTTATTGTAACAAGGGTTTTCACACGGAACACTGAAAATACACCAGTACTCTAAGGCTGCCTGTCCATTGACGCGGAGATAGGCGGCAGAGCGGAGAAACAGATAAATATTAACCAATAAGATTGCATAAAATCTCGGAGCATAGATTTTATGCAATCTTATTGGTATTTCTCCGTTTCTCCGCTCCGCCGCGCCTATCTGAGCGTCAATGGACAGGCACCCTTATAGGTGCTTGCGCACCAATACAGTACTTACATATTCCCTCTGTCCTGTAGGCTCCACTATCTCGATCCACCAGTGGATTGAATAGGACGCTGAAGTTCACTGTGATCCACCATTAGGCTCAGTGGATCCTATGATACTTGAATATTAGGTAGACTGGTAATTATCATTTCCATGGATGGATTCCTATGCATGGAGCGTGTACTTATCAGAGGGCCTACCATGAGTTTTCCCTGTACTTTACTACTGTAGTTACGTCGCCGATTTTGTATGACAGAAATTAGTTCAAAAAATATTCCCTCTTGGACCCTCTAGTAGGAACAAAATATTTGGTCCACGAGAAAACGGCAGAACCTAACATATTTCGGGGAGTGGAGATATTTTGCTAGCTTTCAAAAATATCACTTGTGCACTTTTGCGGCCAGCGTGTCTTTTCAACACGAGAGGGTCCAGTAGGTTTCACAAATCCTGATAGTTCCACCCACGTCAAGCAGTGGCACCATGAGTATTTGGAAATCCTACTGGACCCACTAGGGGAACTAAGCAGTAGGACTCTGTAGGACAGAGTAGAACAGTCCGTAAGGCGAAATTCAATACAAAACATTTTGCGTTTTGTACATTATGCTCCGAAAGGAAATCGGTGACGTAACTACAGTAGTAAAGTACGGTGAAAACTCACGGTAGGCCTACTATAATGCTATGAACGCTTGGATTATAGGGTAAGCAGTTGCATTACTTTAGGGGGTGATTGTACCCAACTTTCCCAAAGGCACAAAGGGAAATTCGCAAAAAAATTTTAACATTTTACACAAACATTCATCAGATTGCAATTAGTATGGAAAGTCCAAATTATTTTCGGCTCATTTCCTATAATTTTCTTAGGAAAAGTTGTATCAAGGGTCACCCCCAATCACCCCTTAAAGTATTGCAACTGTTTACCCTCAGGCTGTATATCTCCGAAGGGTCTTGAAGGATATAGAACATTGGTACATTGTTAATTTCACAGATAGTATGTAATGCCCACTTAAAGACAAGCACCTGTAGGTACTTGTGATTTTATATTAGGTGGCTTAACCAACTTTAAATAACGTGTTAGCACCGCAACACATAGGTAGGTAAGGTACATAATATTGTCCCTTCCAGGGTGATTAGAAACATGGCTACAACCTGCATACAGTTGTCACAATCCAAGGCAATCACTTTTAGATATAAAGGGCCTGTTTCACCACCTCTGGATCACAGACTTGATGTGTCGCCGTGTGTACACACGGCAAAACCAAAATAAGCTGGCCGCAAACTTATTTGCTTACTTATTCTACTTATAGAATAATCTATAACATCGTGCGGCCAGCTTATGTTTGTTTTGCGTAGCTTGATGTCTCGTCTTCGAACATATGAATTAGGGGCGTTTAGGACACGTAATGGAATGAAAGAAGAATGCGTGGTACGTGGTAGCGCATAACTTTAAACTACTAAGCCGATTTGGATGGTGTTTCCACAAAAGCATAGGGCTTATATTCGATTAACATTTACGCTTTATTTCATCGTAATCGGGTCATTTAATCAAGAGTAGGTAAATGAGTTTTTAAAGTCAGTGGTCTGCGCATACGATGTTTTTTCGTTTTCTTCGAAGAAAACGGAAAGTACATATTCCAAATCATGAATGTACGGTATGGCATGCAAATAAGATAATTGTTATTCACATAAGTACTTCGCGATAAAGGTTATAAATATTTATTGTGATACGAAATAGCTATGTTTAGAATTTGTAAAACTTGTTTAGTGTAAAACTAAAACGAAAGTAGGTAAAGTATTAAATAACGCTACCTATGCAATTTTGGCTGTTCAGTCTCCAACCAAAGACAAGTGAACACATACATGGTGTAAAAAAACCCTGTTGGGGCCTTTAGGGGGCAGGCACGTATCCAGGGGGGGGATAGGTGGGAATTATCCCCCCCCCCCCCCCCCCGAAATCCGAACATTTGTATGGAAAAGTGCTTACAGTACTGTCTTTTTCATAGTTTTTCTATGAAAATCCCCCCCCCCCCCCCCCCCCCGAAAATTAATGGATACGTGCCTGTTAGGGGGTGCTTCTGACTATCAAACTGAACAACTTTCACTATAGCAACCCCAAGGCTAACTTATAATATAAGGTATTAAAATGTAATAACGAGATATTCGTTTCAATGGAACCGATCAAATCGATCTTGGTCACAGTAACAAACGATTTTAGGAGAAAGTAAGACTTAAATCGTAAATCAATTTATTGAAATAGAAAGGGGTTAGGCGTTGCCAATTGGCGGTTAGAAAAATTTAGTTTTCCTTCAGTTAAGTGTAGACCGCACCGGAGGCAGAATATTTGATTCATCTGCCTTATAAATTAAATAAAAAATCGTAATTAAAAAATAATAAAATTCGTGCAGATAATAAAAACGCGCAGTTTTGTTTTCTTTTTCAAAAGATCGTTAAGTAAAACATTGGTTTTATAGTGAAATGATTTCATTTGTGTTTTTTTGTGATTTTACAAAGAAAAGAATAGATAGAAACAGATTGAAGAGATCTTGGTTATTTTTATAGTAAGTAAAATAACAATTATATTATTTAAAGTAGATTAGTATCAATTGTGAGTAACCCCAATAGATCATTGTTGTCTGTGAATAAATAATTTTAGATTTTTTTAATAAACACTCCAAATTTTTAGGGGTTCTTCAGATTCAGACATCAAACTGAACAAAATGTTGCTATGATAGCAACCATGAAATCGCAAAAAAATCTGCTGTTCCATAGGTATTAAACTGCAATGCTAAATCGACTCAAAATTCAATGTCTGAAACTGCTGTTTTTAAATGCTAAAAATACGAGTAGTTACCTATTTCGACATTTTTTGTTACAATGTAGTTAAGGTTTGCGAGGCAAAGGTAAGGGAGGCGTGTATTGTACCCACTGTCCATCATAAGTGGCGACGGGCTCACCCCCGTCACACTGGACAGAGTTTCGGTACTACTGGTGAAACGTGGATGTTCTGAGGTTTCAGAATATCTCTGACAACCCCCTCGGGGAATATAGTCGTGAGCATATGCTTATATGCTAGTTAAACCGTCAATGCCAAAGAAAATTATAGAAATTGAAGGCCACTCCATAATATAAACATTCAAATCTGCTTGCGAAAATTTTATTTGAATTCATTCATTTTTTTTTTTAAATATAATATTATTTGTTATATTATATAATAAATAATCATACTTTGCCAATGGCGTAGCAATAAATAAACTAAGGTTGCTGAACTAACAAATAGATAACTACCTATAGGCGGTTATAAAAAAATTGGGTAACCGTATAAGTATCGACACTTTATAATAATGTTGGTACGTAGGTATTGTAAAACTGTTACAATACCTACTTATTGGTAACATAACTATCACTTTAGTATTTATATCAAGTTTTATCGTTGACAGAAATCTGTGTTTACTTTCATTAATAAGTCTGTAAACAATACAATTTTTTATTTTCATTTTACTGTAGATTATTCATTGTCATCACAGCCTTTATTTAGTCTTTCATAATTACGTGAAACTTTTTTAACGGGACCAATATCAAAATCGCGAAAAAAAA
Organism: Agonopterix heracliana; assembly: GCA_963693445.1. Taxonomy (NCBI): domain Eukaryota; kingdom Metazoa; phylum Arthropoda; class Insecta; order Lepidoptera; family Depressariidae; genus Agonopterix; species Agonopterix heracliana. The sequence goes on along the minus strand of OY856323.1, from coordinate 2,829,028 downwards.
AAACTGCTGTAGCATATAACATTTAGGTCGAGTAGGTTTGTATGGAACAGCGGTTTTTTTTCGCGATTTCTATAGGTATTGGTCCTATAGTCTTGATGGTGTGATATATATATATATAATTGCCTCCGTGGTCTAATGGTTAAGAGCATTGGGCTCTTGACACGGAGAACGTGGGTTCGATTCCCACGGGGGACACCTACCTAGTGATATATCACTTTGTGCGTTTTCCCCAGTTGGTTAGGACATTGCAGGCTGAATCACCTGATTGTCTGAAAAGGAAAATGATTCCGTGCTTCGGATGGCACGTTAAGCCATTGGTCCCGCCTACTATCTCTGATGGTAGTAGTCGTTACATAAAAAAAAACATACGGGTCGAATTGAGAACCTCCTCCTTTTGTTGAAGTCGGTTAAAAAACCACGTCAGAGGCCGTAAGGCGGTTTGAATAAACTCTGACACCAGGGCTTGCCCACACGATAAGAAGTAGATGGTGTGATCATCCCCTTAAAATAATTTCAGCTAATGTTGTTATGCCTATACGTCCCACTGCAGGGCACAGGCACAGGCACAGGCCTCCCTTCAGGGAGGGTGTGTGTTTGGGCGTTAGTCCATATTGCCTGCTCAATGCGTATTGGTAGACTTTACGTACCTACGCATCGGAATTTCTTCTTCAGCGTATGCAGGTTTCCTCAAAATGTTTTTCTTCACCGTTACGTTCATAAGTTAGAAAAACTCATTTGTACATGGCATGTTCCATGCATTATCCTATTGTACAATTTTAGGTAGGTACCTATCCAGACCGAAGTCAGAGGCTGGTTAAAAAATATAAATACAGTCAGCGGCCGTAGCATTATGCGCGATATAAGGCTATATCGGGTCTTAAATAGAAAGAGAGCTAAGGCGCGATGATAGATGCCGGAATTCCCATGACAAAAGCACTCATCTGTCTGCTGTCTGTTCTAATCCGGGAACCACGGGGTTTCATTCTACTAAAAGTTTAATTATTCATGATAAATAGGTTATAAGTATGTTTTTAAACCTAACCTACTAATTAATATCTCTAATATTTACACTAGGCAATTAAAAACGACCTTTATGAAATACAGGATGTACTAAAAATAAAATAAAAATCTAATCTCGTTCAGATACTTCAATAAAATGCCTCTTTTTCAATTGGAATCATTGGGTAGATATACTATGTCTAACCGTGGACGCTGTTTATCTCTAAATCCTTACTAAAGGCAACCTATTCGTACACCGAGTTTCACAGTTAGTTAAAACGCTTAGGGGATTCAAAAAAAAAGTTTCAATGCATAAACGTATCATACAATCTTATTTTATGTAAGTAGGTACCTAAAAACTATTTAGATCAAGAAAGAAATTCAGAGCATCCTGCAATTTCGGCACTAGTAGGTACTAGATTTTAAGGTGCACCCTGTATCCTAAACAAACATAGGACTTCCTGATTATATTTTAATCAAATTAGGAACTGCTCTCGTTTATTTTTATCAATGATTAAACATTGAACGTGCATTTATTGTTTTGATTTCTATAGATTACTAGACGCTTGCCACAGATTTGCTATCTTCGAGTACCATTTACCTAGATAACATTTTCCAAGGATGAGTCGTATTTTCGCATATAAAAAGGCGGCAAGTGAGAAAGTTTGTCATCTTTCTGGATTCAGTGGAACGTTATAACGTTTAAATAATTTTTTTACAAGAAAAAGTTTATGGAAAAATTTACAAAGGTATTTAAATTGATTATTTTAAAAATAATAATTACCATTTTGTATCCGTGTCATCCCACAGTTGGGCAAGTTCTCCCGACGTTGGTTAAATTATATTTTTTTATTTTTCGCTTTTTTTTAAAGTCGTAAAAAATAAACTGATCCGAGTAAAATCTCGAGCTCACTTCGGTTGCTCCAGAATTCGGTGAAATGTCGAGCTCGCTTCGCTCGCTCCTGGCCACGATTGTATCACAAAGACCAAGATGCATTGCAGTGAAATCTCGAGCTCTAGGTCGCTATAGGTTTTGGTTCCTACCTATACTTATGTTTTTATAGTGAAGTAAATTCTCGAGCTTGCTTTGCTCGTTCCAGATTTTAGGTCGTCAAAAACTGGAGCCCGCTTCGCTCGCTCCAGGTTTTAGATTTTGTTACATCGACCTTGCCTGGGCCTGGCCCCCCTAGGAAAAAATCATTTCTACGCCCATGAAGGGGCCCGCACCACAGGATGAGCCTAGGGGCCCATAGGTCCTAAATCCGGCCCTGGTCACTCACAGAACTGTTTTATATGTAGGTATAGATAGACAGAAGATTTGTTTACAACGAAGACTGTCGCGTGATTGGTTCTCTTTATACGTTTTGGTGCTCTTTACATCTTCTTTTCTTACGGACCCTTTTTTGAGCGCGGACCCTACGTCCAGTAGTTGGTAAGTCAATGGTACTAATACTAAAAACTAGAGCCTCGAAATTATAATCTTTAGGTATAAAACATTATAATTAAGTAGGTAATTAAATTTCTTTGAGATTGAGACCCTTCTTAACCTTGAAATTAACATTTATTATTCTCATCGATTTTGCAACTCTTTCTTACATTTAATAACGAACAGTTGATCAAATAAAAGCACAATAAATCATTGTTGTGGTATATAGCACGCGTACTTGGATTTACAGCTGTCATGTTGTCATCAAATTACCGAAAAATTCAGCAACAATTTTACAAAAGCCTACTAGTCGGGGAAAAATACGGTTTGAGATTGCATTAAAGACACTCTAGTAAATTGTGTTTGAACGTATCTGTATTAGTTTATAACACTTTTTTCCAGATTTCGTGGTTATACAGGTTCAGGAACCTGAGAAATACCTAAAAATCTATATAAAAGTACAAAGGGCAAGCTTATTTATAAAGATATTTCTTCTAGCATACCAGCAAAAAAAGAGACAGTTAATTATCACAAGGCAAATTTAAAGTGTACAAAACAACAGTAAATAATTAAGTTTTGAGGTTAGAATTTTTTAAGACTTACAAAATATTAAATATCTACTCAAATTTACAATATTAACCGGGGATTATTATTGTTATAAGTAAAACGTATTGAGCGAAGCCGTCCTGTACAAAATCACCAGTATTCCATTTTTTGTTCATACCTAAATTTAATGTTTTCTAAATGTCTTAATTATTCAATAATACACAATAAAAAATCGGGGATTTTTGATAATTTATGTTTTCCAGGTATGTATCTACTATATTCGAAAAGAATCCCCTAAAGTGCAATTAATGTAACCTGCTCCATACAAAAATCCGTAGATTTCCTAGAGTATACCCATATGATTCCACTAAGCTATTACGTCTAGGCGTGTCGTCCAGGTATACATAAGTCTGATCGTGCTGGGATCGTTGGAACGGGTCCAACCACCCCAGCCGACACCGACCTTCCTCTTTGTATGACGAGATCTTGGGTGAGGAAACAATGCATCCCCAAAAAAACTCTAATAGAAATTCTACATTCAAAACCAAATGAAAAATTTAAATCAGTTCTATTGTTTTGCACTGGGAGTTGCATTGATGGTTTCCATACGTGGCATAAAGTATAAGTAAATTAACGTTATAATACATCATCATCATCACAGCCTATAATTATATGTATTCAAGTATTCAACCGAACGTTCGGCGCGGAACGTCTCTACACTAAGAACCCTATATTATATCATATCATCCCATTGACCAAGAATTTTTCGCTTACGCTGATACCACTTGAGTATTAATCATGTGCTGATATCATCCCATACTAGGGTAGGGTACCTACTAGGAATCCCGTATTCTTCTTCTTCTTATCGTGTCGACTTCAAATTTTGAACAATGTCGCTAAATAGTACCTTGCCAGAAGTGGGCAACCGATACTGCACCGTCGCTAGCGGTCATGAGCTCCTCCTGCGTACAGGTGTTAGGGCACATCCCGTATTCTTTACCAACGACAATATACAGAATCATCACCACAAAAACACCGCGTTGTAAGGTTTTATGACAATGGAAATGATGCTGCCAGAACAGAGCAGAAAATTAAAAGAACTTACCACATTGCAGATGTCGTGGCTCACCGTCCTAGCGTTGTCAGCGACAGTAGCGCTCGTGGCTGGCCACGGCAGGGTCCTGGAGCCGCCGTCCAGGGCATCAGCGTGGAAGTACGGCTTCCCCACCCCGCCAGACTATGACGACGACGGAGCTAACTGTGGGGGCTTCGCAATGCAGTGGTCGGTCAATGGGGGAAGGTTTGTATTTAGAAAGTTTATCATTAGATACATCTGCTGACATCTTTAACGAAAAATCTGAAGTTCAGCTTTAAGGTTTGTCAGATAACAAGGCCGGATAGGAAATTATAGCATTCAAAAATAACACCATTCACTCCAAAACCAGTGGGACGCGAGCTGGGAGCGACTTCAGCAGTGGACTATGGTAGGCTGATGATGATGATCAATTCAAAACCCAAAGAGATAGATATAATGGGCCATAACCACTAACAACTGGTCCAAAAAAATTTAGTCAGACAAAGGTGGCGCAAGAAATTGAAGGCTTCCTTCAGAACTAATCGAAGAGCAGACTGCTCAGGGACTCTGGGATCTTAGACCATCAACCAAAGGTTGGGAGTACTTGGGAGTGACTCTATTTTCCCCAAGTTACAGTAATGGCCCTCCGCTGCATATATGAGAATATGGCATTTTAATAGGGTCAAAACCCATTAGCAGGAACATGCTCGAACAGTTTTCATTGATAATGAACCCAATTATAATTGAAATAGAGTTGTAGAGAGAAAAACCCATGTAGCGTGTGTTCGCGTTATCTCTTGCACGCTATTTTCAACTCTGAAGCGTGAGCGCGTATTTTCAAATGAGCGTTTCTGCAACCGAGTGTTATAGTCAAATAAAAAAGATAGGTAATTATAAATTCCTTCCCAGATGCGGCATCTGCGGTGACCCCTACCACGTGCCTCCTCCTCGAGCCCACGAGCTCGGCGGCGTCTACGGCCAGGGCATCGTAGTAGCACACTACCTGCCAGGCTCCCTGATCACCGTCAACGTCGAACTAACAACGTCACACCGAGGCTTCTGGGAGTTCAAACTATGCCCCGACGCTGAGAACAATGAACAAGACTGCTTCGACAAACACCCCTTGCAACTAGAGAATGGAGACACAAAATACTACCCCACGAAAGGCAGCATAAAGTACAATGTCACCTACCGTCTCCCACAAGGAATGATCTGTGATCACTGCGTGTTACAATGGCGGTACACTGCTGGGAACAACTGGGGTGACTGCAAGAATGGCACTCAAGGTCTTGGATGCGGCAATCAGGAACAGTTTGGGGCGTGTTCTGATATTTCTATAGGAGTATCTAGGGCGATGTTAAGGGATTCGAAGGAAGGATACGATATACCGTATCCGTTGTTTTATTATTTGAAGCATGGGTACTTTGATGTACAGCAAGGTAAGGGAGGTGAGAGCAATAGTTTGAAGTAGTTAGCGTTAGTTTTTAGTAATCTGAAGTTGAACCAGTCTCACAATTAACGGGTTTTTTTATTTTTATTAATTTACTCACCATATCATTTCATTGCACTGTATGTAGATAAAATTATAATAATCTAACTATTTGGTAAGGCACTGAAAATTCACAAGGAAATGCATCATCATCATCTTATTTAAGAGGTACGCTTTTGACTGTGGAGTATTCGCCAGTCAAAGAAAAAAGAATAGAAAAAGAAAAAGTCTTTCTCCAAAACCTGCTAAAATTATCTGCAACAGATGTATATAGAGAACTATGATAATGATGATGATGATGATTTGCCAATCTAGTCTCTTTTCTGCAAGACACTTGCACTTTGCTTGATACCTACGACGCAGTATCCAACTTTTTTTCACCTGCGCTAGATAGCTCTGTCGATGATGAATTGCAAATAAAAGGCAAATAATAAAGTAGGTACGTACTTATGTTTAAAAATTTACATCAGAACAACGACATCAGAACATGAAAGTAACTTAGCTGACTCTGTGATAAAATAACTAAGCAAATCCAAAATGTGTGAAAACTTTTGTAGACATAATTTGAATGTTTGAAAGTTGGAAACCAAAGTTTAATAAATAAAACCCCCATAATTGTAAATTGTAAGTGATAAGGTTAATTATATGTAAATAAGGTAATTTATTATTTTTTATTGAATAAAGATAAGAAAATAAATAAATAATTTATTTTTTGTTTTTCTGTCTACAAGATAATTTTTTATACATTCTTTATCATCGGACTATAACAATTATATTATTATTTATGCTATAGGTACTATAAAACTGCACGCTTTTAAATACACCTATTGATAGAAGCACCAAGATCCTCCATATAAACTTCACCCATCAATTGATAAACTACTATTTTATTGATCGATGGGTTTATATTAGTAGACGCACTTCTTGAGAAATATTGCACCATTTGTTGATATGGATATCAATATCGCAGAAATACTTTTTAACTAAAATGGTAAGTATAATTGCACTGATTTCTTTAGATAAGTATGTTTAATCTAATACTAAAAACAAGTTTACACATTTAATGCTAACACAGCCTTGAATTTTCAAAATTGCTATTTAAGATTCTAACGAATAAAATATATATTTCCCTTTCCGTCTCTCCAAGGGATCCTGAACCTCCTACGCAAAGGATTCGTACGTCCGCAACAAAGTCGACCAGAGACAAAGCCTTGGTCCAAAGGAAGACACAAGACCAAGAGCAAGAGACGAAAAGCCAAGAATAAGAAGAAAACTAGGAGACGAAAAAAGGTTCTTGCTTTTTTATGGTATCGATTATTCAAGTTATTGAAGTAACTAATGTTTGCCTGGGGTTTCAATAAGGACCATAAAGTACAAGAAATACATTTTAACCATACCCCGCCCGCCCCCCAGCAATTTTAACCATAGCCTACTATGCATACTAGCAAGACACAAAATGTAGGCAATGGTGTATTCCTGTCTCGATCTCAGTCTCTCAGTATCGCACTTGCTTACCTCTTCTTGACAGTTTTGCCCATTATTTGTATGAAATATACAGCTATGTGTAAAATGTGTCACTACGTAAACTCTTTTTGCAGCACTTTCTTGGGTCTTACAAATGAGGGTAGGGATAATAACACACAGTTGCAGAAAAGCTCATTAAAGTTAATCCTCCATTAAATCTCTTGCTGTCACTTTTTGTACTAACTTTATGGTGATAATAAATATAAGTATAATGTTCTGCGACCTGTTTTCAACCCCAGCAAAGATTTAAAATAGGTATCAAATTATTGTATGAAGAGACTTATGGATGTTGAGGAGGCGACAGATGTGTGTCAGAATCATGGCATGTGGCGATCTGTTGTCTCTGCCTACCCCAGTAGTGGGACATAGGCTTAAGCACATGTATGTTATGTATCAAATTTTAATAGTGATATTTTTGATTAATCTAGAACTCAATACTATACTTAAATGATTATTTTTATCCTAATGCCTACGAATAAGAATAACTATAGAAGAGTAACTCTAAACAAAATCGAAATAATTTTTGGCACCCAAAGAAAAATGACATTTTGTATGAGTTTTGGCGGCTAGGTACAGTTTTTAAAGAACAAATTTAGAACACGGTACACTTTTTTTGGTGCCACTTTTTGAGCTTCATTTACACTTCTATACATTCTTATTCGTAGTCCTAATGCATAAGATTTTTGTTATGATTTCGTATACCATTTCATAATAACTGTTCAGTAAACTGATGTAGCTAGAACATGTAATACGAAATTGTAAGGCGTTTTTCTATACAACATATTTAAAAAAGCTCAATCTTTCACAAATAAATTCTTAAACCATATTAATTTCTTCAACAGATTTACTGGTGATAACAACAAGGAGAATAAGATTGAAAAATAATAAAACATCAAATATATTAAATGTATTTGCTTTTATTTATACAATAAACTTAACCATCGTCCTCTAAAAACTAATCAACTTCTTTACATTCACAAAAACGGAACTAAATACAAACTATGGATTTAAACCAGATTCTTGCTTCTCACGACTGCGCGTGTGTCTTTCATCTATTTTGCGTATCTAACATTTTGCGTCTCTGTCATTTTACGTATCTTACATTATGCGTGCAAACCGTAAATCAAAGTGCATAAAACATACATGGTAAGGAATCTGCTAAGTCGCTCGCATAATGTATCAGTTGTCATATGCTGTTACATCCTTGTAGAATGGTACTGAGGTAAAATTGCACTCTGACAAGAAACCCCTTCGCCCCTGCCCGCCCCGCACGATTGACCTACCGCAACCACTGAGTCTCACATCTGTACTATCTGGACGAGTTAACTTGACACCTCGCATTTCTTTGTCATCCTTGTCCTTCCAGCGATCGCTCATACTACAGAATATATTTATCTCTCGCTCTCTCTCTATCTCCATGTGTCTAGTTAACTCGTCCAGGCTGTATAGAGGCCTGGGCCACCCTAGAATTCACTTCACTCACTCGCCTCACTTTTGAAAACAATAAAATGTATCGCCAAATTTATATTCGTTGCTCAGCACTGACTTTGTGGATTCAATAAGTAAAGCTAAAGACTCCAGAGTTGGTTAAAATCCAAGTGACCGTATCAGCGCACGCACACAGACGTAGCGTCTATACGTGCGCACTTATACATGTAAGGTTCTCGCGCAGTCATGAGATGTAAGGACTATACATTTGAATAGTGATCTGAGACATTATGTAGAGTACATGCTTAAGTCTTTAATAAGAAAAGCGACGGCGTATTTTAGTCACTGGTACCACTATCCTAGTGTATATTCAGGTTAAAGGCGACAACACAGACTAAAATATAAATAGTACAGATTAGATTTTGTTCCGCTGCATTCACCAGACGTGGAAAGTTATAAATTATAGGGATTGAACAAAAATCCTGTAAGTATTGGTGACCCGCAATTATTTATTCCGCTTATGAGTACATTAAGTACAAGGACCCGCCATTACATTTAGAAATAAAAAAAATTTTTATTTTTGTTCAATTCCATATTATTATAACTTTTCCGTTACATTTTTCATTTCTCATGTATCATTGCGGTGTCGCCGTTTTATGATGAAAATAAAAACAAAATACAAAAGCAGTCACACTGCGATATGTACAAATTACTTATTAAATGTCCTAGTTTAATATTTTGTCACTCTTATACATTGACAATGGCTCTTCGGAAGGAAAGTGACAAAAGATTCAACTTGAACGCATTTTGATAAGCCTAAAAATGATTTTATTGGCCGCAACCAAGGGGAAACATAGATATTTTAAATCAGAGACGTATTTTACATGATATTTTCAGGCAAAATTATGAACTTTGCGTTAAGATTTCACTTGTCGGGTTTATGATACCGTATCAGTTAGGGTTTTTTTCATTTAAGGGACTATGATAAGGATTTCATGAAATAGAGACAAACAATTTAAAAGTACGGTTCTCAGGTACCTATGTACAAGGAAGATTTAACCATAATGTTGTGCACAACCTTTTATAATATTACAATGCTGTAAATAAGTGTTATATAACCCTATTATTGCACTTTACCGTGATAACATTTAAACGGAATTGAGATGCTACCTTTTTTACATTAGTGGATGCCATATTAATCTACATAAAAATTCATTTACCCCTACTTGTTTCACGCGTTGTTAGCCAACATGTTAGCGATTTCTGATGTCACTTTTTCTTTTTAGGCATTTACCACGATACTTCGAAAAGATCGTAGGTATAGCGACATGATGGGTACGTTAGAGATACACGTTTTCGATCAAAGTAGATCATGGTACTGACTTCTTATGCATATTTATATGGCACCCACGAAATGTATTTAAGGAAATCTTCCCAACGAAGTCAATTATCAGAATCAGATTAAATTGAGACGTGATACGAGACTAAGGGCCTGTTTCACAACTTCTGAGTAAGTTAGCTTACCCGACAGATATTTTGACATAATTTCATACAAAATATCTCAAAATATCTGTCGGATAAGCTAACAAGAACTTACTCAGAAGTGGTGAAACAGGCCCTAAGGACCTTTTCACCACTTCTGGATAAGTTCTTGTTAGCTTATATGACTGATAATTTGACATATATTTCATACGAAATATGACAAACGATCAGTCAAACAAGCTAACAATAATCCAGTAGTGGTGAAACAGGCCCTTAAACAAAAGAAAACCCTAGGTTACATTTCCTCCTCTACAAAGTTTTCATACGGACGATCCTGCGTCCTGATTTTAAACGAAACAATTTTGTGCAAATTAAAAAAAAATGGTATTCTAGAATATTATGCGTTCAAAGCAATTTTCTAATCGTGTTTATAGCAAGCAAACCCTTAGGGTGCCTGTCCACTGATGTGGAGCTAGCTGGCGGAGCGGGGAAACGGAGTTTTATTTACCAATTATTGGTTGATAAAACTCCGTTTCTCCACTCCGCCAGCTAGCTTCGCATCATTGGACAGACACCTTTACTGAAACAGCGCGTTTAACCTTATTTAGTGCCCCTTTCAACTAACCCACTCACACATACATTTTTCATGTGTCAATATAATTTCTATGAAGGCAATAAATAAATTAAACACATTTACCAGTAAGGTTTTAGCAAATAAGCTATTAGATAACTTAAACAATTTCACACAGCCCGTACCTAATTCTAAAATAAAACTATGCGAGAGTATAAAATAAATAAAATGCACAAAATATGCATAACAATGTTTTTACAAGTACATACAAAATACATTCTCCGCAACAATCAATATTCCTTACAACTTTGATAGGCCCCGCAATATTTAATCTGATATGGATTCTAAAATAACTAAAATTACCAAGCGATTCTGAACTTTATTACACTAAGCGTAAAGTCAAAAATATTAAGAAACTTTATTCGAACTACAAGCATTGGCATTCTAAAATGTACTTTAATAAGTGAGCATAAAGAACAAATTCATTTGATAAATGAGCTAGACACATTGGACCGTGAAAACACCGTCAGCTAAACCAATATGACTTTTATTTTACCATAATTAAAACACATTTTCCGTTCCTTTTGACAAGAGAGGGCCACAAAAATACATCCATACATTTATTGTGTAAAGAAGTTAATTGTAAAACCCACTAATGAAGCCTATATACAATAGAAATGCATGTACACTCAAGATACTAAAATAACGCGTGATGGCGCTGACTTGATCATAAAGTTTCAGTATATTAAGTAAATACAGCTTGACCATGTAAAGAGTTAAAAAAAATTTAGGGCGCCACTTCCTTTGCAGGACCGTGAAAATCACGCATAACCTGACAAGACCGATCCAAATTGTGTACTAAAATATTTAGTTCCTGTTGTCACCGTGTTCTACTCTTTATGGCCAAACTGTATACAGGGTGTAACAAAACTACTACTCGACTCAAAAGATGTAGATTTTTTTTCGACCTAGTCTCCATTGTTAAGTTGTTCAATTTGATGGTACATACCACCCTTTTAAATATTACTAGGGTATTTTGTTACACCTTGTATAACTTCACAAGTATTAGCGCCACCTAACGTAAAATTTAGACAACTACTTACATATCTCATAGATAGAATGTTCAATAAATCACTCTTAGAATTTGATAACTTTCTACAAACATTTTGAATTATATTCAGGTAACTTGAAATTCGACGCATAATTTTTTTTATATGAGAGACGTATACAAGTGAACAGAGAATTTTCTACCAATTCGATGGCATGTCATAGAGACTTGCTAATATATTTAAATATATACCTATATCTTTAAAGAGTTACTATGTAACAGATACATAACTCCCGTGGAAAACGACAAATTCCCATGCTTTAATTACCTCCCCGCTAACAGAAGATACGCGCAAAAATGTATCTAAGGGGCTTGACTTTGCGTTATTATTACTTCGCTTCGTTCAGCGTGAAACTTTAGGTGCTTATGTCAATACCTACGGCAGAGTGATAGAAGCCTGGTTGGAGGCTTGCTGATTGCCCAGAGTTCTAGGTATATACTCGCCGCTGTAACGTGTGTTTTTGTTTGGACCCCTTGACTAAACCCGTTGAGGGGTTCAAAAAAAATAGAGTAAGGGTGCCTGTCCATTGACGCGGAGATAGGCGGCGGAGCGGAGAAACGGAGTTTTATTAACCAATGAGATTGCATAAAATTTCAGGTCCGAGATTTCATGTACTCTTACAATTTCGAAGACACTGTATACGCCTCTACTTAGTCTCTGAATTTTAAAACAGACAAATAAATTTTTCACTACATATTTTTCCAAAAACTATTTATATTTTCTATATTCATAGTTCTTTTTAAAAATCAATTTATACAGATTACTTCATAATTGTGCTTTCACAGAATTCAAATTTACATAAACATTAAAGTCACTTTTAGTTTCAAATTTAATTTAAACTAATTTATTGGTAACCACATAAATAGCTTTAAAAAACAAGTACAGGATGTTCTAGGGTAAACAGTTGCATTACTTTAACTCATGATACTGAACAACTTTCCAATACCAAAGGAAATTCGCAATAGAAATTTCGACTTTTCATATAATAGTCCAATCATTTTAGGGTTTGATCCTAACAATAATTCATCTATCGCTGAAACTTTGCAGTGTGATAAAGTAAAGTATACAGATTACGGATATTGACAAATAATCTAGGACCGGAAAAAAACAAACCTAGATTATTTGTCAACCGTAATCTGTATACTTCATCACACTGCAAAGTTTCAGTGAAAGATGAATTATTGTTAGGGTCAAACCCTAAAATGATTGGACTATAAACGTTCGATCAGCTGAAGGCATGGAACGTCCAAAAAGTTTTTGCAAATTTCCAATAGGTTTCTTAGGCAGAATTGTTCAGTATCATGGGTACAATCACCCCTTAAAGTAATGCAACTGTTTACCCTAACATCCTGTATAAGCCCAATCTCGCTCTTTCTTATAGCTTAAAAACGAGACAACAACAAACTTTCAAATACCATGTAAAGCTGCTGCGAAATAAATTCGAAGTTTGGTGAAATATCCTTTAATTCAAGCCTCGACGGATTAAAAAATTAAAATCACGAGCACGGTCCGCCAATATGGTTTTATAGCGTCATAGTACCCTATAACCATCAAAAGGGTCAGTTTAACCGTATGACGTCATTCGTGAAAATGGTCAAGGTCGCCAACAGACACGCGCAACTCTCTAACAAAAAAATGTTAAATGAAACGTGCACTGACGCTATTAAATTCCTTTGAACGTTAGCACACGTTTCAAACATTCTGGATATCGGTCGGTAAGTCTCCACTCTTATAACCAGTGATCGGAATCTCGGGGCATTTTTTGAGCATACAAGTATGGATACGCCTTGAATTTCCCGGAAATATCCGGATTTCATAAATTTGGATAAAAATTTCACGGGATTTACTGGGATTACCTAGTTAGATGTCAAGAGACGTTTTTTGAAATCAAGAGTATTAGCAGCGCATACTATAGGCCGCGCCTTTGAAACACCCGCCTGGTACTTTTGACATGTACCGCACTTAGGTAAATAATTATGTTGACCGTTATTAAACAATGATATTATTAAGTAACTAGATTAGTAGTTAGGGCACCAAAGCGTTGCCACTTCGAAGATGTCTGCAGGCTTCTTTGACTTCAGTTCAGGCGTTTATCTATGGTGAGCGGACATATCCGTGACGTTTAAATTAAGCTACCAAAATGGGGAAATGCGCCGTAAAAATTTGTAAATCACAGTCGGAAAAGAATAATAAAGGAAGTGGTGTTACTTTTCACAAGTAATTTTACTATATTTTGTCAAAATAACATTAAAAAACTAAATAAATTTTTCACGCATTGTTTTTGCCATCAGTGTTGCAAGTAGGTATACATACAGGGTGTTTCATAAGTAAGAAAACATTTTAAAAACTCTTAAGGGGGTTGTTTAGACCGTCAAACTGAACAACTTTCTCTATGGGACCAACATCGAAATCGCGAAAAAAAAAATTGATATCCCATACATATTTTAGCTCTAGCCGATTTGCAGAGTATGGAACATCAATTTTTTTTTTCGCGATTTCGATATTGGTCCCACAGTGAAAGTTGTTCAGTTTGATGGTCTACACCACCCCCTTAAAAGTTTATTTGTATTTTTGTAACACCTTGTATACGATTTTGATTTTCCCACACTGTAGGGAGTTTCGGTACCCTCTTCGTTATTTCATACAGGGTTAAGTTTTAATCAGTCCGGATAACTTCACCATTCATTCCCCTAATCAAACTGAACAACTTTCAATATTGAGCCTACATCGAAATCGTGGAAACAAAATCAGCTGTTTCATACAAAACTGCAGTATCAACCGACTCGACTCAAATGTATTGGACTGATTTCTTTTTTCGTGATTTCGAAGTTGACACCATAAATAAAATAAATAAATACCTAAATAATAAAAATCTTTATTTGCATAGTGAAAGTGAAGAGATTACAATATGGTGACGTTTTCCGATCTGGGCTGATTAAACATCAACCCTGTATAATATGATATACAGGGTGTTTGGAAGCGGGGTGCAAATATTTAAGGGGATGATAGTTGACACCATTTAGAACATTTTGAGCCATACATGTCTTAGACGAAGTCTGATTGTTGATTTTTAAATGCAATTTTTATTATATTTTTGAAAAAACGCGATTTCTGACAGTTAATTGCCAACAGTGCCCCTGTTTATGTTGGTATGTTAATTGTTTTATTTTTTTTGAGGTTGTCAGATGTGTATTTCTAATCTAATAATCCGGGGACCCATCTCTTGACCCGCACGGTCCCCGGACCTGACCCCGTGGTTTTCACATCTCGGGATGGAGTAGCCAAGGATCTCTTTTACAAAATAACAACGATCGAAGTAAAAAAAGTGTGTAGGAAATCGAGGTACCTACACATTTTTAAAATGAATCATCAATTATTTCTAAACCTAACTCTGGTCAGAACACACAGAGCCTATAATCAATATGCTGACACTTTTTTAAGAGGGTGATCAGGAGTGCGATTTTTGAATCTCATTCGATGAATTCAACTGTTGAAAATGTCAAAATTTCTATGGAGATATGCATCTTTCAACTGCTGATTTGACTTTCAAAAATCATACTTCAGGAGTGCGATTTTTTAAAGTCGAATCAGCAAGATGCGTATCTTCATAGTAATTTTGACATTTTCAACTGCTGAGCTCTGCGAATGAGATTCAAAAATCGCACTCCAGACCATCAAATTAAACAACTTTCTCTATGGGACCAACATCGAAATCGCGAAAAAAAAAACAGCTGTACCATACATTTGGCTCGAGTCGGTTTGCAGTTTTGTATGGGATAATTTTTTTCTTGATTTCGATTGTGGTCCCATAGAGAAAGTTGTTAAGTTTCATGGTCTGATCATCCCCTTAAAAAAGTGTCAGCATATTAAGTTGGACCCTGTATATTCAAGTTCAATTCAGGTAATAAATTCATTAAATTAACTAATTAATTCTGGGGAAATTATTTCTAACCACTGGCAACTGTAGCCGTATTTACTGACGTTTTTAAAATAATAACGTCTTTCTCATTTCGTCGTAATTTTTTTGACGGCAGAAGAAACGAGACAAACATAGTTTACTTTGGCGTATGTATCGATTTTCAAGCTACATCTTTGAAACTCTGCTGAAGTGGTTTTACGCTTTTTTGAGCATTGTTTGTAAGAAGCTATCCCTCTAGTATTGTATAAAGCTCACTGTTATTAAATCACCCAGGACAAAATCTCAATGAAATCAGTCGGTTAACCAATTTCAATGTTATTATTGGATCCCAAATTACTTTTTCGAGATTTCATTACCATATAAAATAATGTTTTGTTGCCGTTGTAGTTTGCCGTCTAATTAAAATTCTCTAAAAATGTTTAAAATGTTGGGACTTGGGAGTAAAATAAAACGATACTTAATTTCATTAAATTTTTTATATGCAGGGTGTTTGTGGCATCGTTGGCCAAATTGAATTGCTGGATAGAAGAGGTATCCCCCCAAAAAAAAATATGCATCACGCAATTTTTTGGTGATTTATTTTTAGTGTTTTTCTCAAAAAAAAAAGTTCGAAAGTCAGCGTTTAAGCTGGAATAAAAAGAAAAGGTTGTGTGTACAACACCCATTTTTTTTTATTTGAATGTTTGATGTTGTACGGTTCTATCAACATAAATTAGTTTTTAAAAAATAGAAGATCTCGAGCGATTATTTTTAAGTGTAACTCAAAGTTGTGTTGTTAATTTTATTTTTCTTCTTCCGAATAAAATTAAGGTCAATAAAAAAAATTTGAGGTCGCATCCATGTAATTTGAATGTGTATAGAACCGTACAACATCAGACATTCAAATAAAAATAAAAAATGTGTGTTGTACACACAACTTTTCTTTTTATTCATTCCAGCTTAAATGCTGACTTTGATTGAAACTTTTTTGAGAAAAACACTAAAAAAATCACCAAAAAATTGCGTGATGCATTTTTTTTTTTTGGGGCGTGGGGAAACCTCTTCTATCCAGCAATTCAATTTGGCCAACGATGCCACAAACTAAAATTTTAATGAAATTATCGTTATATTTTACTCCCAAGTCCCAACATTTTAAACATTTTTAGAGAATTTTAATTAGACGGCCAACTACAACGGCACCAAAACATTATTTTATATGGTAACGAAATCTCGAAAAAGTAATTTGGGATCCAATAATAACATTGAAATTGGTTAAACGACTGATTTTATTGAGATTTTGCCCTGGGTGATTTAATAACAGTGAGCTTATACAATACTAGAGGGATAGCTTCTAGAAAACAATACTCAAAAATGCGCAACCACTTCAGAGTTTCAAAGATGTAGCTTGGAAATCGATAAATACGCCAAAGTAAACTATATTTGTCTCGTTTCTTCTGCCGTCAAAAAAATTACGACGAAATGAGAAAGACGTTATTATTTTAAAAACGTCAGTAAATACGGCCACAGTTGCCAGTGGTTAGAAATAATTTCCCCAGAATTAATTACTGAATTTAATGAATTTATTACCTGAATTCTAAACTTGAATATGTAGGCTCTGTGTGTTCTGAACAGATTTAGGTATAATTAAACTTTAAGTAACATATCATATTATACAGGGTTGATGTTTAATCAGCCCAGATCGGATAACGTCACCATATTGTAATCTCTTCACTTTCACTATGCAAATAAAGATTTTTATTATTTAGGTATTTAATTATTTTATTTATGGTGTAAACTTCAAAATCACGAAAAAAGAAATCAGGTGTCCAATACATTTGAGTCGAGTCGGTCGGTACTGCAGTTTTGTATGAAACAGCTGATTTTGTTTTCACGATTTCGTTTTTGGCTCAATAGTGAAAGTTGTTCAGTTTGATTAGGGGAATGAATGGTGAAGTTATCCGGACTGATTAAAACTTAACCCTGTATGAAATAACGAAGAGGGTACCGAAACTCCCAACAGTGTGGGAAAATCAAAATCGTATTTACTTGTAACACTGATGGCAAAAACAATGCGTGAAAAATTTATTTAGTTTTTTAATGTTATTTTGACAAAATATAGTAAACTTACTTGTGAAAAGTAACACCACTTCCTTTATTATTCTTTTCCGACTGTGATTTTCAAATTTTTACGGCGCATTTCCCCATTTTGGTAGCTTAATTTAAACGTCACGGATATGTCCGCTCACCATAGATAAACGCCTGAACTGAAGTCAAAGAAGCCTGCAGACATCTTCGAAGTGGCAACGCTTTGGTGCCCTAACTACTAATCTAGTTACTTAATATCATTGTTTAATAACGGTCAACATATTTACCTAAGTGCGGTACATGTCAAAGGTACCAGGCGGCGTGTTTTAAAGTCGCGGCCTCTAGTATGCGCTGCTAATACTCTTGATTTAAAAAAACGTCTCTTGACATCTAAATAGGTAATCCCAATAAATCCCGTGAAATTTTTATCCATATTTATTAAATCCGGATATTTCCGGGAAATCAAGGCGTATCCAAACTTGTATGCTCAAAAAATGCCCCGAGATTCCGATCATTGCTTATAACGTACTGAGTTAGCTTTGTAAAAAAAAACTTTACGTTCTCTTTGGTCGCCAACGTTTAGAACTGAACCATTTCCATCTATCCTATCAAAGCTGCATTTTAACTAAGACTAGTTTGGACCTATGTTTAGAAAGCCTACATTCTGAAAAGCGTGAAAATGACAGTTCCAGTCGTAGTCCATATCATAATATGGCAGTTGTTTTGCTAACGGGCACCATCGGCCACAGAGACGGGTGTTTTTACTGGACCCCTTGTCTAAACCCCTTGAGGGGACAAAAGTACGTTCGGTTCTATCCGGAGTTCCAGATAGGCTGGGATATCCACGTACACTAATTTACTCCCGTATATTATCAGCCGTTCAAAAAGCCAGACAATTGAAGTCCAGCAAACTAGGAAATTACTATACATAAACAGACTTAAAACCTGCAAACTGATAACTGTAAAAAGTGGCTAATCAAGTATGTGATAGCACAAGTGGCCACTAAGTGGCCTGTTACAATATTTTCCGTGGTTTAGCCGCCACTGATGTGTTTAAAGAGATCTTATGGCCGATTACTTATGGGTGCCTACACTTGAACATGTGTTTGGATCTCTGATATACCAAAATCTAATTATTTATGGAAAAGATCAACTTTTTTTTCAAATCTCTAGTTATACGTCAAAAAATGGCCGAAATACATTTAATATTTGACAGTTTACAGTTCAACAAAAACGGACGTAAAAAAACAAGCATTATAAAAAAAATCTAATCCATTCTCAAGTTTCACATAAAAACCAAGGGTTAGTTTCTAAACAGTTCAAAGATCTCAAAAGGAACAGTAGACGTATTCGTTTTGCTTGTAACGCGTGTGCCCGTAAAACAGTTTATCTACTAGTGAATATCTGAAAACAATGCACGTTAATAAGCTAGTGATTTCTAAAGCGAACCATTTTCAAAATGGCCGCGTTTTATTCTGTTTTTAATAGTTTAGACTACAATTTTCAATTGACGCTTCCTTTTAAAGGTTATTTAATTTTATTTCTACAGATAGAAAACTCTTCACAACTGCGAAAGGATATAGTAGTAGTGTTTGTGTAAGTATCTACGTATTTCTAAAGTTTTGTGAGACCATTCTTCCCTACCTGAGGGTGGACCTATGGCCTGCAGTGGGACGTATAATAGGCTCATGATGAATGATGATGCAACTATGAAAAAAGATAAACTTTTGAGACGGCTTGAAAATACTTTGACGACAGATGTGGTCATTGAACTCTTGATACGGAGATCGTGGGGGACACCTAGTGACATGTCACATTGTGCGTTTTCCTCAGATGGACTCAGAAATTAAATGAAAGGTCCAAAAAATGTGTCGCTTTTCGACCCATGCATGTTCCTTATGAAAAGTCTTTAGTTTCATTAAAATCACGCATAAACATTTTTTTTTAAATTAATACCACTTAATACTGTGTATTGTTTATTGAAGCGCTCGTTGGCGTAGTGGAGCTTCGGTACTGGAAACGATCACCGAAGTTAAGCAACGTCAGGTCCGGTCAGTCTTAGGATGGGTGACCGTTTAGTGGTATTTCATCTCGAGCGTTTCCGTGCTTTGGAAGGCACGTTAAGCAGTTGGTCTCGGATAGTTCCGTCCGATGGCGTTGTAACTATTCGTTAAGCCAGGTCAGAGGCCTATTAAGGCGGCTTGAAAATTCTCTGACAGCAAGTTGACCACTAACTTACCTCCACCAACACACAATGGGCCCGCGTGGTGGAGTATGGCCCACTCCCTCTCACCCTTATTCGTGAGAGGATGCCTTTGCCCTGCAGTGGGATTCAAGAGGCTTAACTTACTATTGTATACTAGAAACATCGATTAAATGAACATTAAAAAGGAAGCGTCAACAACCCAACGATGACTAGACGCGAACTAACCTAGTCCAGATCTAACCTCATGCTAGGTGCGAGCGAGCCGCACTGTATCTTGGACTCCTTCAGCTTGCTAAGCGACACGCGCAGGTCGTCCATCGTGATGGGGCGCACTGCGTCCACGAACTCGTCGTCCGAGTCGCCCGTGCCGTTCGCTGCGTCTTTATTCTGCAATAGGATATTTTACTGCATACAATAATTATGTAAGAAAAACCAGGTTTTCAATGGCGATGGTTTGGCGAGAGTATGGTGTTTCAGGTAATCAGGGCTTATAGACAAAGTATCTTTAGATTAGCGTTAACGACAGTACAAAACATAAAAATGTATGGACTTGACGTATGGTGACGAAAATGTCAAAAGGTTTCGATCGCCAATGTCAAATCCATACATTCTGTCATTTTCTTCTAGCGTCTACTTCATGGATCTAAATCATAAAGGATAGCACTCCTCCTTACAAGCATTGATACAAGAAAATTTGACGTTCGTCTCCGTCGTCGATATTTCCAATTTTACGTGTGTCCCTTTCTATTCCAATGACGTCATAATGGCATGAACGACAATTGAGTGACGTCATGCCTAGACATACATTAGAAAGGGACAAAGTTAATGTCACTAAAAACCACTACGGAGAAGAACGATCATTACCGACCATCAAGGAGTATTATCATGTTTTCCCTCTTGTTAGGCAGTCTGTGCTCCACTATAGAGGATTCCAAACTTCTTGGTCTACTTCAATGGAATGTCACTTTGTCTAGGGCCCCAGGTCTTTGTTTATATCGATGTTCAGTACAAGAGCTTGCTTACAACGGTATGAATCGATTAGATCAAGTACGCGTATTTACAATGCAGATAACTGTAGAAAATACTAAAAATAGTTACTTACGTTATAATTAATAATTAGCAAATTACATTATCATTTAGGTTTTAACAATTTTAATTAACACATATTTTACTTTTACCTTTTCAACAAATCATTTGAAAATAACGCTATACTCGACAGCTCATGGATGTATTGAAGGAAACTTTACTAATTATCTACAGATGATAATAGACCGTAACTCAAAGTAATAGGCTACCTTTTCCTGTTCCTGTTCCCTGGCGATCTCGTCCCTCGCCATGTCTCTCACTCTATACACTGCCGCTTGCCTGCACAGCTCGTGGAGATCCGATCCGGAGAAACCTTCCGTTGCATTAGCTAGCCGTCTGAAGTCGATCTGTTGACGGAAATTATCTAATTAAAGGTATTAATAGGATATTATTTTCAGATGTAGTTCTTTATTTGTGCTTGCTTGTGCTTTACTTTTCTTCAAAATTTCATGATTCTAGGTCAACGGGAAATACCCTATATAGGCACACCCCGGACACTGCTTACAAAAAACGGAAATTGAAAAGATGACGTCAGCACCTGCGAAACGGAGTCTAGGGCTGCAATAACTTTAGCTGCGTGCGGTACAATGACTTTTTCGTACTTAAATAAAACGCTTTCCCCGATATTCCCGTAGTGGGTAGTCAGAGATATTCTGAAACCTCAGAACATCCACGTTTCACCAGTAGTACCGAAACTCTGTCCAGTGTGAGCCCGTCGCCACTTGTAATAGACAGTGGGTACAATTCATGCCTCGAAATTGGATCATGCAGGTTTCCTCACGATGTTTTCCTTCACCGAAAAGCCAGTGGTGTTAAAAATCGTACATACATTCTTAAAAACTCATTGGTACGAGTCGGCCTGGAGCTGGACGGGGATCGAACCATCGCCTCCTGCGCGGCAGGCAAGGTTACTCGCCACTGGACCACCACGGCTATATTAGATATTAATTTCAACTTGTTCCCATTTTTTGAGAAAAGTGTCTTGATAGACAGACAGACAGACAGACAGATAGATAGACAAACAACAATGTGATGACGGATGATATAAGGGTTCCGTTTTTTGTTTTTGTGGTAAGGAACCAAGAAGGAACTAACGTCGGACGCAACGGGCTCGGAGCGCAGTATCAGCTGCAGTATGTGGTCGCGCTGAGAGTCGTTGGGCATGGGCACGTGGAAGGTGGCGGGCATGCGGCGCTGGATCGCCTTGTCGAGGTCCTGCGGCCGGTTCGTGGCTCCTGTGAACATAAATACCAATCAATTGTACTTTTATTCATACCAGAAACGTAAGAGAAAGAGAACAGAAAGGAAATACGGAAGGTATCTACAAAATAAGGCGTTTAAAAGCTTTCCAATCATCTTTAGGATAGAAAAGGAACATAGATACATACATAAACTCACGCCTATTCCCCAGAGGGGTAGGCAGAGACTATGGATCTCCAATTTGGGCGGTTCTGACACACCTCTCTTGCTTCATCTAGGTCCATCCATCTTGTCATACATTCACTATTGTATGCGCATGTGGCGGAACATAGCTCCTGTACCTTAAGTAATAATGTCATCAATTATGTATACCTATGATTCACAATAAAGAATATTTCTATTTCTATTTCATTCCCTTCGATTTCTCTTACTTTTAACCTGGCATTTTTTAAAGACGTCCCGGATCTGGACTAGGTACGTCTTTCTAGGTCTGCCTCTTCCAATGTTTCCTTCCATACAAGCCGTATAAATCTGTTTCGTACGTCGACTTTCATTCATCCTTTCGATATGTCCAAACCATAGTCTCTACTTTAACCACTAAATCTTCATTCAAACCATAACATTCCCTTATCACAGTATTACTCATTCTATCCCTTAAAGTCACAACGCACATCTTGCGTAAAGCCCTCATTTCCACTGCATTTATTCTGCTTTCATTCTTCTGCTGCCACACCCAACATTCTATATAGAGAAGGAAATCAGGAATATGCAAGCGTTTCCATCTCTCTTTTCTCTTCCTTTTTTGTAAGCATGTTTGTGCTCTGGGTGAAATTTTTGTATTTTGCAATCAATACATAAACTTAAATAGTTTTTCGCGATTTCAATGTTGGTCCCTAGGTTAAAGTTGTTCAGTTTGATGTTCTGAAGCACCCCCTAAACTTTAGGGGCAGCTTTACATCCTTAAATCCTAGGGCCCAAAGGATTTAAAGCATTTAAGTTGATACCCTGCATAAATATGAGCAGAACGTTATTTTACGACAATCACATCACCATTTTATCAAATAAAATGATTAGTTACTAAGATTCCAACCCATAATTATTGGTTGGATCTTTTTTGCAAAACTACGTCCAATTGTCAGTGCAGGGTAGGGTAGGGTTGGTGATAAGTCCGTCCAATAGATACATGAACTGAGCCTTCATCATGGCGCCTCGTGATAATCAGCTACTAATATACTGACCCATAATGATGACGGTGCAGGTAGGGTCGGTGATGAGTCCGTCCCATAGAGACATGAACTGAGTCTTCATCATGGCAGTGGCTTCGTGGTCGTGCTGCGTCCTAGTGCGGAGGAAAGACTCGATCTCATCTGAAAAAATAAGACATTGATTTAATAAATACTACAAGTATTCAAAATACCATCACCACATCATCTCTGTGAATTTCTTCATTTCTGATTCGATTTCGCGATTTGATTGAGTTACTGGCACTCAGTTGCAGAAACGCTCATTAAAGTCAATCCTCTATTAAATGTCTTGCTAGCTTTTACTTCGTCAACAACTCAACAAGACAAAAAGTGGAGTCGCGTGGCTAGGTCTACCGAGAGGACGTCTGCGTCGGCTCGTGATTTTTCTGGCCATGCGGCTCGGCCATTTTGTGAACTCTTTTGTGTTTTAACCTTAAAACAATCACTTGAGACTCTAACTACTTACATTGGCAAAACTGCCATCCTACTTAATTAATTAATACTGATCATTTTCATACGTATACTCTCCACATAACGAGACGTTGGCTGAATTGTGATACTGATAACACATCGGATGCCATTAAACAAAAATGGAATTGAATTGAAGACAAAAAGTGACAGCAAGAGATTTAATGGAAGATTAACGAGTAACTGCAACTGAGTGTGAGCCTTTTTATTAGGCCATTAGTGGGCGGCCAAGTCTCAGTTCCGTATTATGTAATCATTGGCAGTACACACTGCTCAAACACATCCGTCTTGAGATACTGCGGTATTTGGGACGAGAATATGAACGCCGAACGCCGTTCCGCCGACATATATTCAACGTTTATACGGTTGACCACTTTCTCGAAGTTCACTCTGACATTGGCAGAATTATAGAGGCCGTCTCGACTAACGTAGAATATGGCCAGTCCCTGATCCCCCCGCTAAATCAGCTTATTCTCGAAGTTAACCTACTCACCATATTGGATAGTTCATCTTAGCCGATAGACGTCCACTGCTGGACATAGGCCTCCCCCAAGGATTAATACAACTTCCGGCCCTGCGCTGCCTTCACCAGGTCTTCGGTCAACCTTATGCCCCATAAGGTTCCCGTCAAGTCCCGTAACCGACGCTCACTGCCTACCCACGCTACGCCTTCCGGATGGTTAATACCTACCAATGAACACGATGCAGGGCTGCAGCTTGACGGCGAGGCTGAAGACAGCGGCGGCCAACTTCTGCGTCTCTCCGTACCATTTGTCCGTCAGCAGGGACACGTCCAGGTTTATGAACGACATGTTCGCTTCCTTAGCCGTCGCCTTCGCTATTAGAGTTTTGCCGCATCCTGTAAATTTGGAGAACATTTTTTGATGATACTACATACATGAATTACGCCACTATCCCACGGGAGTAAGGGGCACCGTAGGGTCCGCCACACGCTACGTATCTGACACACTTCTCTCGCCTCATCTAATCCACTTGAGAGTGCTAAGCACTTGTCCTTTTCTGAGAAGACCATTTATTTAGTTCGCCTCGCCCGCTCACATTGGTTGGATCGATAAATCTCCTTAGTTAATCTACTTTCATTCATATTCTGTACGTGCCGGACCATTTAGGTACTTACCTCTTATTTTTAAACGTTGCAAATGTCATATTAATGAAATAAAAGTGTCAATAACCTGGAGGGCCATGCAGCAGTACCCCTTTAGGCGGCTGCGTCAGCCTGCTGTCAGCGAACAGCTCCCTCTTCTGTATCGGCAGGATCACAGTCTCTCTCAGCTCCTGGATCAGGTTGTCCAGTCCCGCTATGTCTTTCCAGTTCACCTGCATAAAACATAAGATGATTACAAAACTCCACCAAAAGCGCAATCAGGCCTGCGTCACTCGGCGGCCGTAGGTACCGATTTAAGCACCTTAACTTGCAGCCAAACGGTTGCCAATCCCTTTCGTGCAAACGCATCGACGCGTCATGCGTTTCGTACCAACCCATGCTTTTGCGTTTTTGTACGTTTCCTTGGTTCCCACCGATAATGATTCAACCCTATATCCAGAACCGGAACCACATAAAAGAGATATACAGAACAGAAACTTTGTGCATGCGCTCGAATCGACGCACGCACACGACAGAGCTTCACATACAAGGCCAGCTAAAGTACTTCAGTACTGTGGAAACTTACACAATAGCCCTACTAGTTTGGCAATTAAATCAGGGTTCGAAATTATCATGACAATTATTTTCTTTGATAATTATCCAAACTGATTCGTAGTTTTGAGAGAAATTTTTAAATAAAAGTTCTAAAGTTGCTTTTTTTGCTTTAATACTACAGTCTTATGCAGACGAAACTGCACCTAGTCTTTGGCGTAATAGTTCCTCATCACAATCAATAACAAATAATTGAGAAAAACTACAGAAAACTGTGAGAAAAATTATTTCGTGTTTCGGAAATACATGGCGTGACATTGCTAGCTCAAGCTTTTCGTGTTTCTGATAAATGTTATAATTATCAACGTATAATTATCATGATAATTATCGTGATAATTATCAAATTAGCACATCGAACCTTGAATTAAACACAAAACACTCACGTTAATCTCATCGGGCACGACGAGCTGTGAAGCTATGATCATCTCGTGGTCGGTCAGCTTGTCCAGCTGCAGGGACTGCCGGGACCCGAGGCCAGCTCTGGAAGATATCCTTAACACATGCATACTGTTCAGTGGCTGTTTTGAGTTACATATAAACAATATATAAGCATATGACTGAACAACATGGAACAACATTTTTATTGTCAACAAGTGTATTATTATTAGACATAAAAACTTTTGTAAAAAATTTGAATTAATACAGGGTCCTTCTTAATGTGCTGAATTTTTTTTAAGGGGATGATCAGACCATCAAACTGAACAACTTTCTCCATGGGACCAACATCGAAATTGCGAAAAAAAAATCTGCTGTCCCAAACATTTGGCTCAAGTAGGTTTGCAGTTTAGTATGGAAAAGCAGATTTTTTGTACCAACAACGAAATCGCGAAAAAAATTAGGAAAATGGGGGAAAAAATGAGGAGACCTTGGAACATCTATCCTTTGTGACTGTGATGTCTTGGTGTCAAAATGCATGTGCCTCCTCGGAGATGGATATCCAAAACCGGGAGATTTTAGGTTTCTTCCCCACAATGGTATTGCCTCCTTCATTTACCATGTATTTAAAGGGTGAAGAAGGCAAACACAAAAGATCCTACAGGGTCAAAGTGTTGCTGGCTTGCCAGCCCCCACAACAATATAAGATAGGATGAGAATGACCCTGTATATTTTGTATTTGTTGTATTTGACTCCTTGTATCAATGAATTTTTCTAACTTATTATACATCATACTAACTGCTCTCAAATGGTGAAGGAAAACATCGTGCGGAAACTTGCATACACTGAAGAAGAAATTCCGATGTATATGTGAAGTCTACCAATCCTAACTAAATAACAATCGACTAACGCACTTACCCCCCTGAGGGTAGACCTGTGTCTTACAGTCTGACATATAATAGGCTGATAATGATGATGAACTTAAACTTAATCTTTAACTTTCACATTTTTGGAGCACACAGTTGGTTATATTGCAATGCCACAACATTGAGAAAACAATATGACAATGAAACAAAACAATTTTATTGTTATTAGAAACTAAGCTAGTAACAAAACAGCCACACAAAAGATTAACAACGATTGATGAACAGAACACACATAAAAATCTTGAAATGATCTATAGATGTCGAAGAGACTAGAGATATGTGTCAGAATTTAGAACATAAGCGTAATCATTAGAGCGTTTGTGCGCTGCGTTCCATTCAAATCAGAGAAATCATGATACAAAGTCTGTCAGTCAGTCTGTGAGGCAGAAAACTTCAGTACAGCCTGCTGATCTACTCACTCTGTAAATGCATGCGTTTTTGGAAATAAATATTTATGTTTTATGAAGTAGTCATAGTATTATTTGTATGACAGCTCATGCATCTGAGTTCTATCAAAATATTATCTATAATGATCACCCATACTTACTGCACTCTTGCTTACCATTTCAACCTCTTCTGAATGACATATTACAATAAGGATCTAAGTTTCATATTAGAGCTCTTCACAAGGATCCAGGAAACATAAATGGCTCAACCCTCATGCAAACAGGCTATTCAAAATTGAAATTGAAATTGAAATTGAAAAAGTTTTTATTGTGCAAACAGACAGGTGGATCACCAATGTGGATGCTTCCATATAATTTCCAGCACTACATTTTCACAGAATAAGTCCACCGTGACCTAAGCCTTACAACATAGCTCTTGAAGAGATTCTTATAAGATTCATGTACAAAACAAAGGTGAAAATTTAATATTACTTTTGGATTTATTTACATAAGAAACAATACCAGTTGTAGTCTATTTGGTTAATGACTAGAAATTCCCCCAATTTGTTTGTTTTTTGAACAATGTTTCATGAACCAACACAAACAAAAATATGTAGCAAAAATGAAAATGTCATGTTCACGTGATCCAATTTTAGCCAACATAGTACCAAGCCAATTAGGAAAACAACTTAACAAAAAATGTTACAAAAAAACCATGGCAAGATTTCAAAAGGAATTTGACAGAAGATTTGTAAGATCGATACGTACTTGCGTAACTGCTCACGAGCTCGCTCTTCCGCCTTCTTCCGACTCTTGGACGTAGGGTCTATCTGGTTAACCAGCCACTTTATAGAAAAATATGTTACGGCCGAGACGAAAGCAACCCTTATTGCCATTTGAAACACATCGGTTCTAGTAAAAGCGGAGCCTTCCACCATCATGCCGTATGGAAAATAAGTAGGTTATCACGACTGAAACACTGAGCTGATGCTCGAAAACGTGTGCTTTTGGATTTAGCGCGGATTTACGGAATATTCTTCACGAAAAATTCTTCGCCGTCACGCGTGCCTTTTGTGAATTTTGAACCACAGACAATTTTATTTTGACAGAACTAGAGAGGGAGGGGGAGGAAAGACATGCGGGGTCTTTTTGGGGGTGTTGGTGTTAGATAAATTAAATACTTAAAACATATTATTGCAGCATTAAAAAGTTATTAATGTAGTATTAGTGCATTTAGGGTAACTGAAATCCATTTAAAGGCCGCTGTACACATTGGGCCACGGTCGTGGGCCAACTAGTTGGGCCATCGTGTAGAGGCCTAGTTGGCGGTAAGTTGGTAGTTGGCGCGAACATTTGCCGGCCATCCGAATGTTGTCGGTTTTTCGTGTACACATCAAAGGATGTTGGCGCGCTCTTGGAACAGCGTTCACACGTTGGCGTCTTATTCAGTTTGTTGCTATTCGTCAGCAAAGACAGTAGTGTTGCGCGTGAGTTAAATTTTGGTTTCCGAGTTAGGTACGATGTCGTGGAAAAGCAATGAGATTTTATAATTTAGGTATAGTAATGTAGTCACGTAAAAGTACCTAAATCTTTATTATAAATTTAGGTTTAACAATTTGCAACATTAATAATATTTGTTTAAATTCAAAATAATCCATTCATAACAATGTCAAGTCTATAAAAAGCTAGATCAGGTTCATGCTGTAGAAAAATCTTTTTTAAGTTAGGTAGGTACTTTATAAATGTTCTGATAACGTTGAGGGAAACTGGAAGCAGATTGAAAAGTTTTTTACAGTCATTACATTATGAACCGAAATGAACCAAAAATGAGTCAATAAATATCAAACGCCGGTATTTCCCACCTCTGGGACGTCCCATTTAACTCAATAAAAATTAATTGTATTGAATAATTGTATTAAGTTAGAATGGACTGTTAGAGTAGATACGTCCCTTCAAACTCAATAAAAATAAATGTTCGTTGATTTTGAAGGGACGTATCTATTCGAATAGATCCCTAAAAACATAATGAAAATTATTTTTAATGTGTTTTATGAGACTTCCATGAGGTGGGACATACCGGCGTTTGATATTTATCGACTCAAATATGGATTCCAAAGCATTCAAATTGCCGCGGCTGCAAGAGATTCCACGTCCATCTTTATTAAAGAGCCAATGCAGAATGATCGGTACACCAATGTGTAAACAGCGACCATTTGGAATTCGTTAGTTGGCCCAACTAGTTGGCCCAATGCCGTGGCCCAATGTGTACAGGGGCCTTTAAACAGATATATTTGCAGTTCATTTACCATATTCCTTTTGATTGTCTATGACTTTGTTGCGTGGAATGGAATGAAAATGTAACTAGTTTCGTTCAAGAATTTCTATTTTTTAGCTTTTCGTGGATGGTTCTTCGATTGTGGACGGGTGCTCCTTACCCGGGTGCAAGATATATGCGGGGCTAGTACGCCAACCCGCGATAGCGTGATATAGCGCTATCACGCTTCCGCTCTCTTTCTATTTGCACGCGACAGAACGAGATAAAAGACTAAATTTGACAGATGGATGTGTTAAATGTCGCTATCGCGGGTTGGCGTACTAACTCCGCTGGACAAAGTATGAAAATGAAAATACCTAAAAAGTCTAGTATTCTGTCTTCTGTTTTCTTCATATATGTAAAAAGAGACGGCTAAACTTTGAGCACACCTTTGCGGCTCTGTCTGGCGTGGCGGCTGCCTTATAACGTTTCTGAACGTCTCTCAGGCCATGCTTACTGTCAATCTGTCATCTGTCAATGTCACAACACAGATGTTGTTGGATAACCTCAAATATTTCATATTTTGATTAATTTTAAAGCATATTTCTAGTTTATCGGTGATATCTTCAAATCTAAAATGAAGAAAAACAAAGCTGCACCTCGTCCTAATTTTCCTAACACTAGAAAAGCTATCCGCAAACAGAAGAGACAAGAAAAGAAGGTACATCGTAAGGAGCACTATTTGAAGAAGAAAAACACAAAAGAACAGCCTGAGTATGTTGCTGGGAGGTTCGTGAAGCGTCCCGCTGATGCTCCTGAACCTAACTTAGAACCCAAGGTAATCCTCAACTTAGATTTTCTATCTCTAAGCAACTTTTTGAACATGAAACTTATTGTTTTGACTTGTTGATTGTGGCTTAATATTTTGCAGCGTCTGACCACTTTTAAAGGATTATAATCGATTGTACCTAGAATAATAATCAATTCAATGGAATTCAAAATTTATTGTCTTAATTTTATAAATTCTGAATTTGAAATACATCGCACAGCAGTTCTGACTACTCTAGTTCTGACTTCTGACTACTACGGCATGGTCGTGAGATTAAGTGTGTGTGTCAAAGTCATAGCATAGCGTGGTAATCATACTGGCCGAATCAATGCATCCCTAATAAACATCCATCTATAGAGGAACTGAGGTGGAAGGTTCCTCCATAGAAAAGGGAAGTACTTCCACCAGGCTAGGTGTGATGCCTGGGGACCGGCCGTGGTCCTACTGATGTTTGTCGGAACCTTGTATTTATACTGAGTCTGTGTGATAATTTTCCTTGCGCGATTTGTGTCTTGCCAGCGATTGTGAACCTTAGTGCAGCAGCTTACGGGTTTCCAATGTGCCATCGTCAATTGTCTTATGTCGTACTTTTTGCTAGGGGACTGCTAGCGCCATCTGTTGGCAAGTTGCTACACATCCTTAGTCGTTTTTCCGTGTCACATACACAGACAATAGATAGCTGTATTACTTTACAGGGTGATTAATATATGATACTGACTGAACTCTTGCGGAATCGTAATAGTAATCATACTGGCAGAATTTTTGCATCCCTAGTACAAACCAATACTTAATCTCATTTTATCAATTGCTGTCCCGGTTGGTGTAGTGATTACCATGACAGACTGTCAAACCAGAGGTCCCGGATTTAGTTTCTGGCCCCTTATGATATAGGCAGTGATCGGAGTAGGTAGATTGATTTTATGTACTTGTGTTATGAATTGTCATAGACATCATAACATGGACAAGCCTTTTTCCCGAATGAGTTTAATAATTTAGTATGTTTAATTATTTTAATATTAAGTATTTTAAGTTTAAGGTATTTCTAATATGGGTCTGATGTTGACATTGTACTGTTGCCTGAGGCAGCAAATTAATTTTTGTTTTTTTAAATCTGGTTCAGTCATGTAACTTGTTTTCCTTTATTGTATGATCTCCATAACAAAAAGCCTTGTAGGTAAGGTTTGGAATCATAACAATGTGCCTGTGATCATTATTAATTAAATTACAGAAGAAAAAACAAAATCCACAACCGACTCTCTATGAAGTTCTCAACAAGGAACGTCAGAAAGAGAAGAAAGAAGTGCAGCGTCTCGGCTCACAGATGGAGAAACAGAGAAAGAAGATGATGCTCAAAGCCAACGAGGAGGAAGACAAGATTATCAAGAAGTTGGAGAAACAGTTGGGATTGAACAAGTCTAAGAATAAGAATAGTTACTTCGCTGACGATGGGCTTGACTGTATCCTTTTTAGTATGGGGTTTTCTCATTAGAAATGTGTTGTATAATGGTACATGTAGTATTGTATTCTACACATGTGCGTCGGGATAGGGGTGCAACGGCACCCGGTGCCCAGAAGAAATTACAAGAAAAGATTAAGAAATACACATTTTTGAGAAAGAGTAGATGCATACTCAAATCCGCGCGTTAAGGGTCGTATAAGCGGACGGACCGTGTCCACTTTAGGTTTTTAACGCTACGCACACAGCGTCTGCGCGCTCACACACACATCTTTAGGTTGCCCAGTGGTTCCCGCGACACCAATTTTGACCGTATTATTTTAATGTTATTGTTATGTATATCTAAAACTTGCATGTACTGAAAAATTGTGATTAGTGTTTCGTATTGTAGTATAAACAAATGAATAAATAAACTAATACAAATCATAATATATCCAAATATTTTTTTTACACTCTCTTGCGGTCCCAGACACATTAATTGACCTAAAAAAATATCTTAAATATCTTTAAATGTTTGTTTTGGGCTTTGGGGTTAGTTACTCTCGCAAAAGTTAGCTTTCTATTTTAAAATAACGCATCGAAATCGGTCCACCCATTTGGGAGCTACAAACAGAAAGACCGACATAACTTATAACGCCCCTCTTTTTGCGTCGGTCGGGGGTTAAAAACAAACGAACAAACAAAGAATCAATAGTTATTTCACAGAAGTAGGTACCTACTTATTATACAATTGGCAAATAGAAAAAAATTGCTTTGCTAATTATATCTATAAACTGACCCTGTTTGTTTGTTTTTAACCCCTGACCGACGCTATGCTGAAACTTTTTAACCCCCGAAGCAAAATGAGGGGCGTTATAATTTTGACGCCTATGTCGGTCTGTCTGTCTGTAAAGCTCATCGTAGCTCCCAAACGGGTGGACCGATTCGGACGTGTTTTTTTTTAAATAGAAAGCTAATCTTTGCGAGAGTGTTCTTAGTTTTGTTTCATGAAAATCGGTTGAGCAGTTTTCAAGAAATCTAAAAAATTACGAAATAATAATAAATTAGTTAAATTACCAATTCAATAAAAAAAAACAACATCATTTAAAAAGTAAAAATTCTTGTTTTTTATGTAAGCAAATTAATGTTTTACTTCTAAACTCTCTTTAAGATATTTTAAGTCAATTAATGTGTCGGGGACTGCAAGTGATTGTTGAATAAAAAAAATCTATGTTCATTTCATAGCGGTCCCCAACGCATAAAAATGACCTGAAATATCTTAAAGAGAGGTAAAAAGTAAAACATTGCTTACTTCCAAAATAAGTAATAATTTTTAATAGATGACCGAATTATTTTTAACTTTTTACCCGACTGCGACAGAAGGAAGGAAGTTGTTAAGTTTAATTAATATACAATTATAAACATGGGTTATGTTTTTCGAGCGTATGTATGTATTTAAATGTTTGTTTTTGGTGTTGGTTTTTTTTTAATTTGTATATTAATTAAACTTAACAACTTTATCTATGGCACCAATATCGAAATCAGCTGTTCCATACAAAACTGCAAACCTGCTCGAGCCAAATGTATGGGACAGCTGATTTTATTACAGCGGTTTCGATGTTGGTCTCATAGAGTAAGTTGTTCAGTTTGATGGTCTGTTCATGCCCTTAAAAAACTGTCAGCGTACCCTGTATAAAAACAAACAAACAAAGAAAAGATTTTTTTTTGAAAAGTACGACCTATAAAATATATATTTTGCAATAAATATTTCTTTTTATGTAAAAAAAATATGTACACATAGATACAAAGATTGCTTTGCTGATAATATCTGCATATAAAAACAAATAACAAAAGATATATTCATTTTAATAAAAACATATTAGGTATACTTATAAATCTCATATGTATTGGCAATTTGGCACTCAGATTCACAATTTTAAACAATCGAGTTACATTACTATAGCCGCGCCTATAGATTATAACACCCCTCTTTTTGCGTCGGGTGTTAAAAACGTAAAATGTCGGTCACAAATATATAATTACTATTTCAACGAGGATCCGCAACACATGTTTGTCCAAACGCACACGGTCCGCCAACAGTCTACCTGCTGTAGGTACATTTTTTATCCGATCCACAAGTTCAGTCAACAGACCACTGTGCAAAAATTGTTGTGTACGTACGTATTATTACGCAAGTTAACTTATCGGCACAAAAATCATTCAGAGCGACGTGCTCTCTCCTTGAATGCGCCTGAGCGTGTGACGTGACAGGCACTCGCACTGACTATTATATTCGTTGTTCCCGGGTGTTTTCGCTTCATACTAATTAGTATGAGAAATCTTTGGGGAAAAAATCTATAACTTTGAGTGTTCATTACTCAAAAACGGTAACTTTGTTTATGAGTAAATTCTGAACATACGTTCTTTGGTCTATTATAATTAAGATTGTTTAAAAGTTTTTTCATAAAAATGTATAGGAAACGCTCTATATTTACTACGCCGCGAGCCTTTTTTGCGCGCAAAGGGGTACTTTGTCACTAAATTACCAATAAACCATTACACATACAGTAGTGAAATTTTCTCAATGTGTAGATAAACTTCTTATCTAGAAACAGTATTTTTTATTTTCTGAAATAATTTTGTTTACTACATAAAAAATGGAAAACGCCAGAGGCTGTTTTTACCAAATCTGCGAAGAAGGCCCTTAATGTAAATGTCCAATATCATACACACCAATTTAAAAAAAAATTCTATCAAAATGTTAAGGTTGTATTCAAATGTTTTTTTTATTAGCCTCTTACTAATGCAATCTGTCTATGCATGGGACATTCGGAAATCATTTGTCTTATTTTCTTTAAAATGTCATTCAAGGAATGGAACCACTGTTCCACCCTTATACAACATTCTAATCTTGAGAAGTTCTTCTACTCATTTTAATCTTGTGAATATCTTTAGATCTCTCATTAATTCAACAACCGCAATCTTTTCTTTTGGATTTGATTGAGATGATGAAATTTATAACTTTTCCTCAGGAACATTAGCGAAAAATGAGAAAAAGATGATCGATTTTCTATGGGAGGTCCACATTGACCTCTTATATATTTCTGGTCCATGGAGGTCCACTAATATTTGTTCCTTAAGCTCAGGCCACACACAGGTGGTACCGGAGGCGGTCCGGAGGCGGGATTTTTTGTAATGTACGAGTTTATATGGACCCTGCCACTGCCACACAGAAATCCGGGCCGGAGGCGGCGGCGGCGCAGGCCAGGTGCGTCGCGGAAGCGGCGGCGTCCGCTGTATTCCATTGTAGTCAATGCGAGTTGTCACACAGAGCGGTGCGGGCGCGTCGCGGTCCGGAGGCGGTATTTACCGCGCTGTCATTTTGTATTTTATGGATGGCCGCTTTCGATGTCACACCGGCCGCTTCCGGGCCGCCACCGCACCGCGCGGAACCTGTGTGGTAGGCCCCGGAACGCTTTCGCTTCCCACAGAACCACCGCCGGCCCGCTTTCCCGCAGCACCGCCTCTGTGTGGCCTGAGCTTTAGAATGGACTCAATTTCTTGCTATTTGTAGATGTATAAGAGGCGACCAAGGTATGAGGTTTCTTAAGGCTAGCCACCTTAGTTAATTTATGAATGTTATAATATTTACACTTCTTTAAAATCCTTGACAAAAAAAACAGATTTGCTAGAAATCTGTGAACGATCAACATCGGAACAAATAGTAGCAGCTGAGAAGCATCTCGCTAACGTAGAAGGAGAATCTGACTTCGAAGAGGACCTGGCCGCTGTCACCGGCAAAGAACTATCTAAAAAGGACAAGAAACATAAAAATAAACAGAGTGATGATGATCTTGAAAAAGGTGACGATGATGAGGAACAAAGTGATGATGATGATTTAGGAGAAATGGAAGAAGACAGTGAATTAAGTGAAGACATGGAAGATGGATCGGAATTCGATGGCGATAGCGACGTTTCGGAAAGTGATGATGATGATGATGAGGAGGAGCCAGAAGGTATGTTTATCATTCATTTCGTTTTTTTAGGGTTCCGTACCCAAAGGGTAAAAACGGGACCCTATTACTAAGCCTACGATGTCCGTCCGTCCGTCCATCCGTCCGTTCTACCTATTTAGGGCCGTATCTTTTGAACCGTAATAGTTGAAATTTTCACAAAATATACGTAATTACTGCGGATTTGTTAACAAATAATAAAATTGTCAAAAAGTTAAAAGTTAAGGGGGGTTCTCAACAAGAAACTAGTTTTTATCGACGTTTTTTCTTCTCGCTCTATCGTAAAAACGGTAATACACACAAGCGTCAAATTTTGTTTGATTATAGAGCAAACTCTAGAGTATAACAACAAATAATAAAAACCGGCCAAGTGTGAGTCGGTCTTGCGCTAAAGGTCACGGAGAAAAAAAAACTTTCTAAGTTAATATGTTGTGTGGTGCTGGTGTTGTGGTACGGAACACTCGGTGCGCGAGTAGCCCGACTCGCACTTGACCGGTTTTATTCTTTATTACTATTACAGCTTCCACTATGGAGCCAATATTGAGTACAAATAAAAAATCTGCTATTTCATACAAAACTGCAGTACCTAACTACTCGACCTGGATGTATGGGACAGAAGATTTTTTCTTCGACTTTGTTTCCGTAGGGAAAGTTGTTCAGTTAAATGGTTTTTTCTCCCCTCCGGACGGAAATCGTCTCGCTGCGCTAAACGAAGTTGCCGCTTTCCACCTCCGTCGAGGAGAAAAATAGTATACTAACCTCGGACAATAAATAAGAAAGCCTCAGATCACATGTTTGTTGACCTCGGTTTCACTTCGGTCAACAATTTCATGAGATCTGTGACCTTTCTTACTTTCTTGCCCTCTGTGTGTAA
The DNA here is from genome assembly GCA_963693445.1 of Agonopterix heracliana. Lineage (NCBI taxonomy): Eukaryota > Metazoa > Arthropoda > Insecta > Lepidoptera > Depressariidae > Agonopterix > Agonopterix heracliana. The sequence continues at coordinate 2,792,383 of OY856323.1, read as the reverse complement.
TCTACTATAGCCAACCCTTTAAATATTAAGTACTAGGTTGTGTTATGTTAAACGCAAGTTAAACCTTGTTAAAGCTTCTATTTTTCCCGAAATGATTGCAAGGTTGGAAGACATTGGCAAAAAATAGTCGTTTAATTATAATAATGATGACTCACTTGTTTCCTATTTTCACAGAAAAGCCAACAAAAAAACAAAACTCTTCAAATACAAAACCCAAAAACGAACCAGCCAAACCATCCAAAGACAAAACATCCAGTAAAAAAGAGAAAATAATATCAGAAGAAGAATTGAGCAAAGTTTTCAGTGACGATGAAGTGTCACATCTATCTGGCGATGATGATGATGATATGGATGGTTTTGATGATGATGATGATGAGAAAGCTGAGAGTAAAGAGAAACCTGATGAATGGGAAGATATTTACGGCAGGAAGAGAGATAAAGAAGGAAATGTTATCAAGGTAATGAATTAAACGAGCCGCGGCATTCGCCAATGGGGTCTTTTCTAGCAGCTAGTATAACGTAGTTCGACATACCGCGATAGATGGCGTTGAAGTGAGCTGGATGCGGAAACGGAAATTTAGGCTAAAAACTAGTTACAAAAAAATACACTTGACTATGTATTTATTCACTGACTGTTCTGTGTAGTTACAAAAAAATACATCAGCATAGAATAAGCATATGCTCACGACTATATTCCCCGAGGGGGTAGTCAGAGATATTCTGAAACCTCAGAACATCCACGTTTCACCAGTTGTACCGAAACTCTGTCCAGTGTGACTGGGGGTGAGCCCGTCGCCACTTATAATGGACAGTGGGTACAATACATGCCTCGAAATTGAAGCATGCAGGTTTCCTCACGATGTTTTCCTTCACCGAAAAGCCAGTGGTGTTACAAATCGTACATAAATTCCGAAAAACTCATTGGTACGAGTAGGCCTGGACGGGGATCGAACCATCTCCTCCTGCACGGCAGGCAAGGTTACTCGCCACTGAACCACCACGGCTTTTTGACTATTTAGTTGTTCACTGACTGTTCTGTGTATGTGTGTATTACTTTTTTGTACTCTGCGAGGTTACTGATCCCTCTCGCGTCAACGCCATCTTTCGAACTATTTGGAACATTTTTTTCTTAGATTCTTTATTGTACACAAAACAACATAATTATGAAAAATTACTATAAATCATGATGTACAAAGGCGAGTTTAACTCCAAAAGAGTTTTTTCTTTTTTAATTGCTTTCGGAAAATCCCTCATTCACATGTGTGAATGATTGTGGCGATCCTTGGGACACTTTCAAATCAGCAGTAGAAAATGTCAAAATTACTATGGCATATATTTTCTACTGCTGATTTGAACGTGTGACTATCAAAAATCGCACTCCATAACAATGTACCTACATAGGTACTGCTGATTTGAAAGTGTGACTCTCTAAAATACACTCAAGATCCCAAACTACTGGGCTTTTTTACTTTTAAATTACAGGAGGAAAAAGGTGTCTACATACCACCCCACTTGAGAAATAAAGACTCTGGATCAGAAAAAGAACTGGCACAACTGAAAAGGCAAATCAAGAGTGAGTATTTATTTCATCATCATCTTATCAGCTGATAGACGTCCACTGCTGGACATAGGCCTCTCCCAAGGATCGCCACAATGACTGGTCCATGCGCTGCCTTCAGCCAACGGGTGCCCGCTACCTTCACCAGATCGTCAGTCCACCTTGGGGGACCCACGCTGCGCTTCCCTTGAGAATTCTTCGGCCCCATCAGCTATCGTTTCTGCGAGTAATGTGCCCCGCCCAATTGACTGAGGGAATGGGCAACCGTATCCTAAATGAATTTGTCTGGCAAACCTACTGAATCTCTGCTCTCTTCTGTCCTAAACAATGACATTCTATGCACATGGACTCACCACGTCATACAATACCATAACCAAAAATGGCACGTCTCTAATGTCACCTTTGTATGCATTCAGTTATGCTCGGCTGTCATACATTGCCGCTGACATTCCAGTTCTTTCAAATGTATTTTGACGACCCAGTTGGTGTATTGGTTACCACGCTGGACTGCCAAACCAGGGTCCTGGGTTAGAATCCCGGTTCGGTCATGGATTTTATATGTTCGTGCCGTTGTTGTATGGTTTCCATATTAAAAAGCCGATAGTGCTTACTTGGGATCATTACAATGTATGTGCCTGTGAGCGTTATTTATTTATTTATTTATTCGGTCACAAAACAGTAGGTAATATAAAACAATTAAGCATAACTTAGCTGCCCCGTTAATCATAATCATAACGCACTGATGTGAAGTCCTTGTGTATAGAATGTCATTGGTGCTAAACGATAATGTATTAAAGTACAATAGTACATACTCATTCGTTACAATAACTAAAACCTCGTTTTAAAATTGCAGGCGTCCTAAACAAACTGGCAGGCACGAACCTCCACTGGGCCTGCACGACCATAGAGTCCCTCTACTCGTGCAACAGCCGGCACTCCGTGAACTCTGCGCTCTCCCAGCTGTGGACGGAGGCGTGCGTGTCGCGGAGCGTGACTCCGCAGCGGCTGGTCGCAGAACACGCCGCGCTCGTGTCCGTGCTGCACGCTAATGTAGCCACCGAGTGCGGTGAGTCCATTCGTATCATCATCATCATCATCACCATCTCAGCCGATGAACATCCACTGCTGGAAGAGGCGTACTTACCCGTTATCCAGCTGGTCCAGAGAAGGAGAGGCTGGTAATCTGTCGTACATATTGCTTGGTACGGACACCAGTCTCTCAATTTATAATGTACTTAATGTAATGTCGCGCATAATTTATTGTTTGGAAACTATTCGTTCATTGGTCTATCCATCAATAGGGCGGGGCTAGACAGGGCTAGCCATAACGACCGGTCCTGCGCTGCTCTCATCCAACGGGTTCCCGCCGCCTTCGCCTGGTCGTCTGTCCACCTTGTGGACCTACCCTACCCACCTACCCTCGCTGCGCTTTCCGGTACGCGGTCGCCACTCAAGAACTTTTCGGCCCCATCGGCCATCGGTTCTGGGAGCAATGTGCCCCGCCCACTGCCACTTTAGTTTAGCAATTCTTTGGGCTATGCCAGCTACTCTGGTTCTTTTGCGTATTTCTTCATTTCTGATTCGATCTGGCAGGGAAACTCCGAGCATAGTCCATTCGTATAGTAAACGGAAATAGATAAATAAGATCGACATTGTCAGCTTCTTGACCCCACCACTGAGGCACAGGCCTAGCCTCACTTTGAGGCAGTCGTCAGTCCACGACGCGTGCCCAATGCGATTTGTGTCAGAATTTCTTCTTTATCATATGCAGGTAATGTTAAGATATATTTCTTATGAAATAAAGAAGCATTAAATTACAAATTATAAAACCCCCAATGCTAAAGAGTTACGTATAACGCATTATTGCACCCCTATTTTTGCTTCAAGGGTTAAACATTCATGAGTACGTAATCAGAAACTTTTTCTACCGATTTTGTACATTCTAGCTCATTGATCTTGTATCTCTTCCGCTTCAGGTGCTCACTTCTTGCAAGAGCTGACGCAAATGTTCGACGAGCTGACGCAAACACCACAGCCTGTAGAAGACAAGACCCTCGACAACTTGGTGTCATGCTTGGCACACTTGTACAGTTTCAAGGTACGTAGAATATGCAATACTCCATGGTACCCAAGAGATGGCACCAGAAGACTGGGACGTCGAACAAGAAGACGATAACACGGTATCCGTCTGACCTTGAGACCAGATACAAAAATGGGGTAGATTTTTTTCTTTCACATTTCTGTTTTTAGGTATTTTGGGGATATAAGGACTCCTCGTTTGACGACAGAGCCCTAAGAATCTCGCTGTATTTTGCAAAGTATTAAGAAATACTTTTAACTCCTTTCAGATCTACCAAGCGGCCCTCCTGTACGACGTCCTCTCCCGCCTCCTACAGAATATATCAGAGAAGAGTATAGAATGCGTCCTCGTGGCCCTACGCAGCGTCGGCGGAGTACTGAGGAAGGAAGAGCCTCTAGCCTTGAAGAGCTTCATACATGACACGCAGGCCAGAGCGGCCGAGGCGAACCAGAGCGCCGCTGACGGGTGAGTAGAGCGTCTAGTAAAGAGATTCATAGAGACAGAGCGGCTGAGGCGAACCAAAGTGCAAGTGAGGGGTGAGTTGGTACAAGAGCGTCTAGTAAAGAGATTAATAGAGGAGACAGCGGCCGAGGCGAACCAGAGCGCCGAAGGCGGGTGATTGGGACGAATAAAGAAATTCATAGAGGCGAGACAGAGCGGCCGAGGCGAACCAGAGCGCCGCTGATCGTTTCAAACAACGAAACCACAAAAGCGCTTCCGAATAACACATTTTTTTATTAGCATATTCATCCCTCTGCTGGGCAAAGGCCTCTCCCTCGCTCTTCCACTCTTTCCTGTTTTGGGCAACCTCTGGCCACTGGTCGTCAAATTTATCCAGGTCATCCCGCCACTGCCGATTAACTAACAATGTGTGAAATTGAATCCATACGATTTCTGTACAAATTTAGGTCTCCCTGACTCTAAATCATCGTGTCATCGTGTATCTACCTATTAGTCATGGATTTCCGCAAAGTAACGCCTGATTCAATTAAGTCTAAATCATCGTTTTTTTTGTCTGTCTGTTTTTTGTTCGACCATCATGCAAAAACTGCTAAACTGATTTCGATGAAACTTTTTGCGTCTAAAAGCTTATTATTACACTTAGAAACTGATATATATTTCATCTCACTACGATGAGAAAGCCGGTGCAGACGAAGTCGCGGTAAATATTTAGGAAATAATTAATATTTTTCTTATCTCCACAGATCTCGAATAAAGTTCTTGCTGGATGTGCTAATGGCGGTGAAGAACAACAACTTGACGAAGATACCTAACTACGACCCGTCGTACATCGAGCACCTCAGGAAAATGACTAAGAGCATCATTCGCAAGGGCAACTACGTTACACCCCTTAATATTAGATTAGAGGACTTGTTGAAAGGTGAGATGTCCTGTGGTGAGATTATTGTTTTGTGATGCAGCATGAGAGCATTGGTGGCGCGTTGTGGAGAGCTATGGAAACTCAATCTTGAGGTCCAGGTTCAAATCCGCACGGATGACATGTCACCTGACCGTACTAAACGGTAGTAATAATAGTACTCGGTGGTACTACTGATTACCGACTGCTCTCAAACGGTGAAGGAAAACATCGCGAGGAAACCTATAGGCCTACCATGAGTGTCCACCGTACTTTACTACTGTAGTTACGTCACCAATTTTGTATTGAATTTCGTACAGCATTCCTAGTGGTTACGTTGAGAACTAATTTCTGTCATACGAATTGGCGACGCAACTACAGTAGAACAGCGGGTAGCAATAAATGATTATGAATTATGAAGAAGAAATTCCGATGCGTGTGTGAAGTCCACCAATCCGCATTGGGCACGCGTGGTGGACTAACGCCCATACACCCTCCCTGAGGGTAGGCCTGTGCCCTGCAGTGGGACGTATATAGGCTGTGATGATGATGATGATGATGATTGCAGCATAAATTAAGTCTATTCTATGGTCTTTGAAGTTCAGCAACAAAAATATTCAAGTCAACGGTATTTTGTCAGAAAAGATAGTCTGTTATTGGCTGTGTGCGAAGTGGGTGGTGGGAACCACGTAACAGAGAACCCGGCTTAGCTTTAATAGAAGTAGCATGCAAATGCAGACCGCGTGCCACTGATATGTGCGATATGACATGTCTGTTCATACATTTCGTTCACAAAAAGGCCACACGTCTATATGACCATTTTAAGAAGATTCCAACATGGGATAATGTTGAATTTCATTTGTTTTGATTTTTTTGTCACGCTGGTTCTTGAACTAAATATGCGTAAACATGCTATTTCTACTAGTTCTCTTTTCTGTGGTGGAATTCAAATTGATAGCAATGAACGCTGTGGTAGAAATGTAAACGGTTTTCAGACAGACTGCTAAATTTGCTGTAATAATTATTTCTCTACCATTTTCAACTTTGTCATCTTCTAAATACTATCTACAATTCCGTTCATCGGACATTGGTTGCAGCGGACGAGAGAGGCAAGTGGTGGATAGTAGGGTCGGCGTGGGAAGGGAACCGCATCCTGCCAGAAGAGAAGGCGACCAAACAACTGCCCAACATGGACCAGAAGCTTCTAGAACTGGCGCGGAAGCAGAGGATGAACACAGACGTCAGGCGCAGCATATTCTGCGTCATTATGTCCGCTGAGGTATGTTAACCGTCCAATTGCTAGTCGGATTGGGATGTGGTGGATTGTAGGATCAGCAAGGTGAAGGGAACCGCATCCTGCCGGAAGAGAAGGGGACCAAACAGCTCCCCACCATGGACCAGAACTTTGTAGGGCTTGCAAATATGGCACAATTTCGTTTGAATAGTTTTAGGAGGAGTTCTGTACCACCGAAAGGGGGGGGGGGGGGGGGGGGCGTCGCTGGGCTCGAATAGCACAAACCCTTATATTTTCTAAGAGTAGACTACCTACCTGGTAGGTGGATAATTATGTCAGTGTGTTTTGTTGTGTATGCAAATAAAAATATTTTCTTTCTTTCTTTAAGCTGTGGTGTAGTCCTCTCTTACTCACACTTACTCACGGCACGGGCACGCACGGGCCTACCGTTTAGTCAGCGCGAGCCCATTTGTATGAAGTGCCCAGCTTATGCTTAAGCGATATGTAAATATTGACCACGTTTCTCAAGAATCGGGTGATGAAGTCGTAATAGGGCATTTACTAACATAGGGTGTAAGATGACATTTATGTACTTACTAATAAAAAAATTATGGAACTTGTTTTCCGAAATAAATGTATTGAATTGAATTAAGTTTCGCCTCAAGTCGCGCTTCGATGTTCTCGGGAACTAGTTAATTGATATTCGATGTTATTTCAACGTTATCATTGTCGAGAATGGTTTGGCAGTGAAAAATGCTCTGCGTTACGCTTTGCCAGGTTTGCGCCGGCTCATAATTGTATATTGTTTGCAGGATTACCTCGACGCGTTCGAGAAACTTCAGCACCTAGGACTGAAGGGCCAGCAGGAGCGTGAAATAGTCCACGTGCTTCTAGCCTGCTGCCTTCAAGAACGAAACTATAATCCCTACTACGCGGTGCTGGGGCAGAAGCTTTGTGACACCGATAGGAAATATCTGGTAAATAGGGTCTTAGTATACATACGGGTTTTGAGAGGACGGTCAGACCATAGTGTAATAAAATTATTTTCTCCCCTCCGGACGGAAATCGTCAATTCTCGTCCCGCTGCGCTAAACGAAGTTGTCGCTTTCCACTTCCGTCAAGAAGAAAAATTGTATACTAACCTCGGACAGTAAATAAGAAAGCCTCAGATCTCATGTAATTGTTGACCGAGGCGAAGCCGAGTTAAGACCTTTCTTACTTTCCTGTCCTCGGTGTGTAATCTACTATATTGTTAGTTAGTTCGTGCGGTGTGTGGAGCGGGGAACGGGCGTACCCTAATTGAATTCGCTGTTAGGGTACGCGCGCAGGCAGCGAGGGCCGGGACGCGCTCCTCCCGGCTCCCGCCACCCAACATTATTGACCTGTCGCGACCGCTGAGCTTTACCACTATTAGTATTTATCTCACTATGGTCAGACCATGTTGCTATGGGACTAACATCGAAATCGAGGAAAAACATCAGCTACTCCATATAAAACTACGACACCAACTCGATACAAATGTAGTGGACAGCTTCGTCCTAATCTACAGGATGTTGATATCATTAGCATCCTTTTAAACTAAGAGTCTGCCCATCAAACTGAACAACTTTTACTATGGGAGCAAACCGATCGGAGAAAAAAAAATCTGCTGTTGCATACATTTGAGTTGCGTAGGCAGGCAGTATGGAACAGCTGATTTTTTTTTGCTCCGCTTAGTTTGCTCCCATAGTAACAGTTTGATGGGCAGACTCTTAGATTAAAAGGATGCTAATGATATCAATTTCACCCTGTATTCTGGGTGTTACGAAAGTAAAAAATAAACATTTAAAACTATGTTTAGAGTTAGACCATCAAACTGAACAACTTTCACTATGGGACCAACATCGAAATCGCGAAAATAAAATTAGCTATCATGGGATAGCTACTTTACATTAGCTACTACATTTAGCTTGAGTAGATTTGTAGTTTAGTATGGAACATCCGTTTTCTTTTTCGCGATTTCGATATTCGTCCCGTAGTGAAAGTTGTTTAGTTTGATGGTGTTATTTTTGTAACATCTTGTATAACACATCTTTTGTTTGTGCCTCTTGTATTTGACTGTTTATTTGGTGTAAAATAAAGTGTATTTGATTGATTGATAGCATTGCTTTTACGTAAATATCTTTAAAGATAATTTTTTGATTACTTACAGCTTTCAATACAATACACGGTGTGGGACAAGATAAAAGAGCTGGACACATTATCCAAGCAATGTACGACGAATTTAGCCCAATTTCTCATTCATCTAATCATGGAGAAGGGACTACCGCTTTCCGTGCTAAAGGTAAATACTAAGAATCTTGATGATTGCTTAAAGGCCTCCGCACATTGCAGCGATTTTATCGAGCGATAATATCGCTGCGATTTTGCGATAATTGTTTCCAGTGCATTTTGTATGGGGACGCGCGCAATCCTACACACTGCCGCGATATTATATATTTTGCTCTGACTTGTACTTATAATTTTAATGTTTAATTCGTAAATTGTAAAATATTTTTGGTTTTATACTATTCATTTTTAACATTTATGACATTTTGTAAATTTTGTTTTGACCTAATATTGTACTTATAATTTTAATGTTTTATTCCTAAATTGAAAAATACTCTTGTTTTTATTTTGTTTTATATTAATTACTAATCTTATTACTTCATTTTATTTTTTGTACTTATACCTAATATAAAATTGTTAATGTTGTAGTGCCCAACAGGGTTTCATGTCTGGAACTATTTTAAGATATTTAACAACCTTATGTAACCATGAAAACAACAAATAAATGAATGAATGAATATTATCGAGCGATAATATCGCTGCGATTTTGTTCCGACGCAATCTCTTTAGACCACATTTAGTGGTGGGGCGCATGCGTGACATATCGCTCGATAATATCGCTGCAATATGCGGAGGCCTTTATCCAACTTTAGGGATTGAATGAGGCGATTTCATTTAAAAAAGCAACCCCACAAATTATCTGTCAGTCGATAAACGAACCAAATATCACCAAACTTTTCAACCTTCAAATTGACAGGGTTTTTGTTAAATTTACTAACGCCATTTTTATTTTTACTGCACTTGGAAATCCCCTCATTGGTAGTATTGTATAAGTATAATTAATTAATTATATAATATAAGTATCGAAGTATCGAAGAGCTACCTATCTGATACTCCGTTACAGAAACGTTCATTAAAGTTAATCCTCCATTAAATCTCTTGCTCTCTCTCTCTCTCTCAATCTCTTTTTGCCTTGTTGACGTATTAAAAACTAGCAAGAGATTTAATGGAGAATTCACTTTAATGAGCGTTCCTGCAATGAGTGCAAGTCTATTGTATAAATGTTCTTCCACAGATAATCCAATTCTCCGACCTAAACAAGCACTCGGTCCGATTCATGCGTCAGATCCTCCTGGCAATAATCATGAACGAGGACCTCCAGTCGTCCCTCGAGGTCTTCCACCGCATCTCGAAGTCTCCCAAACTGCACCAGTTCAAGGAAAGTCTCCGGCTGTTCATCCAGCACTTCTTGATAAAAAACGCCGGCAAGAAGAGCGGAGTGCTGAGTGCGCAAGAGATGGACACGTTGAAGGAGAGGGCGTTGGAGGTAGACAAGTTGTTGACTCTTCACGAGTCTCAGTTGAGGTTCTGAATTATACGAGTTGTTAAGTTCTAATGCGTTTTTGTTAAACTTTTGCAACGGAGACAGAGTTTCGGTACTACTAGTGAAACGTGAATGTTCTGAGGTTTCAGAATATCTCTGACTACCCCCTTGGGGAATATAGTCGTGAGCATAATTATGCTATGCTTTTGCAACGGAGAGATTCCATCTGCCACAAAACAGTAACCAGCCACAAAAAAAAGGAAGAAATAGTTGACTTAAAATCTGGACTAGCCACATCAAACACAAAGAGTAAGGGTTGAACCTCATTTAATAGCACCGCGTCGCATTTTTCCGTCGCTCCATCCTTTTCTGTCACTCAGGAACGTCATTTGCTAGAGCATATAAGATAGATGGAACGCGATCGGACAAAGGATGGAGCGACGGAAAAATGCGATGCGGTGCTGTGTGATGTAGTTCAACGGTTCTAGTTGAACTTCAACCCTTAGTCTGCTCTCCCAAGTTACCAATTAAACATATCTTTGTACGATCTTGAAAAGCAATCGCTGCGCTTGGTGTAACAGATCCTTCTAGAAGCTTCTATCTTCCTGAGGTCTTCCTTCTTTTCATTGTTGATAAAAAAAGAATTATGTGACGCTTGATCTTTACTAAATTGTAAGATATGTACAGTCAGCATCAAAAGTATCTAGGCATGTTATGTGTTCATAAATATCTGGACAACTTTACGATAGCAAACCGCTTATTTCAACTGACAAAGAAATCAAATTAATTTATCTGTCATGTTATTATTTGTTAAGTTAAAAACAAATGGTATCTAGTAGGAAATAGGGTTTATTTTCGTGTAATTGTTCAGATGTTTTTGAACACCGGAGATGCTTAGATACTTTTGATGCTGACTGTACTACAGAAGTCTGTGGATATGTACCTACAATACAATGGATCTTGTCTCCGAGACGTTATCAATGTATTTCCCACAGCATGATTGACATTGCCAAAAATAAGGAAGACTGCAGTATCTTATCTCATGGGACAGGACAAAGGTGCATTCATACAACTACGAGACATGAGAACATTTTTGCTGTCGATAATATTTTTGTAATACCACTGGCAATTCGGTGAAGGAAAACATCGTGAGGAAACCTGCATGCTTCAATTTCGAGACATGTATTGTACCCACTGTCCATTATACGTGACGACGGGCTCACCCCCGTCATACTGGTCAGACTTACGGTACTACTGGTGAAACGTGGATATTCTGAGGTTTCAGAATATCTCTGACTACCCCCTCGGGGAATATAGTCTTGAGCATATGCTATGCTATGCTATAATATTTTTACTCGAATCCATTAGTATCGATTCACATCATGAGGAAAATACACAAAGAAGAAATTATGATTTGTACCTATGTGAAGTCCACCAATCCACATTTGACACGAATAACGTACATAACGGAAGTCAAGGCGGCAAACAGTCTACCTTATCATTATAATACCTACCACATACCAGTGCAGTCCCACTTCGTATTATCATTCGCTATCAGCCAGCCGAAAGCAAATATCATATGCCTAATTTATTATCTGATTTGCGAACAATATACAGCTACATCTTTGAGACGATGGATGCCTACTGTATTTTAAGACTGTTGATGCTATGGTTAGGGAAGAATGCCTCCTTCAAGCACCGGTTCCTATAATGGAGTATGACACTGGACACTTTATTGACACTTCATACTAATGGCTCGCACTGTCAAGAAGAGGTAAGCACATGCGAAACTAATTGAATGCGAGGGAATGAGGACTACACTATTACCTTCTGGCGTCGTCTTTCATGAGGAGGTAAGGTATACATTTGTAAAGGGCAGGGAATGTCCATATCTGAATACGCATCGGAATTTCTTCTTCAGCGTATGCAGGTTTCCTCACGATGTATTCCTTCACCGTTTGAGAGCAGATATGGACCAACATCGAAATGACGAAACAAAAATCAGTTGTCCCATACGTTTGGCTCGAGTAGGTTTGCGGTTTTGTATGGAACAGCTGATTTTTTTTCCGCTATTTCGATGTTGGTGCCATAGAGAAAGTTGTTCAATTTGATGGTGTGATCATCCCCAAGTGTCAGTATATTAAGAAGGACCCTGTATGTAGTCGTATGTGTAGAGGCCGTGGTGGTCCAGTGGTGAGTAACCTTGCCTGCTGTGCAGGAGGCGATGGTTCGATCCCCGTCCAGGCCGAGTCGTACAAATGAGTTTTTCGGAATTTATGTACGATTTGTAACACCACTACTGGCTTTTCGGTGAAGGAAAACATCTACATGCATCAATTTCGAGGCATGTATTGTACCCACTGTCCATTATACGTGGCGACGGGCTCACCCCCCGTTACACTGGACAGAGTTTCGGTACTACTGGTGAAACGTGGATGTTCTCAGGTTTCAGAATATCTCGGACTCGGGGAATATAGTCGTGAGTATATGCTATGCTGTATGTAGTACCTACCATACTCTTTCTTATTCTGTACCTCTACTATCGACACCACTATAGGAGCACTACTCTACTCTCCCCCTTTTGGTGTTTGGTCGTTATGGTGCATTTAGGCGGGCTCCATTTCGGCATACATTGCCTGATTTATTCTCTCTATTTTGAAAAAACAGAGATCAGAGCAAGCAATGTATATACAAGGTGTTACAAAACTACAAATAAACATTTAAGGGGGTGGTGTAGACCATCAAACTGAACAACTTTCACTATGGGACCAATATCGAAATCGCGAAAAAAAAAATTATGTTCTATACTCTACAAATCGACTAGAGTAGAGCTAAAATATGTATGGGATATAAAATTTTTTTTTTCGCGATTTCGATGTTGGTCCCATAGAGAAAGTTGTTCAGTTTGACGGTCTGAACAACCCCCTTATGAGTTTTAAAAATTTATTGTTACTTATGAAACACCTTGTATATGCCAAACGGTTATGGCTCTGTGGGTATGGTAAAAAGACAATAGGTACCTATGCCACCTTCCTTGATTAAAATAAGATAGTCTTCTCTTCTAACATCGACCTAATAACAAATGGATGTGCGTACTCTGTGGAGATAGGTAATTACATGAAGCGAATGAAATTAAACGAATCCGTTACTGTTGAAGGTCGTAGATAATTGTTATTCCGTAAACCAACTGTCGCGAGGCAGAGCCAGGCCCATATCTGTTCGTATGTGTACAATTCGATATCGCATCGATAATGGAAGAAGGCGCGTCTTTTAGGGCTGTCAACGACATAACCTACCTAGCCAAAGTTTATTAAACTAAATCACACCATTCATTTCCAAGCATTTACAAGCGAACCACATGAACAACCGTTAAGTGTGCGTAGAATACCTACTGCAATATTGGATGACGAGGTGCTGGAATGAGATGAAACTCTTTTTTTTCGCGATTTCGATTAAAGTAAGTATACAAAGTTGTGCAGTTTTATGGTCTGAAGCACCTGACTCCCGGAATTCCCTCGTAGTTATGCCTTTAATTTTGGCCACCACTGCGCTTTAATAGTCCTGCTACACGGTTGCCAACCGACATCCAATAGAGGCGACCTTGGACGGCGTACGGTCGGGACTGTTTCAACTACACGGCGCCAATAAGCCATTCTGTAATTCAAGCAGTAAATACGTAACATGGACAAAGATTTTAAATTTTCTATCCCTTTTTTACTGATGCCACATTTTCATCTGGCTCAATGGTTTTCAGATTCGTCAACAAAATCCTGCAATCGTCGGCTCCTTTGTTTAATTATCTTTAAAAAAAAATCTATTCACAATTGAGATCCCAAAGTCAGGTCTCTATAAAATTCTATTTAACTATTCTGTAACAATTCATCATTCTTCTTTTTTTCCCGCTATATATTTTGCACGTTTTGTTTGTTTCACAAATAATAGAATGACACGCGTGTGTCTGAGGCAACGATTCACAGCAACTTACGTACTTGCGGGTGCGAAACCAACTTTACGGTTGACTTCCGACCCAACTCCCTCTATTCACCCTCGGTCGCTAGCGCAGCTCCCGCAGCAAGGACGTTGGAAGATAGAAACTTGGTTTCAAACCGCAACTACACGCGGTTCCAAACCACCAAGGTCACCTTCCGTCGGACGTTGGTTGGCAACCGCGTAGCAACCCTATTAGTGTAGTGACATCTGCGGAACGTACGGCGTCGAACGTTCGGTTGAACACACGTTCAATGCTTTTCCCTATAACGGCGAAACACCAGTACAGTATTTTTCTTATTAGACACGTATTCAACCGAACGTATTCGGCGCCGTACGTTCCGCAGGTGTGTCGCTACACTTACTACACGTGTCGTCACTTCGTCATGAGAATAATTAATACTCTACTTCCTCTAGCTACGTGCTCTCCACTTCAATCGAGTTAGCTGCCACCCCTAGAGTCGAACGCGATGCGTTGCCCACACGCATTGGTTGGCAACAAGCTGTCTACACCATCCAATTATCTACATCGCTATAATGGATAGGTACTTCAAACATAATTGTGGTTTCGGTCGAGTAGATGCTATAAGTACTTTATTTAGTTAGGTATCTACTTTATTGTATTAACAATTACCCTGACACTTTATGTCTTCATCATCCATCGGGCTGTAAGCGTTCTGTTTGTGGCATGGACTGGTCGAATATAATAGGTAAAAGGGAACAAAATATACAAACACCAACTACGCGGGCCCAGTCCTGATTGGCGGAGGCTTGGAGGGTGGAGGCAATCAGGTGCCTATATGCAGAGTAAAAAAGACCCAAATTTAAAAGGGTGGTTTACATAAGAATATCAAACTGAACAGTTTTCTGGAGACGACTTGCGAGTGCGACCGAGCGCGCTGCATACAAACGAAGTTTACTCCTAATTTTTAATTTAATAATCTGGAAACTAATCTGTGCCTAACTGACTGCGGTTTGTTAGATTTCTGTTAAAATAATGAAGATAATTAGTTATAAACGCTTATTAATAATAACTTTGAAACGATTTTAACGAAAATCGGACTATCAACAAACCACCACTTTCTAGAACATGCATAAATACAAAACTCATTGTAACTAGTTAGGTACCTTCGAAATTGGTTAGTAATCAAAATAGAATTAAACTTCGTTTGTAAGGAGCGTGCTAACGGGTAGGTAGGAATATCCTCAAAGTCACGCAAGCTGATTTGATTTCTAAGAATCCGTAGCAATATTCCAGGAAATGCCTATTATTCAATGAGCTAATAATTCACATACCTACACGTTATCATTGTACGTAGGTACAGTACGCAAATAAATGACTCAGAATCAGAACTCAATACTTACAGAAAAAAAAAAAATTTCGAGCTAAGGGTTAAAAGAAGTACTTACTTAGTTAGGTACTTTTGCCCTTACCAGCTTCGATCAAAATAAAATTAATGGGTGCCCTAGATTTGACAGATAATGGCGCTACACAGTGTTTTAAGAACTGGGTTTTGGTGACGTCCACGTTTTATTCAAGAAATCGATAGTTTTTCTAATTCTGAGTGCAAGAGTAAAACTCCGGCTTCGATACGACTGATAGTTTTTTTTACAATAAATGTCAAAGTTTCCCAAAATCTGGGTCATAAAAAGAGGAAAAAATTCATAAAAAAAGAACTGAAATACTTTTTGTTGTTTTGATTAAATCTTATAATTGTGTACAAGACAATACACCTTTCCACAAATTTTAGACATTTTACTGCGAATAGGTAACGAAATATGACCATTTTTCGTATTTCAGTTTTCATGTTTTTACTCGACCATAACACCGTATTAGGATGAGATTTCTACACCGAAAAATTGTTTATACCCTCCTTTATAGGTTCTAATAAAATCACAGCCCAGTTCCGTTTTATGTAGAAGTTATTATTAATTTTAGGTTTGTCCGGAATTTCCGGGCTTAGGGTTGTCATGTGACTTCAAATTAAATATTAAAATTTTTAGGTTTTGTATGAAACACTAATTAAACATTCTTGCTTGCTTCTTAGAAGTGTCTGATTATATAATATTTTAAACATCTTTTCTATAAGTTTATGTTGTAATTTCTACTTCTTCTTTTAAACATTTTTATTATTAGCTGTATTCTACATAAAGCAAATTATACTCTGTTAGTGCCGTAAAAACAGACAATGTTTATGTATGTATGTATATCCATCGGTTTCCTCATAACTTCTAAACTCCTTATCATAATTTGACAAATAAAGTATTGTTGGAAGCGTCTTGAACGTCCACTGGTTATAGGATATTATTATGTGACTTTCAAAGATGTATATTGTAATAAACCAAAATACCCAAAATAATTTAAATAAAAAGTAAGATCAAAAACTAAAACTCGAATACTGAAAAATATCGCTCTAAAAAGTATGAAACATGAAAACATTCTGATCTGAAATTGTTATAATAATAATATGTAGGTATACAAACTACACAACATAATTTCAGATGATTATATTTTCTTGTTTCATACTTTTTAGAGCGTGATTTTTCAGTAGTCTGGTTTTAGTTATTTATTATTTGTTTATTTTCTCTTTGGAGAAGTAACAGCTAAATAACAGTTAGATTTCAACAAAGACAAATTGATGGTCAGATGCTGACAACAAGTTATTAAACTAATTTTTAATAACGAAGTCTTAATAATAGTTATGTTCAAGGGTCGTCGTTCTGCTTCTGCGGTTACTACAAGTCTCGGTACTTATCGACATTAATAGTTAATAATATTCTAGTTAAAAGATATTAAATTTTCGAGAGTACGATAGACAAGATTAATGGCAATAAATTATTATGATTATGATGATTTAAATGTGATTATTTAAATCTACACTAAATTTTTGGGCGTAAAAATGATTGATTTTGAGTTAGCAACAAATATCTGCTAAATCTTTACATAAGCGTTAGTCGGGGAAATAAACGGATTTTTAATGGAGTAGGTTGCATTAATGGCACTTTAGATATATGTATACTTTATTTACTTTATTTGGAATATAGCTAGGAATAGGAATATATCCCTGATTTTGTATTGTGTATTATTAGATAATTAAGACATTTACAAAACATTAAATTTTGGTATGAACAAAAATATTGTAACTGGTGATTTTGTACAGGACTGCTTTGTTCAATTCGTTTTACGTATAAAAATAATAATCCCCGGTTAATATCGTAAATTAAGAGGCCGTAAGGCGGTATGAAAAAACTCTGACACCAGGGCTTGCCCACACGATAAGAAGAAGATAGTAAAGAGTAGACAAAAGTATTATAAATTAACAGCAATACTAGTTCAAACACAATGTAATTAAAGTGTCTATAATGCAATCTCAAACCGTATTTTTCCTAGACTACGTGTCAATGGCGATGATATAACGCAAAATTGGTTTCTGTAACTCGCAATTATTTATCCGGATACAAATTTAAACGACTTAGGTATTCAAAAATATAACGTATTACCGGATATGAGTAAGTGACAACCCTGAAGAAAATAGAAAATTATTAATAACTTCTGCATAAAACGGAACTGGGCTGTGATTTTATTAGAACCTATAAAGGAGGGTATAAACAACTTTTCGGTGTAGAAATCTCATCCTAATACGGTGTTATGGTCGAGTAAAAACATGAAAACTGAAATACGAAAAATGGTCATATTTCGTTACCTATTCGCAGTAAAATGTCCAAAATTTGTGGAAAGGTGTATTGTCTTGTACACAATTATAAGATTTAATCAAAACAACAAAAAGTATTTCAGTTCTTTTTTAATAATACGTTATATGTTTTCCGGAATCCGGATTGCGGATTTTTTGTCATTTATTATAAAAAAAACTATAAGTCATATCGAAGCCGGAGTTTTACTCTTGCACTCAGAATTAGAAAAACTATCGATTTCTTGAATAAAACGTGGACGTCACCAAAACCCAGTTCTTAAAACACTGTGCGCTAGTTTGTATGGACCAAGTGCACCAGTAGTGTGCTTCAACTTACCGCACTTCAGGCCTATCCATTCATTTTATTTTGATCTAAGCTTACCAGAATAGCATGCATAGCATATATGCTCACGACTATTTTCCCCGAGGGGGTAGTCAGAGATATTCTGAAACCTTAGAACATAGACAAACGTCCAGTGTGAGTTCCCACTTATAATGGACGGTTCAATATATGCCTCAAAATTGAAGCATACATACAGGTTTCCTCACGATGTTTTCCTTCATCCAAAAGCCAGTGGTGTTACAATTAATCGTACATAAATTCCGAAAAACTCAATGGTACGAGTCGGCCTGGACGGGGATAGAACAATTTCCCACTGCAGTCCACAAATACACTGCATAAGAAACTCTATCCCTTAATCGCGTCTTACGAACGCCCACAGGAAGAAATGGCGTGTTCAAATGCCTAAACCACACGGTTGGAACTCTAACTGGTATAGCAATGCTACGTACCTACATGCAGGGCCGATTTCGGCATACATTGTATTGTTTTCACCCTTTGGGTACGGAACCACTTATACGGATAACGGAACCCTAAAAAGATGAAAGCGCCCCATCTAAATCTGGGTCCGTTTCATAACGTGTTTAATTCACTCGAGTGCCAACACAAAAGAGAACAAGCATACCGAAGACTTGTATTCTATAGTGAGAAATAAGATTCTCGAAAGTGATTTTTACACGTTTTGAATCGCAGTTTTAAATAAAATAGGAATTTGCAATCTTAGAATTATGACGTCTTATATGGATAGAGTGGAGATGGTATAAAGTTATAACAACTTCCGAAAAAATATTAAAAACTACGAAAATTAAAGTGAATTGTTTAGAGCGAAAAGACAACATGTAAAAGGAGTTTATTTGAATTCTGCCGCTAAAATATTTGACAGGCTCGACCTGCCATCTTGCGGGAGAAATCGGAAAACACGAACAAAGACAGCGAGCTAGCCACCTCTGGAAATTAAGGTTCTGTTAACTTCTCATGTATCTCTGTCGCGCACGGTCAAATCATTGCAGCGCGAATGAGACACAATACTTTCGGCCATCATAACCATCTTTCTTTCTTGTGCAACTGTTTCTCTTCGGCCGTGTTCTAGTGCAAACGCCAGGATGGACGCCATTCGTGCGAGATAGATTTTCTCTTCGCTCGTGAAGCGAGAGTGGAAGTGCATACGCGTCGTGGCCAGTGTCGAGCAATGCTATAGTGCAGTGGTTGAGTGCTAGGTCTGGTGTCGACGTGCGAAGCGCTGGTCAGGTCTGAGCGCGTGCAGGCATGGCGGGGGAAAGCTGAGCGGACGGCCGCCGCCGGCCCTATGACCGGGGCAGGCAGTGCACGGTGGAGGTTATTTTATGGGTATTTGCGTGAGCTGCCGGCGCCGCGACCGAAAGCCCCCAGAGAAACGAGTGCCGGGCGCGGCCGGTGCCCGGGTGCCCTGTAAGGGTGCCGCGGCCAAGCTGCTCCCGAGCCGCGAGCCAGCCATGGCTAACTCCATCTCCAACATCAAAATGACCAACCCGATCAAGGGCATCGTCAGCAAGCGAAGAAAACGGTACATCAAGGACGGATTCAACCTGGACTTGGCCTGTATCCTTTTCGTGCAGTGATTTGTGTTGGTTTTTCAGGTGTAAGATCGACGTATGGGTGAGTCTTTTTGTCTACTAAAAGTTGGTTCGCCCTTGAACTGTGGGGGATTTGAAACTAGGATTATGGAGTCGATAATGGGTTGAAATTACCCTAGGGTCACTGTTACTACCTGACTGGACCATCCTTTTATTATATTCAAGGGCATTCAGTTTCTAACCTATAAAATCTATACTACACTTCAATGTTCAAATAGGCGATTATAATCATCGTATTCGAGGTTATAGGTGGTTTAGGTATCAAAATGTACAATTTGAATTGTAATTCAGTCATTAAAATGTCCAAACCAGTAATCTGACAAGTTGTGTTAGGGTTACAAGGTCTTTGGAAACACTTGCTTCTGAATATGTCAAAAGTAGCCTTTGAAACGTTGTAAAATGGATCAAAAAACACATAAACCTAAAGTAAATATGTTCTAGGCATGTTTAGAAGCTATATTCAATGTTTGCATAGTTGAACATAGTGGATATCTTGCATAGCAACAAACATAACCTATATCTATGTACACAAGTCAAATTGTATTGCTTGGTACACATAGAACTATCTGATAAAATCATGTTGGATAAAGATAGGCGACCATTTGTTCAATATTGCTGGTTCTCGTATTGAAAATTGGCTAATAATGTAACAGCTTTGTTGTTAATTAGTGTTTGTTACTATAAATTTACACATATTTAATTGCTTTGCATGTTAAAAACTACTTGGCGTTTATTGACACAACATACTTAACAATGAATCTATTCCCTTTAGAGGTGTAGTTGTATAGTAACATTGATATAACTTACTACAAAACCTATTTGACACCTTTCTTACCAAAATTTAAGAAATTCAATATGATTCCTTTGTCGAGCAGAGCATTAAGCTTATACCGGTTACACTCAGTTGCAGAAACGCTCATTAAAGTTAATCCTCCATTAAATCTTGAGGAGGTGAAATATGTGTGTCAGAATCGTTGCATGTGGCGATCTATTGTCTCTGCCTACCCCAGTAGTGGGACATAGGCGTGAGCATATGTATGTATGTAAATCTCTTGCTGTTACTTTGTCTTGTTGAAATATTAAAAGCTAGCAAGAGATTTAATGGAGGATTAACTTTAATGAGCGTTTCTGCAACTGAGTGTTACTGGGGCTGTCCGGTGCCCTAAATTGATAAAAAAAATAATACACCTATGAGGCTGTCACTATGGGGAGACAGAAGCCTTGAAAAAAATTAGGAAATAAAATACTTAATATGATCACGCCTGTCCCATTGGGGTACAGGACAGAGACTATGATGATGCTATGATTCTGACACAGCTCTCACCTCTATATCCATAACTCTCTTCATACATGTTCTTCGGTTCTGGGTACATTTTATTTGGCCCTTCAGTACCTTTAATCTGATTAGATCAGCATACATGCTCTACCCATTTCATCTATTCCATTCACTCTTGCTTTATCAGTGGCCTCTTTAAATTTATATGCCCTGTTCTCTCATTATGGATGGATGCATATAATGCAGTCTGAACACTGTTATAAAGTCTGCAAGACTCATATAGGCCCGCTGTAGGCCGGCAGCAGTTGTAAACTATGGAATCAATATGTGTGTCACACTGCGGCTACCGTTCCGCAGCTGTTCCGCAGCCGCACCGGACTGCATCTAGTGTGACACTTCGCATATGATTCCATAGTTTACAACTGCTGCCGGCCTGCACTCGTTCTGCAGCTGCACTCTGTGTGGCCCAGCCTTTACTTTTATCACATTTAGCACAGGTTTGACTAAGCATCACACCCATAATCTTCCCCTGTACTCAATCCGCATTGTTCCAGCAATGCTCTATGATCCATATCTCTTCTGGGTGCTCTTAGGCCTTGGTTGTTTGTAAGTTCATTCATTGGTTCCGTTGATTCAATCTACCCATAGTAATAAGCAGTAGCGTACTGTAGCAATATATCATCATATTCATGCTTAACGGCTCCATAGCTCAGTTTGTGCTGCACCGGCCTGCTAAACCTAGGATCTCAGTTTTGAATCCCGCAAGAGACTGATATTTGATTCTCGTCTAATCATTCTAATACAAGTCTGCACTAGATTCTGCTGCTGCTTTGTGACAATTTCCATCAATTATTTATAATATTCAAATTAGGTATAATATTTTAATTGATTTTATTTTGGTCACAATATTTATCTGAAGCTCTGTATATGTTCGAGGCAGTTTACTGATTAATCAAACCATATAGAGTTTTGTCACAATATACCGGAAAAGTTAAATAGAAGGTGATACAGTCATTATCTACACTAGATTCTACACTATTATAAATATACTAGTGTTTTCCCGCGACTTCGTCCGCCCAAGTTATATACCAGATTTTAAGTCAGATCATAAGCTATCAAACAAAAAAAGTTTCATCAAAATCGGTTCAGTAGTTTTTGCGTGATGTGCGAACAAACAAACAAACTAACAATTTTGTCAATAGATGGCGCTGCACGTCATTTAAATCGCGCTATCGAGTGTTATTTGATTTTATATGAAGTAAACCGCTACTTTTTAGTTCCTCATCATTTTACGGTTTTATAATAGTTATAAGATAAGATAACTGTAACAGAAGTGTGTCTCAACATTTTTTATTGTTATCTGTTCATCAATTGTTCCTGTTCAAGCATCACAGAAATAACTGGACCCATTTTGTAGAGTTAGGACTTGGGAAGTGTTAGGTTTTAATTTTAATTTGTAGTCTTAAGGGGCCATAGAATATTTACTATGAGAAACGCGACTGCCCAGCCCTCCGAAAAGTGCGTGCGTGTTCCGTATTTTCGATTAAAAAGAATTTAAAAAAGTACTTTTATAGATTTTTTTTAATGATTTCATTACATAAGCTAATGGTTAATGTGTGAGTATAAATACCAAAAACTATTTTAAGTTCTTCTAAAATGAGAAGAATGTCTAAAAATACATGAAAATACGTCATCTTTGTGACGATTTTCTATCGAGTGAAATAATTCCAGTTGTGTATTTAAGATTTGGATGACTGGATAAAATATCCAAGAATACTGAGGTATAACTTTGGTTTCGGTAAATTTTATAAATCTAGTCGAAAAATGAAAAATAAATGATGCCTCCAAGGTATTTCGTCCTACTATTGGGCCAAACTTTCGTAGGCCAAACTCGATGGTGCTGGATGACAAAAGCCCCCGAAAAGAATAAAAAAAAATTATATTCAAAATGATAAGACTTAAAAACTAGTTGTTTTATGTTTCTTTGATGAATGGACTGTCTCCCTGACTGCGGAAGAAAATCGCGGGCAAAATCTAGCAAAATAATATTTAACTTAGTCCATAGCACATGCTAATATCAGTGTTGTGAGTTTATTCACCCGTACATATACATTATATGCTGAAATAGGCTTTATTTATGTCACATTATCAGTGAGATTATACTTTTTATCGTACATTCTGTGTTATTTGTTATTATAGCCTGAAGGATCTCACAGCTGGGCAAAGATTTCGTTTCGAATTTTTGATCCAAAAATGAGAATCTTTTTGACTGTGGTCTTCGACGAATGATTTTAAATGAACATGTGATGTAATATCACCAACATAGCAACAGCGAAAAAGACCTTCAGAAGCAGATCTCCAAATAATGATCTCAAAATTATATGCACCTTGCCAAAACTGCAGTGGAACAAGGCTAAGCCCATAATTATGGACAATTAACAACAAATAATTTATTATTCTCGTTGTTAACATTTCAAACATCTGTTTTACTTTTGTACCGTAAAACAGACACTTGGGTTCCTGTAATAAGAACGCACTTTGTAAGGTCATTGCCTTGTCACTGCGAAAAATAAAAAGACAGCTATTATTCATGTATTTAACAAAAAAAACGGGGTGGTCCAGTGGCGAGTAACCTTGCCTGCCGTGCAGGAGGCGATGGTTCGATTCCCGTCCAGGCCGACTCGTACCAATGAGTTTTTTGGTACTCAACTCATTGGTACGAGTTAGGGCTCTTACAGACCAGCGACACTTTGCGGTCGCAGAGGGTCGCGCGACGTCGCGCGACCATAAAGTCTATGAGTGCAACTGTCGCGCGACCCTCTGCGACCGCAAAGTGTCGCTAGTCTGTAAGAGCGCTCAGCCTGGACGGGGATTGAACCAGCGCCTCCTGCACGGCAGGCAAGGTTACTCGCCACTGGACCACCACGGCCTCATTAACTATTCATAAATCGTTTCATGCCTGTCTACCAATGCTGATTTCTATTGTGATACCATGACCTTGAACTTTGAAAAAAAAAACTGCTATTATGAAATACCTATTTTATTAAGAGACCTAAGGTCATTGACTCACCATGACTATATAAAAAATCTATACCTGCTTAGGTGCATATAAAACAACGATAAGATTTAAATAATATGCTATCTAACTTAATTATTATAATGAGTGTATGACTAACATAAAAAGCTTACGTTTTACATTAGAGAAGTTATAACAATTGACTGTCATTCAAATACTCACCGGTTTTCAATTTTCATGAATCTTTATTTTTGTCAAATATTTGCACTAAAAGACGGATTCATAATGCCTGAAGTGCGATTTTAGAACATCATACGATCAACTCGGAATTAGAAAATGATAAAAATACTTATGCATCTTTCTACTGCCGAGTTGATCGTATGATTTTCAAAAATCACACTTCCGGAAGAGCTACTGGTCCATGAAAGAGCTTATTTTATTTTATTTTATTTTATTTTATTTGGAAAACTTACAGCTATAATTACAATAATAGTTCTATTAATGCTATAGTACAATCTGAGCCATTTACAAGTTTTCACCTGTAGTGTATGTTACGAAGGGTACTGTAGTTATGAAGGGTGACCTTCCTCTGAAACTCAAGCAAAAACTCGTCGACATGTGCATCTTGCCCATCTTAACCTACGGTGGCTACGGTGCTCGGACTTGGTCTTTGACCGAACATCAGAAATCCAGTCACAAGATTAGTCAACGAGCCATGGAGCGCAGCATTTTAGGTGTAAAATTAAACGATCGGGTGCGATACACAGATCTGCGCTCCAAAACTGGTATAGCGGACGAAAAACAGTTCTGCTGAAGTTGGATTGGGCGGGACATATCTGCCGTATGCACCCGGAGAGGTGGACCAAGATGGCTACAGAACGGGTTCCATAAGACGGTTGCCGACGTCGAGGAAGACCCAAGATAAGATGGAGCGTCGATTTGAATACCTTCCTGAACTGTTGGCCCGAAAAGAGGGGAGGCCTTTGCCCAGAAGTGGGATACAAAATTAGCTATTTAATAAAAAAATATGCACTAGAAGAGAGATGTTAGAGACCTATCGTATAAGCTATTTTTTTAGCGTTAGTATTTTTAAAATGTTCACGCCTATGTCCCCATCGGGTAGGCAGACACATTTTATCGTCGCCTGCTACGACACTGACCTTTTTAGTATTCATTAATCATTTCATGCACGTTCATGTTTTGGCTAAAACTCGACGACCCTTTTTCAGGACGTCACCAATGTGGTTGACGTACGTTTCGCCTAGGTATTTCCATTTGAACACTCATAAATCTTTTCTCACTTATTCAGTTATTTTGATTTCGACTACAGTGACTGCCAATCTAAAATATAAAAGCAGGTACGAAGGATTTTTTTAGTGCATGAGTTTGTGCTCTGAAAACAGACGAATTAGGCTGCATTTCCATCAGGGATGTGCGAGGTAGCGAGGCGGTACGTGAGGAAAAAATCGGCCATTGGGAGTGCTTCAATTTCCCAATGACGTGATCGAGAGAGCGCGCTATTGGCGGATTGTTTCCTCGCTCCCCGCTTCGCTACCTCTCACACCCCTGGTGAAAAAACAGCCACATCATCCCCTTTCGTTCCTGAATCTGATAGCCACGCGGTGTTGGCATCAAAGATGTTGTCACGTGTTAAAATACCTTTTTCTATCCTTGTCGCTTATGTTCCTTTGCTGTCCAGTAAACAATATCTACTGCTATTATGATCAGTCAACCAGGTCATCCGACGTGCAGGTGATTGGGCACGCAGGGCAGGCTATTAAGTGCATAGTTTGAGGAGAGATATCGCATTCGCAGCTGTCGTACGTGCCTCTAGACCTAACCTACCTCAGACAATTATTGCGGTAGCCTACATTCGATCTGGGTGGTCTACTACTCGATAAACCTGCAACGTTTTCGTTCAAATGTCTGATAAAAACATCACGATAATTATATCGAAAAGAGATCTCACCAATCGGAACGGGATGCCCTTTGGCAGGTTGCTTTTTCACTGGCTCTGTTGACCTTTCGTGGTCCAAGCAATTGTCAGCATAATAAGCAGTCGATGCTCCCAGGGTAATGCTGTATTGGTCATTTCGAAAAAAAAAAACGTATATCGAACAGAGAAAGTTCGAGTTTAGGGCCGGAGTCTGTTCAGAATCGCGATTCCTGTCTACACATCCTCGCTGTCAAAAATCAAATTTTACATCCATGGAAAATTGTGTCTCAAAGAACGCTGCTTAAATAGTCTGCAATAGGCAGACCTATTGCAGATTATCCATGTTACGTTACTATCACATTCTCATCCGAAACATTCTCGTCTTGACAGTTATTTTCTTCATCATCATTGCTGAACGGCCTCTCCCAAGGCGCCACAAAACTCTGTCTTCGGCTTTCCAGTCGGCAGTCGCTCCCCGCTACCTGTCTCAGGTCGTCGGTCCAGTGCCGGAAGGCATCCCACACTAGCCTGCCAGTTCGTGGTCTCCATTCTAGAACTCCGATCTTAATTTAATAGTGGCTCTAATAAATGATTTTCATAGAGCCAGTTGAAAGAGACATGGCTTTATACCATACGAATTTTAAGTATACAAAAAAATACAGCTACCGTAAAACATTTTTATGTCCCTGATTTTTTTTTATCAAAGAGAAACAAAAATAAACGAAGACTTTCAACTTTCATGAGTTCAATTATTACGGATATTTTTTCAAAGAGAGAAAATGCAGAGCAATAAACCCTTTTCACTGAAGTAAGTGTCTCATAATATGCAAATTTAAAAACTTACTTTAATACTGCAGTTCATACAATACTACACAATAAAAGTATTTTTATTAACAATGACAGTTGACAATAAAATAAAAAGGTTTTTAATGGTCCAATTGTTCCAAACAAGTAATTTGTATGGGTTGACATTATAAAAGTCGTAAAAAGATATGCACAGATGCCAAGAAAAGGTGCTTGGGTATAAAATAAAAGTGTAATGACATCTTACAGTTGTTTTGTCTTATATTTTCTACTACATACAATTCCGTTTGGTGAAGCTCAATGTTTTATTGAGATATCCAAATCGTTTACTCAATGCAAATGGAGGGGAGTATTAATTGATAAGTATTTTTTATGGCCGACTCGTACCAATGAGTTTTTCGGAATTTATGTACGATTTGTAACACCACTGGCTTTTCGGTGACGGAAAACATCGTGAGGAAACCTGCATGCTTCAATTTCGAGGCATGTATTGTACCCACTGCCCATTATAAATGGCGACGGGCTCACCCCCCGTCACACTGGACAGTTTCGGTACTACTGGTGAAACGTGGATGTTCTGAGGTTTCAGAATATCTCTGACTACCCCCTCGGGGAATATAGTCGTGAGCATATGCTTATGCTTATTTTTTACGGATCACCAACAGACAACATTTAGCCATGTGCCCAGCCCATTGCCACTTTTGTTTACAAATTATTCTAGCTATGTCCGGCTACCCTGGTTCTCCTATGGGTTCATTTCTGATTCGATCCCGCAAAGAAACTCCTAGCATAGCCCTCTACATTGCCGTTTGGGTGACTTTCAGCCTTTTTACTAGGCCTTTTAGAGAGCGACCAATAAACTTCTGATTGACTCTTCTGTATCCCGAGTCAATAAGTGAGTTTGACACCCTTCATACCACCACCACATTTCGACCACCCTGACATTTCCGAACGTCGTAAGTTTATGAAAATCCTTTCTTATAAAGAAAGTCTATAATTTGTATGAAACAGCTGATTTTATTTTCGCGATTTCGAAGTTGGCTCGATGGTTAAAGTTGTTCAGTGTGATGGTCCGAAGCACCCCTTAAGTATTACTACGGTTTGTTTTACCTGAGTAGCTGTCAAGCAGTTATGATTAGCGACTGGGCTTAGAAAATCTAGTGTTGCATACATCTATTCAAGGTTTAGTTTCATCATCATCATCAGCCTATTATAAGTCCCACTGTTGGGCACAGGCCGACACTCAGGGAGGGTGTATAGGCGTTAGTCAACCACGTGTGCCCAATGCGGATTGGTAGACTTCACATACGCCACAGAATTCTCTGTGAATACGCATCAGAATTTCTTCTAGTCTAGGAAAGTTGCTTTTTCCTCATTTCGAGGACAGTCTTACATAAAATAGCGCCTGCTTTCTTTCACACAGTATTTTAAAGGGAGAGGTTGTGACCTTCGAAGACAGCTCGATGACAACAGTAATATTATATTTACATAACGGGGTCTGAACATCTCTTAATTAACGTTTAGCCTGTGGACAGAAGCTGAGAGGTTTTTGATGTAAACGCCATTCATTAAATTATTGTTTGATATTTCCCTGTTCGGGCTTTCGTTTTACCCCGAAATGGACAGCTTAATTTGAGAAATTGGAAATTATGCGCCTACCTAAATGTACAAAAAGGTTTATTGATAAATTGGGGCTACGTAATCATCATTAGTTTCGCAATTTCCCAATGTTTTTTCTGAGAATCATTCTTTCGGATTACTGAAAATTATATCTATCTATACCTATCTTCTTCTTATCGTGTGGACAGCAAGCCCTGGTTTCAGAGTTCTTCCAGACCTGGTTAGGGCCTCTGACTTGGTTTTTATGAAACGACTACTACCTACCACCAGAGATAGTAGCCGGGACCTACGAATAATCTTTCTATTCAGACAATCAGGTGATTTTGCCTGCAATGTCCTAACCAACTTGGGGGAAAACGCACAAAGTGATATATCATTAGGTGTCCCCGACGTTTTCGAGCGAGCGCGCTATTGGCGGATTGTTTCCTCGCTCACCGCCTCGCTACCTCGCACATCTCTGGTAGAAACGCAGCCTTATGATCCCAAATGTAAGCTGCTAGGCTTTTTATTAAGCCTCGTATCCACCAGGCAACAATTGACGCGCAACACTTGACGCTCAACATGTTTGGCAACGTTGTAAAACAACGCGCGACGTTGCTTCCGTCAAATTCTTTTGCAAAAAAAGAAGAAACTTTGACGGAAGCAACGTCGCGCGTTGTTTTACGTGAATTTATTACTGACCTTTAAACGTCTGTAACTCCTAAACAGACTGAAAAGTTATGCAGGCAGACCTGGTCCATCCCCATCACAGAGATGCTCTACACCCCATAAACACTGAATCAGCCTTGCTGCTGATGGTTGCAAAAAGTACACTTATCTCTTATAACAATTGGTTTCTTAGGGAAAGTTGTTCAGGATCATGGGTACAATAACCCCTTAATGTAATGCAACTAACACCCTGTATAATTTTATACAAAAATGAAAAGATATAATAAACACACATAATCATTTAGCAGCGACGCTATAAAACGATACATAGCAACCAACTATTAATAACTATTATGCTAAACTGCCAAAAAAACTTGCTTAGTAACAGCGTAAAAAATATGAGAGTAACCAATGGTTGATTCGGGCAATGCTCTGAGAGTCGAGAGTAAAAAATTGTACAAGGTTACGCGGAGCTAAAGTGCCTACTCACCGGTCTATCGCTTCAAATATTTAGGTTATTGTGGTTTGTACTAAGCGGCCTAATGTCAAGGAGCGTACTTATACCTACTATTTTTGCTAATATGTTATTAATACCTGAATCCCCTATTAAAAGAAGTTTGGTTATATTCTAACCAGTAGATGCAATTTTGCAGGAACAATCTAGAAACAAATCTACAGGGTGTTTCATAAGTAACAATAAATTTTTAAAACTCTTAAGGGGCAACCCCCTTAAAAGTCCGTCAAACTAAACAACTTTCTCTATGGGACCAACATCGAAATCGCGAAAAAAAAATTTCATATCCCATACATATTTTAGCTCTAGTCGATTTGTAGAGTATAGAACACTAAAGTTTTTTTTCGCGATTTCGATATTGGTCCCATAGTGAAAGTTGTTCAGTTTGATGGTCTACACCACCCCCTTAAAGGTTTATTTGTATTTTTGTAACACCTTGTATATGCTTGAGAATAGCATGCATAGCGTGTTTTTTTTTCGATTTCGATGTTGGCCCCATAGAGAAAGTTGTTCAGTTTGATGGTCTGATCATCCTCCTAAAAAACTGTCGGCATATTAAGTTGGACCCTATATAAGGTCTAACAAAATCAGCTGAAACTATTTTAAGGGGATGATCAGACCATCAAACTGAACAACTTTCTCTATGAGACCAATATCGAAATAGCATAAAAAAAACAGCTGTTCCATACAAACGCACTCGAACTAAATGTATGGGACTGCAAATTTTTTTTCCCGGTTTCGATATTGGTCCCATAGAGAAAGTTGTTCAGTTTGATGGTCTGATCGATCATACCCTTAAAATAGTTTCACCTAATTTTGTTAGACCTATATTTCATATTATAATAACGTCAAAAAGGTAAAGTAACTATTACTGCTAGGAAAAGATTATGTAGTCGATGATTTCGCTCGTATCCTGAAGAAAATCAATCAAGAATGAAATGAAATAAGCATAATAAATATGACATAATATGATTCATCTTTGTACCTTTCTCTGTAAACTGTTTAGCCATTCCGAAATGATTGTGAAATAAACTTAAAATAACCATTCTAATTTATTAATGTTGATGGCATTTTGAAATGAAATGGACGCGAGATCGATTGCAACAATTTTCCGTTCCCGTAAATAATTCCAAAAATATTCAGCAACGAATTCAGGTGCTCGCGGCATTCGTATTTCGAATACGCCCATTTGATGTAACTGTCAGTTATTTCCCGCTCACGCTTCCGCTCCGAGACAAGACTGATGGTAGAGATTGGCGTTATCAAAAATTCGGTTTCTACCTTTTGCCTGTTATCTGGCGGAAATGACGGGTTTGTCGTTTTAAAAAAAAAGTTAATTCTTGGCGAAGTTAAAGCCTTTTTATATTCTCATCGTCATGATTTTAGGCATAGGCCTCCCCAAGGATTGCCACAACGACCGGTCCTGCGCTGCCCTCAGACAGGCAGGTCGACAGGCATTTTATATGATGTTTCAAGATATTTAGAGATAGGAAATTAGACAGCCCCCCATGACTTACATAAGTTAAAATTTTAAAAAGCCGTAGTGATCCAGTTGTCTACCGGCATTGGTTCGATTCCTGTCCAGGCCGACTCGTACACCAATGAGTTTTCGGTGATGGAAAAACGTGAGGAAACCTGCATGCTTCAATTTCGAGGCATATAACATGGATGCCTTCTTGGAGAGTTGGCCAGAAGTTGCACACAACAGAGAGGATTGGAGAATAAAAGGGGAGGCCTTTGCCCAGCAGTGGGACATTGAAGAGGCTACGTAAAAAAAAAAATATTGTACCCAATGTCCATTCACCACCGAGAACTGAGTTTCATCACTGAGTCACCTGATTGTCCGAAAAGAAAGATGATTCCGTGCTTCGGATGGCACGTTAAGCTGTTGGTCCCGGCTACTATCACTGGTGGTAGTAGTCGTTACATAAAAACCACGTCAGAGGCCGTAAGGCGGTTTGAATAAACTCTAATAAACACCAGGGCTTTGCAGCCCACTCGATAAGAAGAAGAATGTCCATTACAAGATCGCGACGGGCACTCCCCGTCACACTGGACCAGTTTCGGTGCTACTAGTGAAACGTAGATGTTCTTAGGTTTCAGAATATCTCTGACTACCCCCTCGGGGAATATAGTTGTGAGCATATGCATGTAATACAAAGTAATAATCGTTCAGAAGTCCACATGTAGGTCACGAGCTGTGATTCATATGATGCATTTCATGTTGCATGTGAAATGCACATGGCAAAACGTTACTCAATTATAATTAACACCTTCGGGTAAGATTGAACCTTTTTTAAGACACGAACCACATGTTACGTTTTAAAATAAAGGCAATTTCATTTTGCCCTCGACTTCTTCTGCGTTTAACTGAAAATATATCCTGTGTGCTTTGATAAAGGTATATGACAGTCGAAGGTATGAAAGCGTTGTAAAAAATGGGAACCAGTACTGGCCCCAAAACCCTGTCCATAAGTATCCATATACATGCACACATACATAATTTGTATGGCGGGTGACGCACACCAACCTATGAAAGTTGCTCCCTTTTGTTTTATACGGTATAACCGTGAGGCTCATTCTGGACATATACTTTTTCTAAGCCTGTCTGTATTCCAGAACATATTCTATCTTGTGTCACAGTTTGAGTGCCGAATTTAATTCAATAATGCGTGATTGAATCACAAAAATCCAAACACCGTGACAAAGTTTCATACGTAGGTATTTAATAGCATAGCATAATGCTCAAGACTATATTCTCCGAGGGGATAGTCAGAGATATTCTGAAAACTCAGAACATCCACGTTTCACTAGTAGTACCGAAACTGTGTCCAGTCACCAGTGTGACGGGGAGTGAGCGCGTCGCCACTTATTAATGGACAGTGGGTACAATACATGCCTCGAAAATGTAGCATGTAGTTTTCCTCACGATGTTTCCTCACTACAAATCGTACATAAATTCCGAAAAATTTCGGATGGGAATAGAATCCCTGGACTTGTATAATGATCACTATGATCAGTAGACAACGATATACAAGGTGTGAGGATAAACAGTTACAATACTTTAAAGGGTGATTGCACCCATGATACTGAACCAATCTCCCAAAAAACCTATAAGAAATTAGCAAAAAAAAAATTTGTCTTTCCATACTAAATGCAACTGTTTACCCAAAAAACACCCTGTAGAAACATTCATATTCATCAAACTAATATTTGCCCCTTTCAGGATTCGAACCCGCGACCATTGGCAAAGCAGGCAGGTTTACATCTGACCGAGTTATTGAACCGCCAAAAGAAACGAAAGTCAAAAGAAATCATTAGAAATCGTATCCCTTTCATAGTCGCCTCGTACTACACCCACGGTGAGAAATTGGGTGGTCCATGCTAAGCCGGAACCACAGTATAAAGAGCGGAACCACACGGCACATTACATTAAATTAATTTCATGCTTTTTTACCGCCAACGAAGTCTATACCGGTATCTCCGAAGTGCCGGTACCTATTCAGGGTGTAAGGAAAAGTATCATTAACCTGTAAACCACATACTCTACCCATCAAACTGAACAACTTTTACTATGGGAGCAAACCTGTCAGGGCAAATAAAAAATTGCTGTTCAAACTAAACTACAAACTGCTTTTTGGAAATAAATGTTGACAGACAGACAGATAGACAATGCCGACACGACCCAAATGTATGAAACAGTTGTTTTTTTTATTTTGACAGGTTTGCTCCCATTGCAAAAGTTGTTCAGTTTGATGGTTAGAGTATGTTGTTTAAAGGTTACTTTTCTGTTTATCGCGTAAATGAGTGAATGCTACGTGGATAAAGCAGTGTGAAAAGTAAGTAACAATATCTGGTCAATTCTGGTCTGAAGATCAAGAATCTCTTGGGAGAGCCAAAAATAAATTGCTAGATTCATTGTTAACTAGTTTCTGCGATATCGAAGCTAGAAGCACTTTCGACTACTACTAAGACTAGTTCGGAGTGTCTGGATCACACAATTTTAGGGATCCTTCCTACAAGGAGTTTACAAGATGGTCCGTCCGTTTGGTGGTAGGGTAGTTTCATAGAATTGAACAAATTTAAAAATTAAACTTACATCAGCTAATTTAAAATGTCGTAGTTCAATCCTAATACAATTCAGTTGTAATCACATTGTAATCCAATGATTATTGGAATCCAATCCGTATTGTGCTAAACTTGAGCGATCTGCGAAAACGGTTCTAACGACTTTCAAATGAATAGCGCGATACCGAATATGTTAAAAGTTGTGGTTCGCACGCGGTCCAATCATGGTTCAGTTGAGATTTATTTAGCGCGCATTGCTTTGCTCTCCAGCGCTGATTTTTGGTTGCTGCATCTGCTGAACTTCTGCAATTGAAAACATAGCTGATTCACTGATCAGCTCTGTTTTTATTTCAATTTACTAACTTCTGTTGTACCTAATTGTGTTAACGAGATGACCTTATATCAGATCCTATATTCCTTTTTGGGGTTCAAAAAAACCTTTAAAAATAACCTAAAATAGCAAATTCAGAATAAGAAAGTCTAAAGATTGTACCCAGTCCTGAGATCCGATTGTGGTAATTTCAAAAATTGACCTTGGTTGTGAGACCCAGTGTCGATCTAGTAGGCCTCGCATGTCACCCCCGAGAAAACGATAAAAATGGAGTTGTGCCTCCATCCTTATTATTTTACGTATGCCAGAAAGAGCGCGCATGACGTTTTTCTCGTTTAAACGCTTTGTCGTGGGTGGCATGCTAGCTGTGCTGATGTGCGAAGTTTTGTATCGCTCTAATCTTAACTTATTTTCTATTTGATTGACATTGGTAACGATTTATTGAGGATCGATTTATGACCCGATTTGCTGTCAAATGATTAGAGCGATACCTACCAAATGTGCATAAAATGTTGATTCGCTACCGACCGATTCAGTTAACATTTATTTAGCGCGTTCGGTGCCCTGTTTTCACCGATTTAACAATCATACCAGATGTATAAAGCCATGGCTTAAAACAAAGTTAACTATTCAATTCGAAATCAATAGAATTTTCCGCAAGTTTTCCTCAAACGTAAAATATTCTTGTCCTTATCATTTCAATGTGATAAAGGCGTAAGTACATATCAATATCTAGGCCACTCAAAGTGATTCACTTGCATAAATTATTTATTATAGTGCATTCAATGCATTGCAGTCTACAATGGCAGACTGGATAATCCTTTTTATGCTAGCATTTGATGCGTCAGTCGCTTTCCTTTGTAATTGGATATTATTGGGTTGTTGCTCTCTACTAGTGAAGGGCACTGATAGGGTTTATCGATATTTGAATTTAATTTCATCATTAAGGAGTAAATTGGCAGCCGACCGCATGCAGCAGCAGCATACGACGTGTCGGATCCGACACGTCGGAGCGACGCGTCGCTCCGACACGTCGGAGGGGTATGAATTCGAACCCGACCGCACGCAGCAGCAGCATACAGCAGCTGCAAACAGTGTTGCCGACTTAGGGTATTTTTTGGGGTAAAGTGACACATTAAATTACGACCGTGCTCCCCTTTGGGATACTCAGAATCCTTGTTACAAACATCAGTGATCTTAGTAGCCTGGTTCCTTTTCACCTTTTTAGGGTTCTGTGCCCAAAGAGTGAAAACGGAAACTTTGTCCGTCCGTCCTACCTATTTAGGGCTGTAACTTTTGAACCGTAATAGCTAGAAATAATAAAAATTACAAAATGTATCAAATTAAGGGGGATCCTCATACAAAAAACAATTTTTTTTTAAAGATTTTAGGGTCTTAGTTACTTTACTTCTAAAATGCTGGAGTAAAAAAATCTTAAAATGTTATAAGTAGTAGATTACATACCGAAGGCAGAAAAGATATTTATTTAGAAAATAGCTGTTTATAAGATCTTCGATCAATTTAATTAATTGAAAATAGGATTAAACTTCGTTTGTATGCAGCGCGCTCGGGCGCGCTGGCAGGAATATCATCTTAAACTCAAAAATAGCTGTTTATAAGATCTTCGATCAATTTAATTCATTGAAATTAGGATGAAACTTCGTTTGTATACATCGCGCTCGTGCGCGCTGGCAGGAATATCATCTTAAACTCAAAAATAGCTGTTTATAAGATCTTCGATCAATTTATTGCGAAACTATCGTGTTTATACAGGGTCAAACTTAATATGCTGAAACTTTTTAAGGGGATGATCAGACCATCAAACTGAACAATTTTCTCTATGGGACCAACATAGAAAACGCGAAAAAAAAATCTGCTGTCCCATACATTTGGCTCGAGTAGGTTAGCACTTTTGTATGGGACAGCTGTTTTTTTTTTTGTGATTTCAATGTTGGTGTTTAGAGAAAGTTGTTCAGTTTGATGGTCTGATCATTCCCTTAAAAAAGTGTTAGCATATTAAGAAGGACCCTATATAATATTTGAACACTGTTTCACCCAATACCGAACGCCCGTATGATGTACCTAGGTATCGTTGGAATTTAACGGAAAATGTGGTTGAAAATAAAGATTTCATTAAATTAAATATTATAGTGGAATTTGTATGAATTATCGTGCTTTATCCGACTTTTATTTTCTATCGCATGCCACAAAATAAATTCGTGAATTTAGGATAATTATCGCATGCCTGGCAGCACTCGACGACACTACTGGTGTGCGGTCGAGGCTCGACCGCATACAGCACGTCGCATGCTTCGTGTCGGATGCTTCGCAGGGTATTTCATAGAACTACATACAAACCAGTAGTGTCGGAGCGACACGTCGTATGCTGCTGCTGTATGCGGTCGGCTGTTAACCGGCACCTTTAGGCTATTTTTTGTCGTCCTACTGGCTGAACGTTCTGTATGTCGCCCCAGGTGTGGCTGGACTGACTACGTAGTAGTGGAGGCTGACCCACTTGACCAGCTACTGGCGAGGGGTTGTGTGGGATCCGGCAAAAATGTAGTTCTATCGTTTGGAAGGCCAAGACCCACTTTGGGTCGCTGACCCAGTGGAGTTAGTTTAGATTTGTTTTGTTGTTTACAATGCTCTACTATCGAAATGTTTGCCTTGTCTAATGAATGCTAGATTATTTCCTTTGCACAAATCATTTTGATTTACACGTTTTTCTTTTATAGATAAATTTGTGATAGTTTGGAACTGTTCAGGTTTCTTTGATATGTCGTTACATTATTATTATTTTACTTGTAGTTTTTTTGCTATGCTATGCTAGATTTTTTAATTTATTCAAACTCGTGACTGTATTGTCTTATATGACGGCCAGTAGCTTTGTTTTCAAAGCCATAACATTTGAATTGAACTCAATCGATATTCTTATTCATCATCATCGTAATTCAAGCTTATTTAATTTATAGTTAAAAACGACGGTATAGAATATCGATGTACTAACGAACGGTATCGCCACATCACTAGTCTATACCGTAATGGCTGTATTAGCGCCTTTACCTTCGACATTTACGTTAATGCTTAATGATTGGTTTGTTCTTTAGTGATATGGGACAGTAGGTTCGGTTACCGTCCATGGACTTTTTTTTTTCAATAAAATTATACAAGGTGTAAACTTATGCGTTACATATTTTAGGGGGTGCTTCAGACCATCAAACTGAACATCTTTTAATAAGGGACCAACATAGAATTCGCGAACCCGAAAATATGAAAGTGACACTTTTTTACACCCTGTATAAATCTGAAATATAGTCAATCGAAATATTGACTAAAACAGACCTATGCTTGTTCAAGGGGCACTGTCGTACTAGAAATGGACTGAAAACATCATCTTAGGAAAAATATACTTGATTACATTTGGCTCTTCTATTAGATTGAGCCATTTTGTTATTTTAGTATCGTGACTTGTCTAATTTCGGTTCCGTAGTTTAGTACAGTCCGACCTTACTTTTTTGCGCCTGCTCTACCGTTTCCCAGTCAAGCCAGGGGAAGCGTACCATTTTATTTATTACTAGTGTTTACCCGCGACTTCGTCCGCACAAATTATATACCAGATTTTAAGTCAGATCATAAGCTATCAAACAAAAAAAGTTTCATCAAAATCGGTTCAGTAGTTTTTGCGTGATGCTTGAACAAACAAACAAAGAAACACAAACAAACAGACGGACACAATTTCAAAAAAAGATTGATTTCGAGTCAGAGATACCTAAAAACCATATCGTAATCTTTTTTTTGTAAATATCTTCAATGTACAGACACACTTCAGTTACAGTTTTTTAATAGTTTAGATTTGTGTAGGGCTATTGCAAGCAAGAGTCGTTTAGTTAGACCAGCGCTGGTCCTTTGTGTTCGCCCCAAACTCACCCATATTTTACGCATACCTCCGAACTTGTGGTATTTTCTTTTGATTCTCTTGATTGCAGGTTTCCTCACGATGTTTCCCTTCACCGCCGAGCTAGTAAATGATAAATACAACCGTACATAAATTTCGAAGAACTTAGTGGTACAGGCCAGGAATCGAACCGCTGCCTCATGATTAAGGCGCACGCTCTCTTCCGTATCGGCTATCATCGTTCTTTAGCGTACCGTACGCTACCAAACAAAACGATAATATTAATGCCCATTTTTATTAATAAAAAAAACGTGTCACAATTTTTCAGCTTTTTTGCGACAGG
Organism: Agonopterix heracliana; assembly: GCA_963693445.1. Lineage (NCBI taxonomy): Eukaryota > Metazoa > Arthropoda > Insecta > Lepidoptera > Depressariidae > Agonopterix > Agonopterix heracliana. The sequence continues at coordinate 2,754,440 of OY856323.1, read as the reverse complement.
CAAGCGTGAAAAATTGCAAGCTAATTTAGTATTTTGGCCACAGACGCCCACAGAAGTCGTGTTGCAATCGCAATGCCGGCCATAAATTTACCAAGTACTTATTTGTCTGTCACTTGATTCACCAAAGAGTTTATTCTCAAAGATTTATGGTCCATGCTGTATTTGGTAATAAAATTTTAAATAAGGTCATTTGAATATTTGCAATGGAGATGGACTGCAAATGGGGAGAGCTTGAAAGTATTACGTCACATATTATAATCTCATGGGATAGGTAGAGAGAGACAACCCAACAGCTGCTATTATGATCTTTCTTGTTTTACACCTTTTTAATTACTGGAAAAATGTAAGGCTTCAGATAACTATAGTACATTACTGCAGCGGCCAGCAAAAGAGGCATTGATGGACAAACGTGTAAATTTGGGCCGAGGCACACATACGTAAGTCCATCAATGCCTAGATGTGGCCAAGGCTTGTATAGTACTTTTCTCGAATAATGCGCGGAAATTAAAACTAAGTTTTTAACCAAGGCAGAACTAAAAAATCTTTTAATTTTATTAACTGAAAACACTTATATGTGTAAGTATGAATGTGGATGGCTGTGGTAGGAGAGGAAGGCCGAAGAAAAGATGGATGAATTGTGTGAAAGATGATATGTGTAAGAAAGGAGTGACTGCTGAAATGACGGCTAGGAGAGATGAATGGAAGAGGATGACATATTGCGCCGACCCCAGATAATGGGAAATGGGCAAGGGAATGATGATGATGATAACTGAAAACACCTCTAGTAATTAAAAAAAAAAGTGTATTGCTCTCTATTTTATCCAAAACACACGGTCCAGTTAAGCCAGACATTATGACCTATGACCCAAGGTTGAAAGTAGCATTCAACCTCACAATATTATAATTTTATTATTATATTATAATTTCTAAATTATTTCGGAACACATTTCGTAATGCGATTGTTAATTACTACGTTCGGGTCAAGTTACGTAAGACTATGGTCTGAATTAGATAAAATCTGACTAAAAATTTACATAATTGTTGCTGGAATTATTTATTTCTTTTTTTTATCGTGTTCGACTATCTCTATCTTACATTGTTACAAAGATTATTCAGTCCCAAGCGAATTAACTAATTTGGCCAATTTCATAAACGTGACAATTATAATTTACAATGACAATAACATTTCAGTTACAATAATGAGAATGCTAGGACATATATTATGTTGTTTAACGCCATAAGTAGCATAAAGAACCTGCCAAGTGCGACTCGGACTCGCGCATGAAGGGTTCCGTACCATTATCTACAAAAACTGGCAAAAAAACCACGTTAAGGGTATATTATTCGGGGCGCGCTCCATACAAACGTACTATGGAGATATTTTCAATACTAACCAATTAAAGTCAATGAAATTTTGCAGAAACAATCTAGAAACAAATTTCTATGCTTGTATAGAGTCAGATTTTCGTTAAAATGTATGGTTTTCAAGTTACAGTGCCTCAAAGATTTCCATACAAATCTTAAATTAATCCTAGCATTGAAACTGTATATTTTAACGGAAATCTGACTCCATAGAAGCATAGAGATTTGTTTCTAGATTGTTTCTGCAAAATTTCATTGACTTTAATTGGCTAGTATTGAAAATATCACGCTTTCGCTCTCGGAATAATATTCTCTTAAATAAGCTCCCTTAAATATTTATTTTATTCTGTTTTTTAGTATTTGATGTTATAGCGGCAACAGAAATACATCATCTGTGAAAATTTCTACTGTCTAACTAGTACGTTTCATGAAATACAGCCTGGTGACAGACGGAGTCTTAGTAATAGGGTTCCGTTTTACCCTTTGGGTACGGTACCCTAAAAATAGGCCCCAGAATGTAGGTACGGCCTGGACGAGTTAACTTGACACCTGGAGATAGAGAGAGAGTGAGAGATAAATATATTCTGTAGTATGAGCGATCGCTGGAAGGACAAGGATGACAAAGAAAAGCGGGGTGTCTAGTTAACTCGTTCAGGTTGTAGTTCAGACCTTTTAGTACTGTAGCCCCGGGACTTTTTAATTACCAAAAAGGTTACCGATTGCCGTTTAGAAATTGTAGTAAGGTACGAAATTACTAATGCGAAATAAAAAATCAGCTGTTCCATACAAAACTGCAAATCTACTTGATCAAAATGTATGGAACAGCGGATTTTTTTGCTCCGATCGGTTTGCTCCCATAGTAAAAGTTGTTCAGTCTGATGGGTAGACTCTTAGTTTAAAAGGATGCTAATGATATCAATTTCACCTTGTACCTATACAGGGTTACAATACAGAAATCGTTTTTAGCGCCTGTTTTGGAAGTAGCGACTACATAGTTAGTTTTGAAACGACAACTCATAGAGGACAAGGTTTAATAAAACTTCCTACGAATATACGTGTAATTGGCATTATCCTTGGAATTTATTATTATTACTAAAATATTCATGTTATTTTTTGTTGCCAAAGTTATGTATCTACCTACTTATGAATATAATGCTACTGTAGTACGCATTACGCATTTTTTACAATGTTTTTGACCATTTCGAAGTAGGTACCTAAGAGACCTATCACACTAGGGATTTTTGAGACGTCAACGACGTCAGCTGTGTGAACTTGGCACCCGACCTTGAAAAAATATTTTTTTTATATTTTTTTCTGATAGGTATTCGTATGTAGTTTATTGTAGTAGAAAAAATTTCGTTTGTAGTAGCTCCAAAAAAAAGATATAGGACTTTGAAAAAAACTCAGCACCCGGTTTTGTCGGAACTCAAGTTTGATAATTTATACTTAAAAAGAATCGTTTGTAGTTGATTGTAGTAGAAAAATTTTCGTTTGTAGTTGAAATTTTTTTTTTTTTTTTTTTTTGTGAACTTGGCACCCGACATTGGAAAATTTTTTTTTTTATGTTTTTTTCTTATAGATATCGGTATGTAGATGATTGTAGTAACAATTTTTTCGTTTGTAGTAGCTCTAAAAAAAAATTAGAGCAATTCGAAAAAAAAAATTTTTTTTTTTGGACTTGTCTCCCATCCATCCATCACAACCTATATACGTCCCACTGCAGGGCACAGGCCTACCCTCAGGGAGGGTGTTTAGGCATAAGTCCACCACGCGTGCCCTTGTTAGGTAGGTACTACAAACGAAAAAACCCAACAACACAATACCTACATTAAAAAGTTGTGTAGTTATAATGGTTAAGTTGTGTAACTTCATTTCGTTTGTAGTAGCATTTTATCGTTTGTAGTAACTTTGTTTAGTTTGTAGAAACTACTTCCTTTGTAGTAACTTAATTTCGTTTGTAGTAGAGTCTATTTCGTTTGTAATAACTTCTTTTCGTTTGTAGAAGGATTTAAGTCGTTTGTAGTAACTTAATTTAATTTCGTTCGTTGTAGAAGAGTCTATGTCGTTTGTAGTACCTTGATTTCGTTTGTAGTAACTTGATTTCGTTTGTAGAAGAGTCTATGTCGTTTGTAGTAACTTAATATCGTTTGTAGTAACTTGATTTCGTTTGTAGAAGAGTCTATGTCGTTTGTAGTAACCTAATTTCGTTTGTAGTACCTTGATTTCGTTTGTAGTAACTTGATTTCGTTTGTAGTACCTTGATTTCGTTTGTAGTAACTTGATTTCGTTTGTAGAAGAGTCTATGTCGTTTGTAGTACCTTGATTTCGTTTGTAGTAACTTGATTCCGTTTGTAGTAACTTAATTTCGTTTGTAGTAACTTGATTTCGTTTGTAGAAGAGTCTATGTCGTTTGTAGTACCTTGATTTCGTTTGTAGTAACTTAATTTCGTTTGTAGTAACTTGATTTCGTTTGTAGAAGAGTCTATGTCGTTTGTAGTAACCTACTTTCGTTTGTAGTAACTTGATTTCGTTTGTAGAAGAGTCTATGTCGTTTGTAGTACCTTGATTTCGTTTGTAGTTACTTGATTTCGTTTGTAGAAGAGTATGTCGTTTTTAGTACCTTGATTTCGTTTGTAGTAACTTGATTTCGTTTGTAGTAACTAAATTTCGTTTGTAGTAACTTGATTTCGTTTGTAGAAGAGTCTATGTCGTTTGTAGTAACTTGATTTCGTTTGTAGAAGAGTCTATGTCGTTTGTAGTAACTTGATTTCGTTTGTAGAAGAGTCTATGTCGTTTGTAGTACCTTGATTTCGTTTGTAGTAATTTGATTTCGTTTGTAGTAACTTAACTTCGTTTGTAGTAACTTGATTTCGTTTGTAGAAGAGTCTATGTCGTTTGTAGTAACTTAATTTTGTTTGTAGTAACTTAATTTCGTTTGTAGTAACTTGATTTCGTTTGTAGAAGAGTCTATGTCGTTTGTAGTAACTTAATTTCTTTTGTAGTAACTTGATTTCGTTTGTAGAAGAGTCTATGTCGTTTGTAGTACCTTGATTTCGTTTGTAGTAACTTGATTTCGTTTGGAGAAGAGTCTATGTCGTTTGTAGTACCTTGATTTCGTTTGTAGTAATTTGATTTCGTTTGTAGTAACTTAACTTCGTTTGTAGTAACTTGATTTCGTTTGAAGAAGAGTCTATGTCGTTTGTAGTACCTTGATTTCGTTTGTAGTAACTTAATTTCGTTTGTAGTAACTTGATTTCGTTTGTAGAAGAGTCTATGTCGTTTGTAGTATCTTGATTTTGTTTGTAGTAACTTGATTTCGTTTGTAGTAACTTAATTTCGTTTGTAGTAACTTGATTTCGTTTGTAGAAGAGTCTATGTCGTTTGTAGTACCTTGATTTCGTTTGTAGTAACTTGATTTCGTTTGTAGTAACTTGATTTCGTTTGTAGAAGAGTCTATGTCGTTTATAGTAACCTAATTTCGTTTGTAGTACCTTGATTTCGTTTGTAGTAACTTGATTTCGTTTGTAGAAGAGTCTATGTCGTTTGTAGTACCTTGATTTCGTTTGTAGTAACTTGATTCCGTTTGTAGTAACTTAATTTCGTTTGTAGTAACTTGATTTCGTTTGTAGAAGAGTCTATGTCGTTTGTAGTACCTTGATTTCGTTTGTAGTAACTTAATTTCGTTTGTAGTAACTTGATTTCGTTTGTAGAAGAGTCTATGTCGTTTGTAGTAACCTACTTTCGTTTGTAGTAACTTGATTTCGTTTGTAGAAGAGTCTATGTCGTTTGTAGTACCTTGATTTCGTTTGTAGTTACTTGATTTCGTTTGTAGAAGAGTATGTCGTTTTTAGTACCTTGATTTCGTTTGTAGTAACTTGATTTCGTTTGTAGTAACTAAATTTCGTTTGTAGTAACTTGATTTCGTTTGTAGAAGAGTCTATGTCGTTTGTAGTAACTTGATTTCGTTTGTAGAAGAGTCTATGTCGTTTGTAGTAACTTGATTTCGTTTGTAGAAGAGTCTATGTCGTTTGTAGTACCTTGATTTCGTTTGTAGTAATTTGATTTCGTTTGTAGTAACTTAACTTCGTTTGTAGTAACTTGATTTCGTTTGTAGAAGAGTCTATGTCGTTTGTAGTAACTTAATTTTGTTTGTAGTAACTTAATTTCGTTTGTAGTAACTTGATTTCGTTTGTAGAAGAGTCTATGTCGTTTGTAGTAACTTAATTTCTTTTGTAGTAACTTGATTTCGTTTGTAGAAGAGTCTATGTCGTTTGTAGTACCTTGATTTCGTTTGTAGTAACTTGATTTTGTTTGGAGAAGAGTCTATGTCGTTTGTAGTACCTTGATTTCGTTTGTAGTAATTTGATTTCGTTTGTAGTAACTTAACTTCGTTTGTAGTAACTTGATTTCGTTTGAAGAAGAGTCTATGTCGTTTGTAGTACCTTGATTTCGTTTGTAGTAACTTAATTTCGTTTGTAGTAACTTGATTTCGTTTGTAGAAGAGTCTATGTCGTTTGTAGTATCTTGATTTTGTTTGTAGTAACTTGATTTCGTTTGTAGTAACTTAATTTCGTTTGTAGTAACTTGATTTCGTTTGTAGAAGAGTCTATGTCGTTTGTAGTACCTTGATTTCGTTTGTAGTAACTTGATTTCGTTTGTAGTAACTTGATTTCGTTTGTAGAAGAGTCTATGTCGTTTGTAGTAACCTAATTTCGTTTGTAGTACCTTGATTTCGTTTGTAGTAACTTGATTTCGTTTGTAGTATCTTGATTTCGTTTGTAGTAACTTGATTTCGTTTGTAGAAGAGTCTATGTCGTTTGTAGTACCTTGATTTCGTTTGTAGTAACTTGATTCCGTTTGTAGTAACTTAATTTCGTTTGTAGTAACTTGATTTCGTTTGTAGAAGAGTCTATGTCGTTTGTAGTACCTTGATTTCGTTTGTAGTAACTTAATTTCGTTTGTAGTAACTTGATTTCGTTTGTAGAAGAGTCTATGTCGTTTGTAGTAACCTACTTTCGTTTGTAGTAACTTGATTTCGTTTGTAGAAGAGTCTATGTCGTTTTTAGTACCTTGATTTCGTTTGTAGTAACTTGATATCGTTTGTAGAAGAGTCTATGTCGTTTTTAGTACCTTGATTTCGTTTGTAGTAACTTGATTTCGATTGTAGTACCTTGATTTCGTTTGTAGTAACTTGATTTCGTTTGTAGAAGAGTCTATGTCATTTGTAGTACCTTGATTTTGTTTGTAGTAACTTGATTTCGTTTGTAGTAACTTAATTTCGTTTGTAGTAACTTGATTTCGTTTGTAGAAGAGTCTATGTCGTTTGTAGTACCTTGATTTCGTTTGTAGTAACTTGATTTCGTTTGTAGTTACTAAATTTCGTTTGTAGTAACTTTATTTCGTTTGTAGAAGAGTCTATGTCGTTTGTAGTAACTTAATTTCGTTTGTAGTAACTTAATTTCGCTTGTAGTAACTTAATTTCGTTTGGAGTAACTTGATTTCGTTTGTAGAAGAGTCTATGTCGTTTGTAGTAACTTAATTTCGTTTGTAGTTACTTAATTTCGTTTGTAGTAACTTGATTTCGTTTGTAGAAGAGTCAATGTCGTTTGTAGTACCTTGATTTCGTTTGTAGTAACTTGATTTCGTTTGTAGTTACTAAATTTCGTTTGTAGTAACTTTATTTCGTTTGTAGAAGAGTCTATGTCGTTTGTAGTAACTTAATTTCGTTTGTAGTAACTTAATTTCGCTTGTAGTAACTTAATTTCGTTTGGAGTAACTTGATTTCGTTTGTAGAAGAGTCTATGTCGTTTGTAGTAACTTAATTTCGTTTGTAGTTACTTAATTTCGTTTGTAGTAACTTGATTTCGTTTGTAGAAGAGTCTATGTCGTTTGTAGTAACATAGTTTCGTTTGTAGTAACTTGATTTCGTTTGTAGAAGAGTCTATGTCGTTTGAAGTAACTTGATTTCGTTTGTAGAAGAGTCTATGTCGTTTGTAGTACCTTGATTTTGTTTCTAGTAACTTGATTTCGTTTGTAGTAACTTAATTTCGTTTGTAGTAACTTGATTTCGTTTGAAGAAGAGTCTATGTCGTTTGTAGTATCTTGATTTTGTTTGTAGTAACTTGATTTCGTTTGTAGTAACTAAATTTCGTTTGTAGTACCTTGATATCGTTTGTAGTAACTTGATTTCGTTTGTAGTACCTTGATTTCGTTTGTAGTAACTTGATTTCGTTTGTAGAAGAGTCTATGTCGTTTGTAGTAACTTGATTTCGTTTGTAGAAGAGTCTATGTCGTTTGTAGTAACTTGATTTCGTTTGAAGAAGAGTCTATGTCGTTTGTAGTACCTTGATTTCGTTTGTAGTAACTTGATTTCGTTTGTAGTAACTAAATTTCGTTTGTTGTAACTAAATTTCGTTTGTAGTAACTTGATTTCGTTTGTAGAAGAGTCTATGTCGTTTGTAGTAACTTAATTTCGTTTGTAGTACCTTGATATCGTTTGTAGTAACTTGATTTCGTTTGTAGTACCTTGATTTCGTTTGTAGTAACTTGATTTCGTTTGTAGAAGAGTCTATGTCGTTTGTAGTAACTTAATATCGTTTGTAGTAACTTGATTTCGTTTGTAGAAGAGTCTATGTCGTTTGTAGTAACCTAATTTCGTTTGTAGTACCTTGATTTCGTTTGTAGTAACTTGATTTCGTTTTTAGTACCTTGATTTCGTTTGTAGTAACTTGATTTCGTTTGTAGAAGAGTCTATGTCGTTTGTAGTACCTTGATTTCGTTTGTAGTAACTTGATTCCGTTTGTAGTAACTTAATTTCGTTTGTAGTAACTTGATTTCGTTTGTAGAAGAGTCTATGTCGTTTGTAGTACCTTGATTTCGTTTGTAGTAACTTAATTTCGTTTGTAGTAACTTGATTTCGTTTGTAGAAGAGTCTATGTCGTTTGTAGTAACCTACTTTCGTTTGTAGTAACTTGATTTCGTTTGTAGAAGAGTCTATGTCGTTTGTAGTACCTTGATTTCGTTTGTAGTAACTTGATTTCGTTTGTAGAAGAGTATGTCGTTTTTAGTACCTTGATTTCGTTTGTAGTAACTTGATTTCGTTTGTAGTAACTAAATTTCGTTTGTAGTAACTTGATTTCGTTTGTAGAAGAGTCTATGTCGTTTGTAGTAACTTGATTTCGTTTGTAGAAGAGTCTATGTCGTTTGTAGTAACTTGATTTCGTTTGTAGAAGAGTCTATGTCGTTTGTAGTACCTTGATTTCGTTTGTAGTAATTTGATTTCGTTTGTAGTAACTTAACTTCGTTTGTAGTAACTTGATTTCGTTTGTAGAAGAGTCTATGTCGTTTGTAGTAACTTAATTTTGTTTGTAATAATTAATTTCGTTTGTAGTAACTTGATTTCGTTTGTAGAAGAGTCTATGTCGTTTGTAGTAACTTAATTTCGTTTGTAGTAACTTGATTTCGTTTGTAGAAGAGTCAATGTCGTTTGTAGTACCTTGATTTCGTTTGTAGTAACTTGATTTCGTTTGTAGTTACTAAATTTCGTTTGTAGTAACTTTATTTCGTTTGTAGAAGAGTCTATGTCGTTTGTAGTAACTTAATTTCGTTTGTAGTAACTTAATTTCGCTTGTAGTAACTTAATTTCGTTTGGAGTAACTTGATTTCGTTTGTAGAAGAGTCTATGTCGTTTGTAGTAACTTAATTTCGTTTGTAGTTACTTAATTTCGTTTGTAGTAACTTGATTTCGTTTGTAGAAGAGTCTATGTCGTTTGTAGTAACATAGTTTCGTTTGTAGTAACTTGATTTCGTTTGTAGAAGAGTCTATGTCGTTTGAAGTAACTTGATTTCGTTTGTAGAAGAGTCTATGTCGTTTGTAGTACCTTGATTTTGTTTGTAGTAACTTGATTTCGTTTGTAGTAACTTAATTTCGTTTGTAGTAACTTGATTTCGTTTGAAGAAGAGTCTATGTCGTTTGTAGTATCTTGATTTTGTTTGTAGTAACTTGATTTCGTTTGTAGTAACTAAATTTCGTTTGTAGTAACTTGATTTCGTTTGTAGAAGAGTCTATGTCGTTTGTAGTAACTTAATTTCGTTTGTAGTACCTTGATATCGTTTGTAGTAACTTGATTTCGTTTGTAGTACCTTGATTTCGTTTGTAGTAACTTGATTTCGTTTGTAGAAGAGTCTATGTCGTTTGTAGTAACTTGATTTCGTTTGAAGAAGAGTCTATGTCGTTTGTAGTACCTTGATTTCGTTTGTAGTAACTTGATTTCGTTTGTAGTAACTAAATTTCGTTTGTAGTTACTTAATTTCGTTTGTAGTAACTTGATTTCGTTTGTAGAAGAGTCTATGTCGTTTGTAGTAACTTTATTTCTTTTGAAGTATATTCTATTTCGTTTGCAGTAACTACATACGCGGCAGTTTTGAGAAAAAATATACATTTTAACACTAACCTAACCTAACCAAACCTAACTTCCATGAAAGCCTACGTCGTAGACGGCTGTGCTCATAGAAAAGACTTCAACGAGACACCTTTTGTAACCTTCTCACAAAGCCTACGTCGTAGACGGCCATGCTCATAGAAAAGACATCAACGAGACACCTCTAGCAACCTTCTCACAAAGCCTACGTCGTAGACGGCTATGCTCATAGAAAAGACTTCAACGAGACACCTTTTGTCACCTTCTCACAAAGCCTACGTCGTAGACGGCTATGCTCATAGAAAAGACTTCAACGAGACACGTTTTGCATCCTTCTTACAAAGCCTACGTCGTAGACGTTTATGGTCATATAAAAGACATCAAAATGACACCTTTTGCAACCTTCTTATAAATCCTACGTCGTAGACGGCTATGCTCGTAGAAAAGACTTCAACTAGACACCTTTTGCAACCTTCTTATAATGCCTACGTCGTAGACGGCTATGCTCATAGAAAAGACTTCAACGAGACACCTTTTGCAACCTTCTTACAAAGCCTACGTCGTAGACGGCTATGCTCATAGATAAGACATCAACGAGACACCTGTAGCAACCTTCTTACAAAGCCTATGTCGTAGAAGGTATAGCCATTCATGTTTTCCTTTTCCACTATAATATATTCCTGAAACGTTCTTAGCGTTTCAAAAGTTGTCTCGCTGAAATATTTTGTATGGCCATACCTTTTACGACGTAGGTGTTTACAAGAGGTGTCTCGTTGATGTCTTTTCTATGACCATAGCCGTCTACGACTACGAATAAAGGCCTCCGCACATTGCAGCGATATTCGACATCGAGCGATTTTATCGAGCGATATTATCGACAGCGATATCGCGACACCTTACACACTGCAGCGATTCCGCGATTCGCGTCACGCATGCGCCTCAACAATGAATGTAGTCGAAAGAGTTGCGATAATATCGCGCGAGGCAGTGTGTGGGATCGAGCGCGTCCCCATACAAAATGTACTGGAAACAATTATCGCAAAATCGCAGCGATATTATCGCTCGATAAAATCGCTGCAATGAACGGAGGCCTTGACAGTCGTTAAGCCATGTCAGAGGCACATGGTAAAACTCGGGCGGCCTAAAAACTCTGACACAAGGAGTGGCCACTACCTCATAAGAATACTACTGTTGCCGTCTACGACGTAGGCTTTGTAAGAAGGTTGCTAGAGGTGTCTCGTTGAAGTCTTTTCTATGAGCATAGCCGTCTACGACGTAGGCTTTGTGAGAAGGTGACAAAAGGTGTCTCGTTGAAGTCTTTTCTATGAGCATAGCCGTCTACGACGTAGGCTTTGTGAGAAGGTTGCTAGAGGTGTCTCGTTGATGTCTTTTCTATGAGCATAGCCGTCTACGACGTAGGCTTTGTGAGAAGGTTGCTAGAGGTGTCTCGTTGAAGTCTTTTCTATGAGCATAGCCGTCTACGACGTAGGCTTTGTGAGAAGGTGGCAACAGGTATCTCGTTGAAGTCTTTTCTATGACCATAGCCGTCTACGATGTAGGCTTTGTGAGAAGGTTGCTAGAGGTGTCTAGTTGAAGTCTTTTCTATGAGCATAGCCGTCTACGACGTAGGCTTTGTGAGAAGGTTGCTAGAGGTGTCTCGTTGAAGTCTTTTCTATGAGCATAGCCGTCTACGACGTAGGCTTTGTGAGAAGGTGGCAACAGGTATCTCGTTGAAGTCTTTTCTATGACCATAGCCGTCTACGACGTAGGCTTTGTGAGAAGGTGGCAAAAGGTGTCTCGTTGAAGTATTTTCTATGAGCACAGCCGTCTACGACGTAGGCTTTCATGGACGTTAGGTTTGGTTAGGTTAGGTTAGGTTAGTGTTAAGATGTATATTTTTTCTCAAAACTGCCGCGTATGTAGTTACTACAAACGAAATAGAATATACTTCAAAAGAAATAAAGTTACTACAAACGACGTAAACCCTTCTACAAACGAATAGAAGTTACTACAAACGAAATCAAGTTACTACAATCGAAATCAAGTCACTACAAACGAAATGGACTCTACTACAAACGAAATTAAGTTACTACAAACGAAATTAAAATACTACAAACGACATAGACTCTTCTACAAACGAAATCAAGTTACTACAAACGAAATTAAGTTACTACAAACGAAATCAAGGTACTAAAAACGACATAGACTCTTCTACAAACGAAATCAAGTTACTACAAACGAAATTAAGTTACTACAAACGAAATCAAGGTACTACAAACGACATAGACTCTTCTACGAACGAAATCAAGTTACTACAAACGAAATCAAGTTACTACAAACGAAATTAAGTTACTACAAACGACATAGACTCTTCTACAAACGAAATCAAGTTACTACAAACGAAATTAAGTTACTACAAACGAAATCAAGGTACTACAAACGACATAGACTCTTCTACAAACGAAATCAAGTTACTACAAACGAAATTAAGTTACTACAAACGAAATCAAGTTACTACAAACAAAATCAAGGTACTACAAATGACATAGACTCTTCTACAAACGAAATCAAGTTACTACAAACGAAATCAAGGTACTACAATCGAAATCAAGTTACTACAAACGAAATCAAGGTACTAAAAACGACATAGACTCTTCTACAAACGATATCAAGTTACTACAAACGAAATCAAGGTACTAAAAACGACATAGACTCTTCTACAAACGAAATCAAGTTACTACAAACGAAAGTAGGTTACTACAAACGACATAGACTCTTCTACAAACGAAATCAAGTTACTACAAACGAAATTAAGTTACTACAAACGAAATCAAGGTACTACAAACGACATAGACTCTTCTACAAACGAAATCAAGTTACTACAAACGAAATTAAGTTACTACAAACGGAATCAAGTTACTACAAACGAAATCAAGGTACTACAAACGACATAGACTCTTCTACAAACGAAATCAAGTTACTACAAACGAAATCAAGGTACTACAAACGAAATCAAGTTACTACAAACGAAATCAAGGTACTACAAACGAAATTAGGTTACTACAAACGACATACTCTTCTACAAACGAAATCAAGTTACTACAAACGAAATTAAGTTACTACAAACGAAATCAAGGTACTACAAACGACATAGACTCTTCTACAAACGAAATCAAGTTACTACAAACGAAATTAAGTTACTACAAACAAAATCAAGGTACTACAAACGACATAGACTCTTCTACAAACGAAATCAAGTTACTACAAACGAAATCAAGGTACTACAAACGAAATCAAGTTACTACAAACGATATCAAGGTACTACAAACGAAATTAGGTTACTACAAACGACATAGACTCTTCTACAAACGAAATGAAGTTACTACAAACGAAATTAAGTTACTTCAAACGAAATCAAGTTACTACAAACGAAATCAAGGTACTAAAAACGACATAGACTCTTCTACAAACGAAATCAAGTTACTACAAACGAAATTAAGTTACTACAAACGAAATTAAGTTACTACAAACAAAATCAAGGTACTACAAACGACATAGACTCTTCTACAAACGAAATCAAGTTACTACAAACGAAATCAAGGTACTACAAACGAAATCAAGTTACTACAAACGATATCAAGGTACTACAAACGAAATTAGGTTACTACAAACGACATAGACTCTTCTACAAACGAAATGAAGTTACTACAAACGAAATTAAGTTACTTCAAACGAAATCAAGTTACTACAAACGAAATCAAGGTACTAAAAACGACATAGACTCTTCTACAAACGATATCAAGTTACTACAAACGAAATCAAGGTACTACAAACGACATAGACTCTTCTACAAACGAAATCAAGTTACTACAAACGAAAGTAGGTTACTACAAACGAAAGTAGGTTACTACAAACGACATAGACTCTTCTACAAACGAAATCAAGTTACTACAAACGAAATTAAGTAACTACAAACGAAATTAAGTTACTACAAACGACATAGACTCTTCTACAAACGAAATCAAGTTACTCCAAACGAAATTAAGTTACTACAAGCGAAATTAAGTTACTACAAACGAAATTAAGTTACTACAAACGACATAGACTCTTCTACAAACGAAATAAAGTTACTACAAACGAAATTTAGTAACTACAAACGAAATCAAGTTACTACAAACGAAATCAAGGTACTACAAACGACATTGACTCTTCTACAAACGAAATCAAGTTACTACAAACGAAATTAAGTAACTACAAACGAAATTAAGTTACTACAAACGACATAGACTCTTCTACAAACGAAATCAAGTTACTCCAAACGAAATTAAGTTACTACAAGCGAAATTAAGTTACTACAAACGAAATTAAGTTACTACAAACGACATAGACTCTTCTACAAACGAAATAAAGTTACTACAAACGAAATTTAGTAACTACAAACGAAATCAAGTTACTACAAACGAAATCAAGGTACTACAAACGACATTGACTCTTCTACAAACGAAATCAAGTTACTACAAACGAAATTAAGTTACTACAAACGACATAGACTCTTCTACAAACGAAATCAAGTTACTACAAACGAAATTAAGTTACTACAAACGACATAGACTCTTCTACAAACGAAATCAAGTTACTACAAACGAAGTTAAGTTACTACAAACGAAATCAAATTACTACAAACGAAATCAAGGTACTACAAACGACATAGACTCTTCTACAAACGAAATCAAGTTACTACAAACGACATAGACTCTTCTACAAACGAAATCAAGTTACTACAAACGACATAGACTCTTCTACAAACGAAATCAAGTTACTACAAACGAAATTTAGTTACTACAAACGAAATCAAGTTACTACAAACGAAATCAAGGTACTAAAAACGACATACTCTTCTACAAACGAAATCAAGTTACTACAAACGAAATCAAGTTACTACAAACGAAAGTAGGTTACTACAAACGACATAGACTCTTCTACAAACGAAATCAAGTTACTACAAACGAAATCAAGGTACTACAAACGACATAGACTCTTCTACAAACGAAATCAAGTTACTACAAACGAAATTAAGTTACTACAAACGAAATTAAGTTACTACAAACGACATAGACTCTTCTACAAACGAAATCAAGTTACTACAAACGAAATTAAGTTACTACAAACGAAATCAAGTTACTACAAACGAAATCAAGGTACTACAAACGACATAGACTCTTCTACAAACGAAATCAAGTTACTACAAACGAAATTAAGTTACTACAAACGAAATTAAGTTACTACAAACGACATAGACTCTTCTACAAACGAAATCAAGTTACTACAAACGAAATTAAGTTACTACAAACGAAATTAAGTTACTTCAAACGAAATCAAGTTACTACAAACGAAATCAAGGTACTAAAAACGACATAGACTCTTCTACAAACGATATCAAGTTACTACAAACGAAATCAAGGTACTACAAACGACATAGACTCTTCTACAAACGAAATCAAGTTACTACAACAGAAATTAAGTTACTACAAACGAAATCAAGGTACTACAAACGAAATTAAGTTACTACAAACAAAATCAAGGTACTACAAACGACATAGACTCTTCTACAAACGAAATCAAGTTACTACAAACGAAATCAAGGTACTACAAACGAAATCAAGTTACTACAAACGATATCAAGGTACTACAAACGAAATTAGGTTACTACAAACGACATAGACTCTTCTACAAACGAAATGAAGTTACTACAAACGAAATTAAGTTACTTCAAACGAAATCAAGTTACTACAAACGAAATCAAG
The DNA here is from genome assembly GCA_963693445.1 of Agonopterix heracliana. Lineage (NCBI taxonomy): Eukaryota > Metazoa > Arthropoda > Insecta > Lepidoptera > Depressariidae > Agonopterix > Agonopterix heracliana. Next base: position 2,738,854 of record OY856323.1, on the reverse strand, counting down.
GTACTAAAAACGACATAGACTCTTCTACAAACGATATCAAGTTACTACAAACGAAATCAAGGTACTACAAACGACATAGACTCTTCTACAAACGAAATCAAGTTACTACAAACGAAAGTAGGTTACTACAAACGAAAGTAGGTTACTACAAACGACATAGACTCTTCTACAAACGAAATCAAGTTACTACAAACGAAATTAAGTTACTACAAACGAAATCAAGGTACTACAAACGACATAGACTCTTCTACAAACGAAATCAAGTTACTACAAACGAAATTAAGTTACTACAAACGGAATCAAGTTACTACAAACGAAATCAAGGTACTACAAACGACATAGACTCTTCTACAAACGAAATCAAGTTACTACAAACGAAATCAAGGTACTACAAACGAAATCAAGTTACTACAAACGAAATCAAGGTACTACAAACGAAATTAGGTTACTACAAACGACATAGACTCTTCTACAAACGAAATCAAGTTACTACAAACGAAATTAAGTTACTACAAACGAAATCAAGGTACTACAAACGACATAGACTCTTCTACAAACGAAATCAAGTTACTACAAACGAAATTAAGTTACTACAAACGAAATCAAGTTACTACAAACAAAATCAAGATACTACAAACGACATAGACTCTTCTACAAACGAAATCAAGTTATTACAAACGAAATTAAGTTACTACAAACGAAATCAAGGTACTACAAACGACATAGACTCTTCTTCAAACGAAATCAAGTTACTACAAACGAAGTTAAGTTACTACAAACGAAATCAAATTACTACAAACGAAATCAAGGTACTACAAACGACATAGACTCTTCTCCAAACGAAATCAAGTTACTACAAACGAAATCAAGGTACTACAAACGACATAGACTCTTCTACAAACGAAATCAAGTTACTACAAAAGAAATTAAGTTACTACAAACGACATAGACTCTTCTACAAACGAAATCAAGTTACTACAAACGAAATTAAGTTACTACAAACGAAATCAAGGTACTACAAACGACATAGACTCTTCTACAAACGAAATCAAGTTACTACAAAAGAAATTAAGTTACTACAAACGACATAGACTCTTCTACAAACGAAATCAAGTTACTACAAACGAAATTAAGTTACTACAAACAAAATTAAGTTACTACAAACGACATAGACTCTTCTACAAACGAAATCAAGTTACTACAAACGAAGTTAAGTTACTACAAACGAAATCAAATTACTACAAACGAAATCAAGGTACTACAAACGACATAGACTCTTCTACAAACGAAATCAAGTTACTACAAACGACATAGACTCTTCTACAAACGAAATCAAGTTACTACAAACGACATAGACTCTTCTACAAACGAAATCAAGTTACTACAAACGAAATTTAGTTACTACAAACGAAATCAAGTTACTACAAACGAAATCAAGGTACTAAAAACGACATACTCTTCTACAAACGAAATCAAGTAACTACAAACGAAATCAAGGTACTACAAACGACATAGACTCTTCTACAAACGAAATCAAGTTACTACAAACGAAAGTAGGTTACTACAAACGACATAGACTCTTCTACAAACGAAATCAAGTTACTACAAACGAAATTAAGTTACTACAAACGAAATCAAGGTACTACAAACGACATAGACTCTTCTACAAACGAAATCAAGTTACTACAAACGAAATTAAGTTACTACAAACGGAATCAAGTTACTACAAACGAAATCAAGGTACTACAAACGACATAGACTCTTCTACAAACGAAATCAAGTTACTACAAACGAAATCAAGGTACTACAAACGAAATCAAGTTACTACAAACGAAATCAAGGTACTACAAACGAAATTAGGTTACTACAAACGACATAGACTCTTCTACAAACGAAATCAAGTTACTACAAACGATATTAAGTTACTACAAACGACATAGACTCTTCTACAAACGAAATCAAGTTACTACAAACGAAATCAAGGTACTACAAACGACATAGACTCTTCTACAACGAACGAAATTAAATTAAGTTACTACAAACGACTTAAATCCTTCTACAAACGAAAAGAAGTTATTACAAACGAAATAGACTCTACTACAAACGAAATTAAGTTACTACAAAGGAAGTAGTTTCTACAAACTAAACAAAGTTACTACAAACGATAAAATGCTACTACAAACGAAATGAAGTTACACAACTTAACCATTATAACTACACAACTTTTTAATGTAGGTATTGTGTTGTTGGGTTTTTTCGTTTGTAGTACCTACCTAACAAGGGCACGCGTGGTGGACTTATGCCTAAACACCCTCCCTGAGGGTAGGCCTGTGCCCTGCAGTGGGACGTATATAGGTTGTGATGGATGGATGGGAGCCAAGTCCAAAAAAAAAAATTTTTTTTTTCGAATTGCTCTAATTTTTTTTTAGAGCTACTACAAACGAAAAAATTGTTACTACAATCATCTACATACCGATATCTATAAGAAAAAAACATAAAAAAAAAAATTTTCCAATGTCGGGTGCCAAGTTCACAAAAAAAAAAAAAAAAAAAAATTTCAACTACAAACGAAAATTTTTCTACTACAATCAACTACAAACGATTCTTTTTAAGTATAAATTATCAAACTTGAGTTCCGACAAAACCGGGTGCTGAGTTTTTTTCAAAGTCCTATATCTTTTTTTTGGAGCTACTACAAACGAAATTTTTTCTACTACAATAAACTACATACGAATACCTATCAGAAAAAAATATAAAAAAAATATTTTTTCAAGGTCGGGTGCCAAGTTCACACAGCTAACGACGTCGCAACAGAATCGTCGCGGTTTTAACAAGAAGCGTTGACTGATCGAAAACGACGTGATATCGTCGACCCTTGCATCGCAACAATGATACGGCAAGAATGTTGCGGAATCGCAGTGATGTCGCGATCGCGGCTATATCGTTCAGTCAACGCCTACGCTCAGAAATAGCTTGTGTGAAATGACCTTTATAGTACCAAATTTTCTGGGGGTCCTCAAGGACGTATGCTCACAGTCCGTCGTTCGTCCGTTTGTCCGTCTTATCTATAAGGTCAAACAAAATTAGATGAAACTATTTTAAGGGGTTGATCAGACCATCAAAATGAAAAACTGTCTCTATGGGACCAATATCGAAATCGCGAAAAAAAAATCTGATGTCCCACACATTTAGGTCGAGTAGGTTTGTATGGATCAGCAGATTATTTTTTTCGCGATTTCGATATTGGTCCCATAGAAAAAGTTGTTCAGTTTGATGGTCTGATCATCCCGTTAAAATAGTTTCAGCTAATTTTGTTAGACCTTACATAAAGGACTGTATCTTTTGAACCATAGTAGCTAGATGGTTGAAATTTTCACATAATATGCGTTATTATGGCGGATTTGCTATAACCCAAAAAAACTAATATTGTATGGTGTTACGGAACCCTCCTCCGTGCGCGAGTCGGAGTCGTACTTATCCGGTTTCTAATGAAGTTAACTTAGTTTGAATAACCTGTAGAATTTATAATAATCTATCTATTTCAAGGTGTTTTATTAAATGCGAGGAAGGAAATAATGACAAAATACATGTATTACTATGTTTTACGCGAGTAAAGGACTTATTATAAGCGATTTAGTAATTAGGACGCTCGTTTTCCTGTATTTTACAGGGAATGATGTGGTCACGGTAATGAGATGGGCAAAAACTGTGTTTGTATTAGTTTTATCATCTGTTTAGGCTTAAGGGGCCATAGGTCCTGACGAATATTTTCTATGAGAAACGCGATTGCCGAGCGCTCCGAAAAGTGTGTGCGTGAGCCGTATTTTCGATTAAAAATAACTAACCAAAGTACTTTTTTTAGATTTTATTTATGATTGCACTAGTTAAACTAATGGTGAATATGTGATTATAAATACCAACAATCGGAAACTATTTTAAGTTCTTCTAAACCGAGAAAAATGTTTAAAAATACATGAAAATACGTCATCTTTGTGACGATTTTCTATCGAGTGAAGTAATTCCAATCGTGTATTCAGTTGATGATTGCACTAGATGAAATATCCAAAAATACTGAGGTATGACTTTAGTTTCGGTAAATGGTATAAATCTAGTCGTAAAATGAAAAATAAAAGATGCCTCCGAGGTATTTCCACCTACTATTACGTCTTAAGTCAGGTATCCATGGAACTATAAATAAATAAATAATATAAATAACGCTCACAGGCACATACATTGTAATGATCCCAAACAAAGCACTAAAGGCTTTTTTTATTATGGAAACCATACAACAACGGCACGAACATATAACATCCATGACCGAACCGGGATTCGAACCCAGGACCCTGGTTTGGCAGTCCGGCGTGGTAACCATTACACCAACCGGGTCGTCTTATCGTCGGTCGTCAACTATAGTCTGACCAAAAGAACTGTAAAGCTCATTGGGTGCGACAGAGCCATACGAATAGATACGAGTAGAAGTCAAGCGTATCATGCCGGGACCACGAGACTCCCATACAAATTGATGCGAAGGAGTGCGTGGCTCCGGTCAGCATTTACTTCGGTTTTATTCATTAAAATCGATTTCTAGAAAAACCACATCACTTCTCATATCGCGATCGTGTAGATGGTTCAGTTTATTTTTCATCTTAAAAAGACCCAAAACCAGGAGGTAGCCCCTTAAACCTCGCGCAACGGCCCTAGACTCGCGTAAAACCGAGCTCTGGATATTGTGCGTATGACGTCTCACGCGTGGTGGACTAACGCCCAAGCACCCTCCTAGAGGGTAGGCCTGTGCCCTGCAGTGGGACGTATATAGGCTGATGATGATGATGTGCGTATGACGTACACAGTTCGGTACAAATAAATCAAGTAGCCGCCGCGAAAGTCGATGATATATACATGATGAAATTGATATCATTAGCATCCTTTTAAACTAAGAGCCTACCCATCAAACTGAACAACTTTTACTATAGGAGCAAACCGATCGAACGGAGCAAAAAATCTGCTGTTGCATACATGTGAGTCTAGTAATATGGAACAGCAGATATTTTTTTTATCTGATTGGCTATTTTTATCCTCGAACATACATCGCACATTTAGGGTGGACAGGCAGCTTTAAGTAGCGATTACAACAACCTACATTTATGGCCGATTTCGGCGTACATTGCTTGCTCTGATCTCTACACTTTAAAATAGAGAGAACAAATCAGGCAATGTATGCCGAAATCGGCCCTGCATGTTGGGTAATGTAATCGCTGCTTTACATTGTTGGAAATGTTTGGTAGGCCTTATCCCGATAAAAAAAATAGGTATCTCAATATTTAGCACAATAAGTTTAATGTTATAAAAAACATAATTGACGTAAAATTGATTTTCTACGGTAAGGTTATCATCGCGTATGACATATATTATATTATAGTGACGTTAGTTTTGTTTGACGTTTTCTGCGGCTTGTATTTATGATGTCAATATAACAGCTTTCCGCATTTAACTCGGCTAAGCTAATATTACCTACCGAATGTGATGCGGTGCGGTTTTAAGTGACGTTCTTTAGTTGCCGTGAGAATACGATTACTTAAGTTACGCACCTGACGAGTTTAACCTGTTTTGGGGTGGACAGAAACTTTGTTACAACTGATAAGTTATTTTTTTTTACTGTAAATGGGTTTGGTCTTGGGTCTTGACCTCAATCTAGTCCTCAGGACAAAGATGGGGTCGAAGATGAAGCGAGCTTACCCAGAATGGCACTGGCACTCCTGCACACCGACGGAACGCAGCAAGCTGCTTGGCGCCAGACTCAGGAGGGTGGTCGCGAGCCAGGCGGCTCCTTGCGGAGCCTACCACACCGCTGTGGGGGATCGTTCAGCCGCCACCACAAACTTAATAGCTTGTGATGCCGTTGCCCGGGGTGGACCGCTAGGAGGTAGACCCCCAGCCACCCCAAAAAACCCTATACACTTAATATACTGACACTTTTTTAAGGGGATGATCAGACCGTCAAACTGACCAACTTTCTCTATGGTACCAACAACGAATACGCAAAAAAAAAACAGCTTTTCCATAAACCTCGAACCTCGTACTGTATGGGACAGCAGTTTTTTTTGTTATTTCGATGTTCTGGTCTGATCATCCCTTAAAAAAGTGTCAGCATATTAAGAAGGACCCTGTATTTTTTAACGAGCCACTGTAGGCTGAACAAACACCTGCACGTCTAGTATGATTTTTCTTCTTGTGCCCATTCCCTGCTTCATTCCATACTACGTACGTCGCGACAAACTCGAGAAGAGGTCATTTTATATGGATCAAAGACGTGCGGAATACCCTAAAGAAAAAGAAAGAAAAGAAAAGAAAAAACTTTATTCACCATTAAAGGCACACACGAAACAAACACAGTACAGTAAAAGAAATAGTAGGTGGTAGCGGTGTGTGCCGCGATGGTAAAAAGGACACGACTCAACATAGTGCCTTACTTGGTAAGAAAGGCGTTGATTTTCTGCCGTGCCTGACAGAGCAGGAGTGCAATTTCCGAATCCCTAGGCATCCGAGATACGACACTGCAGGTGGACGAGACTTTCATTCGCATCCTGAATGTGGTTCATTAATGCCCAATGATATACTCACTTGGGAAACAAAACAATCTGTTCACCCGAGTGGCATAAAAACTGCTATAGAAATCCTACAATTCCTAAAGGAAGTTGGTAGGTAAGTAGTGAAGTAACAGTATTTAGGAATTGTATAGAATACCTGAATTATACAGATTGCCGTTAACATCTACACTTGCATAGTTTAATGATAATTTGATAAGTTAGATAGCTGCATTATAGATAAACTATGTCACTCTAAGCTATGCGGATAGATAATGTTTTGCGATTGTATGTACGATTAGACTTGTGTCATATTATGTCTGTATACATAAGCGGAAGACCCCGGGGTCTCTGTAACTAGTAAATATTAATTGAATGGAATATTGAACTTTAATCCCTTTAGTTAGCGTCCAAATAGGTTAATACCTAGTTCATAATGTAAAAATATATATTGTAATAATATTGATGCTCAATTTCGAATAAGTACTTCGTTGTTTTCAGCAGGCTAACTCAATTTTACATAACACCTTTGAGTACTGTTCATTGAAGTTTAAGCTTTTATTTGTAAATTTTCGCAGTATTCGAAATTTTAATTAAAACAGCTCTGTGGAATTTAGTGAAACCAAAACCCAAAGTAGAAATACAACTATAATTTTTCAGTAATTTACGATAACAACAATCGAAAAAGCTCTGTGCAACGCTAAATGTGCCCAAACATATTACCTACATACTATAATAGTATTAGATACTATTATGACTTGATGTGTTACACTTATATTATAGTGCTATGCTATGCTACACATATTTGATATCAAGTGGAGATTCTGCGGTATAATAAGACGGCAAACGACCGCACTTTGAATGCGCAAGCTTGGACCACAATAGAGTTAACCGCCTCAGCAGCTTGCCCGAGCAACCACAAAGCACTGCAACCAAATGAATAAATATCCCCAGAACGAAAACTTCTTTCAAGCGGTCGCTGTTGGTGCACTCACACATGACGCGCGTTAGATGTCCTACGAACAGCTGCACACATACACCGGTTGAGTGTGTGTACCTGTTCGTACGTCCGCTATCACGCGCTATGTATGAAGCTGCTGATCTGCTGCGTTTCCACCAGCGATGTGCGAGTTAGCGAGGCGGTGAGCGAGGAAACAATCCGCCAATAGCGCGCTCGCTCGATCACGTCATTGGGAAATTGAAGCACTCTCATTGGCCGATTTTTTCCTCGCTCACCGCCTCGCTACCTCTCACATCTCTGGTGGAAAAGCAGCCTGTGCTAAGACAGCGTGATACAACGCTATCGCACCGTCATCGCTCTCTTTCTGTTTGCGCGCGAACGAACGAGATAAAGGCTTGAGAATCTTGAGATAGCCATATCACGCGCAATATGCTACGGTTTCTTTAGGGATATTTAATCATGTGGTTGTACCACAGGCCTACAAGGAGTGTGTAAGGCTGCTTTTCCACCAGAGATGTGCGAGGTAGCGCGGCGGTGAGCGAGGAAAAATTCGCCAATGAGAGTGCTTCAATTTCCCAATGAGGTGATCGAGCGAGCGCGCTATTGGCGGATTGTTTCCTCTCACCGCCTTTCTACCTCGCACATCTCTGGTGGAAAAGCAGCCTAAAGAGTGTTGTGGGAAGTTGCACGATAGAAGATACATGAAGACTATCTCATTTTATTTTTTCAGCCAACATCTAAACTGTACAGATTTAGCGTTTAGAGTAACGACGCTATCTACAGGATGTTAGGTACCGCTTTATCGCATCCGCACTAGTCAGTTTATTGACCAATATTCAACTAATAAATTAATAGAACTAGGTAGTAAACTTTAATCTTTATAGCTTCACACTTGCATTTTGATAAGGCTATTATCTTTTTTCTTTTAGTCGTTAAACTAATCGGGGGTCGTGACCCGACCGCTCGCTCTTGTAGGTTTCTGCACAGCTGGGTGAATAGGCACTACGCGAGCCCATTAATTAGCCTATCTACTAAATCGTTGCGGGTTCCTAAATAGTTTTGAATAATCTTTCTAGTTTGTTGAACTTAATTGTTTAATGTTGTGAACGGGTTGCCGCTTTTGATCCTGTTTGTTACTTGAATAACAGGGCAAAGCGCAGGCTCTGTAGATTAGATGTCTTTTGAGCGCGAGCTTATTCTAAAGAGGGACGAAAATGTAATGGAGTTCGAACTAAAACTTAAAAAAAGTATCTGAATCTCGAACCTTAACTTGTATAGGTATGCAGAAATCTCTTAAAACCGACGATGGGAAGAGTCTAATACAAACTATGATCATAAGCCTTTATACATCTCCTCAAAGATATGCATGAGGGAGTGGGTCATGGGTAGAACTAGAAGTTACTGTTCAACTACTTATTCACTGGTTCAACTTGCTACAAAAATTGCATTGACAGAATTCAACACAAATGGTAGTTGCCGATGTTCCGGTGAGCTTGATAACGTTAGCTGTGATTGTGTGACGGATTGTGGAACCACTGACACTCAGTTGCAAAAACTCTCATTGAAGTTAATCCTCCATTAAATCTAATTCATTAAGCCGTGGCTATACGGCTGTATCACGTCTTTTATCTCGTTCGTTCGCGCGCAAATAGAAAGAGAGCGAAGGTGTGATAGCGCTGTATCACGGTGCCGTGCTACCTATGCAGTGGCGAGTTACCTTGCCTGCCGTGCAGGAGGCGATGGTTCGATCCCCGTCCAAGCCGACTCGTACCAATGAGTTTTTCGGAATTTATGTACGATTTGTTACACCACTGGCTTTTCGGTGAAGGAAAAAATTGTGAGGAAACCTGCATGCTTCAATTTCGAGGCGTGTATTGTACCCACTGTCCATTATAAGTGGCGACGGGCTCACCCCCCGTCACACTGGACAGAGTTTCGGCACTGCTAGTGAAACGTGGATGTTCTGAGGTTTCAGAATATCTCTGACTACCCCCTCGGGGAATATAGTCGTGAGCATATGCTTTATGCTCCATTAAATCTCTTGCTGTCACTTTTTGTCGTGTTCACGTAGTATAAGCCAGAGGATTAACTGTAATGAACGTTTCTGCAACTGAGTGTGTCTTTCAACTCTTTTTCATTTCACTTTGAACACGCTCACAAAACACTGTAGTCTAGTCCATACAACTATCGTATTTACCCAGTAAAGTTGTGTCACCTCTCTAGAAACATGATCATTCCTGCAATCCTTGCAACGGGATCAAATAATCATGGAATTAGATTTCTCAAAGGATAGCTTTCAACGCAATTGGACATTTGGAATTCTTGCACTCAAACGTGCTGTTTTAAAGTCTTTTGTACTGCGATCGTTTCAAGATTATTTTTAGCAAACTCAAATTGTACGGTCTTTCTAAGACGGAGGACAATAAAACAGCGAGTCCGCTATTCTTCTTTATTGAAACCTGCGACCATAGCGTGGTGCGTGATGTGCGCGATAAGGCTATACACTGAAAAAAAATGCTCTCTACCTAAGAAGTATTTTCTCTTATTTAGTACCAAAATAATTGAAATTACGTTATTATTGTTTACTAAAAACAAAAGATGGTATTTGTCACAGGAAACCGTTGACAGGTTCATGATGGATGATTATCATAAGTAAGATCTTGGTTGAAGTAAACTAATTTTTGTTACAGTGTTTCACGCCTTTTATCTCGTTCGTTCGCGCGCAAATAGAAAGAGAGCTAAGGCGCGATAGCGCTATACCACGCTGTCATGCTTCGGCCGCTGATAAATTCTCTTGTAAACGTTTTACCTCGGCTTTGCCTCGGTCAACAATTACATGAGATCTGATACCTTTCTTACTTTCCTGCCCTCGGTGTGTAATCTACTAGAACTCGTTCTTGCCCCCTGGCCCCTGACCCATAATTATTGTGCGTTTTTGCGGATTTTATAGCAGTGTGCCCAGACCGCATCATTTTTTTTTTGTTTTTACTGCTTTACCAACAGTTGTTACAATCATACATACACGGATATCATAAATTAAAGGGCTTAATCTAATTGCACAACCAATTATAGGTAAATACCACATGCACATAAAAAGTAACATCAAGTGACAACATGAAGTAAAAAAATACAATAAGAAAACTAGTTGCAAAATTCCTTTTTTTAATTGAGTAGGTACCAGCTTACTGCAGCCAAACATTATCTAGACAGCCTTAGATCAAAATAAAATGAATGGATAGGCCTTACGCGAACATTTCAAACCAGAAAAATAAGGCAAAACAAATGAAAGGTTTTCTTCAAATTTGTATGCAAGTGCCCTAGATTTGACAGATAATGGCGCTAGTTTGTATGGACCAAGTGCACCAGTAGTGTGCTTCAACTTACCGCGCTTTAGGCCTATCCATTAATTTTATTTTGATCTAAGTAGACAGCTACATGTTTTAATATGCGCTTATTTATGTGAAAACTTCATGTGATGTCTTGTCTTTTCTTTGGCAATAAAACTAGTGACTTTCTCGTTGCCTTAAAGCGGCTATTACAGTATCCGTTCCTGATACTGCATTATGCAATGCAAACGATTAGAATTTCAAATGGAATCGAATCTCACACCTTGCTTATCGAGTGGCACTCAAATTGTTAGATTTACACATTGTTACGTGAAATGTTATACAATTGTTGTCTAGTTATTTGCATTATCTAAAGCTAGACCTTAACACGTTGAAAGCCGTAGGGTCCCAATAACAATCGATTTTCCATTGTTTGTCAGTCATTTGGCAGTCAAAGCCTTAACGGGCTGCTCGTTAAGACATGAGCGAAGGGTGGAAGACCACCCTTCGCTTCTCCAATAGACCGCAAGCCGGAGGGGCTAACGGGGGGCCAGATGATAGAAATAATGATGGGTGCAATATGAATTCTAGGTATACAATAAACACAATTTGTAAAAGGTTTAGTGCCTAAAACTACGGGAAATGAAATCTCTAGGTAAGGGCAGCGATATCACAATTGGATCGCCGCGATATTTATGCATAGGCGATGCCTGAGCGTTTTCGCCGTTATTCCGCCGACAGCTACACTGATAGATACAGGCGGGAAGGCATTTAGGCCCTGTTCAGACGCCCCGCGCTTAGCCCGCGCTCAGCTCGCGGCCTAAAATTGCATTTCCTGATACTCATTGGGGGAGCACCTGCGCCCGCCCCGCACCAGCTACGGGGCGGGTGCGGGTGCTTCCCCAAAATACAATACGAGATTTATTATCGTGACTCTCTGCTTGTTTGCAAAGCAATGCATTTTAGGCCGCGGGGTGAGCGCGGGCTGAGCGCGGGCTGGGCGCGACGCGTGCGCAGGTCGCCTGAACACGCCCTTATAGGCGTTGACGGAATGATATCGTTGCGATATCGCCTCTTTATCGCCGCGATATTTCTGAGATATCAATCAGAGGGTTTACCCGGACTTTCGAACCTCGCAATAACGTGAACGTTTCCGTTCCAATGTCAACTCTGTTACAATGAAGTTCGGACCGAAACGGTCGCGATATATCGAAAATGGGCCAGTATCGCGGCGGAATCGCGCTGCGATGAGGCTCAGATAAAGCCTGTGCTTAAAAATCACGGCGATTCATTTGGTAGTGATACAAAGAGCCCTATTTAGTGGTCGTCTTAAAGATAGGTCTTTTATTACCACTACTGTTTACTAATTGTACTAAACGCTAATTTGTCAGTACCGAATGTAGACACAGGGGTCTATTAGTGAGCTTGCGTAAGAGTTCATTAATGGTAGAGACAGGTACTAATTTACCTAACTTATTACTAGCTTAGCTAATATTAGTATTCACTTAGTCCAGCCAAGGATGGTCTAGTCTGGTTATTGTGACCTACTCAGGTAATTAAGTCTATGCTAATGCTTGTTGGTAGACAATTAGATACTCAATACTCAATATTTATTGGTTTTTCACGCGGCTTGCTCGTGGCGAGTTTCTTGCGCGTGCGACTCGGTGAGGTACAATTTAGTGACCAATCAAACATCGATTTTACACTGAAAACTGTTTATTATAATTGTGTCCTTAACTCTTAAATTTTCTTACAGGATCTTATAACAAATCTACATAGAGGTGTTATTTTTATGATTTTGGTAGTTTTTTGGGTCAAGAAATGTATCAAAAATCTACATCATGATTAGACTACCGATAAAACAATCCTTCAGATTAGGGTAGATACTCTCCACAAACTACTAGACACTGGCCGAAATACACCAACAAACAAAAGTCAATAAAAAATGGACAGGATTTCCAGTATTCCAGTATAGATCTCAAATTCTCAATTTGTCGCAATATTAGCGCTAACTAAGTAAACCACGCTCCTTCGGAAAGCGTCGAATGATTCGTAATAGATTTTATCAATTATCATTTTTATTCTAACTCAACTCAGGTAATGTCAGCGTCATATGGAATATTGTGTTATATAATTATTATAAGGCGTGTATTTATTTTGCATTCTTGTTTTATCGCTGCTTTCCTTAACGAATGTACGTCCAGACATAACAGATAGGCTGATAGCGATGGGTTTCCCGGCGGAGAAGCTGGAGGGGGTCTACAGGAACCACATAGACGAGGTGTACAGATTCCTGGAGCAGATGCACAAGGACCACTATAAGATATACAACCTGTGCTCCGAGAGGTCCTACGATTCGAGCAAGTTTCACGAACGGGTGAGTGCCATTCTTATTTACTTGCTTACGTTAAATTGTACTTAGTTTTATTACAGATACGACTAGAAGTCGAGCTCCATCCATCCATCCATTGTTTTATGGATCAAAATGGGGTATTTACGAGTCTAGCGGTGGTGTCCGAGGCGGCCGGCGTCCCGCTTGTATGAAGTTTCCGATCTGTACGGATATTTAATCATGTGCAGCTTCTAAGGAGCCCACAAAATGATCACGCGTGACGCGTTTAGTGTTGGCAGGTGAAATTCACACCTGCGCCGGTTAGCAAGCATGGTGAAATATGGCTAATCTTATTTTGGGGGCTGGCAAGCCAGCAACACTTTAACCCAATGAGATCTTTTGTGTTGTCCCCTACGTTTATTGCTTCACCCTTTAAAAACGTGGTAAATGAGCGAGGCAATTTCGTTCAGGCGAAGAAACCTGTAATCTCCTGGATTTAGATAACCGTCTCATAGGTGGCACATGCACAAAGGATATGTTGATCTATGATCCAGGGTAACTTTGATCTTGTGCATCATCTGTGGCGTAGAGCCCGTCACTTAATTATCGCGGAACAAAACGAGAGAAAAGTTGCGTGATGTTGTTTCTAGCATTATTCTAGAGTTCTAGACCCTCAGCATCTCTAGTATGATTTCCCTACTTGCGCGCAACATGGCGGGAAGAGTATGTCCTTTATCTATCTATGTTTTCTATAGAGCGAAGGCGTGTCGTGCGCTAGCTAATAGAGAAATCATGTTAGAATCATGCAGAGTCGAAGAAAACATTGCAAATACCTATACCTTTAGAGAAACCCGTTAAAAACTAAATATTGTTACCCACACGTGATGTGTATACGTGACGCAGCGCTATAATTATCGACATTTCTCCTCAAGAGACATCCTTATCGCCTCCGTGGGATTATATTATACGATAAAGACAATATCTTCCGTTCGTACGTCTCCTCTTGACATGTTACATGACCTATCACGCAACCTCTCGTACTTTTATTACTATGGATTGAAGAAAACTCTCTTATACGAATCTACTAAAATCATAGAGCGGCCAACCCTCGTCCAGGCCTCGGAGTAACTAGCTGCTTGTAAAAATCATTTAACTATCCAACCTTCAAAATATGCTGACGGTTTTTAAGGGGATGATCAGACCATCAAACTGAACAACCAACTTTAAAATCGGTAAAAAATCCACTGTTTGTTTCATACATTTGGGTTAAGTAGGTTTTCAGTTTTGGATGTAACGCTGAGTATTTTTTTCGCAATTTCGATATTTGTCAGGTCGATGGTCTGCTGCATGCCCTTAAAATACTTCGGCATGTTGTATTGGATTTTGGTAATCCAATATTCACACACGCAAGCCAATTTTTAACCGACTTCAACAAAAGGAGGAGGTTCTCAATTCGACCCGTATGTTTTTTTTTTTTTTTTTTGTATGTTTGTTACGCGATTGCACCGCCTATTGTGAATTGATTTTGATGATTCTTATTTTGTTTGGTAGGTAATAATTCCGAGGTGGTCCCACGAAATTGATTCAGCGCTTGTTGAAATCTACAAAATAACAAATATGTACACAGATCACGGACTTGAAAAAAATACGGACGTAATGTTACACTAGAAAGATGTGAAGTGTAAACGCGTATGAGATAGCGATAGTCATAAAATCCTATACAATTTGTATGTATCTAGATGTCTGCCTCCGGAGTCAGACAGCCGTCGTCAAACAAAAAAGTGGTTACGTCGATAAGGACAGCAATAAGTAGCGATCTTCTTTTTTAACTAGAGCGAATTTGCTATGTGCATCTCTTACTGAGTGCGTATGACACGACACGTGCTTCTTTCTAGTACTTAACTTCTCTTTCTACGACGCAAACACTATATAATACATGGGTGCTTCACTTATATAATAAAAGGATATTACGTCCGTCTTTTTTTCAGGCCCGTGACACAGATGACGTTTTTGTTTGTCGATTCTCTTCAGGAGTGCGATTTTTAACATCACACGTTCAAGTCAGCGGTAGAAAATGACAAAATTACTATGGAGATTATGCATATTTCGTCTTTCTACTGCTAATTCGAACGTGTGATGTTCAAAAATCGCACTCCAGCAATGTTTTGATGGGGACTGTCAAACTATGTTTTTTTTTACTGTCATAACCAAGAATCTTTATATGCCTATATATTTAAAACTTCTTGGTCATACTGTTGTGTTTAAACGTATAATAACTTTATGGTTTAAACTTCATGGATATAGGTACCGAACGTAGAAAGAGAAGGAACTAGAACGAAGCACATGTCTTGTCATATCACTCAGTAAGAGATGCACATAGCAAATTCGCTCTAGTTAAAAAAGGAGATCGCTACTTATTGCTGTCCTTATCGACGTAGCCACTTTTTTGTTCTACGACGGCTGTCTGACTCCGGAGTCAGACATCTATTTTCATACAAATTGTATAGGATTTTATGACTATCGCTGTCTCATACGCGGTTACACTGATGTTCCGTCTATCAGCGTAAGCGAAATACTTGGCCTATGGTACCGAAACACATAGATTTAATTGATCATGGCGGTCGGAAATGTTCGTCGTTTTAAGGGTTCCGTAGTCAAACAAAGAACCCTTATACTTTCGTCCATTCTGTCTGTCTGTCGGTATGCCCCGCTTGAATAATTAGCTCATTTTCGCATCTATTGAATCGAAATATGGCATAAAGACAGATAACAGTAACCCAAAAACAGAAATGTTGTACTAAACATGGGTTGGATTTTTTTAAATCGAGTGAGGTGTAGAGCGTACACCGTATCCTTTGCATTGAAGTACTTATAACTGCTTAGTCGAACTAATGTATTTCACCTAGATTTCGACACTGAAAAGTTTGAAATAAAAAAATTTTAACAAAAAATTAAAACCGACTTCAAAACTAAAAAGGTAAAAATAATAATATTGCAGTCGTTGTCTTTTGCATTAGAATCTATAAGAACATTAATTTGTTTTATTGGAGTCGGTGTCAAGCCAAGCCAAGCCAAAAAATTACTGCAAGCCCAGTTGCGAATCGTACCGGCTTGACACCGAGTCCAAGACAAATTAATGTTCTTATAGATTCGAATGCAAAAGTCAACGACTGCAATATTATAATTTTTACCTTTTTAGTTTTGAAGTCGGTTTTAATTTTTTGTTAAAATTTTTGTATTCAGCATCAGTGATAGCATAGCAACAAATAAACTACAGGAACATTCGTAAATACGATCTTTATGATTCATCACGTGCATTCAATGTCATTGTTGGGATATAATAATAAAAATAGTTACATAATAATAATATCATCTGTGATAACTTAAACGTGTGCATAGGTGTGCTAGCCGTGAGTCACATTATATATATCTGTATGGATACATACATATTTAATTGGTGGTATACGTGGGTACTCTCACGCGCGTTTTTTTCTGCTTCTGATAGCGTTTTTGAACAGTTTTTTCGGTGGAAGATTATTCAATTATCATCCCAGCATAGCTCAGAAAATTTGCAAGTTGAAGTGGCAATGGGCTGGTCATATCTGCAGTAGAACTGACAACCGATGGGGAGTCAGAGTTCTACAGTGGAGACATCGAACTGGCAGGCGTAGTGTGGGATGTTCTGCGACCCGCTGCCAGGCGAGGGAGCGACCGGATGAGGAAGGCCGAGGATATAGTTTTGTGGCGTGCTTGGGGAGAGGCCTATCTTTAGCAGTGGACGATGAATAGGAATGATGAACATAGATCAGGGCGAACCAATGAATTTGTAATAACGTATTTATGCTTTAATACTACTAGCTCTTCGGTGAAGAAAAAAGTGTGAAACGTGAATTGTTATGAAGAAAGTGAAAATCTCAAATGGTAGAACGTTCCGAATTTGTTAATTTCGCTATTCTCTGGTCTAGGTCGAAGCGAAATCACGGGTAACTGGAACTTAGGTATAAGTTAAGTACCTACGCAATAATAAATGCTGACGGTATAGAAAAAAGTCATACTAGAAGCGCACCCATTGAACTACCAAATCAATGGATATGCTCTTTGAGATACTTGGTGACACTTGGTCATGCTAGGGTAGGGCTGTCATACGTCCCGGTACACCGGGACATGTCCCGGTTTCAAGCCTTATGTCCCCCCCAACTAACATTTTGGTTATAAGAATCAGTGATACATGAGCTGCTTAAAAGAATTTTAAGAACCAAAGGTTCTGTAAAGGCACTAACAAAGACCAAGCAATTGGGTGCTAGAGCGTGCTATACCTCTCTTATAACCCTGGTTTGGGTCTGTTCGTACTATAGCTTGGAGTGACTTAATGGTTATAGTGTAGTGATAAATGAGTGATTAAGAAGAGTTAGATCAGTGCTATTGCAGCAGTCATTACCACTTCAAGTGTTTTATAAGCTATACACAGGTTATAACTGCAAGCTAAAGTAGTAAACAAGTTATAGATATCACTTTAATTACTTTTTTCGTTACACATGGTTACTTCTTGTAACCTATATATAACTTAAGAATATATGGGACTTATTTAGTAGCAATAAATTTCACCGAAAGCGCTAAATATGTAAACTGTTTTCATACATATTTACGTTCTTGTTAAAGTCAATAGTGATAATATTTTTCAGTACGCATATTCATTTCATGGTGTTGTATAATAATAAAATTATTAAGGTAAGTCAAAGTGTTTAAGATTACTGAGTGTTCTATGTATTAAATCTCATGCGACGGTAAGTTTACGGTAACAAAATATACTAGTTTTCATCTCATTTTTGAAACGCCTTAAAAATAAACTACTTTTAATGATAAAATTATTTAAAAATTACGGCACGAAAATTTTTTTTTTCTTTATTTATCGTATTTATCAATTCCTCATACCACCTTTAGACATTTTAATTGAAAATTATGAACAATAATGTAAGTAAATAAGTGGACCAGTAACATTTAAATAAGTTTTCACATTCATAATTTTTATAGGTTATCTTTATTAAATGGCGTCTTAGTTCTAATTACTTAAGGATCCTGATAACTCTGTTATTCCTCCCGTAGTGATTTAATACTGAAAGTAAGCACTTGTATGGCACTGGAAGTTCTAAAACATGTTTATAAAAGTGAAAAAACAAAGAGTTTATAGGTTTAACTTGTTTAATAGTTCTACGCGGAGCTGCAAGCTGATAATTTTTTGGGTTCTGTTATCGTTTGAAGAAAACCCTTTATATATCACATTTCAGTGAATGATTTAAAATCCAAGTATTATGTATAATTTTGTAATAATAATATTAGCTGTCATTGCTGTCAACATATTTTCTAAATACAAAAAAATTGAAAAACAATTGCACATACAAAGAATGACATAAGAAAGTAGTTTTTTTTTTTATTTTGAAATAATAGTAGGTATGTATATTGTTACCTATTCATATGAAAAAAGTTCTTATAATTTGCACTAATACCTACTTATTTACCTTTTATTTATTAAATTATTTAATTTTACGAACTTAGGGTGAGTATTTTTTTCGTTATTTACAAATTTTCCCCTGTTATTTCAGTAAGAGAAGCGGAAAAGGACAGTGACAACGTCAAAGAAAATAAAATTATTGAAAATAACCCAGAAGAAAAAGATCAAGAAGCGGAAAAGGAAATTGAATTTTTGAAGAAAATCCAATTTCAGAAAATAACCCAGAAGAAAAAGATCAAGAAGCGGAGAAAGAAACAGACATTGACAAAGAGAATAAAGTACACTCAAACAATTTTTTGAGCCTAATAATACCAACAAAGTAGTAGACAATATTGAGAAAATTACAATAGATTCAAAAGAAAGAAGACGATCAAAGATGCAGAAACGTTGCAGCAATCAAAGAAATAGAAAGAGAACAAAATGAGGATAAGAAAATGACAATAGATACAATGGAAGTGACTAACTCAGTACAACATAAAGAAAATACATTAAAAGAACCAAAAAATAAAGATAAAAGTAATGAGCCAAGTACATCATCTAACAGTAATCTTCAGATCGAGAAAAACATCCCAAAAACGAAAATCGTGAGAATATCTAAAAAGAATCCGAACCGTCTCGTGAAAATAAAAATGAATCGGCCAATTTCACATAAGAATGTTTAGTTAGGCTAAAATCTCTTATTTAAAATAAAAGCAAATCTTTTAATATAAGCAAATTTTTTTGTAGAGCCCATGTTCGTAAATGTTTTTTAAATTTTCTTTTTTCCTGTATTCACTTTCTTGTTCGTTATCCGAGTTGTTTGAACTACTGCGAGGTAACAGATAGTCACAGATTAGAGGATATTTAAAATCCGAGATAATTTGCTGTTGTACGGAACCCTGTCGTATTTTAGTTGGTTGCTCTTGATACACAACAAACTATAGTTTTTGAGGTTAGGTTAAGTGACTTAAATCCTATTACTCAACTTAAAGTGATAATGAAGAGTTATAAAATTTGCACATAATGTTTGCTGCTGTATACAAGCTTTCATAAACACCACAATATTACTTATGGTTGACCGATAAACTCCATTATAGAGCCTGCAATGATTTATAGGTGGATTCTAACTCTTGCAGAATCTAGCTCTATATGACTTATAATCAACACTTCTTAGATGCTTATGGGTTTCTTACTAACTCTTAAGGCTCGACAAAACTTGTTAGGTGGTACAAAGTATTTATCTAACTCTTTGTAAGAATATCAGTCGGTAGTAAGTGTTAGTACACACCTGAAAATCACTCACAGCGTTTAATACTTCTTGAAGCTATTAGGGTAAGCCTCAAGGTGTTACAAGACATTTTACTAACTCAGTAGTAGAATACCAGTCGGTAGTAAGTGTTAGTACACACCTGAAAATCACTCACAGCGTTTAATACTTCTTGAAGCTATTAGGGTAATCCTCAAGGTGTTACAAGACATTTTACTAACTCAGTAGTAGAATATCAGCCGTTAGTAAGTGTTAGTAGACACCTTACAATTGCTTTTATAGGTTTGTGCCTCTTAAAGCTATAAGAATATGTTATACAATGGTTTCGATAAACCCCATGCTACCATCTTAAGTTATATTTTTTTTCTTTATTACTGTTATTCCTCTGAAAGATTTAATTATTTATAACTAACCCCACTGTAGAGTCGAATGTTGCTATCGGAGTTCTTATATACCATATATAATACTAAGAGCTCTAAAATAAGGCTGCCGTAAGCACTAAAATGTTTGTTGGGCCGTGTCCCTGTCAGCAAGTTATTTGTCCCGGTTGGTGAATTATGACGCGCTCGCCCATAGATTATCCACAGGCCAAGCAAATTTTTCCTCGCGGTGGCGTGTACTTGGCACACACCGCCGCGCCTTGTAGTTCTAACCACAGCTAAGCGAAAGACAGCTTTTTAGCATGTGGTGCTAAAAATTTCGTGCTCGCTTCGCTCGCTCCATCGCTTTTACTTAGGTGCATTTGTTTTGTACAGATAGAGTTCTAGCTACAACCGATTCCTATTGAGGGAAAAAGTTGAGCTCGCTACGCTCCTTCTGTGTTTCAATTTTTGCAAGCCACAACCCGAGTAATTACGAGCTCGCTTTGGTCGCTCCATATTTTTTTCTACTTATTCTCTATATACCTAGACAAAAGAGGGCGGCAAAATAGGTTTGTGCCCCAGGCGACAGAAACCTACGCTACGCCTCTATTCCAAAATGTCCCGGTCGGCTTTCTCACATCTATGGCAGCCCAACGCTAGGGCAAATTCAATTTACTTGTTCCTTTCGGTAAAAAAGTTACAATAAACAAAGTATTGATTTGTCTATGTTTTCGATACTAACCTAGGAACTAACGCTGTATTTAAATAAATGTCAGTATGTACCTACCTACCGCGGAAGTCGATTTTGCAGTCGTAATGCGAAATTTGGCATAGTATTAATATGTACACAGGTGCAAAAGATATGGCATTTTGCACATTTTTATTACTACGGGGAAAGGTATATGGAAAATTTTCTGAGTGAATTGCTTATTCAAGGTTTTTCGTTGTTAACCCATTATGAATGGTAGAGTACAATTGCTTAATGTGTCCTACGGGAAAATGTATAGAATGTGATAAGCATCTAAACTTTACCTAGAATTTATATAAGGTTTAACAAAATTAGCTGAAACTATTTTAAGGGGATGATCAAACCATCACACTGAACAACTTTCTCTATGTGACCAACATCTAAATCGCGAAAAAAAATCTGCTGTTCCATATAAACTTACTCGCCCTAAATGTATGGGACCACAGATTTTTTTTCCCGATTTCGATATTGGTCCCATAGAGAAAGTTTTTCAGTTTGATGGTCTGATCATCCCTTAAAATAGTTTCATCTAATTTTGTTAGACCTTATTTAATATAGGTAAGTTTATAATGTTTCATCATCGTCAGCTTACATGAACTGCAAGTTTTGGAACCCATGTTCGATAGTTGCCACTTGCCACAAAACTCTAAAACTTAGTTCTTTTCGAAAATAACTCTAAGCGTTGTTTCACACGTACCACAACCACACCACATCGCAGCGTCAAACGGTGGTCAAGCAGTTAAGACGCTGTTATCCGGTCGAGGCCGTTTTTTGAACACGAACGAAAGTGTTTTAAAGTCTGAAAACCAATTATGTCTTATTTAAGGATCTGGCTGATAGGCGACCGTGCTCAATTACACGATTAGATTAATTTTAATAGATAGAAAAAAATCCCAAAGTTACCCCTTTTTGTTATGTTTTTTCAATACTATGATTAAACTACTGATATTTAACTTTTTATTCTTGTACTTAACCTAATACATTAAATATTTCTAGTGAACTCCGTAGAATGTTGAGCTTAGAAACACCCATGAGCAAAGATATTGATGAAAAACACGTTTTTTGCGATCCTGCTTTCAATTGGAGCGGTATGGCTAATTGCAATCTTATGCTTGCCAGAAAGAGACGCTTGCACTTGGATAACCTGGCCTTAACGTGTGAATAGTGTCGCTGCAACTTTTTGCAGTGGCGTTGTGGTACCGACAAAAGTGTCGTCGACGCAACGTTGTCTGCGATGTGGCCGTGGTTCGCGGTGTCGCTGGTGGTTGCGAATTTGTGATGTGGTCACCCACGCGGTCGACGATGACGGCAAAATGTGGCACGTGTAAATTCTACTATTCATTTTCAATACAAAATATGCGCCTGCCCACGTGTTGTGGTACGTGTGAATCTGTAAAAAATACTACGACTACGAAGTCGAAAAACTGTCGAAGTGCCGAATGAGAAAACCGGAACAGTTTCGAACCGATATTTAATAAACTTTTCTCCCCTCCGGACGGAAAGCGTCAATTTTCGTCCCGCTGCGATAAACAAAGTTGTCGCTTTCCACCTCCGTCGAGGAGAAAAATAGTATACAAACCTCGGACAGTAAATTAGAAAGCCTCAGATCACATGTTTGTTGCAATTACATGAGATCTGAGACCTTTCTTACTTTCCTGTCCTCGGTGTGTAATCTACTATTATTGTACGTCTATACTGCAGGGTAAAGATCGTCAGACGATGACGAAAGCAAAACGTTATTGAATCATTCATTATAATACACCTAGCTAGACTATTCTACAAAACGCCCGTATCTAAACTCAGACGTACCAACATATAGACTACTAATGCGTGGCGAGTAAAATGTCAAAAACATGAATTCAAGATGCTATCTTGTGATATTTTCTATTTTGAATAGAAAATTTTGAGTTTGAGTTCAACTTCAGTTCTCCCTACTCCGCATCTCAAAATTGTAGTACAGTAATACCAGGTTTACAAGTCTTACCATGGTGTTACCGATGTACCTGCGCAGTTGCCAAATATTAAGGGGCTACCTGCCGGTTTTGGGTAATTTTGTAACCATTTTATTCATTAACTATGGCACTTTTTGAGCTGAAATTTAAACTGAACCATCTACAGGATATGAGAAGTGATGTGGTTTTTCTAGAAATCGATTTTAATGAATAAAACCGAAGAAAAGGGACTCTAAAGTCACCCCTTTTTTTCCAGTTGTAACCATTTTACTCTTACATTTTTAATTGGAACAAAATGAAAATTTACTATATTGTTCACAATACAATTTAGAATGATGTGGTTTTTTTACTTTTTCGAAATTAATAAAAAATCATCGAATTTTTCAAAGAAAACAGCAAAATTCTGACCGGAGCCACGCGCTCTTTCTCATCGATTAGTATGGAGTGTGAGTGAGAGGAGAGTGGTCCACGGCTGATACGCCTTAATAGCGCGCGAAATTATATTGACCAATCAGAATGTGCCAGCTTCGCGCCTGAAATCCCTTGTCGCTTTTGGCTAATTGTTTTCGCACTTTTTTCGCCACAGTAGTCCATTTTAGTCTGCTATTTGACTTGAGTATGGAGATTTAGTAGCACCTGCGTCCGCATGGCGCGGCGCATCGATAAACATTTTAACGCGCCTGCGAACTCGTTCGTTCGTTCGAAAAAAGAAAGAGAGCTAGGGCGCGATACCGCTTTTCGCGCCGACATGCTGCGGGCGCTGATTTTGCACCCTCTGACTACCGCGCATGGTTGATTTTTCTATCAATAATGACTTTGGGTTGCGGGTCAGACATGAATAAGATTGGCACTGGTCCGTGAGGAGTGGCGCAATAAAAAGGAGGCCTATGCCCCCACCAGTGGGTTGATTTGATTGATTGAATGACTCCTGGATTTGACGGGGACTTTGGTTCGCTCTGCGCAAATGAAGATTGACGAGCGGAATTATTTTCCTGGTCGTACTTTACCGTTAATGACCGTCATATAAATGTTCATAATGAGAAGTCTAACAGGTAGTCTATCTATGTACACAGTTATCAGATAATGTAAAGTGGTAGGTATAGGTGAGGCAGGCTAGACTAGATGTCGCCACATGCCCTTCCGACCGATAACCACTGATAAGCTATCTCTTTGACAATTCCAGTTGATGCTGGTACAGTTCCGTGTAGTTTTAAATAATTTAACTTAATTAATTAAACCTTTGAGTCTCAATTGTCTGAAGCACCCTCTATGTATGTAACGCATTTAAGTTTACACCCTGTGTTACCTGGATACCAAGTCCTGCAGATGCCGTGGCATGTTGCGCGTGGTATATAGTAGATTACACACCGAGGACAGGAAAATAAGAAAGGCCTCAGATCTCATGTAATTGTTGTCTGTCAAACATGTGATCTGAGGCTTTCTTATTTACCGTCCGAGGTTAGCATACTATTTTTCTCCTCGACCGAGGTGGAAAGTGGAAACTTCGTTTAGCGCAGCGGGACGAAAATTGACGCTTGCCGGCCGAAGGGGAGAAAAGGCTATGTCAAGCATGCTGCCTATAATAATATGGGTTACTTGCGGCCGTCCATAGTATGGCATTATACAGGGTGTAAGGAAATGTATAATTAACCTTTACACCACATACTCAACCCATGAAACTGAACAATTTTTACTAAGGGAGCAAACATGTCAGCGCAAAAAAATCTGCTGTTTTATTCTAAACTACAATGCCTACTCGACTCAAACTCGACTTTTTTTATTCTGACAGGTTTGCTCCCATAGTAAACGTTGTTCAGTGTGATGGGTAGAGTATGGTTTAAAGGTTAAAAATACTTTTCCTTACACCCTGTATTCCGTGATACCGACGTCGGTATCCCATAGTAAAAACAGAGCATTTAAAGAAAAAACCGCCGCACTAAGATCCTATAGATTATCCCTAAAGTGTCAATAGTATAAATAAACAGAACCCGCAAAACTCGCAATGAATATTATCGACAAGCTTAGAGCAATAATCCGGACCGCCGCACATTATCACAGTTTCTACGAAATCCCACAGTATTACCGAGAATCCGAACCAAACTCGTTTACCTGATACGCAATCGGTTACCCATCCATTTAGTTTTGACACGTGCTGAGAAAAAAAAAGGGTTCTGTGTTTTAAAAAAAGGTTTACCTTCAGGTATGTGGGAGGAAGCCTTCTGGCGATTGTAGCGTGGCTTTTGAAACGGTCATTGAAGATATACAAGGCCGATCGATGACCCAATCTCATTTTCAGGGTCCTTCTTAATAATGCTGACACTTTTTCTAGGGGATCATCAGACCGTCAAACTGAACAACTTTATCTATGGCACCAATATCGAAATCGCGAAAAAAAATTGCAAATATTAATTGAGCTCGAAATGATATTCACCGATCAGGATGTGCCACACATAAACTCCCTTGCCGTTATTTGCTAATAGTTTTCCCGTGTCGTCGTCAATCAAGTGTCAATCTGCTATTCGACTTAGAGCGAGAAAGATAAAGATTTAGTCGTAGAAAGAGAATGAACTAGAAGGAAGCACGTGTCTTGTCATATCACTCAGTAAGAGATGCACATAGCAAATTCTCCTCTAGTTAAAAAAGGAGATCGCTACTTATTGCTGTCCTTATCGACGTAGCCACTTTTTTGTTCTACGACGGCTGTCTGACTCCGGAGTCAGACATCTATTTTCATACAAATTGTATAGGATTTTATGACTATCGCTGTCTCATACGCGGTTACACTGATGTTCCGTCTATCAGCGTAAGCGAAAAATACTTCGCCTATGGATTTAGTAGTAGATTTAGTAGCACCCTTTGACAACCACGCATGATAGATTTTTTTTAATTTCTTTAACTTCGGGTTTTGACTCTGGTCTGGTCTGCGCAAACGAAGATTGTCGAGTGGAATAATTTTCCTGGTCGTACTGAATGCATAATTTTGATTTTTGTTCCCAACTCCTCGTTGGTACGGAAGGTGGGTCTCTGATTCCAAATCAACGATTTTTTGTCTGTATGTCTGTTGGTTTGTTCGAGCATCTCGCCAAAACTACTGGACCGATGTTGATGAAACTGTTTGTTTTTTAAATGAAATGTTAAACTAATGATTAGACTTAAAAACTGATAAATATTTTATCTCGCTACATGGGAGCCAGTGCGGACAAAATCTAGTTTAAACTAAAATCAAGTTTCCTTGACCTCAATAATCAAACGGTGTCACTTTAATATTTTAATAATAATCCATAGACTTTATTTACTGTTTGTTTAACTATCGAATTATATCCGAAGCGGTGGAACACCAATGTTTATTTATAAATTCATCGAGGATTTATAAATAATTATGATTGTAATAAAATAAAGGAAATGCCGTAATCAAGTTACACTTGACACCAGTCATCGACAGCCTATGTAAGGACTTATAAAATTAGCTGAAACTTAATCTTTTCGTGTCAGCATAAGATATACAGGGTGAAATCGATATCAATAGCATCCTTTTAAACTAAGAATCTACCCATCAAACTGAACAACTTTTACTACTGGAGCAAACAAATCGGAGCAATAAAAAAATCTGTTGTCCCATACTAAACTGCACCCGCCGCCGTTGCCTACACGACTCAATTGTATGGGACAGCAGATTTTGCAACAAATGCTAATGATATCAATTTCACCCTGTATAGGGTCCTTCTTAATATGCTGACACTTTTTTAAGGGGATGTCCAGACCATCAAACTGAACAACTTTCTCTATGGCCCCATAGAGAATGTTGTGTCATTGACCCATCTTTCTGGTGGGCGGCCTCTACCCCCCGTTGTTTCTCTTGTTCTTCCTTCCAATGTTCTTCTGGTCCAACGCTCAGTATCCAAATTCCACCCCATACGACAAACTGACTTATCCCACTTTAAAACACTATGCTCTGAGGGTTCTGGCAAACCTATGCTACGGTTTATAATCACCATCGATGGCTTATTTTAATACTTACCCGACTGCGCGACGCTAAGGAAGGGTAATGTGTTTATTTAAACACCAAAAACCTAATAATGTTTGATTGAAATATCATCATCATCATCAGCCTATATACGTCCCACTGTAGGACACAGGCCTACCCTCTATAGGAGGGTGTTTGGGCGTTAGTCCACCACGCGCGCCCAATGCGGATTGGTAGACTTCACAAATGCATCAGAATTGTCTTCTTCTGCATATGCAGGTTTCCTCACGATGTTTTCCTTCACCGTTTTAGAGCAGTCGGTAATACGTACATAAGTTAGAAAAACTCATTGAAATATAATTTAATCAAAACTCTTTTCGGAGAGCTACTTTGTATCATAATCATTAGCACCCCAGCCAGATCGTAGCATGTTTCCTTATGACAACGGTGTAAGGTCGACAGTCGGTTGACGTCGCACGATCGGCTGACTCGACGTGACTTCATTCACTCAATTATCACCCTTATGCTATTGATTTGGGAGGACCATTACTCTTTTATTGAGGTAGGTATAGGTAGGCGGCTGTTGAGGTAGGTATATGTAAATGCTGATCGCGCAGCCAGTATCATGACCTGTATTACCAAATTCTACGTAAAGCAAATCGCTTGAGTAATTGTAAATTAATACTCGATCGGAATAAGCTTAAGTCATCAACGGTTTTGAATTTTGTCGATACGATAATTATTAGAGATGTGACGAATAACACTTTAGTTAAATAATTTCTACAGGCTGGAAACTTAAAGGCATTACATACAACTTTTACTATGGAACCAACTTTGAAATCTCGAAAAAGATATACCTAAGCTGTTTCATACATTTTGGTGTAGCTATTGACAGAAAGCTGACTGCTGAAGAAGAAATTCTGATGTGTATCTGAAGTCTACCAATCCGCATTTGGCACGCGTGGTGGACTACCGCCCACAAACCAATAGGCGAAACTGCATAAAGAGAAAAGAAGCTGATGATGAGGCAGCAACAGCGACCAAAAACCAACAAGGCGACTGCGTCACACACACAACCTCAGACCGCGTTGGTTTGACGTGACCTTAAAAACAAAATTGTGTGTCTTATACCACTTTACCTCACCACACTGTACCTACCTTAGAAACCGAATGGTGTATCTTTGTTTTAAACAACATAGAGCTTGATACGCGGCGTAATCTTGCCAATTTCAGTGATAAATTTCGATTGAGATTACTATCGGACGTTGTCTGTCGATTGCTTGCGTTATGCAGACGTGATCTGATTTTGATTTAAGGAAAGCAGGCACGCCAAATGCAGATACATTTTATGCCCGATTTAATACGAGGCATGCATTCAGTGCCCATCGACGGGCTTAGAATAAAATAATGTAGGTACATTCGATTCTAAAATTTGTATTCATGGCTTTGTTTATCACACGCCTGGTCTGGTCCCATTCGCATCATATACAGATATAGATTATAGAGTGAGACACCGATTTTTAGCATTAACAGGCATGAGCCTTGCGATGCGATCTTACGCCATATACATATAACTTTAACATATTTGTCGAAGTCCTGTGCTAATCTGATCCATTGCAGATCCGTCCCTCATAATCTCGTTCAGCTATTGTTCTGTCTGATAGACTGCGTCTCTGTTGGCCAACATTCTGACATTTCTGACACTGTCTTCGTCATCATCATTAACGTTATCGGCTACAGCGACTGTTTACAGCTGAGAGCTACGTTCGTGTGCTCTCAGGTGACTGACGGACATGATTTTTGCAGTAAATGTGCGCCCACACTCTCTGCACGTCAGCATCCCTCTGGCTGTGCAGCAGGCGAAGGTTGCACGTGATACGGCTTTATCACGCCTTTTATCTCGTTCATTCGCGCGCGAACAGAAAGAGAGCGAAGGTGTGATAGTGCGATATCACACTGCCATGCTAGCCATGCAGGTGGACGGGTTTGCAGCTCAACGCTTTTTGCATCAAGGTCCGAATATCTCGCATATTGAAACTTAAATTATAGGTTCCTTAGTGTTCACAGTATGTCTCCAATATGTGGTTGGTCTTTACCTGTGTCTTCTAGCTCGACATCTGTGATGTGATTCTACAAGAGTTACACCGCAAGAGTTGGCAGCTTTTCCGTTTGCCCTCCTGCAGTTCTGAGTAAAAGATGCGCTTCGACATTGTCGATAGACATCGAATGGATAATGTATTAGTGAACTAACGTACGTGCACAATGTTTCAGGTGAAGAGATACGCGTTTGAGGACCACACGCCGCCGCAGATGGAGCTGATCCAGCCGTTCTGCGAGGACGTGCACAGCTGGCTGACGGCAGACTCCCGGAATGTCGCCGCCGTGCATTGTAAGGCGGGGAAGGGACGGACAGGTTAGATACTTTCTATTCTTTTCGCCTATTTTGGTTTCTCAATTCGGTATGTCAAGTTTTTTTTTGGAGGGCTGAATTGAAAACCATTTCGAGATAATTGTCTCAATAATCATATTTTCTATATCAGAGATTTTAAAATGAAAGGATTACAGATATTTTTAATAAAATAACGTCGTTTTTCGGTCCGTGCAGTGACGTCACTGGCATACCTGTGAACTCCTTGGTAAACATAAAATCAACTTAAAATAACCGGCCATTAAGAAAAAAAAATACTTTCACAATGTCAGAATTTGACATTTGATGTTGCCGTATCTTTTTCCAGCATAGAGTTAGAAAGAGGAGGCAGGTTTTAATTTTTTTAAATACAGCTGTATGTAGTTTTTCTCCATGGAGTTCGAATTATTTTCTCTCCACCATTTTTGCACTTAGAGATTACAGATCAAAATAATTTAAAAATTTAATTTATATTGATAAACTCGATGAATCGCAATAAGAATGAAATAGGTATCTTAAAATTATGTCTTCTGTCCGTAAAAAATATAAAAATGAAGACAAAAAAAAACTTGACATACCGAATTCTGGATTCGGGCTGGAGTAGGGCTCATTCCATTTCACCCTCATTCGTGGGAGGAGACTTTTTTCTATCCTATTCTAACAGGCTGCTGTGCCCCTATGTCATCTT
Source organism: Agonopterix heracliana (assembly GCA_963693445.1). Taxonomy (NCBI): domain Eukaryota; kingdom Metazoa; phylum Arthropoda; class Insecta; order Lepidoptera; family Depressariidae; genus Agonopterix; species Agonopterix heracliana. The sequence goes on along the minus strand of OY856323.1, from coordinate 2,708,775 downwards.
TGCATTCTTGACCAGGCAAACCTTCCATTGACTTTTTATGGAAAGTATCTTAATGGTCTATCATGGCAGCTCGAAATAGCGCTGTCGCGCCTTAGCCATTAGATATTTTCGGGCGCATTGTGCTAGGGTCTTAGCTAAGGTCATCCCTCCGCCTCTTCTGATGTCGACACGGAATGCGATGATGACCATTATGTCTATAAACAAGTCTTGTATTGTCTATACAGTATACAAGTCGTTCGACAATTTGGTATTCAAACTACTCAGTAGAGATTTTCAAATAGATATTCATTACCATGCATGCTTAGCAGGAGAATGAAAGATCACAGTTTCATGGTAAAATCTGATCCCGATTCCTTGATAAACTCTTATCAGCCTAGTGGCTTCGTACGACGCGGCATTCATTCTTACTAAATAGGTACCAAACCCTCCCCCAACACTATGACACAAATACGTCCCATACAAACTGCATGAAAAGAATATATGAATAAAATTATTCTATTTCAAACTCCAGATCACTACAATTTAGAATAATCGCTAATGCTATGCCAAGGGAACTATAGGTTAAGGCTACAAATTACACGTGGCAGTATTATATTGTTGTGCTAACAAAAAGAGCTCTAACCCCCCTGAAAGTAATTGCGAAATTTCTTTACATCCTATAATTACCATCGTGAAAGTTGGACGTGTCGTAAATTTAAAAAAAGGACCTTTCGAAACCGCCTTTTTTGTGGGAAGCCCTTTAGGGTAAAAAGTGTTGGGTTTAAGGATTGAAAAGAATACTGGGGTGGTCATTCTGTTATACTTATTGTCTTTTGTATAAAGATTGTTCAAGTTTTACTTGCTACTTCCGATGTTTTCTTTGTTAGATTATATTCTGCTTAATACCTAACTTTGTTGGCGCAGATAGGTCTTCTATTCAAGACATATACAAAGAATCCTAATTAAATAACTAAATGACGGTTTGTAAGGGGAGAATCCATTGAGTAATTATGTATAGAGCAGACAACGCGAACAAAATCTGTGCACCATGATCAGCAGTGTGGGGCGCGTGCTGGGAGCGTCAGGCTGCGACGAGCGCCTGGCACCGGCTAAGTGGGTTAGAGCGCGTGCACCCTAACGCGTGTTACAAAACATTACTTCTCGGTAGCTTCTCTAGTTAACATAGTACCTCAATGGGAGAATCAGATTATCAAACTAAACAACTTTTTCTAAAGAGATATATGGAGTTAAAGTGAGTGGAAGTGTCGGCAGAGGGCGCCCTGGTAAGACGTATTCTGATAAAATCGGTTGAGTCCTACAAAAAGGGGAAGTGCGGAGTACTCGAAACCGACTGGCATGTATGAAGAGAGGCATGGATGTGAATGAGGCAAAAGAGGTATGCAAGGATCTTAGTAGTTGGCGCGCCCTGGTCTCTGCATACCTCACAGGGAAAGAGGCGTGACGTTATAAATATACAACTTTTTCTATGGGACCAAAACGTCGTAAAGCTCAGGCCACACAGAGGCGGTCCTGCGGGAAAGCGGGCCGGCGGCGGTTCTGCGGGAAGCGAAAATCTGCGGACCAGCGAAGATTTTTGTGTTTTGTAGAGTATGGTGTAATTCAAGTTACACAAATATATATATTTAATGATCTAATGTTTGTATAAATACATCAAGTGACCTCACATAAGTCTTCATATTATTTTAAAGAAATTACATAAATTACTTCAGTTAAATTATATAAGTCAGGAGTGTTTTGTTTACGCTTACTTCTGAAATTACTAAAATAGGTAGATTTTTTTCTTTCCAATTGGTTCTAGTAATTAGGGATTTAAGTCATTATTTTTCGACAAAACAATTCTATTATACCACTTAGGAATAAAGAAAAAGAAAACAATGTATCGCTGTGCGAATTTTTACAAAAATATTATAAATAGTCTAAACAGAAAAAGGTATCATGTTTCCAGAAAAAAGTTGTATTTATTGTCCCTTTTTAGGGTTACCTACGCTGTACCAATGGAAACACTATTGCGCTGTCTTTTTTTACCTGTCAAATACGTTTTTAAACAATTGAGATACTAATTGGAAATCTGCAATATATTTGTGCATTATTGTACCACATTATGTAAGGTCCTTCTGAAATAATGGATGACCAAGATCATAGCCTCATACTGAACAACTTTCTCTACGAAACAAACATAGAAATCGCGAAAAAAGTTGTAGTGGTCAATCGACGAAAAATAATAGTAAAATCTGACTACTCTAACATTTCCACGGCTAAACAGCTGAACCCATTTAGATGAATTTTTTGTATAGATATATCTTGAAACCTGAGGTAATAAAAGTTCCACGTAAAAGATTTAGGAGCCAGTAATAATAAATAAATTATTATTCCAGGGACAATGGTGTGTTGCTATCTACTGTACAGCGGGCAGAAGACGACGGCGGACGAAGCACTCAAGTTCTACGGAACCAAACGAACGCACGACGAAAAGGGTAAGATAATGCAAAATTACCTTTTACTCATATCTTTGGGGATCTGGCACTGCCCACGAGACGACGCCATAGTGTAAGAAAAACTAATAGTGGTGAAGCTCAGCGGTCGCGACAGGTCAATCGTGCGGGGTGGGCCGGGAGGAGCGCGTCCCAGCTCCCGCTACCTGCACGCGTACCCTAACAGCGAATTCAATTAGGGTACGTACGCCCGTTCCCCGCCGCCCCCCGCACACCGTGCGAGCGTGGACCCGCCGCCACCGCTGATATTCACCAATATTAATTTTATTACACTATTACAACGCCCTGGGTCGACCCAGATACGCTATCGATACGGCCACCCATTTATCTATCACAGCCCTTAATCTGTCCGTCTTCAGCTAGAAGTCTTCAGACACATGCGTGACATTGGCGTCCATGACGTTCTTTCCCTCGCCCTCTGCATCCTTCTGGGACATATTATCGCCTCGCCTAATACTATTGAGCCATCATTCTGGTTAGCGGCCTCTACCCCGCGTGGTTTCTCTGGGACTCCACTCCATTGTTCTGGGCAATCGCTCAGCCTCCATACGTGCAACATCTCCTGCCTATCCCCACTTGAGGCGTTCTATACAGGGTGTAACAAAGCAACCTAGTGCTATACACCCTGAAGGGGTGCTTCAGACCATATCGACCTAAACAACTTTAATAAAAAATCTGACGTTTCATACTCGACTCAAATGTATGGGACAGCAAATTTTTTTTCGCGATTTCGAAGATGGCTCCATAGTGAAAGTTGTTCTGTTTAATGGTCTGCTGCACCCCCTTGAGTAGGTATTAATAGGGTGTTTTCTTACACCCTGTAGTGGCTATCATGTTGACGGCCTTTGAAATTCGTCTAATCCACTCATTGCAAGATCTTAGTAGTGTGATGCCGAACATTGCTCGATACGTATAATTCGTAACAAGTACTTACTAAAATCGTAACCCATTTAGTTAAGCAGTAGTTCAGTGAAAAGGTACAATGCTCTTTTATGTTTTTTTACAATAACATATGTAACACAATACGGTTTTGTTATTCTTGTTGCTGGGCGGGCTTTCCAATACACTGTATTTTTTATTTAACCTTCTTTGATTCTTTTATCCTCTATCTATACTATACAAAAGAAGAAAGTTCTTTTAAAGGTTTTTTACGGACGTCAAAGAAATTGTAGTTTGGTATTTGTCGATTTTCTTAGAATCTTGTAATTATTGTTGTAAAATGATGAAGGCTTTTAAATTTATAGAGTCAAGTTTTTATTGAAGTAGGTAATTTGAAAATAGATACTACACAGCATTCCTGCCTCGTGGTCTAATGGTTTCTTAACCAAGCTCTTGCTTGGGCTCTTGACACGGAGGTTGTGGGTTCGATTCCCACGGGGGACACATAGAGATATGTCACTTTGTGCGTTTTTCCACAGTTGGTTAGAGGACATTGCAGGCTGAATCTCGAAATTGAGCTTGCTTTGCTCGTTCCAGTTTTAATGTTATAGTGCCTCAAAGATTTCCATACAAATCTTAATTTAATCCTAGCATTTAAATAAAAAAACTGTATATTTTATCGAAAATCTGACTTCATACGAACATAGAAATTAGTTTCTAGATTGTTTCTGAAAAATTTCGTTGGCTTTAATGGGATGGTAGTTAGGGCGCTTGTCTAACAAAAAAATGGTGAACCTTTAGAAATCATGACTATGGCTTGAAACTTGGTACAGTTGCTCAGAGGGTCAAAAGAGACCGATCGAGATCGGTACCCCACGGGAGCCCCCCCCTCTGGGGCTGGAAGGGGGGGATCAAAGGGACGCTCCGACCGGACAAACTAAAAAAATTGCAAACGCTAGAATATAGATGTTAAGTTAAGTTTAGTATCATTTTCGTATAAATTAGGGATGAGGAATTCATTTCTAGCATTTTTATTTGATTTTGTGCAAGTGGTTTCCGAATAAAACATAGAAACGTCAAAAATTTCACCAGGAAAAATACATTTAAACGGCTATAACTTCAAAACCTATACACGAATTAATATAATAAAAATACTTAAATAGAGCATATTTTATGTAGATTCAGAGCAATATACCTTTTATATAGATAATCTTACAAAATTACGCGGAAAAAAAACTTGAAAGTTGCGCCGCGTAGTTAGGCGAATTTGGGCTACCACCTTTTGCAACAGAAAGCAGACATTTTTCCTCAAAATTCGTATTCGATGCATGAGAATGAAGTGAACAAAAGATATTTTTTTGGGATTAACTTCTCTACATAGTTAAGTATTTCAATGTCGTAAAGGCTATCAGCGAGAAAAAATACAATTTGTAGTTTTTTCGCAATCAATGAAACTCAAAACTAGAAATGTAGAAAGAAAAATTTATTGTTAATCTATTTACACGCACTTTTCTTCACATAAGCGTAGTTTTGTACATTTAACATTCGTTTGCTTCCATTTTTCCGCCATCCCCAAGACGCTGGATCGGGAAGGTGATGACAGGGCTGCAGCACGTGGTTCTGCTCTACACTGCTCGTAGTGTGTGCTGATGAAACGCCGACTTAGTAGGTGGTATGTTCTCTAATTGTCGATATTTTTTGGTAAATGGGTGTTTCTTACATTCATTGACTGTTGTACATTAACTTGAACTGTAAAAGAAATAAGATAATTATGTTGAATCTGATTAGCAAAGTAAGAGGATATGTAGGTAATGAAAAAAGTAGGAATAGATAAGTAGGTTCGTACCTGTCATACATAGTACATACATACATACATAAGCTCACGCCATTGTCCCATGGGCGTAGGCAGAGACCACGAACCGCCACACGCTACGACTCTGACACACCTCTTTAGCCTCATTTACATTCATACATCTCTTCATGCACTTCCGTGGATTGAGGGTGCTACGCACTTGTCCTTTTCGGAAAAGATCATTGATTTGATCATGGTATGTTTTCCTCGGACGGCCTCTCCCAACACTTCCGCTCACCTCTGCTTGATAAACTCTCATTCCTTTTATTGCATACCCAACATACATAACTAGTAACGACATATTTTTGTATGATAGGAACACAGCTTCCTCAATTTTCCCTTCCATAAGCAATTTGAACAGTGGTAGCCTGTTGAAATACACGAAACCGGGTTATAATGTTATTTTATATTATCGGTTACTCGGTTTTTAAGCTTGTGTAAAAAAAATACCACCGCAAGATGCCACTAGCACGACACGGTTTCTTGTTTTAATGGAAGAGGAAAGAAGACAGCATTTGAGGCTTCGAGTGCATATTCTAATAAGATATCAATGGCATATCCACAGGTATAGTTATAGAAAAAACGGTAGCTATACCGTTGTTTATCTAAATTTTTAGTTTCTTTTACTGGTCACGCTATACACATTTCAATCCGCTAGTGGCATCTTGTGGTGGTATTTTTACTTTATACAAGCATAAAAACACCGATAACACAAAAAAACAGCTTGCTTATTTATATTATATTATTCGTTAATAACCGGCTTCGTGTATTTCCACAGGCCACCACTGTTCAAGTTGCTTATGGAAGGGAAAATTTAGGAAGCTGATCCTATCATACAAAAATATTATGTCGTTACTATGTATGACAAAGGCCTCCTCTCACGAATACGGGTGAGAGGTACGTGCCTACTTATCTATTCCTGCTTTTTTCATTACCTACATGTCCTCTTACTTTGCTAATGAGATTCAACATAATTATCTTCTTTCTTTTACACTTCAAGTCAATGTACAACAGTCAATGAATGTAGGAAACACCTGTTTACCAAAACAGATCTACAATTAGAGAACATACCACCTACTCAGTGTCGGCGTTGCATCAGCAGTCAGCATACACTACGAGCAGTGTAGAGCAGAGCCACGTGCTGGAGCCCTTTCATCACGTTCCCGATCCAGCGTCTTGGGGATGGCGGAAAAATGGAAGCGAATGGTCTCCTACTGGACTGACACGCCAGCGCAGTGGCAGAAGCGTGTAGGGAGCTAACTCGCTGCAGATGCAAGATATGCTCTCAGCAGAGATGTAAGTGTTAGGAAGTGAACCTTAAATGCACAGAGCTATGCTTATGTGAAGGAAAGTGCGTATACATAGATAACAATAAATGTTTCTTTCTATATTTCTAACTTTGAGTTTTATTGATTGCGAATAAAACTACAAATTGTATTTTTTCTCGCTGATAGCCTTTACGTCTCTTAAATACTTAACTATGTAGAGAAGTAAACCCAAAAAAATATCTTTTGGTCACTTCATTCTCATGCATCGAATACGAATTTTGAGGAAAAATGTCTGCATTCTGTTGCAAAAGCAGGTAGCGCATATTCGCCTAACTACGCGGCGCAACGTTCAAGATTTTTTACCCGCGTAATTTTGTAAGATTATCTATATAAAAGGTATATTGTTCTGAATTTACATAAAATATCTTATATTCACGTATTTTTAAAATATTAATTTGTGTACAGGTTTTAAAGTTATAGCTGTTTAAATGTATTTTTCCTGGTTTAATTTTTTACCTTTCTATGTTTTATTCGGAAACCACTTGCACAAAATGAAATAAAGATACCAGAAATGAATTCCTTATCCTTAATTTATACGAAAATGATACCAAACTTAACTTGAGAGCTATATTCTAGCGTTTGAAATTTTTTTAGTTTGTCCGGTCGGAGCGTCTCTTTGATCCCCCCCCTCCAGCCCCAGAGGGGGGGCTCCCGTGGGGTACCGATCTCGATCAGTCTCTTTTGACCCCCTGAGCAACTGTACTAAGTTTCAAGCCATAGTCATGATCTCTAAAGGTTTTGATGCTAAGCGACCTAACTATGGTATTTAAAATATCACCAGACTATGTTTGTATGCAGAGCGCATTTGCGCTCTCGGAATAAACTTCTCTTAACATTTTTTGAGTTAAATGTCTTTGAGACCAAGTGCACTCCGCTACTGGTCAATTGAGTTAATGTTATTACTTTAGCCAAGCCTCCACGAAACCAATGGTTTACAAAAACCACCATTGTACTGTCCAGTTTAGATTGCATTCATTATTTAAATTACGTATAATGATAGACGGATGAAGGGCACAAAGGTATATTTCATTTTTGTTACACAATTACGATAATTTTATTTATTGTTGTCTTCATTTCGATGTTTCCAAATCATCTAAATTTACCTTTATAGTCTGTTTTTGTGATATCTTGTATAATTATTTGTTGCTAAGCGAACGTAATTAGTTTATCGTGGGATCGTATTTTTCAAGGTTTAGATTTTTATTTCTACATCAATTTACTAAATGACCGCAAAAGCTTTATCTGTCATCATGATTGCGTGTCATCTGATTAAATCAGGCTCCCTGTGTTCTGTGTTTCGGAAGTTACGTCTAATAGTTCTTATCTTTCGATGGCGGTACTTATTCTTTAAGGTGGTTGCAGAGTTGTCAATTTTAAACAAAACTTTGTCGTAGAACACTCGTAAAATAAGTTATTTTACGTTTTTATTTTTTTTTATTAAAATCTTACATTTCTGGCATTTATTTCTTATTGCATGTGACATATGACCTTTTGATTTATTAAGGAACAAATAAAAAAAATAAAAACGAAAAATCACTTATTTTACGTTTTCTTCGGATCTGTGAAGCTTTGGCACTTGAGGTATAGCTTAAAAAACTCGTTATTTTATGCGTTATCACTCAAATAACAAAATAATGTTAAGTTCTCAACTGGAAAAGAGAAAAGATATTTTCTTCGTTTCGCGACCATCACTAAATGAGCAACTTTAAATATTGTTTTCTCTGAAACCGTTAAAGATTGACCATGGGTTACTTTTAGCATTTTGCTAAGAATGACTTGCTTAGTGAAGATAGCTGATTAACAAAAACACGTCCGCTCCCAAGCGATTCTAAAAGACTGTGAACTTTACTGAGAATACAGATTTCAAGGATGAGTCAAGGAATTTATTGACAGGTTCAGTCGAGTCTGAGTTCCAGGAAGCGACGGAGAGAGAATATGGATGTAAAAATCATGAGCATATTTATGTATATTAAATTCGTGCATATAAAACTTGCAGGCGTAACGATACCTTCACAACGGCGGTACGTGGAGTACTACGCGGCGCTGGTCCGCTCGGGGCTGAAGTACTCGGCCACCAAGGTTCACATCAGAGAGCTGATCATGTCCCCGCCGCCCATGCTGAATGGTGGACAGTGCACGCTCGAGTTGACCGTGTCACAGGCCCAGCCGCCTTTCAAGGTTTGTTCCGAGGCTTTCTAAAGCTTATTAGTAATAACTAGTTGCGAAAGAAGAATTACTCTTCCTTATTCGCAACCAGTTGCCAACTATGAATACTTTTGCTGCGATTGTAATTTTTATCAGAGTTTCGTAACCAGTTGCGATAGATCATGGATGTTCCTTTCCATCAATCAGTTATCTATAGGATATTGTATATGCGGACGTCATGGCAACTGAGTTTCGTAACAAGTTGCAAAAGAGGAATTACTGTACCTTATTCGCAACCAGTTGCCAACTAAGAATACTTTTGCCACCATCGTATTTCGTTTCCAGAGTTTCGTAATGACGTGTCGAGCGCTGATAGGCAACTAGCCTTTCTCACATATAACATTGTGCATTATTATCCCTTAGTAGCACAGTGCGATACCCACGGGAATGTCTATTCTAAGCTGGAAGCACACGGTTGCAACATACTAAAATTAATCTTCTTTGCCTTGCGAAGTTCGGCTTCGAACAACACAATCCCATCTGGTGTCGTAAGAGGCAACTTATTCCTTCAGACATCCACAATATCTCCGATGCCCTCACTGAGTGGCTGCCGGTAACAGCCAACTCATCCGATCCCTTCTCTGATTGTATCGGTTACCCGTTCAATAGAATTCAAGAAGGTCGAGAGACTGCATTGTTTTTAGCACACACTTACTTAAAAATATCATGTATACTTAGAAAAAATGTATGTCTAGAGTAAGCCTCACTGTTTTACCGTATAAAACAAAAGGGGACAAATTTCATAGGTTGGTGTGCGTGCGGCGCTATACAAATTATGTATGTATGCGTGTATATGTATAGGGTTTAGGAGCCAGTACTGGTTCCAATTTTTTTCGACACTTTCGTATCTTCGACTGTCAATCTTGACATATAACTTTATCAAAGCCTGTATACTAGACTGTTTTTCTAATACAGTGGCCGCTGTAATCGAAATAGGCTATCTACGTTCATTAACCATTCTCTCTATAACTTTGCAGGCGCCATCGAGCCACGAGGTCCGCAAGCACGACGGTCACATCCGCATAGTGCTCACACAGTGCACCCCCCTGCACGGGGACGTGCGGGTGGACGTATACAACAAGCCCAAGATGATGATGCGCAAGGAGAAGCTCTTCCACTTCTGGTTCAACACCTTCTTCGTGGCCAACTGTGTGGGCGCGGAGAGAGTTCACCCGCCGGCCGATAGTGAGTCTTATATCTGTTGTGATAAGAGTTGCCTTAGTGTAGATGTATACAACATGCGCAAGGAGAAGCTCTTCCACTTCTGGTTCAACACTTTCTTCGTGGCCAACTGTGTGGGCGCGGAGAGGGTCACCCGCCGGCCGATAGTGAGTCTTATATCTATAGCAAGTTGTTTTAGTGAAGGTGTATTCAAGCCCAAGATGAGAATGCGCAAGGAGAAGCCCCGCCAGCCGATAGTGAGTCTTATATCTGTTGTGATAAGAGTTGCTTTAGTGTAGATGTATACAACATGCGCAGGGAGAAGCTCTTCCAATTCTGGTTCAACACCTTGGTAGCCAACTGTGTGGGTGAGGGTTCACCCGCCGGCCGATAGTGAGTCTTATATCTGTTGTGATAAGAGTTGCTTTAGTGTAGATGTATACAAGCCCAAGATGATAATTCGCAAGGAGAAGCCCCGCCAGCCGATAGTGAGTCTTACATCTGTTGTGATAAGAGTTGGTTTAGTGTAGATGTATACAACATGCGCAGGGATAATCTCTTCCAATTCAGGTTCAACACCTTCGTAGCCAACTGTGTGGGTGAGGGTTCACCCGCCGGCCGATAGTGAGTCTTATATCTGTTGTGATAAGAGTTGCTTTAGTGTAGATGTATACAAGCCCAAGATGATAATTCGCAAGGAGAAGCCCCGCCAGCCGATAGTGAGTCTTACATCTGTTGTGATAAGAGTTGGTTTAGTGTAGATGTATACAACATGCGCAGGGATAATCTCTTCCAATTCAGGTTCAACACCTTCGTAGCCAACTGTGTGGGTGAGGGTTCACCCGCCGGCCGATAGTGAGTCTTATATCTGTTGTGATAAGAGTTGTTTTAGCATGATTTCGTCCTCACACCCTGGAGATTCGCGCAATTTGAGTTATCAGAAAACTTGCTCATTGGTTGTGAAAGTAGTTCGATGATGGAATCTGGACACTGGAGGTGCCTGGTTAAATCCGTTGGGAGTTCCGCTATAGGTTAGAGTTATCTCCCGGGCTCATTGGACATCATTGTCTAGTTTTTTCCGCTGTTGATTCTGATTTACACGAATTATAATGGGTTAACTTTTGCCCGAATAAAAATACTTTCTACAAAAAAGGCTCAAAATCCAAATCCTTCTTTCTATACAGATTGTAAACTTAAATGCCGTATACAGGGTTCTTCTTAATATGCTGACACTTTTTAAGGGCCATGATCAGACCATCAAACTGAAAAAATTTCTCTATGGGACCAATATCAAAATCGCGAAAAATAAATCAGCCGTCCCATGCATTTGGCTCGCGTAGGTTTGCAATTTTGTATGGAAGAGCTGATTTTTTTTCGCAATTTTGATGTTAGTCCCATAGAGAAAGTTGTAAGTTGAAGTTTGACGGTTTGATCATCCTCTTAAAAAAGTGTCTGCATATAGTTGGACCCTATATACTTAAGGGGGTTATTCAGAACATCAAACTGAACAACTTTCGTAACGGAGGCAACATCGAGAGAAAGCGAAAATATCAGTTGTTTCGTGCAAAACTGCAATTTTGGACTCAAATGTTGACAGGACAGCTGATTTCTTTTGACGTTTGTTCCATAGTGAAAGTTGTTCAGTTTGATGCGATGGTCATATCCCTAGCGTAATTTGTTACACCTTGCCAGGAGCATAAAGCCCGCTTAATAAAGGTCAAGTCTTTATTTGAATCTACTACCGCTTCGGAACTTGTTGTCACCGCGCCGTAGAGAAGATGCAGCAAGAAACTCTACGACATAATACTTCTTGGGATGATGTTATGATATTAAGAAAATAAGCAATATTTTAATGGATAATTGTAATTTTGTTGAAGGTAACCTGGAGACGTTCAAGCTGACGCTCAATAAATGGGAGTTAGACGACGCGCACAAGGACAAGCAAAACAAACTTTATAGCCAACAATTTAAGGTACAATCTAGCTAGACACATACAAATTTTATACTTGATTTATTACTTATTTAAGTACTTATTTATAATCTAATCATTTATTTTAAAAGGTTATATAAAAAGTGAATTTAAAAAGATGCATTTAGAAATGCATCTTTTTAAATTCACTTTTAATAACTCCTAATTAGTTTTTTAATAACTCCTAATATTATTCGTTTCATAGAATTTGTTTTTCAGTTTGATGGTCTTATCATCCGCTTAAAAAACCTTTGGTATAACCAAGGTGTAACAAAACACCCTACTAATATTTAGTCCACCAATCTTATTGGGCATCCGTGGTGGATAGATGCCGGTAAACACTCCCTGTGTAGTGCAGTGGGACGTTGCACAGTATTACTATCAGGCTTACAGTATGGCAACTCTCTTGATGGCGGGCGACGCCGCCGCCGGTGTAAGTACTCGTTGTCATGAGCAGTCAATGCCAACATCTTCACACAGATCTCAGGATGATCCGCGCCGCCCGCTTCCCCGCTAGGCCCCCTCCGTTGCTCTGCGCAAGTACATCCGTTGCCGTGCTGTAAGGACTATAGTTATACTGTGGACGTAGTATACAGGCTGATGATGATGATGAATTCCGCAGGTGGAGCTAATAGTGCAGAAGCAGCCGGACACGTCGACGTTCAGCGGGCACGCGCTCCGAGCGCCCTCCCCCCCCTCCTCCAGCGACTCCACCTGCTCCGAGCCCGACACCGAGCCCGACGCGCACTGGGACTCCGGTGAGCCCCTACCCTCCCCTACCCTACCCTGCTACACCCGCCTCATCGACCCCTACGAGGCCCACGACGACTCGCCCTACCCTGCCGACAACGGACACCGATACGACGCCGCCACCGATATACATCCTCATTATAAACGTTACCCGATCGATAGCTGTAGACGTTACCCGATCGACGACTGTAGGGGTTACCCTATCGGGATCGGTTGTAAAAGTAGACCTTTTGACGAAAAATCAGGTTACTCTAGTTACCATATTGACGCTAGATCTCATCAGGATTCGCTCGGGGTGGCTGAGTCTAAAACATGCATGTGTCTTAATAGAACCGAGGAATCGGGAGATGGTCAGGGCTATTTCGTAAAAGGAACACAGACGAGTTATATAGCGTCTAATAAGACACTTTATGGGCAAAATTCTGGGAGCCTAGCTAGCGCTAAAGATATGCCTGCTTTTGCTGCCAAATGTACAGATTTGAACAAAGATTTGGATTTGTACGATAGTCAAATACGTCCTGTTTTTGGTACAGATAACAGTAGTCCTTTATACGGTACTAAAGTATCTGGTAACGTTACCGGTCCCAAAGATACGGGTGCTTTATTAGGCAATAAAGCGGCCAGTAATATTCTCCTCGGTACCAAAGCCGACGCAAATGTGTACGCAGGCGGTCAGGGCTCAGGCTTTCAAGTTTTCGACTCTAAATGTAAAGATCTCGGTCCAGATAAAGTATACTATCTGGACGCCGAAACATCCGAATCGAATAGCACGAAAAAGAAACATTTCTTTCACAAACGAGAAGATAGCAATGAGAAAGGTAAAATACCTAAAGTATCGTCAGATCACACGATATCGGACGAGTCTAAGAAGAAATCTTTGTTCCATAGGAAGGACGAGGAAGGGCTATCTAAGCCTAGACTCTCCTTCGATATGAGAGCCTCCTGGAGAGAGTTCAGCGGTAAATGGACGGAGAATAGGAAAAAGAAAGATAGAGACGATTCGTAGCGTTTGTGTATCGACGCGTTTTTCGAGTTTGGTTTACACAGAATTGATTCATTCTTGTCAAAATGTCTCGGCAAATTTCTTGGTTACTGCCTGAAGCTATGAAATCCAATATAACACCTACATTGCCCCCTTTTATTTGTGATTTTTATTCAGTTCCCCTTTTACATTAGTTCGATGTGTGCTCATATATGGATAGACGCATATAGTATGTCGTCTCTGTTATGAAGACCGCAAAACGCGCATATCTGTCAAGGGGCTCGAATGTTATTAATTGTTAATTATACCAGCTTGCTATGTCTTAAAGACTTTGGTTTTTGTATCTAGAGGAAGTTGAAACCTCGAATGGCATAAATACCGCTACCTGAAAATGTAACTTCGAGTAACTCACGAGCGGCTGACATAATCTAATAACTTTTGCAGTCTTGTTTTAGTAAAAATACGAGAAATAAAACCAAATTGCGTGCAATTTAAGTCTGTTTAATAATATTCAACTAGTTGTTTCAACTCTGTGTAAACGCATTATGGAATGAAATTATTTAGTGAATGTTAACGTGTGAAGAGTATTCGCGAAACGGTCGAATTATAAGTAATGTTCATATTTAAACAGGGTTGTGTAGTGCTGAGCACTACAACAGCGACAGTAAACGTTATTCATATAAACTGTTTTTTAACAATACTTTTATTTTTTTAAATAAATCGGAGAAATGTGTAGAAATATCGAGAGAGACAGAGGCCCCGATTTCGATACGATTTTCTCGATTATTAGCTTGTTCTAGCCCTGCTAAAGACCCCAATTAAGTAGGGGCCAATACAGTTAGATAATGTTTATATCAATAACGTTTACAAAGATATAAGTTCATTTAGTTATTATTATTAGTTGTAACAATAAATCTGTCTTATTAATAAAACTTTAAATCGACCACAAATATTTCAGACAAGCAATTTCACCATAACAGTAAACAGGATTTGCACCTGCAACTGTAAAATTTATATTTCTTAATTTTATTTGTGGAAAAGCCAATACAGTTTTATTAATAAGTTCTTATGTATATAATATAGTTTAGAATTATCAAAAGTGTTAGAGTAATGCATAAAATTTCTGTCTTGGACCAAGTGCTCAGTTTTAAAGAAATGTGGAATTTATTCCGATAAGAAAATTGATGCATAAACCTAACAGTCATAAATAAATAATTTGTGTCAATCTTCATGAAAAGGTATCTCATGGCAGTCTTAGTTTGAGAAGATACGCTTTTAGCGCGCTCCATACGAACGAAGTTTAATTCTATTAGCTACCTTTTCATGTGGACGACCACATTTGTTAGTTACATAATAAAATAATGTCGTTTAAACGGGGAGGCGGGCGAATGTTCGGCCTCGCACGAATGATCTCTTAAGCCGATAACGACGCGTAGTTAACTGCAGGTTTATCTCGAAGTAGAAAGTCCTGGGGTCAATTCACATTGAAAGAGCAGCGGCGAGCGATACACACAAAAAAATGGACCTAGCATGAGATAGATAGATAGATAGATAGATAACTCATTTATTTCTTCAGAACAATACAGGATAGAATGTATGTTCTGTTTTGGTGTGCAATAAAGTATAATTGATTGATTGATTGATAGACAGTGACAGAAAAAGGCAGTAGGGAACACTATGGAGTCCGTAGAAGGAGGTCCGTGCAAAGTTGCAACAGATACAGGGAGCTCCCGCGACGGACCAGTCAATAACAAACATACGATATTAAAACAAAAATAACGAACACGTTCATAATGAACTTTATGTACACTGAGATAAGAGTCTATTTGCACTTCCTCATGGCGTTTCCCTCAACTGAGATACCGCACCGTTGCTATTTCAATGTGAATTGACCCTTACGTATAGATCTGTAATGATGGGTCATTTATATACTACTCAGACGTTTTGTTTGCGAGTGTAGCTGTGTCTTACTGTAAGATAAGTTAAGTATATTCGCTGTTACTGTTTTATTACAAAAATAAGTTCACTCGATAATTTTCTTTGGCACCATTCGATTTTGGACAGTAGCCGATTACGTTGACAAATTATAATTACAAAGATGGCTTGACGGTACAAGATTTAGGCTGGCCATCCACTATAGTGTTGTTGTACACCTGCTGAACGTTCAGCGTCGAACGTTTTGTTGAATACGCGCGCAACGTTTTTCCCTTACCGGCGACACACCAGTAGGCGCCATTACGCGCCTTTTTTCCTAGTAGACGAGTATTTAACCGAACGTTCCGCAAGTGTGTCCCTACACATAGATGTGCGAGGCAGCATGCGTCTGAGAGAAATTCTCAAATAATTTGAGAACGACCAAGGGATCAATAAAATACTCTAGAGTTACACATTTAAGACATAGTTTCCCTTGCTATATTCATCATATTATGTATAAGCCATTGGTAACGGATAGCTTGAAAGGTGAAGGAAATTACGACAAAATCTTGGGGCATCAAATACTTAAGAATCAACTTATTACAATTTCGTTGTGAATTGTTAAGGTTTTAGTTCGATTTTCACTATTATAGGATGTAATTCTATGAAATTACTTATTTTATACGATTGTGGACCCTAATGTTGTAAGAATAAAGGCACTAATGTGATGCGCGCACGCAGGGCCGGTGTGCGAACGCGTCGGCCGGTACCGGCAGCTGTCGCCCGACCACGCCCCGCACACGTAACTATACAAGACGCAGTCGCGCAGTTTATGGTACACCCCCTATTATTACGTAACATTTTCGTCTTTGACATAATTTTCACAGCTATTGTTTATATTTTTTATCCATTCTCATCTTTTCTTACACTTTAATTCTAGTCATTTGCGTTTGCATTACGGAGTCTGCAAACTTCTGCTTTTTCACCAACTTATGTCACACGATATATCTGTACATATAAGTAAACCATAGTCTCTATTGGGGTGGTCTGCAACTTAATAACAACTACCAATCACCGTTTAAGAGTACAATGGCAAGAAATATTAACTTTTAGTACATTTCTAATAAAAAACTATGGTAAACCCAGCTTAAAATTTGAGGAGAGAACTTTTTGAGTTCATTAGTGATTACAAAATTTACTAGCTGGGTTTTAATGGATTCTTTGTGAACTCTGAATACCTAGTAAAACTTTTGAATGCACATTTCACAATCAAGCACATTACCTATATGTAGTTTATACCCATCTACATAAGCATCCACAATAGACATGGTAATTACCACAAGCACACCTATCATAAACTGCGTCACTGATTTTTGAGTTCGAAAGCACGATTTTCTAACGCCCGGCTTTGAAAGTTAAAACTGTTTGCTTGTCTCACGGCATTGTTTGTTCGTCCGCTTAGCATAGCCTCCAACGATTTTCTGATATTCATATTCTGAATATACAAAACGGGCATCGCTTATAACATGTACAATCTATATTTTTATGGGAATCGGATAGTCAATGGAGGCTTGTTAAAACCATCGCAACCCGTATTTTTTTCGTTTAATTCTCATCGTAGGCTAATTTTCGCTTCTCATATAAGTTTTTTTTGCACATAAATGGAGCTCGTATTATGTTGTTTTAATCTTTGACTAAGATACGTTACTATATCTTAGGCAAAATAGAAAGATATAACAGTACTCCAACTACACACAAGCAAGGCACGCACACCGAGATGAGCTCTACGTACACACGTCGACAGGTCAGGTTACCCTGTTTGAACTTTGAACTATTCGAAGTTGAACGCTGCGAATCGTGCGAGAGGGTGCGGTATGTTTTTGTAGTTTCGTCTCATTGCACGCTGCGCCCGCGCCGGCAGCCGCGTCTATGCAGGCTCTACCGCACTATTTTGTGTTTTGTACGTAGTGTAGTTATGGGTATGTAATATGTACACGGCCCGCTAGTTAACCTACCTCAGGTAGCAAAAGCATCGAGTGTTTCGTCTTTAAAAATGTCCCGGCTACTGCAGTCTTTACGGCCGGGTGCCTAAATTCAGGTCTGATTAAAGCAGGATTAGCATATTTTTCATCCTACTGATGTCACAAGGTGACCCTAACGCTCTATCCGAAAGTAAGTCAAGGACACTGCTTTGACTCTACTGTCTATCTTTCTATTGTGTCTTTGGTGTCTGCAGAGCTTTATGAATAGGTACTAGTTTTTAGCTTTTGTTAGTAGATTTCACCGACATATTTTGAGCTCCGTTTAAAATAGCATAACCACAGGCATAACTGTGCAAGAATACATTTTAATACTCGTTTCTAATTTACATCCTGAACGTTTTGTGTTCGTCTTTTATGTTTATAATAATTTGTTTTGCTTTCATGTGCATGCTTTAATAATTGGTGTGATGGTGCTGTATTTTATTTTATTTACTTAAGTATTTAATCGTGTTTTATAAAAAAAACACTTAATTTATGTGGCTGTTTTCTGGTGTTTGTATACAGCATTATCACACTATTGTCCTACATAATTATCACTAAAATAA
Source organism: Agonopterix heracliana (assembly GCA_963693445.1). NCBI lineage: Eukaryota > Metazoa > Arthropoda > Insecta > Lepidoptera > Depressariidae > Agonopterix > Agonopterix heracliana. The sequence continues at coordinate 2,690,656 of OY856323.1, read as the reverse complement.
AGTATGTCAGTTTATATTAACTAATATGTAAAGGCTCTATTTATAATATCCTTAACGAAGAGGTTAGAGTCCAGTCCACACTAGCGATCTCTTACAGTGCTATCGACCAGCGAGAACACAGCTAGGACGTTAATAACATGAGAGTCGCCGAAAAGTCACGGGTGAAATGGATTTGTAAAGCCCGACCAGAAATATAAAAAACCTCCATGTTGCGGAAAATCATTGGAACTAATTTTTGTGCTTGGAACTCTGACATTAAAGGTTATAGTCGATGCAGCGCCCCCAAACCAGGTTTTTTATATTCCTGGTCAGGCTTTAATTGCGTTATCTAATATAAACTGACATATTTGTTTGTTTTGTCTGTCTTTGTTTCACATTTAGATATTTGAAATCTTACCGGATAGTATTGATTTCAGATTTCTAATTTATGTCCTATGTCCTTGTGTGGAGTGTGTTCTGTGTAAATATTCTAATTAAAACCAATTTGCGCTTTCTAATAATCGAGAGTTTCAGATATTAATGAAACGTGTATAAAACCGTATTTTAAAATGTGTACAGTCTAATTGCCCATTATCGCCCGTTCCATCGAAGAACAAATATAGTACAATTTATTGCTTGATTCAATTGGAATACATTTTTACCAAGTTGATGGTATAAAACCGTGCGTACCTAAATACTTGTGTATTCTGTAATGAGTACTATTCTATTTCCAGTTCAGTTTTAAATTGAATCGATTTTTTGGAGACCAGTTCAACAAATCTTTGTTAGAAAGTCTTTTAGACAAATCATACCTTGATTGTGATCTTAATACATTCATTACATCCTCTTATTGTGGGCCTGAGGTGGCCTTAGGTGATTTGCTCCCCAAAATAAACATACACCCTCTTATTTGAGATTTTCAATCAATGCCCAATTTAAATTCGTTTGCTCCTTGTTCATATATGTGGATGAACGTATATATGTGGCCTTAGCAAAACGCATGTATATGTTAGGGGGCACGAATGTGTACCTTTAGGCGAGTTACTAGATGTCTACCTACTGCAAGAATTAGTTCTTACAGTAGACATTAGTGTCTATACCTATAAATAGACTTAGCATAGCATAGCATAGAATATGCTCACGACTTTATTCCCCAAAATATATCTTAACTATTATAAAAACTGTAAAATCATGAGGAACAAAAAAGTTTCAGTTCACGTCACATAAATTCAAATGACAATCGATAGCGCGATTTAAATGACGTGCAGCGCCATCTATTGACAAAATTGTTACTTTGTTTGTTTGTTCGCGCATCACGCAAAAACTACTGAACCAATTTTGATGAAACTTTTTTTGTTTGATAGCTTATGATCTGACTTAAAATCTGGTATATAATTTGTGCGGACGAAGTCGCGGGAAAACACTAGTTACTAAATAGACTTGTAACTTGTTCAATGTTGATTATTAGCAAGCGCAATGTTTCACAAAGTTCCATCCATTTTCTAACATTTCATTTGCCACTGGTCTTGCTTTGCACCGTTCGAACGCATTACACATACCACATACAGATTTTAATTTTTTTAAACGCCTTACTGATTATTATTTGCACGTTTTTATTTATGTTAACTTTAGCTTCGTTATTGTTTTGATATTGAGGCGTTTAGAAATTTTGAATTTGCAGTTAGATGATAAACGTTTATATTTATGGGCTTTTTCATTATCTTCTTTAGTGATCGGCCGGCTGAGCAGTTCTCGTATCCACTAGGCAACAATTGACGCGCAATACGTGACGCTCAACATGTTCCGCAACATCGTAAAACGACGCGCGAAGTTGCTTCTTTCAAAGTTACTTCTTTTTGCAAAAGAAGCAACGACGCGCGTTTTTTCGCAACGTTGCCTAACATGTTGAGAGTAACGTGTTGCGCGTCAATTGTTGCCTAGTTGATATGAGGCTGAAGAGATGCGATGCTTATATAGATGACTTTATTTGGAATTTAAAAAGAAAAAAAAATCAAGACAAATATAAATCATAAGAAAAAGCCTATAAATATATTCGTTTAGATCTAAAATCTGTCTGTGGCAATAAAATGCGATCGAAGCTTATATGGGTTTCTTACATTTTCAGGTGAATCCACATACTTGTGAGGGTGGCACGTGGCTTGGTGACCGGTCCTCACTTCTATACCCCGCTTTACCTCATGCAAAGGGAACCTTTGTTGTGACGTTCAGAACTTGTAGTGTTCTCTGTGTGTAGATAACTAATGTTTAATATAAGCGGGTTGTGCCATTGCCGCGTACGGACGGACTCGGTTACGACTTTTTTCTAAAAAAGAACAACAATGTGATAAAATTGTGCTGAATGGACGATTAAGGACGTTTAGAATGTTGGTAAAACATCGATGTGTTTATTTTGTACTTCACTTTCAGGCGTCTTGGTCACAAGGTATGATTTTACGTGATTATTATGACTGATATGTACTTTCTCGGTATGTATTTTTGTTTTATGGAATTATACCGTTTAGATATTACTGTTGGTCTTTTCGAAAGTGTGTGACATTCTAATAGATTTTTTTAATTATTCCTTTTGTCATGTTTCTTACTGTGTGGTTTCATTGTGGTGCTGTACCTTTATTTAATATCTTCATGATCTCTATAGTCGGCAAATTCTACCTACTATGCCATCGTTTATCCCAAGCCACTATCTTCAGTGGTCTCTTCAAACCCATAGACAATTTTAATAAATCCTAGTAGATGAAAAAGTCAGATCTTTTGTCAATAATATAATAATCTTATCAATATTAATAATTTAACAAAGATTTCTACTACATAAAGACAAAATAAAGGTCGAAATATAACATTGCATGCCTCAAAATTTAAGGCATGTAATCTTATATTTTTTGATTTTTTAACTAGTATAGCCGCAAGATACTGCACAGTAAAAACTTGATGAAACATGCCAGTAAGAAACCGGCCAGTGTCAAATATAACATGATAGATTTATAAAATCAGGATTAAAAAAAAAAGAAAACTATTGCTTGTAATAGTTGCCTAGGATTCAATAACAATAAACGAAATTTTAAAAGATCGCGTTAATAATTACATAATTTTTACAACTTACTTTTGAAAATAACTAAATTACTAACTAAAATAGTTCTATTACATCTTCCTTCTTAAGGGGGTTGCAGAGACGTTCACAGGCAACTAGATGGCGCTCGGGAGCATTATTCATGATTTTGTCACATTTTATTTTATATCTTCGTAATTATGTTATAAATTGCAAATGTTATTTGAGAAGCGCAATCTAGATTTTCTAAACAATTTTTCCATATATAAAATAATACTTTTGTTAATACCGTCTACGAATGTTCAACGTCAAAGTTTTGTATGAAAATGGTCAAAATTAAAATGTATATCAAATTCGTATGAACAATAAAATTACTTCAACTTGTAGCTAGATCAGTAAAACGTAAACACAAGTGCGCGCTTAATTGAAAATTTTGATTGAAATCATCACAATTAAGAGATATAAAATAAAATGTGATAAAATCATGAATAATGCTCCCGAGCGCCATCTAGTATAGTGTCTTGCCCTCTGCAACCCCCTTAAGGTTAAACTTTAATTGAGTTTTCGACACTGTTGGCATTTAAATTATGTAATATCAACGCCATCTTTTATTCAAAATTGACTTTACATTTGGTATTGTCTATAAAATTATGACTAAGCGAAACTTGTTTAAACTAAAGGTAAACAATGAAAACAATAAGGAACCAATTAAGGTGGTGCTCTTTTGTTTTAAACTATCTTTCTAAATCCGGTTGCATCACTAAGCCTTAATTATTAGTAACTTAATCACTACTAAAAATGGGGATACTAAAATCTTAAGCATTCATGTTAAGATTAAGTTACTAATATTGTAATGGCTCAGGCATATCTCATTCGCATTATACAGTAATACCATGTTTATAAGTCCTGAGCAGTTGAAATATTTTAATAGCGCGCGAAATTATATCAGGATGTGCCACGTTCGCGCGCCTTAAATCCCTTGCCGCTATTTGCTGATATTGTTCGCGCTCTTGTCGCCGGCGAAGCGTATGTTGAGTCAGCTATTCGACTTAGAGCGAGATAGAGAAATATTTAGTAGAACCCGATATTGCACACTTTGATTGATTTTGAATTACTTACTAAATGACTTCGGGTTTTGACGGAGACTTTGGCCCTGTACCCGGAGTTTCGATTTTCGATATATCGCGACAGTTTCGGTCCGAACTTCATTGGAATCGAGTTGACATTGAAACGAAAACGTTCACGCAATTGCGAAGTTCGAATGTCCGGGTAGACCCTCTGGTCTGGTACACGCAAACAGTAATTGACTGTCGGACTCAATTTTCCGTGTCATAATGTATCATGCGATTGAGATAGGTGCGTCGTGTAACCGGATGAAGAGAAATAATTTTTTAAAAACTTTATAAATCTTTAGAATTTTCAATTTCTTACTAATTTTGGGTAATATTTCCTGCCTAATTATATTTATCTGTTCAATTCCGATGTAAAAGTTTAACTGATAAAGGTGTCAATTTACTCCTTAAATTACTTCTATAGAATATAAAGCCAATAAATGGAAGTCGCAGTGTATATCCAATATTATAGTAAAATATTTAGTAACAATTAGCACATTATAAGAAAGAGTTATTTTATTACACACAGTACGGACACTTTCTGCCTCTCACCAATTTTACCTTTTTGTAGGCAAGGGTGTATTCCTGTCTCATTCACACTCTCTCAGAACCGCACATTCTTAACTCTTGTCAGGTTGTACCATTTTTATAAAGTGACAGTCAAGTGGTATCGTAAAAAATAACTGTGACATACGGACAGACATACAGATCGAAAAAAAATCTGTGAAACGTTGTTGATTATAACACCAAATAAAATAATCAAAATCAAATCATCATCATTCAATCAAATGTTCTTTATTTTAAACCAAACAATAAACAGTAAAGTACAGAGAAAAAATACAAGAGGCACAAAATAAGGCGGTCTTATCACTAAGAAGCGATTTCTCGTATCAACGTCATACTCACGACCATAATCACTTTCATAGTCGTCAGAACCATCGTCAAATTGACACCATTTTGTCAGTAAACAAATTAGAATTGAACAGACAAATAAACACTTTATGGAAATGTTTATAGAGTACAAACTGTTTAAACTAAACTTTCGTAACATTTTGTTTAGCCATCATTAATTATTCACCGGTTAAGTCATCATCTTGAGCGTTGGTCTTGATCCAACCGACATGTTGTGACGTCATCATCATCACGTGAAAGTTTTGTAGCAAAAGTACAGAAATTAATGTGGCCTGACTATATAACAAAACTTACTAAACGCCTGACTATTTGAGTTCTCATAGTTGCAGTAAAAATTGTTCATATTGATGGGTACATTCACCCTTTGCAGTTTTCGGGAGAAGTCTTCCACCCTGTATATCAGCGCTATAAAATTATAATTATGCCTTTTCTCATAAACAAGATGAAAATGTTCGGTGAAGACAATGAAAGAAACTCAAATATACAATATAATACAAATACAAATATAATACACACGAGAAATTAAGATCACATTATGTGTTAAGACTGGGTTTGACAGGCACTTTGTCAGAGGCATGACGTCACAACAATAACGGCGGAAGCGAGGCAACGTCGTAGGTAAAATCTATTTTTATAATTTACGTGTTTTTTAAATGCTATTTTTAAAGAAATACAATGCTGTTAGGCGAGGCAGATTTTTCCCACCAGCTTAAGTTATAGTCTGACGGACAGTATAATTATTTGTATAGTTTCGAAAGATCTCAGCTGCCGTCAATGTTAGGCTATGGAGTGCTTTTGTGGAATTTACATGAGCTTTGATACTATCGTCGTATGATTCAGTTTTGAACTCAAGAAGAAATAATTGTCCTTTAAAATCAGTAAAGTAAACGATAAATAAGTTTTGTACACAATAATTTAATTTTTCAACACAACGTAGTACCAATTCATATTTATATATAACTGGGTACGCTTTATAATCATGAATAATAAATGTATGCACTGTAGGATTGCTCTACGAAAATGAAAGCGTCAAAAGGTGATGGGATGCAGGAATTTCGAGGACTAGCGAGCCCTACATCGATGAGTTGTCTGAATTGTCTTAATTCGATCATTTTCATTTCACATTTACATGCAATAGCAGTGCTTAACACTTTAACTGCTGACGACCTACCTGGTAGGTCAGCGACCTATGGGCCGCAGTGCTCATGACTCACACCTTGAGTCAGAATCGTATAGCATTCCACAGTGTTAGCACTGCGCGAATGTCATTGTTTTGAGCTTAGCAGCGAAAGTGTTAAGCTCGTCGACCGCATGCGCCCAACTATGCGGCGTCTTTAACACATTCAGTGCCACCGTCATCTCTAGTGATTTCTTTATCTTTATCGGATGCCCCCGACACATATAGTGGAACAATGGGAAACACCTATCATACTCCCAGTGCCTCTCGACCACTCTGCGTGTCAATTTTTTATTGGAAATACAAGTATATTCCTATTAGCACTTCATGGTTTGTCCCACAAAAGACACTCTAACATACTAACTCGTTGGTACTGAGTGGAATAAACCGGACAATCCTGCGTGTCCAGAGGCACCCAGCGTAAGAATTATATGGACAAGCATAAGTGTTCAAGGGCACTAAGCATTCAATTTTTTTGAACAACTATAATTGTTCGGGGCACACAGCTTTCTATGTTTTGAAGTGGCACCTGGGTTATTTAGGCTTACGGGTGAGGCAGTGAATGCGAAGGCGTAATTGTCAAAGGTTGTATCTTATTAGATTATTAAGCTATGCAGATTCTTAAATAACTGTTTAATAGCTCTCTTCGTCGACATTGAAAACTATTTTACGTATAAGGTTTCATGCAAATTCCACAACAAACACTTTTATTAATAAAACTTCCAAAAAACTTTTAGGTCGATCCAAAAGCGTAGAACAGAACGAGTTCCGTTTTCGAGCGAGAGCATGATATGTAAATATCATTAATCTGAGAGAGATGACACTATGAGTGAGTTACGGATGCGATAGTCTCGCAGAGCTTGAATGTTAAATTCAAAATGAATGGAAACATTTGAATGTGATTTTTGGAAATGGAAAGGGGTTTGCGAATTTGATCTACAGAGCTGGAAACATAGTTGCTATTCACAATGCGCACCACAATCCGCGTGCGTTTGGCATGGACTGTTGATGAACACTTCTGAACCTTGTTGTCATAGAAATAAATGTGATAAATGTTAACCAATTTAAGTTGCCAACAGTACCATTCGATATGGCCAACACATGTGGAAGCATTGTTAGAGACTTACTAATAATCGTTATTGAATATTCAATCAAATAAACAACATTTTGCAGCAGTCTTGTCAGCAAATCTGACATGGCAATTCAATTAGTAAATCTCACTGGGTTTAACTTTTTAATATCCAAGCTAAAACTATTGCTATCTCTGTGTCGTTTCACAAGAGTAACGAACAATAATAAAACCATTATGGTTCAAAAATGAAACGATTACTGAACTTACTAAACATTTATGTTTCTTCACTTTCAAATTTTAATGTAATAACTATTTTATTGGACATATTGGCACAACTGCCAGATTAAAAACAATAATTTAACATTTTCCCTATTTATTTATAATTCAAGTTATGGCTCCATCGAATGAGTGATGATTCTGCTAATGTCAAATTGTCCCCGCAATTTTTTAAATTGAGTTTTAAGCGCCTCCAAGAATGTTTAGATTTTCCTAAAACTTGTTACTCGAGTTTATGTTTCTGTTGCACACTTTCTGAACAGTTTTTGTGGTAATAAAAAGTTAAACCCTATTTTTAACAGCATCTGAAATTCCATCGAAAGCTCTGGAGTGCTATTTTTTGAATTGCATAAATTTTTATTTGTCAACGATTTTGCAAAAAAAAAATACTGCCGCAGTGATACGAAAATTGGCGGCAAAGTGCTATTGCCTATTGCGTCAGGGCACCTAGTTTATGCAATTTTCGTGTACGAATTAGAACTTGTGGAATTAAAAAATAACACTCATGTTAGTCGCTCGGTTCAATTGATTTTACACTTTAATTGTAAATATTATTACGATACATTAGTGTTAATAGAGATCTGTTTTTTCTTTAGATAAGTTGCGTCACAATGTGTGATCTATAAAATTTTTTTATCGTTTTGACAAAACACTGGATTATTGTTGTCTGGAAATTAATGGATTCAACGCTCATTAAAATCTATGGCAACAAGGAATTCATTGCAATACAATTTGTAATGGAATGACTTTTTTCTTGCTAAATGATTTTGAGCAATAAAACAATCTTTGTAAGGTTCAAATTTGACTAAATTGTCGTCCAGTACTAAGTATTCGGACATTAATGGCGGGCCCATAGAAACTTAAGGTAGATAGTTTTGTGGTTTACGTTTCTATGACGGGGAATTATAAACGTTATAAGATTGGTAGGGCTCGAATTTTATAGATGACTTTGATATTTTACTTAATAAATTAAAATAGTCTTATAAGAGTTCAATTGGTTACTATTTAAATACAACTAAAATAATTGGATTTTTACCGCCCCATTATTATTGCCAATAATACTTATATCGGGAAATCAAATTACTATGAATAATTTTTAACCATTTCCGAAATATGTTTTAGTAAAAATGGTTTTCCAAATTGACGAAAACCTTAAAAAACACTACAAAAGTGAAATATCAGAGTCATTTACGAGGAAAGTATTAAGCTGGAAATTGCCAGGTCTCAAAAGAACTGAACTGTTCGTTTGATAAGAATATAATAAGACCCGACTGCATAATTACGAGTAGACAATGCACAGTAAAAATGTATCAGTTTGAGTACCATTCAATGTTTCTAAAAGTAGGCACTTACATATTTCTCTGTAAACTCACAAATTCATTTGAAAATATTTTGAGCAGAGTAACTTTTTATCTTTACAATTTTAAAACAAATTGTATAATCCGTGCGGATAGAAAAATGGATATCCAAGTCAAGAAAAGTATAGCTTTCTTGCTCACACGTTAACAACATTCATAAAAGAAAGTAATTATTCTTTTCTTGTTTTCCAAACCAACCAATCCCATACTTTATTCGCGTCGTCGTAGTACATTTTGCATTTAATTGTAAATTTTTATATAAAGTGGTCTAAATTGGTACATTTTTACATAAAACCTGCGTTTGAATATCGAAAAAGCAATGTTGAGACCTTCCGCGTGTTCTAAGGTAGGGTAAAAAGCAAAAGTGATGATATAAATAGGCTTACAAGTTACATTTCTTGGATTGTATGAGGTAGACTTCTTACTGCTAAAGTAAATAGATGAACTAAGATGGCAATATCTCTTTTATCAATGTAAAAATTACAGAAAGACCATGGCGAGCGCATTGATCTTATGGATCTAGGGCGAGCGACGTCATGTTTCAAATAAAAATGATTTTTTTAATAATTATTGAATACAATTTCAAATTACAATTTATTTTTAAGATCCGCAACACAATGTACGCAATGAGTACTCTATACGACTCTTATGCGACTTATTGGACAGAAAATGGTTAAAGAAACAATTTTGTCATCACGAAAATATATGTTCAAAGTCTATTTCAATCGGTATTAAGAAGTCTTTGGTAGGATGTTGAAGGTATCGGGTGGCAACGGTTATTTCATAATTACTAGGGTCTGATTAACGCTTGTGTCCTATAAAAGTAATTTTGAAGCGCTTTTAGGAGAAAGGTACTAAAAGTGTGATTAGTGAATGACTTCAGTTGGTTTTTTTTCACTGTCTTCTTCTCAACCTATCAGTTAAGTAATCTATCAGGTTGTGTTAGAGTGACAATGAGAAAAGGTTACCAAATTTATTCTTAATCATTCTTTATTAGTAATGTAATAAGCAAGAAACATGTTGTACGATGGAGATCGGGTTCTTTTTCTCGCATACGATTACTGAGAAAGAGTAGTGTAAAAGGCATTTATATAAGCTCTGTATAGTTATCCGATTCCTATAGGACTATAATAAGATTACTTCAACTGTTAAGTTATACATCGCGGTCAACTTTTATTGGCTACTTATGTATAAGACTCTTGTAATTTAGCTAAGTTCAATATGCTGTTGTTGATCCTAATAAATAAAAATAAATAAATAAAAGAACAGACTATACAAAATAGAAAAAAAAACATCACATTTGATTACAGTATCATAGTCCACATTATGACCTACTTGGTAGTCACAAGTTGAGTAAAATACTTGTACGTTTATTGGCAATAAACATTTAAAAAGTCCTGGGATCGGGTAAACAGTACCGAACGATCGTTCTCTCCTTTTCTCCCACGTACCATGTGTCTTGCTTAGGACAGCAGAAAGAGGGTGTGTTCATTATCTCGTAGACGTGGGTAGATAGATGTTCAGTTTATTTCGGAGGTGAAATTTTAGATAGGTAAGAAAAGTTAACGGTAAGGTAAGGTTAGGTTAAGGTGCCCTTTAAGATAGAATAGTGACGTCATAGAAACCGAATCGGATAAGCTGCAAACTATAAACAGTAAAAAAAATATTTTTGTTTGTTCAGGCTTCTATGAAATTAAATTGTTTTCTATTATTTCGATATAATGTAAGGCTGTCCAGTTACGAATGCTTCCAGTTTGAACGTTTTTTTTAAGTGTCTTGAATTTGTAACATTTTTTTCATTAATTAGTTTGTAATTTAATTTTTAATGTATCGCTTCAGAATGATTCGTATCTGTTAAGTATTTGGCTCTGATTTTTAATTTGATATTTTTCTATTTTGATTGTAAAAAGAAAAAATTCTAAATTTTCACAATTTGCTGGTTAAGAATTCAAGCAGCCGCGGGTTACAATCAATTTGTCCGTTTTCTTTTAATAATACGCGTATATCATCAAGTACAAATTTAGGAGTTACTTAACCGTTGAGGACCGAATGTCTTTGCTCTCCCAATTTATTATTTGAGAGGAAAAAAAGTTTCTTCAACCACCTTTTAGTATTAAATGTCCCCATTCCAGAAAGTGTAGATATTGGAATTGTTTTGCAGTATAAAGTTCGCTATCGGTCCCGCTCGCCCTCCCCAACCTTTCCCCTACATCAAAGTTTTAGCTTTAAATATTGTTGTTTGCCTTAAAAAAAATGTGATCTTATGACGACTATACTTAAAGGATGTCGCAGTACGTTACGGGCGCAGGCTTTTGTCAACATTTCATCATATTTTTTAATACATCTTCTAACCATTCTTTTTGTAAACGTAAATTGAAATGAGCGTATCACACAAGCTTTCTTTGAGCGGCGTTGACGGACTAATATCGACAGCACCCCGTTATCGCTGTGATATTTCAGAGATAAAGCTCTGTCAACGCTTGTGCTTCAAAATGGTGGCGATGCGATTGCGACCTTAGATCAAAATAAAACTAATGTATAGGCCTAAAGCGCGGTAAGTTTAAGCACACTACTGGTGCACTTGGTCCATACAAACTAGCGCCATTATCTGTCAAATCTAGGGCACTTGCATACAAATTTGGAGTATACCTTTCATTTGTTTTGCCTCATTTTTCTGGTTTGTAATGTTCGCGTAAGTAAGCATCCATTAATTTTATTTTGATCTAAGTTTGCGACATCCTACCGCTCAATAATCGTTTGTGTGATATGACTCTAAGGGGGGTATTACAGAACGACATTCAAGTGGAGATCTCTTCTTGAGTATTGATAGAAAAGGATGTAAATACATACAACTTATACATGCATCCTTGTCTATCTTTACTTAAGAAAAGATCTCCATTTGAGTGTCGTTCTGTAATACCCCCCTTAATCATAGGAACTGTTAACTATGAAAGAATTTAGCGAAAACGACGATTGCTTAACACATTATTGACCGCCTCCCATTTGACATTTTCAGTGCCCATTTTTTAATTTGTTTACTTTGGGCATCGTTGTTAAGTCTGCAATACGCGCATATGCGTCAGGCAGTGGGAGTGCGACTAATGTGTTAACTTGTTGGAACAGTTTTGTTCACCCAGATATGGATCTTATAGTTTTTGACTAGCCATAATGGATATTTTATTTATAGTAATAATGCCAGTAATTTAAAAAATGTTGAATCTGACTCATGTCACAGGAATCAAGCTAAATTTTAGCCGTCACACTAGGCGGCAAAGCAGTGCTTATACTGTTGCAGTGGCTGATATATTTCATATAAAGTTCGCTGTTTTGGTCCGTTAACTGCAATCGCGCTGCTAAATCCACTATGTGACGCCAGCCTTATTATTAACAAATGAACGTAACTTTGAGGATTTTAGGAAATGAACATATAATTTAACCAATTCACGTTGCGACTGTCGAACGGACATTGGTCGTATGCGAGATTTAATGCGCGAATAGTATCGATTGTGACTGTCGCATACGTTGGTCGAACTTGTCACTTACGTCCAACGTCCGTGAGGCGGTCCAGGCGACAGCCTCGACGTGAAGCCAGCTTTAACCATTAAAAGGAAATTTTTACATGCATTTTCGATGGTATAATCAGGTTACGTTATCTCTGCACCTCACTGGCTCCATCGCGTCAGTGCGGACTTAAAAATTGCGTCAGTACGGTCATACGCGTCTCAATACTTTGGTACACGACCGTAATTAACGCCTGCATAGGTAGCATGCCACACGTGATACGGCTGTATCACGTCTTTTATCTCGTTCGTTCGCTCCCAAATAGAAAGAGAGCGAAGGTGTGATAGCGCTGTATCACTGGGGCATGCTGCCTATGCTGGTGCACAGATAATGTAACCATTGTAATCCAGTTTTCAACTTTTGCGTTCCGAATTAAATCCCGAGTTTTATTTTTTTTTATTTTAAAAGACATAGCCTGCGATCGCAACGCGTTTGAAAGTATATGCCTTGTATAATGATAACAAAATGAATTATGTAATATAGTAAGACTTGACAATGCGCGATGTAGTCTCAAGAAGACTTGTCAATTGGATGCAGTGTAGAGACGCGGGGAAGGCCTCATTAGTTTTGTACCTACTGGTTTATTGTTAAGGTTCACTTTTGCATAATTTTAATGCCCTATTTTTAGTCCTTAATTCGGTATGTCAAGTTTTTTTTTGGAAGGCTGAATTGAAAACCATTTCGAGATGATTGTCTCAATAGTCATATTTTCTATGTCAGAGATTTTAAAATGAAAGGATTACAGATATTTTTAATAAAATAACGTCGTTTTTCGGTCCGTGCAGTGACGTCACTGGCATACCTCTGAACTCCTTGGTAAACATAAAATCAACTTAAAATAACCGGCCATTAAGAAAAAAAAATACTTTCACAATGTCAGAATTTGACATTTGATGTTGCCGTATCTTTTTCCAGCATAGAGTTAGAAAGAGGAGGCAGGTTTTAATTTTTTTTAATACAGCTGTATGTAGTTTTTCTCCATGGAGTTCGAATTATTTTCTCTCCACCATTTTTGCACTTAGAGATTACAAATCAAAATAATTTAAAAATTAAATTTATATTGATAAACTCGATGAATTGCAATAAGAATGAAATAGGTATCTTAAAATTATGTGTTCTGTCCGTAAAAAATATAAAAATGAAGACAAAAAAAAACTTGACATACCGAATTGCGGGCCAATAAGATACTATCATATGCTGTGTATTAAACAAATAATAAGAATGTATCACCAATCAACAACAGTGAGAAAGTGTGGAATTCAATTTTGATTAGTGGGCAAATAAGGCCTACTTATTCAGCCAAGTTGCCACCTAATCCAAAACAAACATGATGTCAAAGTATTTTTGCCATGAATCGAATTGTCAATGCATGGTTCATAATTGTTTGTTTATTACGCAAGTGTAGTAATTTATAAAGTGTCTATATTGAGAAGAATAAAAACCGATAGAAAACTGCCATCATTTCTATAATGTGCTTTAGTTTTGCCGAAACAATGACTAGAATTATTTGTTGATTAATGAGGCCTTCCCCGCAAAGGAATAACTTTTTTATGAATCGTAAGAAGTTCTTAGTTCCACAATAATTAAAAATATGTAAATTTTTTCTTATCTTAGTAAGTAAAAGATCTCATATTTCATATTTTTTTGTTTTGTCTTTTTTATATTTTGAGGAACTTCGGAATAGTCGAGTTGATTTAAAGACAACCTATGTAAAATAAAATATATTGATGTATATAATGTTTTGTTTTATTTATACTAAGAAATAGAAAGATGAGGGCTGCTTTTCCACCTGAGATGTGCGAGGTAGCGAGGCGGTGAGCGAGGAAACAATCCGCCAATAGCGCGCTCGCTCGATCACATCATTGGGAAATTGAAGCACTCTCATTGGCCGATTTTTTCCTCGCTCACCGCCTCGCTACCTCGCACATCTCTGGTGGAAACGCAGCCTTTCCTGTCGTGGGCTTGCACGTGAATCATAAATTCACCCCTGTATAAAGAAAATTTGCGAAGTTTGATTACATTTTGGATATTAATCAATTAAAATTAGACACGACCTAGAATATCCAATATCGAATACCCAATATCTGTGCTTTATATTTGTCAGACTTCCGTTAAAATATAAGGTCTAAAAAAATTAGCTGAAACTATTTTAAGGGGATGATCAGACCATCAAACTGAACAACTTTCTCTATGGGACTGATATCGAAATCGCGAAAAAAAAAATTGTTGTTCCATACAAAACTGCAAATATAACTCAATACAAATGTATGGGACAGCAGCTGATGTTTTTTTCGCGATTTCGATATTGGTCCCATAGAGAAAGTTGTTCAGTTTGATAGTCTGATCGTCCCCTTAAAATAGTTTCAGCTAATTTTGTTAGACCTTATACATATGTAACTATATAGTTTAAAAGTTGTTGTGGCTCAAAGTTTTCCATACAATACAAGGTACTGCAGATAATCTGAAGTCACATACGGGTAATGTATATCAATGTCTAAAACACAACTATATTGTTAAATTGTTTATTTAAGTCACATTGTAATACAGAAAATACTTGTATTTACACATACAAAATTCTTATACACTAGGAACATCTACATACATTGTAGTCTAGACACTAGAAATAAAACGGTAGTGAGGCCGGCACAGATCTTGAGCCTTGAGGAGAGCAAAACATTATGATCTTCACAACGATATAAACTTTTCTCCCCTCCGGACGGAAAGCGCCAATTTTCGTCCCGCTGCGCTAAACGAAGTTGTTGCTTTCCACCTCCATCGAGGAGAAAAATAGTACCTATACTAACCTAGGGCAGTAAATAAGAAAGCCTCAGATCACATTTTCACAATTACATGAGATCTGAGACTTTTCTTACTTTCCTGCCCTCGGTGTGCAATGTACAATTCTTGTCTTTGAAATAAGATTGAAAGACCGCAATTTTATTTAAAACATGAGCTCAGTTCATGGATCCCAATCTACCTTGCAAGCGGTGAAACATGATAATACTCATTGGTTGTCGGTAATGATCGTTCTTCTCCGTCGTTGTTTTTTGCGACGTTAACTTTGTCCCTTACTAATCCAACGTCAAAAATCAACGTCACTCAATGATCGTTGTTACGTCATTGGATAGAAAGGGACACACCTAAAATTGGAAATATTGACGACGGTAAATTTTCTTTGACGATGGAGAACTACGAAAGAAGATTGAATATTACCGACGGCCGAATTTTCTTGTTTCAATGCTGTAAGGAGGAGCAATCCTTTATAATTTAAATCCATGGCTCAGTTACTGTTCAGAGTGCATGAGAGTGTGTAAACTTACCTCTACCTTTATGATTTATCGTACCATTTTTTCCACCTATCTGGGAAGTAAATGAGGTGCCATCTGAAGGGGACCGATAAGAGCGATGATAGCCCATACGGAAAAGAGCTTGCGCCTCAATCATGAGGCGGCGGTTCGATTCCTGGCCTGTACCACTAAGTTCTTCGGAAATTATGTACGGTTGTATTTATCATTTACTAGCTCGGCGGTGAAGGAAAACATCGTAAGGAAACCTGCATTCCCGAGAATGAAAAGAAAATACCACAAGTTCGGAGGTATGCGTAAATAGGGTGAGCTTGGGGCGAACACAAAGGACCAGCGATGGTCCAAGTGTTACATTAACGAACCTTGCTTGCAATAGCCCAACACAGATAATAAAGGGGACCGATGCGCGATGGCGTATACTCAAAAATAGAGCTTGTGTGACAGGTCTCTAAAGCACAGAAGAGAGAGCCAAGATCCGCTTTAATAGAGGTCGCATGTAGGTGCAACTCACGTGCGATTTATAGGCGTAGCTCAGATTATCCGTTCCTTCATCTCATCGAGAAAAAGGTCGTAAGTTCTAAAGATAAGGTTGAATTTAATTTTCATGTCCTTGTGCGATTTCTACTGGTTTATGTGCTCTTAAAAATAATATCTCATTTGTGAAAATTTGATGACGCGTTTAAGAAAAATAATCGAAAAAGAAATTTGATGGAATATTTTGTCACCTTTATTTGTATGACAATAAGGTTCAGAAATGTTCACAAACTTTCGTTGTATTTACATCGCCTTTCTTTTTGATTCACCCTAATCGAATTTCAACACTTCCCAAGATATGAGCCAGCCCACATTGGCAGTAGACATGTCAGTAAAAAAAATTGTTTTATTAAAAACTAATGTTTTAAAATTTTTAAGTTATGATCTCGCCTTGTCAACATCAACAAATACAAAGTCCTTTATATGTTGACGGTTTTATAATGGAATAATTTGACCATCAAACTGAACAACTGTCTCTACGGGACCATTACCGAAATCGCGAAAAAGAAATCAGGTGCCATACATTTGGTTCGAGGAGGTTTGCAGCTTTGTATCCCATAGTGGAAGTTGTTCAGTTTCATGGTCTGATCATCCCCTTATAAACCGTCGGCATTATTGAGGTGATTATGACGATCCTATACGTGTTAATGAATAAGCGCAAAACCTCATACACGAACTGACACCTATATTCAACAAATAAAGACATTTCATTTCTAATTTATAACGAAATAATAACATTGAAACAATAATTTCATTATTTTATTAATTAAAATTCAATGTTTTTATGCAAACATTATTTTTGTTTATTATTTCATCAATGGATACATTACTATACATTTTATTTGCTAGTAAGTAGGGTGAGTGTGTCCGTACGGTGGGTGGACATCGAGTTCAGTATATTTTATAATATACAAAAAAAAATGTTGACAATTCGATTCCGCTCTAGATTCTAAACAAAGTACTTTTTAGTTTTGCGTTTATTCATTAACACGTTGTATATAAAGCCTGACCAGAAATATAAAAAACCTGGTTTGGGGGCGCTGCAATCTGCAATCGACTATAACCTTTAATGTCCGTGTTCCAAGTACAAATATTAGTTCCAATGATTTTCCGCAACATGGCGAGGTTTTTTATTTTTCTGGTCGGGCTTTAAAGTCTAACAAAATCAGCTGAAACTATTTTAAGGGGATGATCAGACCATCAAACTGAAAAACTTTCTCTATAGGACCAATATCGAAATCGCAAAAAAAAAAATCTTCTGTTCCATACAAACCTACTCGACCTAAATGTATGGGACAGCAGATTTTCTTTCGCGATTTCGATATTGGTCTTATAGATAAACTTGTTCATTTTGATGGTCTGATCATCCCCTTAAAATAGTTTCAGCTAATTTTGTTAGACCTTATATACCTTACAAAACTTTATGGAGAGTCCTCACTCAACAGGCGCCCCTCCCTCTCCCCCTGCCTCTAAACCCTCCCCTCCCCCTCGGCCTGGCCCCCTTGCTAGTATTAGGGGGACTCTTAGGCCTCAATGCCTCTATGCGTTCAGTGCAGCCGGTGCTCTCCCTCCCCTCCGTGAAGTATGAGGAGTACAGTTCAGAGTTGAAGTTGGAGTTGGTGAGTTCGTGGCCGATGGTCACCCAGCCCGGCCGGATCGTCGAGTCACGACCGAAGAGGTGGATTCTGCAAGTGTTTGTGATATTTAGATAGGGTTTAAAACATTAGGAGGAATAGTAAGGGTGCCTGTTCACTGAAGCGGAGCGAAGCTGCGGAGCGGAGAAACGGAGAAATATTCGGAGATTTTATGCAATCGTATTGGTTAATATTTCTCCGTTTCTCCACTCCGCAGCCTCGCTTCAGTGGACAGGCTACCTTAAGAAGACAAGAAGAGTGCTATTCTCCATATTAAGTGGCGTACGATGGAAAAACCTCAAAATCCCGTCTCATAGATAGCGCTGGCTTCTTGCCCGCGAGTAGATTAATTGCCAATATACCTACGCTAAGAAATGATTAGTCTTCGAATATTATGAACCAAACCAACAACTTAGGTATTAAAGAGTAATTGATCAGAAATTTAAAATAGTGAAATGATGCTCATAACGACATCTAGCGAAATATAATGAACTAAATTCCGGTATACTCCACTTAGTATAAAGAATAGCACTCTTCTTGTCTCTTTTATTCTATGGTAAAGGTAAACCACATAAGCATAAGTAGGCATAAGCATATGCTCACGACTACGTTCATGGGACCTATTTGCTGCTGTAGCATACAATAAATTACATGTTTGTTCTGTTGATGTTTCCTTGTTTTGTTATTTTGTAAACTTGTGAACTGTTTTATTTATGTGTGTGTTACTTTTGCAAATAAATGATTTATCTATCTATCTATCTATCTACATTCCCCGGGAATCAGAGATATTCTTAAACATCAAAACATCCCCGTTTCACTAGTAGTAACGAAACTCTGTCCAGTGTGACAGATAATGAGCCCATCGCCATTTACAATAGACATCGCAGTCGGTACAATACACGCCTCTAAATGCAAGCATGCCGGTTTCCTCTCAATTTTTTCCTTCACCGAAAAGCCAGTGGTGTTACACATCGTACTGATGTACGATCGTTTTTCGGAATTGATATTCCGAAAAACTCATTGGTACGAGACGGTCCGGACTGGGATCGAACCATCGTCTTCTGCACGGCAGGTATGGTTACTCGCCACCACCACTTTTTTTCATAAAGAAAATTCGTTAAAACTATTCTTGCCTTCGTATCGGAATGACCTATAAGCAAAATGACCTACGCATCACAACATCCTAAAAGCAAAACGTCATATTATCAAATCGAACTAAAATCCAAACGATCTTCATGTCAAGATTGGCGGCAAAATGTTGGAGATTGTTTTTGGAAACAATTCAGAATTTCAGACCTAGAACGAAACGACGCTGCTGTCCGCTGGATTACATTTTACTGTTGCATTACATATGTAAATATGTATATATATATAAGGTCAGGTTGGGTAAGTGAAACATACTTTATTTTTTTCTAAGGAAAATCGATTGGCCTGACTAAACTATTAGTCTTAGAACAGTGACAATGTGTCACTTACGTCATGAAAAGTATTGAGATTTAAAAATTTTATAAACTATTACCATAGGTGCATTAAAAATAGATAAAAAATCCAAAATAAAGTCCACGGACAGAAACTGTTTCACTTGCCTCTTGCAAGAGGCAAGTGAAACAGTCTATGTTTTTTGTTCATAACTAGCAATAAGTGAGCTTTTGATACAAAGGGTAGTAAATGCAATAGCGATTCAAGCAATTTTAGTCCTTTCCACATGGAAATAATGTTTATTTTGGCTTGGAAAAGTAAAAAAAGTAATTTGGGGCAAGTGAAACATATATCAGAAATCAGAGGTTCTCAACATTCTTTTAATTTGAAAACTTGTAGCTGACTATGAATAAAACTATAAGCAATTTCTTAGAGAAAGTATCAATTTATCAAGTTTCCGTATAAGTAAAGACTCATAGATTTTTATAGAAATTCCGCAGCTGTCAAATAAAAATTTCGAACTTCCGTTACATGAAAACGTTGCGGATTCAAATTTTTAGGCCCTCCCATAAATAGTGTTTCACTTCAAAAACACTGAATGAGCAAATCAAGTTTCTAAAAATATTAGGTTATTAAAAAGGTTTAGAACCTCTGATCTGAGGTAAGTGAAACATACGTTTCACTTTCCCCACACTGCACTGTTTCTCTTGCCCCACTACGTAATTTTGAAGTTACGTTTTTCATCGTCAAATTATGACGAAACCTGTTACATTTACGTAAAATAAATATTCGTAGGGGGAAGACAAATTAATATTATATGTAACTATCATTTTACAAAGACGATACGTCGGTTTTTAAAAGAATTATGAATATTTTCCGTTACTCACTCGCACTCGCAAAAATTGTTTTTTACAGACTGATATTTTGCGATGCTTTATCTCTTCACTCAAGCATAGTAGCGACATCTCTGTTTTATACCCGGAACTATAATAACAAAAACACCTTACCGACACCTACAGAACTAAGTAAAAGCTCTAATTATTGAAGATATTTGAATGTGTCCCACTTGCCCCGGTGTTTCACTTACCCAAACTGACCTTATATTATTTTAAGAAACCAGGCTCAAAACACTTGAAGCAAACATACCTTCTCCTTCCCAAACAAAAATGCTCCATAATATGAAATATCTCGATCGGCTTCTCCGAGCTGCCGAACTCCGGGTCTTCAGATATAATCAGGTCGATATCAACGTTCGCGTGTATGAAGTCGCCGTCGACCGACCTCCTGACCGTCCCTTTGATGCCCATGAGACAATGCTCCTTGGTGCGTTGGAATACGGCGTTGTGCTCCAAGTTCTTGGAGTGCCCCGGGTTCTTGATGTTGGTCTTGATCCAGCAGATGTCCTCACAGCGACGGAATCCCCACTTTTTTAGACATTCTCTGCCCATGTCGAGCCCTGAAAAGAGTATATTATAATTATTATGTCAAATAAACGACCGACGAAAAAACCGACTGCTCTCAAACAGTAAAGGAAAACATCGTGAGGAAACGTATTGCGTACGCCGAAGAAGAAATTCCGATGCGTATGTGAAGTCTACCAATTGGGCACACGGGGTGGGTCAGTGGGACGTATTATAGGCTGTGGTGATGATGATGATGTAAAATAAAATAATATTGTAGTGCTAAAATATTGACTAGGGTTTTTAATAAAAACATTGCACCTTTTAAGGTTCTGCATACAAAGGGTGGCAACGGAACCCTATTACTAAGCCTACGCTCGCGCTGTCCGTCCGTCCGTCTGTCCTACCCATAAAGGGATGTATCTTTTGAACCGTAATAGCTAGGCGGTTGAAATTTTAGCGCCAGCACGTCCTGCCAGCGCCAGCCGGACCCCAGCGGGTGCTCCACCAGGATCACGTCGAACTTGTTGTGTTGCCATGTCCATTACAACACTTACCTTCAGAGCTGCCCCACCACAGGAATATGAACGACCTGGCCTGCGCTAGCGGCTACCAGCGCCAGCCGGACCCCAGCGGGGGCTCCACCAGGGTCACGTCGAACTTGTTGCCATGTCAATTACAACACACCTTCAGAGCTGCCCCACCACAGGAATATGAACGACCTGGCCTGCGCTAGCGGCTGCCAGCACCAGCCGGACCCCAGCGGGGGCTCCACCAGGATCACGTCGAACTTGTTGTGTTGCCATGTCCACTACAACACTTACCTTCAGAGCTGCCGCACCACAGGAATATGAACGACCTGGCCTGCGCTAGCTGCTGCAGCTCCAGCGCCAGCACGTCCTGCCAGCGCCAGCCGGACCCCAGCGGGGGCTCCACCAGGATCACGTCGAACTTGTTACCCATGTCCTTCAGGTCGAATGTCTGTGCAGTGGACAAATATAAAAATTATAGTAGATAACAGGATGGTATCACAACTTAACAAAGTTTAACATTACCACTCTACTACACATATTTCGCTCCACCAAAGAGCATCCTCAGGAGCTGGATAAGTTACATGTCAAATTGACAGTCGAAGCTACAAAAGTGCCGAAAAAAATATCTGTGAAAACGGGACCCTATTACTAAGCCTACGTTGTCCGTCCATCAGTTATCTGTCCATCTGTCCATCCGTCCATCCGTCCGTCCTACCTATTTAGGGCTGTAACTTTTAAATGGTAATAGCTAGACAATTGAACACAGATTATACGTTATTGGTTATTACTGCGGATTTGTCAACAAATAATAAAAATGTCAAAAAGTTAAAAATTAAGGGGGGTTTTCCCCATACAAGAAACTAGTTTTTATCAACATTTTTTCTTCTCGCTCTATCGTAAAAACGGTAGTACATACAAGCATCAAACTTGGTGTGATTATAGAGCAAACTCTACAGTATAACAACAAATAATGAAAACCGGCCAAGTGTGAGTTGGTCTCGTGCTATAGGTCCAAAACAAAACTTTTTTTCAAGTAAATATGTTATGTGGTGGTGTGGTACGGAACCCTCGGTGTGCGAGTATCCCGACTCGCTCTTGACCGGTTTTATTTCTTTTAGTACCTTCAGATCACATTTCAAGTACATAGGTGGCGTGGCAGTCTGCGAGATCAGGTCGTCCTTCAACTTGATCAGCTCCCGCAGCTTGGGGTACTCCTCGAACCTGTCAGCCAGGCCGACGTCTCTGATGAAGTTCTGCGGTCTCTGGCCGGTGTCCACGAAGTGCTGGCAGTAGTCGTTGTGAGGGTTCGATGATTGGGTTCCCTGAAAACGTAAGGGAAAGGCTTTTAATAGCATTTTATGGTTTTTACTACGAATAATAAAGAAGTAATTTATTTGTAGGGTTTTTAGTACCAATTGGTTTCGTTGTTGAAAAAAAAATTTTTTCTTGTGAAAGGTAAGTATTACGACACATACATGGAACGTACGGCGCCGAACGTTCGGTTGAATACGCGTCTACTAGGAAAAATGGCGCGTACTGGTGTGTCGCCGGTATAGGGAAAAGCGTTGCGCGCGTATTCAACCGAAAGTTCGCTGCTGTACGTTCCGCAGATGTATCGCAACACTAACAGGATTCTATTATATGCAAATGTGCTTGATGTTGTTCGATAATAGATATTTGGGTGATTCCAAGGTTTCTTTTTAACAAAAACACCCAATTGAACTGCCACAAATAAAATGGTAGAGCCATGTGGCCGCCTAACAACGTGGGCGTGAAACACGTCCACACCTTCTAGCCACGCGACTGAGGTTTTATTTTAAAATTGGTTTAGTTTTTTGTGACCACAAATGTTTTTTTTTCTGGTCGAACAATAGGATGTAAGTAGTTTTTAATGTCCACTTTGCCTCACTGACCCAAAATTGAGTGGAACTTTCCAACATTGAGCTTGTTCAACCCTAGTTTTCCCATCAGTGCTCCCGAGCCTGCTCGTACGAAACCAGTTCCACCAACAAGTGGTAAACTTCTTCAACAACTCCGTAAGTCATACAGTTTGGTGAGTTTGTCTTTTTCATTAGGTTCCCAAACTTCCGCATTGGGCCTGCGTGGTGGAGTATGGCCTGCTCCCTCTCACCATTATTCGTGAGAGGAGGCCTTTGCCCTGCAGTGGATCCTATAGGCAATAACTAAGTTAACTTGCTTTCTTAGTTCTTACCCAAACTTAACTTTCGAGGCATGCTTCCGGATCAACGCCTATGTGATAACACATTCTTCCTACCTAAATAACTGACTTACGCCCTGTTTCACCTGTTCTCGTTAACTTCTTAATAGCTTATCAGACAGATCATTTAATATATCATATGAACGATATTATGTTAAACGATCTGTCAGATAACCTATCAAGAAGCGGTGAAACAAGCCCTACATAAATCTTGCTGCGTCACAATCATTACCTTCAAAAACGTAGAAGAATCAGTATAAACGAGTCCATCGGGCTGTTCCTTGGTCATCGGCTTGTCACTGCCGTCATTGTTGATGTCCACCACCGCCTGCTTCTTAGGCGGCACATCCTGGGTCGCTCCCAGCGCATGCCGCAGCTCGCTTACACTCGACACTCCTAGCTGGAATCATTAACATACATATATGAAGCCACATATGTATTAAACATAGCCTGGAAAGTTCATCACCAGATAATTGGGATGATGAATATAGACAGGAGTGGGCGAAGCAAGCTTGAGATTTTACTGCAGTGAAACTAGGTTGTTGCAGTATAATCTAAATTCTAAAACGAAGTGCGATCGAAGTTATCGAAGTTAGCTCGA
Source organism: Agonopterix heracliana (assembly GCA_963693445.1). Taxonomy (NCBI): domain Eukaryota; kingdom Metazoa; phylum Arthropoda; class Insecta; order Lepidoptera; family Depressariidae; genus Agonopterix; species Agonopterix heracliana. The sequence goes on along the minus strand of OY856323.1, from coordinate 2,666,501 downwards.
GATTTTACTACATACTAACTCGATTTCTGAACTTATACCGAAATTGAGTGTATTCAATTACATGAAGCAATGGCTGAAGCAAAGAGAACTGTATATTTCACAGAATAATGATGACTTGGTTAGTGCTCCTAGTATTTGGGAAGCTAAGCTCAAAACAATGATACTGGCGCAGTGCTAACACTGTGGAATGCTATACAATTCAGACTCAACGTTTGAGTCGTGTGAACTGAGGCCCATTTGTCACTGACCTACGACATAGGTCATCACTGATCAGCAGTAAAAGTGTTAATATGAGACACAGGACGAAATGCAAATCCCAGGACTTTCCCAGCCAGATGGCAACTCAAATTACAACATACATTTGAGTTGGTGCCATTCTTAGAAAAAGTATATGTCTAGAATGAGCCTCACGCTTCTACCATATAAAACAAAAGGGGCCAACCTTCTTAGGTTGGTGTGTGTGAGGCGACATACAAATTATGTTTGTGTGCGTGTATATGGTTAGGGTTTAGGTATAGGCCAGTTCTGGTTGCAACTTTTTACGACGCTTTCGTAGCTTCGACTGTCTATCTTGACATATAACTTCTCCAAGGTGCTTTCTAAATGGAGGGCACGCGGGAATAATGAGTGAATGAAAGAGATTTTAGTAGAAGCTCCTATGTACCTTGGAATTGAAAAAAAGATGGATATAATCTCGTCTAATCACGAGTGAAGAACCCATTTATATTTGTGTGTGTGCTGACGAACTGTTACGCGGTACATATTGGCGGTAATATGGCGGCATAATGGTGGCGGGTTGTAGGACCTGCGCCTCGAGCTGGTGCATCTGTGTGAGTGTAGGTCCTTGTAGAACAAACGAAAATGTAGCACCCTGCATGCTTCACATCTTTTTAGTGTCACATTACGTCCGTCTTTTTTTCAGGTCCGTGCTATGTACATATTTAGTGTACTTAGTGATGCAGAAATCAAAATGAGTTTGAGAAAAAAGCAAGCAAAGGGGACTATGGAAAATTACTAAATTACAGTAGCTAGTTTCATTAGATTATGTAAGCACAACATTTAAGTTAATTAAAACAGCTTTATAGATTCTAGATAAAGTTAAAATAGAGGACACAAACTCGTGATAGGTTATATTGACAATTGAATTTACCGTTTGCGCCAGGAGCTTTTTCCTTTTTTGGGATCTTTCTCGAAGCTCCCTAAGTTTTTCACTCATTTTCACGAACTTTCGTCACTTCTTAGCGTACATTTTTAAAGAAAATTAGATTTTTCTTGAGCTGTTTTTTTGCGGTAACAAAACAATGTGACGTTTTGTCTTTCGTTCAGAAATCAGAAACTCAGAAACTAACCTATAGCACAGAATAATAACTAGTAACTAGCCTGTAGTCTCTCTGAGGAAGGATCTCTTTATTATGTTGTACAAGTCCGTCAATAAGGACAGCAATAAGGTAGCGATCTCCTTTTTTAACTAGAGCGAATTTGCTTATCTTATTGAGTGAGTAGCGTAGAAAGAGAAGGAACTAGAAGAAAGCACGTGTCTTGTCATATCACTCAGTAAGAGATGCACATAACAAATTCGCTCTAGTTAAAAAAGGAGATCGCTACTTATTGCTGTCCTTATCGACGTAGTCACTTTTTTGTTCTACGACTGCTGTCTGACTCCGGAGTCAGACATCTATTTTCATACAAATTGTATAGGATTTTATGACTATCGCTGTCTCATACGCGGTTACACTGATGTTACGTCTGTCAGCGTAAGCGAAAAATACTTCGCCTATGGTGAGTAGCCAATAATTTGGATATACCGAGTTTAAAAAAATTTCTGAACGAAACAGAATTTGACTGTGACAACTGATTGAATATTTCACTTCAGTGGATACAATCCTCGGTAGTATAGTGGTGAGTATCCCCGCCTGTCACGCGGGAGACCGGGGTTCGATTCCCCGCCGTGGAGTTCTTTTTGTTTTTTGTTAGGCAACTTGGATTAAAGCTCGTTGCTCGCAAGCCATTCGCAAGCAGGTATCCAGACTTTGGTTTCGGGGGACATATTATATTTTCAGGGATATAATTTTCATTGAAAAACTATGAAAGGTTATAGATGTACGAGACTAGAGAAATTCGAGTTAGCATATCATATCATAGCATGCATTAGCAAATTAGCATAGCATATGCTCACGACTATATTCCCCGAGGGGGTAGTCAGAGATATTCTGAAACTTCAGAATATCCAATTCGCTCGTACTTTACCTACATTTATTTATATTTGTTTTGTAGTAAGTACTTAACTACTTAACTATACTACTTATTCATTCCAATAAAACACTGGGTATATTATAATGGGAAACTTTTATTAAACAACATAAATAATTGTAACTAGGTAGGTTAGGTAGGATCTAAAAGTACCTAGGTAACTAGGTAACTACCACTTTACTTAATAATTAGTTACCTTACATAGTTTCCTGCCTATCAAGGCATCTACTTATAAATAAAACTAGGTACCATGTCCATGTACCATACTAAACTACAATACTTAATTAATTTCTGTAGCATTTTCGTGGACAGGGACAGGCATAATATTCTTCAAAGATTTACTAACGATTTTTGTGATATCAATTATTAACGGTTTGAATTCTTCAAGCACATCTGCCACCTCGGGAGATGGCGAATTTAAACCTGTATGATTAGCATTAGAATCTTCTTCATCTAATTCAGAAGTAGTCGATTCAATAAAACTTTCATCCCTATCATAGATTTTTAAAACATCTGTATCGACGTGCTTAATTTCGGCAGCATTATCTCCCCAGTTCATCTCAGGAAGAACTGCATCAAATTTCGCCTTTTCTTCATCGTTCTGAACTTGAGACGCAATATTAACGAATTGCTTCAACAACTTTGGTACAACTTCGAAAAATGCCTTCGGACTCAATTGAATATCAATAATTTTCGTCTTCGGTTGGGTTATCGGCGAATGTTTCAATTTAGGCACAAACTGTTCTCCAAACTTTTGCATGTAAGATTCTATATCATTGAAGATGTCTGGCTTTTGAATGAAAGAATTGTTGAGAATTCTAACTGGGAAGGATAGAGGGGTGATAGGGATATTTTTGAAGGGGTGGATCCTTGGGGAGCATTTGTCTGGCGTGACGCATTTGAAGTCTGCGTCGCGGAGAAGGCCGAGCTTGCAGTGGCAGCCGAGGTCGCACCGCTGAGGCCGAGACGGACACTTGCGGTTGTCGCAGCGAGCTTCACAACCGTATCTGCAGACGAATTCTTCACCAAGATCCGTGCATTTTTCTGTAAAGATCAGGAAAGTTTATTTGGCGGATTAACGCAATCTTGCTGTAGCACTAGGTTAGCGTTTGTAGAGTCAAATGTGACATATGGGTCTCCATTCACGATGATTTCGTTTACTAATAGCAGAAGAGGCACACACGGCGACACATCAAGCTACGCAAAACCAAAATAAGCTGGCCGCGTAGGTAGAGCAATGTATAGGTAACGTCTCGCGGCCAGCTTATGTAGTATTCAAGAAGTGTGAAAAGCATCCTTGACCTACACAATTAAACCTCTGGCTGCGCTCGGGCCATAATTTCATGCCGTGCATTAATGGACTACTTTAGTCACTAAGTTAGTAATGTACTTAGCCCCACTTGCGCCAACCTGGGTTAGCAATAAACTCCATGTTAAGTTGGTAACCCATAATTTTTTGTATAGAAAAACAACTGAAAGAGCCATTTTATCCGGAGTTAATTGCTAACCCGTGGTTGGCGCAAGTGGGCCTTAGTTTTATAAATAAGTAGGTATGTTATAGTCAACTACTGTACTTGTAACCTATACAAACCCATTTGGTATTTTGGTTATTAATTTGAGAACTTTGTATAAGTAGGTACATTACGAGTAAGTAGGTACATACTACTATCATACAATTTCTGACACTTTCCTAATTGACTCACTTATGTTAATCTTCGTGCTTAAATCAATTTTACAAAAGGAGGCCTCGGATGTCACTAAAGTTCAAAGTCAGACGTTGGCCCAAATGATAATCGACCCCTATAAGGACATGATGGATGCAGCTATGCGCCTGGGCAAGTCTCAAGTTTATGGTCTGTCAGAGATAAGCAAAATACACCCACATTAACTTGCTAACAATTTGACATAGAGAGATTGCTGTAGGGAATGAAAACGGCCTGCGATATCGTCCTGTCATTCTTTATACAGTGATTGTTTGTTTTAAAAGCTTCGAAGGTCTGGGTGGGATAACACATGTAGGTATACCTATATAAAATACGACCATCAGGTTTGAAATTTAGGGGTCGCCCTAGGCGCATGTACGCTGACCAAATTGGATGCGTACTAAAGAAGGACCAAATAAAATGTACCCAGAAACGACGAGCTTGTATGAAGACACTTATGGATGTTGAGGAGGCGACAGATGTGTGTCAGAATCGTAGCATGTGGCGATCTGTTGTCTCTGCCTACCCCAGTAGTGGGACAAAGGCGTGAGCATATGCATGTATGTATGAGGTTACAGAAACTAACTGAGTATTGAAGCGTTAGTTTGTGGATTGACATTTGCAGAATTCGTTTAGTTTTCGGAACAAAAAGGAATACCTAAGTAACCTGTAGGTATATCCTTCCATAAATTACAGCTTCAGTAGTTAGTTCCAGCATATTATTAGTAGAGCTATTTTGCTTAATAATTGTGCACTTTGGGTTACATTTAAAAGCATCAAATTTATACCATAGAATAGGGTCTTCCTCGGTGATCATTTTCAGTTTTCAGATGTGGCGGGAAGTCAGATTTTTTCTTTTTTCTTATTATTTATGGGTTTGTTCTTGAACTCTATCTAGTCCTCAGGACAAAGATGGGGTCGAAGATGTAGCGAGCTTACCCAGAAGTGCACTGGCACTCCTGCACACCGACGGAACGCAGCAAGCTGCTTTGGCGCCTCTTGAAACGTATGGAACAGCAGATGTTTTTTTAATTATTTCTCTTTGTTGGCTCCATAGTGAAAGTTGTTCAGTTTGTTGGTCTAAAACCCCCTTACCGCCTGGCCACGGGACAGGGCGACCGGCGGCGCGAATTGCGTTTTTAGAATACACTGAGCGTTGTGTCCCTAGTATTACGCAAGCACGCAGCGGCGCGTAGGCAGTGTATTCTAAAATCGCAAAAGTAAAAAGTCGCTAAAGTCGCCGTGTCTCGTGGCCAGGCGGTTAAGTCTTACTAGGGTGTTTTGTTACACTACAGAAAGGTCTTTATAATTTACCTAAAATTTGTGAAGAATACATACGTGGAGCACAATGTTTCTCCTCGACGCAGTGTCCACTGTGATGCCGCAGCAGCGGTGGCCGGCAGAGGCATCCCCTGGTACAGACCCCTGCAGGACACTCCGGGCGAGGGTCCCAGCAGCTGGGCTCGCACCACCCGCACGTCAGGTACACTTCGTCGTTGGAGCAGTCCTCGACTGATGGCTCGTGGGCACCTATTGTTACTTCAGCTGGGAAAAGATGGCGGGGCATGACGAATGACGTCAGTGAGTGTTTTTGAGAGATTGCTTGTAGCATAAAGTTATTATACCTTACAGGAATAGAGGCAGTGACATGAGTTGTCAAATGAACCGTTTTTGGATAATTTTTGGAGACTATTCACAGGCAAAAATTCTAATACTGTCTATAATTCTGAGTCTAACGTGAAATCGTGGATAAATTAATGAAGTATTGTCAGTATATTTAGATTCCCAATTATTCACGGAATCCGAATTGTAAAAATTTATTTGTGACTACAAAAACGGTTTTATTGCCTCGCGTCACGTATTTCTTTCTATTATATAGGGTGCCGCTAGGTACATCTCGCTCTCTCAGCTGTACCTATGTTCCTCTATTCCTGGTATAATACCTCTATGGCTTGTAGGCACAGTGTAAGAAAGAGTAAGGGTTGAGACCATAGAGAAATTACACGCTCCCCTTGGGTTGAGACACATTTACCGATGGCGATGGCCTATACAAAAATGACATTTAGTATGGGCCCGCCGTCGGTCGCCTTTATTTGATTTATCCGATCTTATCCGGTTATACCTCATACCTACATGCTTCATATTGTGTTATTGTATGATATAGCATGTACAAGATGAAATTGATATCATTAACATCCTTTGAAACTAAGAGTATCAACTTTTAAGCGCGCAACACACGGCCGCTATAATATGTTGCTGTACTCTTCTAACGCATGCAAGTTGCTTATCGCTTCCTCTCACTCGCACGCGGGAAAGAGACGTGCTTATGTAATTTTGCGTGCGTAAGAAGAGTACAGCAACATATTATAGCGCGTGTCTGTGACGGGCCTTACTATGGGAGCAAACCGATCGGAGCAAAACAAGAAATCTGCTGTTGCAAACATTTGAGTCGAGTAGGCACTGCAGTTTAGTATGGATTTTTTTTTTGCTACGATCGGTTTGCTCCCGTAGTAAAAGTTGTTCAGTTTGATGGGTAGACTCTTATAGGAGGAAAAAGGAGGAGGAAAAGGATACTAATGATATCAATTTCACTCTGTATAGACACAGATTAGTTTACCAGGCACTATCTACTCGATTAGGTACCTTAATACCAAAGAAAATTCAAGATGATCTTATAGAAGCTAACCTGCTTAGCATGCAGCGCTCGAATACGATTTATTACACCTTTGTTACTTCACTCTCACATTCGTCGACAGGCTCTTTGAGAGAAAGCTTCGCCGTATGCAGCATGCTAAGCCTAGGTTAGTAGCATCTAAACTGTACCTCCGCCCTACGCTTTAAACGACGAGCTATCATCACTAGTTTTAAATTACTAACAAAATTGTGCAAACAATAAAACTAAACAACTTTCCCTAAGGAACATGGGCCGAAAAACGAATAAAATGTTTAGACCTAGAAATACGACTGATCCGCACTTTTGTATCCAAAAAATTGTCTCTTTTTTGACCCCGATGTTCCTTAAGGAAAGTTGTTTGGTTTCGTTGTCTGAATAAATCCTTCATCATCATCATCTCAGCCGATGGACGTCCACTGCTGGACAAATAGGCCTCTCCCTATAGGATCGCCATAACGACAGGTCCCGCGCTGCCCTCATCCAACGGGTTCCCGCCGCCTTCACCAGGTCGTCGGTCCACCTTGTGCAGGCCTATAACCACGCTGCGCTTTCCGGTACACGGTCGCCACTCGAGAATTTTTATTTTGACCAAATTGCAGTTTTGAACAGCTGATTTTCTATATCTTTTCTCGATGTGGGTTCCATAGTGGAAGTTGTTCAGTTTGATGGTCTAAACGGGTGGTTTAGGGCCTGTTTCACCACTTCTGAGTAAGTTCTTGCTAGCTTATCCGACAGATAGTTTGACGTATTTTGTATGAAAATATGTCAAAATTATCTGTCGGATAAGCTAACAAGAACTTACTCATAAGTGGTGAAACAGGCCCTTAGACTTTTAAACCACTTCTAAATATTACTAACTAGGGTGTTTTGTTGCAACTTGATGATGATGATGATGATTATTATTTATTTACTAAGACCTGAATTCTATTTACAGAGTTAAGTATTAAATTGTGTAGCAGTGGAGAAGGAGAAAGGTAAAAGATTAAAGGGAAGAAAGAAACAACACAAAACGCCGAACAACTTTTATTTACAACTACATCTATTAGCAGTGGAGAAGGAGAAAGGAAAAAGAGTAAAGGGAAGAAAGAAGAAATAACATAGGTGCTCATCAACATTTATTTAACAGCTTAAGTATCTATAAAAGTGGAGAAGGAGAAAGGAAAAAGATAACTAAAAGGGAAGAAACAACACAACATGCTCAACAACATTTATTTTACAACTACATATTATACAAATAAATTAGGAAAGAATGTGAAATACTTACCTAGTCTATAAATTTAATTACCTAGGTAATAATAATAAATAATAGGAACAATTTTCAAAAATATAAAAATTCCCTAAGTAAGTAGGTTTTTGGATAAATTACTTTGCAGCATTAAAAGTTGAAAATCATAACGAATTTTATAGAAATAGGCCAATAAAATAACAAAATCAATTGGCACGTACGTATTCGAATCTTGAACATCAGTGACTAAGAGGCAAGTGTGAGAAGGCACGGGAAGATGAAGATTCTAAAATCTAAACTCAAGATCAGCAATTTTTTACAAGTTTAAGATAATAATCTACTTTCTACATCAATATCAAAGCCACAGTAGACTGAGAGAACAGAAGAGTAAAACTAAGTGCGTTCACACACGATGACGCACTGACGGAGCAAACGTCAGCCCGTCATTTGTGAAGCAAGGACTGTTGTATAAAACCGCACGTAGAAGCATACACGGTGACGCATTGACGCACCGGGTGTGGCTGACATATGCAGCTACGTCAGTGCGTCATCGTGTGTGAACGCACTAATCCGAGTCCTTAAAAATACCTCTCGGTGAGAGCGCTAAGTATGAAGTCTGTTAACTGTTCTATAAAGTCTACTGTGGTAAACGTGTACACTACAAACTACTAAAGTACCTAATAACTCATTCACATTGTACCTACACACGCACACACGGCAACAGTAAACCTATGGTCATGAACCCAGAGTTCAATAATGGGTAGGTTGATCTGTCGCCGTATGTACAGTGCAAAATAATAACCAAATATAATAGAAGTGGTGTTGTGCTTTATCTACATCAACTGAATATTGTAAATCTTTAAACTACAAAGTCCGTCCAATCGTAATGATCGTACTCTGTGGTCCAATCATCATTCTCGTGAAACCCACCTTTAGGGCAGTCTTGCAACTTGACGCATTTTCCGCTAGGTGCTTTGAGATACCCGTCTTCACAGAAGCAGCCCGCGGCGCAGGTTGCAGCGCAGACCGGGTTGGGACTGCTGCAGGTGAGTTCGCACTTCTGGCAGTCTTTGTACAGCTGGTGGAGACCGCAGGTTAGCTGGTACGGTATTGGTTTTATGTAGTTTGCTGGAAAAAATAAAAAGAAAAAACTTTATTTCCTCCAAAAAAAATGTTTACAGGTTTACGCTTTTACGTCAATCTTTGAATAGGTCATCAGCATCACAGATTCTCTGCTGAAAATGTTTTTAGTTGAGTGCAGAATTATTGAAGACTAGTAGTTAGCACTTTTTGAAAAACGTTAGATAAATACAAATTCATCCATCATTTCCAGATGTCGACACGTCCACACTCAGCTGTGTTCGTGAAAACTTCGACAGTGCGACATTAGCCAGCTAGGTCATTTGTTAGGATGAAATATAGGTCCAAACTGAACACCCCCGAAATCTGGCTGCTTGGGAGAGCGGCTGACTGGGCTGGTCTACTGTCTATTCATTCAGCATCAGCGTCAGATCCTGAAGTCCTACCTCTACCATACCAGTACAGTGATTTCTTCCACATAAGTTGTTTCAAAGAATGTCCCTGTCTCCCGAACCAAAAGTTGAATACCTGCTTATGGTACGTCGTGCCTATTACAAGTAGCGTCAATGAATTCAGGTGACCTTTCTGGAGTTCCATAATTGAAACCATTACGTAGACATCTCCATGACTATGCACCTTTGTATAGCCCTAATTATCATCTTCTGTCGAGTCATCGATCGTGTTGAATTGAAGAGATTTGGCAAGCAGCATTAGAACAGAAGATTGCGAATTCATGCAGAAATCATGTGTTCTGTACAGTCACTCGGGGAGACTAATCTTTGTCCTCAGAAACACCCAACTGCTGCTAAGAGATTGCAAAAGAAAGAATCTACTCACAATTTTCATGCTTCTTCAAGTCACATTCTTCTTGCTTCACACAGCTTCCATCTCTGTTCCTGACGAGGTCGCCCATACAGAAGCAGCCCCTGGCGCATTGCGCTGGACACATGGGGTTCAGGTTATCGCAGGTCCTGTTACAGGTCTCACAGAACCTGTACTCCTCGTTCTCGGGACAGGAGGAGTCGGTGGAACGGGGCTCTGAGGTATGCAGGTTGGCTAGGGCTGGAACATAATGGAGATAAGTAGTTGCGAGGCCGTGAGAATTTATGGTAGGGATAGTAAATCTATTTGGGAATAAGATTGCTAAATCCCGTAACTGGATGTTTGTATGATACCGGTTTCGAACAGTAAGGAGTTATTTTTCTATAATACGTGATCGCGATTAATTCGAGAGAGGAAATAGTAAATTTTTAATAAAACCGGCACCTAATTCCTTTATATTAGATCCCTTTTTTTCGGTATTGCTTTGTTCTTGCACTATTCACAGATAATTAAATGATTAATTCCACTTTCCGATTAAGTACGATTTGTTATGATTAGTTGTTAGAGTGACCTTAATATTTAGCAGAGATGTGTTCCGAAGAATATCCCATAGCCTTTTTTTCCACTTAGAAGTATCTCAACTTACGAACAGAAGGGCATTCAGAGATCTTCACACAGTGCCCGGTAGAGTTCCGGACCTCGTTGACATTGCAGTAGCAACCCTCGCGGCAGACCGCCGCACAGACCGGGGCGGGGTCCTCGCAGGTCTTCTGACAGCCCCCGCAGGAGAGGAACCGCTCGTTGGGTCGGCAGATAGTAGCTACTTGACCTGTAAAATTAACATCATTAGTATGAAGGATATTTAAGGCGTATCAGCCGTGGACCACTCTCCTCTCACTCACACTCCATACTAATCGATGAGAAAGAGCGCGTGGCTCCGGTCAGAATTTTGCTGTTTTCTTTGAAAAATTCGATGATTTTGTATTAATTTCGAAAAAGTAAAAAAACCACATCATTCTAAATTGTATTGTGAACAATATAGTAAATTTTCATTTTGTTCCGATTAAAAATGTAAGAGTAAAATGGTTACAACTGGAAAAAAAGGGGTGACTTTAGAGTCCCTTTTCTTCGGTTTTATTCATTAAAATCGATTTCTAAAAAACCACATCACTTCTCATATCCTGTAGATGGTTCAGTTTAAATTTCAGCTCAAAAAGTGTCATAGTTAATGAATAAAATGGTTACAAAATTACCCAAAACCGGCAGTGCAGTTTTCCATAGTCACATTTCGCACGTCTCTCGCGTAGCGTACCTATAACTACATGAAATGTGCTATAGCAGCTAACACTATATAGGGTCCTCTTTTTAAGAGGATGATCAGTCAATCAAACTAAACAACATTCGCTATGGGGACCAACATCGAAAGCGCGAAAAAAAAAAACAGCTGTCCCGTACAAAACTGCCAACCGATCTCGACCCGAATGCCTCCAAATCCAATCTTTTTACTTCATTATTTTTTTCCGCGCTCTGAAACAAAGCTTGCTAGCTCCAGTAAGTATAAAAAGTTCTTCATTTTTCGTTCTCCATGCGCAGGCGCGCCGCCTCCCTGGTGCGCAGGGTGCGGGCCAGCCCCAACAGCATCCTTAGCATGATAGCGGACAGACTGGACTGTCCCTACATAACGCACTGTAACAACCTTCATGTAAATACTAACACCTAGGTTTAAGATATTGTTACTAACACGCTATGAGTCCCATGTTGCTCGAAATAAATTATTTTTATTTACTTTATTTTATTTATTTATTTAAATCGAAAATACACTGAAAAAATGTATCAAACACTCAAAAACTTATGCTAGGTATTTATTAATAACCAAAAGTTTGTATTAAGTATGTGCTATAAAACAGTCACAAAAGTTTGTTTAATTTTTTTTTAAGTAAACGGCATGTCCACACGCTTTTCTACGGCGCTTTTCATAGCTTTTCAATGTTGCTGCTATAGGTAGGCTATAGCCATTGAGTAATTATGTACCTATTAGTTAACATAGTACCTCTATGGCTATAGCTTGCTTTGAAGTCTGTTTCGATTAATGTTTTCAGTTCAAGTAAATCACAACATACTTCACATCTCAAAATTACATCTCTAACAACAATCAACCTCAAATGCAATGACATCAACATCAACCCAATCAATGTAACAAAGAATCGTAATCGAAGTTGATACAAAATATTTCAAAGAACCTCAGTAACAACTTTACTAACAAGTGTCAATCATTACACAGACTGACATGTTTATAAACTGTTAGGGGAACCCGATTGCATCGAATTGTTGCGGGGAAACTGTAATTATGGTTATATCTACAATGATACATCACAGATAGTGGTGTTATTTAAAAAAGTAGCATGTTATCTATGTGAAGTCTATTGTGTTTTGTTTTTGAAGAGACATTCTTGTGTGAAAGAATTTGGAAAATATTTAGATCGGTTAAACTGGTTCAAACATAGTTTGAAGAAAATTTCAGTGATGGCCTTCGTACTGGAATCTCGTAACTTTTCCGATTGTAAGTAACCTAATTACACCAACAACCTAATACCCTTTGCTTCAGTGAAAACCTCATTCTGATTGGTTCAGCAGTTTTTAAGCGATTCGTGCAAATTGACAAAAAGATTTTTTTGTATTTTTCATTCTATCACTTAACTTTTGTCGCCCCATCCCATATAGTTACATTTTTTATTTATTTTGTGCACAAACACGCCATGTTTACAATTTCATTAAACTCGTATCGTATACCCTAGGTATACTATAGGGCATATAGTATAGAGGGTAAGGTATCTTTAAACTTTACACATAATCTATAGGGTAGACCCGGGTTAATTGTAACACGGGTTAATAGTAACATTGGCGATATTTCGGTAACTAAACAAGGCAAGGATGTGTGTGTGCAAAGAGGTGATGGCTCTTGCATGTCCGGACCTACTCTCCAATTGCCGTGTGTGCAACGTGAAGGTGTCTTGTGTTACAGAGGAATGAATTTTATGTGCGGTCGTTGTAAATATTTTCGATCAATTTCATTACGTTGTAACTTCTGAAATAATCCATGTTTTAAACAGATATTACTATCACAGGTTGAAATAAGAACTAGAGAATGCTACAGATGACGAGAAGTTCATTATTTTCGTTTGTATCATAGCTTTTTTATGATTTTTTCTAAAAATTTTCACCAAGGGATAATTGTAACACTTTTGATGGGGTTGATTGTAACGTTACAATTAACACTGTGTTACAATTGACCCATGATCAATTTTTATAATTAAGATGGTTTGAAAATACTCAGACAGCAATGTTGACCACTAACTTGCCTCCACCAACCCGCACCAACCGCAGCGTTGGATGGAGAACGGCCGCTCCCTCTAACTCTAATTTAGATTGATTTTTTAGTATGCGATATGGAATATTATTTGTTAAGCTTGCTTCCTAATTTAACTTCAAATTAAAAGAGTACACAATGAAATTGCAGTCGTGATTTTGACAGAATTATATGTCGTTTGATTACACTTTAAACGTAAATAAATCCACGTGACCATGTATAATAGTAACACTTGGTTAATTGTAACAGCTTCGTTTGTATGAAAACATTTATGGTTGATTAAGATATACGAGAGTTAAGGTTTTTAGTTTATTTAAATGCTGTTATATATAGTTACCTAAAGTGATTAAAAATCTGTAGGAATTGTTTCACATTTTTAGTTTAAAGCAATAAAACGCTAAGATGTTTTTCCGTTAAATTTTATAAAAACTGTTCATAATATTCTAATGTGATAAAAAGATTACTAATAAAGAAGAGGTAAGTTACTTAATGGTAAATAAATAAGACCGATTTATTGATTATTTTGGGTTTTATTTAGATTTAAAAATCTGTTACAAATGACCCGGGGTAAGGGTTAATTGTAACATTGGTCCCTGCTCACATCAAGAGCAAATTACGAAAGGTTCTATAAGACTTAAGAACACTTTGAATATAAAATCTTGTACGTTAAGAAACTGCCTTTCTTAATGTGTATGTACCGTTTCTTAGATATGAATAGTTTATCCGCAATCGAGGTAGAAGTAAAAACTGTTACTATCAATCCGGGTCTACCTACCCATCTAACCGAACAACTTTTACTATGGGCGCCACAAAGGCGCAAACAAGTCAGAGCAAAAATAATCTGCTGTTCCATACTAAATTGCAATGTCTACCCGACTCAAACGTATGAAACAGCAGATTTTTTTGCTCTGACATTTTTGCTTCCACAGTAATAGACGTTCAGTATGATGGGTAGAGTATGTGGTTAGTGTTGGGTTAATGATACTTTTTCTTACACCCTGTATAGGTAGATGATTAGTCCGATCGGAATTATTTCAATAAGTAGGTAGGCAAAGTATTTAGTTCAGATTTAAACAAAATATGTAACACCTGAAGCCAACCTGGGGCAGAAAAGCCGTAGCAGGATACGGTCAATTATTTCTGCCAACTGTACGTTACACAGGCGTAGATATATGAGGTAGTTTGTAGTTAAATAACAACCGAGATAAGGTAAAATCAGTACTAATAAGGAATTAACAGACATTCGACCCCAAAGAGGAATACAATGGGTTAATAAGATAATCCTTGTCAGGCGATTTCGTTATAGCTACCGTAGGTATACATACAGGGTCCTGACATTTTTTCAACGGGATGATCAGAACAAACTGAACAAATTTCTCTATGGGACCAACATAGAAATCGCCAAAAACATCTGCTATTCCATACACACCTACTTGAAACTACAAACCTACTTGAGCCAAATGTATGGGACAGCTGATTTCTTTTTGGCGATTTCGATGTTGGTTCCATAGATAATTTTTTTTGCAATAAACAGGTCTTAATATTTAAGTTAGTTTTAGTAATAAAGATAACATAGAGAATAATCATCTTTTAATTTCGACGCATGTATTGTACCTACCCATAAGTGGCGACGGGCTCACCCCCCATCACACTGGACAGACTTACGTAGGTACTACTTGTGAAACGTAATCAATAATAATAAAAAAAACTTGGATATTCTGAGTTTTCAGAATATCTCTGACTACCCCCTCGGGGAATATAGTCGTGAGCATGTGCTTACGCTTATTTAAAAAAAAAAGTCTTTGAACTAGCAGACAGTCAGTAAAATACTGCTGCGCTTCAACGATGACTACTTTTTTTATTATTTTATCATCGATAATAAATGTTTCTATAATACTACGGTTGTCACACATTGTCAACAGACACAACCCTTTTTTCTTTAGCGGTATTTTTGTAACAGCCTTTAGAGGTGTATAGTACCTATAGTCATGAGCTGTAAGTTCCATTTATGGACAAGAAACGCTGTGCTGCTTGAATTGTCACGCGTTTATCGTATTAGGTACGATATTAAACTTTAGCTCACATAGAAGTCACTTAACATACCTTTAAAGATGGTAATGAATGATAAATCTTTTTGGTCTGATAAAAACGAATTTAATTATTTTCTTTCAATACGACACGAGAAAAAATATCGTCCATCGCATTTAAATCGGATCTCGATTATAAATGTTTAATTGAATGCATGTCGTGTTCGTTTTCGAGTTCTTTTTTAATTGATTACGAATGATTGACGTTTCGTGTTTTATTTTAAATTGAAGCGATCGCAAAATTATTGGTTAAGTTATATCTATTGGAATCTTAATTAACTATAAATAATTATAATTCTTGGACTTAAAAATGTGACCGAAAAATTAAAACTTTTTGTATTTTCACAAAAAGATCAAAAGATTTTTTTTTGTTAAATATTTAAGTATAACATGTTTTTCAATAAAAAAATGCAAATGCAAATGGAATCGTACCTAACGTAATGTCTAGGTATGCTAAATCGTTTTCAATATGTAGGTAACCTACTTTTATTGAAACTCAAACTGAAATAAGAGCGTGTATATATACTAGGTACCTACTTACGAAAGCTGTTACTTGCCTATTTCGTCAAGAAAATAAAATTCGTCGATTGTTTGCGAGTGCAGCGACCTTAGGATACCAAAATGTCAGTCGATATTCTTGAATAATTTGCGGAAACTTCGAATTGCCTTTTTTATTTTGTGTTTGTCGTATCAATTTATTGCTTTGTTCGGTTCCATTATCACACGTTTTTTTATCAATTCTGGTTTTTGAATAACCATAAGAGACATTATTAGGAACGATTATCGAAGTTAAGCAACGTTTATCGATGCACGTCTTTGGAAGGGTGACCGTTTTAGTGGTATTTCATCTCAATTTCCTCGGACTTTTTAATGTAACTACTACCTTACCTAATGAAACATTTAACTAAGGGTTGATTTGTTAAGAAATATTGGTTTTTGTTTACTTTCACTGCCCTAATCAAATCATCATCAACATTATCAGCCTGTATGCTAGATACTTACAGGCAGTGAGCGGATACAGGGAATAAGGGGTTGAAGCCGGGTTTGCTGGAAGAAATCTCTTTAGAGATAAGCTCGCCCTTTGTAATTGTCTATTATGTTGTTTTCATGTTTATTTCCGTGTGTACAATAAAGTGTTAAAATAAAATAAATAAAATAAGCTTCCCAAACCATAAATGAGAGAATACAGAAACTAGTTTTTAGTCTGATTTACTGAAACAGCTCGACAAACCCAACCTTCTCCCAAATTAAATTGTGGATCCACCGCACGCCTCCTCTGACGTGTAATTAACCTACATTTAATTGAATAATCATAATTAAAAAAAATACGTACCATAAACATCTAAGGCAAAAAACACAGAAACTAACAGAAAGACAAACGCACTACCTCTCGACTCCATGGCCAACTCTACAATGCACTTCACTACTCCGATCACTAAGATATACCTCTACTTTATCTCGTAAACAGACATGTTGCAGTCATATTGCAAAATAAGACTATTTGGAAAACCCCCGAACTCCTCACTGAAGAAGTAAGGCCACTAAAAGCGTGAAATCGGGGGGAATTCCAAAATAAAGCTGTCCGGCATGTCCATAACCTTCGATCGTAGTAAATTCCAGTTATGTCCTTTACCAGTTCGGTCATAAATGGCCATGTCAATGGAAATTACTCATAATCATAAATTTCAATATTTCTCAGAAAGAAACTTGTCTTAAAAGTAAGTTAAAGTGACTCATAAAAACCTGACTAAATTGTTTTAGAGTTTTAAATGATAATAAAATAATTACATGAGATCATAAGTTATGCAAACATAAAAATAATATACTTACTTGGGAAGAATGACAAATCGAAACGTATTAAAATAATTACTTTTATTGAGCACGGTACATGACACTGCATAATTTTTACCTGAGACTTGCGGAGGTTTTATGGTTTAAGGGTATTATTTTAATTAAGGAATTTATCACCATAAAATCAAAACCTGTATCATTATATTAGGTATACAAATTTTGGTATTGGGTTGTGTTTTATAAAAAAAGTTTAAATCTTATTTGCAATCCTTATAAACGAGCCAAATAACGTGCAGACTCTTTGAATTAAGTACCTACTTTGAAAGTTATTAAAATTAATATTCTTTGGCTAAGTAGCATCACTTTGTTTATTTGCAATTTGTTTATTGGGAAGTAAGTAAGTATAGTACTTATAAAATTACATGAGATTTCGAATACAAAGTACATCTAAAAATCATTATAAAACCACTTGAGGTTTATCCGAAAATAAAACAAAAAGTGAAGTGTGTTATTTAGACCATCATGTACCTAGCTTTTAATAATGGACTTTTTGTGAAAAGTGCAATTAATCGCTTAGCCTGTAACATGGTCTTGTATAAACACCATTGTATCCGTAATATAGATAATTATGACGTTAAAATGAAAGGTTTCAACTTCCAATTGTATATAAATTGTACCTATTTGTGCAGTTTCACATCATCCTATCTGAATTCACTTCCACATGAATTTCAGGGTGGAAATAGTGTGCGCTAAGACATATTTTATTTTAATTACAGTAAGGTTCAATTTTGGCATTCTTCTTCATTCGAAGAGAACTTCGAGTCAGTATTCGGGGAGCCTGACAGCGTCCAGTGTAGCTTTATTGAGGTCCTCTCTCGTGCAGATGTTCGGGCACAACTGAAATTCTAGCCAGGTGTACCATCGACTGGATAGGTTCGTCGCAATCACACTGCGTTAGGCTAGTGTTTAGAATTAAGAACGTACGTAAAAAGCAAGTGCTAGCTATAATTAGGCTGTAGGGCGTGCCAAAGAAATAGACATCTCACTATATATATTATATATATATATATATATATATATATATATATATATATATATATAATATTATAAATGCGAAAGTTTGTGACGATGTTTGGATGTTTGTATGTTTGTGAGTTTGTGAGTTTGTGAGTTTGTGGCTCAATCACGCATAAACGGCTGAACGGATTTGGATGAAATTTGGTTTTCAGACAAAATATGTTCTGGATTAACACATAGGATACTTTTTACCCCAGCTGTGGGACTCTGTGGGATAATTTACAATGTTTTATCACGCTCACTAGCGCCGACTTGACTCTGACAGATACATTTGGGCAGATTCCAGTGTTAAATAGCAGTTCCTTTTTTCAACACTTTTCATAAAATCAGTTTAGCGTGGTTGGTAAGCGGTTAGATTTTCGCGCATGGGGTCGAGGTTCGATTCTTGGTCGAGATGACTTATTTTATTTTAAAATTTTACATGGCTTGGCTTGATTTGCTAAGGACCTGACTTCCAATCGTAATATCCTGAGATCTGGAGTGCGATTTTTGAATCTCATTTGCTGAATTCAGGTAGTTGAAAATGTCAAAATTACTATGGAGATACGCATCTTTCTACTGCTGATTTAACTTTCAAAATTCGCACTCCCGCAGTATGATTTTTGAAAGTCAAATCAGCAGTAGAAAGATGCGTATCTCCATAGCAATTTTGACATTTTCAGCTGCTGAGCCCACCGAATGACATTCAAAAATCGCACTCCAGATCGATCAGTTGAAGTAAATGGTAAAAGGTAAAAGGTGAATGGTCAGAACCGCTTTTCCAAAGTTTGTAGGTAGTTCGTTTTCATATAAATAGATGGCGTTAGGCGTATTTTGAAAGCAAGTCGTGTGCAACAATTATTTATTCTAAAACCTAATGAGCTTAACAAATTTGGTTGATTATCGTGGTGTTATCGTTATAATTCATCGTTCTTAGTATATTGGTCATTTGAGTCAAATCTGAGCCAACAAAACGGTACGATAACTTTATAGTAGGTACACTACGATCGACGTGTGCCCTAAGTAGTCCATTATTGCACGGCGTGAAATAATGTCACGAGTATCATATACTATTTTATAGCTCGTGTGACCTAAACCCGCCAAGTTTTAAGTAATTTTTTTAATCATCTTTTGGAAAAATACAAAAAAAATCCTCTTTCTTTTAAGCTTTACTAAAGTAAGTAGGTGGTTCGTTTTCAAATAAATAGATGGCGTTAGGGGTATTTTTTATAGCAAGTTTGCATCAATTATTTATTCCAAAACCTACTGAGCTTAACAAATTTGGTTGATTACCGCGATATTATCGTTATAATTCATCGTTCTTAGTATATTGGTCGTTTGAGTACAATCTGAGCTAACGCAACGGTACGAAGCTTTGCCAAATGTTTATCAAAAGGCCCCGGCGGGGTGGAGGGGCGAAGCCCCCCCGGGGGTACGGGGGGCGGAGCCCCCCGAAGCACATAACCATGACTTCAAAACCTTAGTTAATTATCACAATCACAAATTAATGTCCGACGTGAATTTTACAGAAAGACGAATTTTGTTGCAGAATGTTTAGCCGAATGTTTGCCCGTAGCCCCCGGTCGGTGGGGTAGAAGTGCGGAGCATTTTATTTATTAGGTCTTGCAGATTTTTTTGTATACTTAGATACTAGGTGAATTGGAAAAATACTAAAAAAATCCTCTTTCTTTTAAGCTTTTCTAAAGTAGGTAGTTCGTTTTCAAATAAATAGATGGCGTTAGGGGTATTTTTTATAGCCAGTTTGCATCAATTATTTATTCCAAAACCTAATGAGCTTAACAAATTTTGTTGATTAACGCGGTATTATCGTTATAATTAATCGTTCTTAGTATATTGGTCATTTGAGTACAATCTGAGCTAACTCAACAGTACTTAGCTTTGCCGCATGTTTGCCCAAAGCCCCCTTGGGATGGAGCGGCGAAGGACACAACCATGACTTCAAAAGCTTCGCTAATATATCACAATCAAAACCAAGGCGTGAATTTGACAGAAAGACGAATTCTGTTATGTAATGTTTGCCCGAAGCCCCCAGTCGGTGGGGTGGAGGGGCGGAGCCCCCCCGGGGGAACGGGGGGCGGAGCCCCCCGAAGAACACAACTATGACTTCAAAAGCTTCGCTTATATATCACAATCAAAACCAAGGCGTGAATTTTACAGAAAGACGAATTCAGTTGCAGAAAGTTTTGCCGAATGTTTGCCCGAAACCCCCGGTCGGCGGGGCGGAGGGGAGGAGCCCCCCGGGGGTACGGGGGGCGGAGCCCCCCTGAAGGATACAACCATGACTTCAAAAGCTTCGCTAATATATATCACAATCAAAACCAAGGCGTGAATTTTATGGAAAGACGAATTCTAAACGAAATTCTTAACGAAAATCTGACTTCATACGAACATAGAGATTAGTTTCTAGATTGTTTCTGAAAAGTTTCATTGACATTAATTGGATAGTATTGAAAATATCACCAGACTACGTTTGTATGCAGCGCGCTTTTGCGCTCGCGGAATAAACTTCTCTTAAGTATTTTATCGCACTATTTATTAATTCCTCTCTGAATTAAATTCTAAAGTCAACGCAGACGAAGTCGCGGGCAAAAGCTAGTTGTTTATACATTTCATACATAATATTATGCTCACGTCACGACTTGTCATATTCCTAGGGAATAGTCATAGGTAGTCAAGACTTTCATGGGTCTCAACCAGGCACGTATCCAGGGGGGGGGGATAGGTGGTATTTATCAGAATGATAATGAATGAAATATTTGGTGGAATTTTTGTATGGAAAAGTGATAACAGCACATACTTTTTCATTGTTTTTCTATGAATATCCCCCCCCGAAAATTAAATGTCATCCCCGAAACAAAAGTCTGGATACGTGCTTGGTCTTAACTACGATAAATTACACTTCGTTTCATGTAATTTAATTACAATCATATTTATGCTGAAACTTTTTACATAAAAACTCTATAATTGCATAATTGCCTACCTACTTATTAATAATTTATTACGATAAAGTGTGTTAAAAATTTTCAGAAAACCAATTCCTTTCATTAATAGCTTTACAATCCTTTACGAATCAACATTTATTAAGACTGATTGACAATTTGACATCACCGATTAATTGGCAACTATAATCAGCGATAAATGATAAATTTTTTTTGGTCATTCAATAAACGAATGACAAGTGATTAGCGAAAATAATTAGCATATTTTTTGTTTCGTAGTTTCGAGCCCCCGACCTCTGCTTTCTCCAACAACGTACCTAACTCATTAACTCTTACACATTTCAATATAGAAAGTTTTGTCGTTGAGTGAAATTAAAATTATTTTGTAAATTAAAATTTCCTGCAATTTTATTGTTTGTTTTAGTTTATTTTGTAAACGTGTGAAAACAAAAATAATGTCTAGTCGGATTGGTAGTAATATACTACCTAACCTACCTATCGCTATCATAACAACCAGTCTTTAATAAAATTACCTACTTCAAAGGAAATGCAACCTTTACTTTTCCTTAGATAAACTTAAAATGGGAAGAAGACGCACCGCGTAGTTTACTCAATAACCGGAATCCCTGTGACGCAGCACAGCCACAGCATCGTCTTATGTAGATTTGCTGTCGTATCTACCACCGGACGCTTTTGATCAAACAAAGAGACCAATCAGTTGTCAACAAAGTAGGTATGTTAATTAAACAAAATATTAGATAAATAAATAAAAAAATAAAAAGAACTTTATTTATCCACACATAGGTACTTACCTATAAAATCTAGGTACTTCTGCCTAAGTCTATTAGCAGCCAGTGGACTTAGGTACCGTAGTTAGTACCAGTGATGACTAGTTTAATTATAAATTATAAACGTAAAAGTTACCTACTGCAGTAGAGACCTAACATGATAACTTGACACGCCATCAATTTATGAGGCTGAGATTCAGAGACGTTTTTTTAGTCTTAGTTCAAACTCCGGTATGTCAAAATCCATACATTTTCGCCCTACTTAGTTCGAACTAAGACTGAAAATCGTCTCTGAATCTCGGCATGTCTCACAACGAATGCGAGTGTCTGTGTTCTGAGTCGGACGCTTTAAATACAAAAATAAATACACGGATTTGTTGCTCGACTAGCGGTGTCAATAAATTCATTATTATCAGTTGGACCGCGGGCCATGTTATCTATGCAGATCTCTACTAAGGCATACATTTACAGCCTAAGTCATAACCGCGCCTTCCTCTTTTCGTTTCATCTAAGCTCACATTCACATCTAATCTCCCATTGCCTTTACCTTTGTACTCTACAGTGTAGAGTCTACACAATAATCTTATATCAACAAGTTCATTCAATTGCAAACTTTATTACAAAGGATTAAGGTATAAGTCGTAACGTTATAATCTTAAAGCGGTACTATCGGTCCCTAAGGAGTTGTTAGGGGGTTTATCGGACCCCCTGCATCCTTTACGGGGCTGCGGTTGTAATGGATACAGATTATATCTTTTCTTTCTGTTAAAGATACCATTGAAATTACTTGCGGGAAAGATGTCGCACGTTAAAACCATTACCGTCACTATGCAAAAAATGCAACTTTCGGGAAATGGCGTTCAAAGTTTTTGCAAAACGAATTATGTAATAAAAATTTTTTGTTAATTGTTTTTCAAGATTTTATCAATTTAAATGATAGTTTGGGTTATAATCTTGCTAGTAGTTCAATTATGTACAGTGTATATTCCATTTTCATGCAGTTATTAAAAAATATCTACTTTTGTGTCACTATTCCTCTAACTTTTTTACTTAGTTTGTCGTGGGGAATTGGGTACATTGACTGACACTATTCTAGTAAAACTTAAGAAAACTTAAAAAAACATGCATTGTAAGAGCAATTAACTGGTGTAAATAATAAAAAACAGTTGTCAATAGACTGTTCTTAAAAGCCGGCGTAAAAAGAGGGGTACAAAAGGTATAATAAGTGTTATAATAGGACTCGTACATAATATGAATACTTTTTGCTATTCCATATACGCATCGTTACTACTTCTATGTCCGTGCGGGCTATTCTAGATACTCACACTTATACACCGTGTTCAAAGGAAGAAGTACACTAATAAACAGCACTCCAAAACGCTCTAAATTCAGCAGAAACATAGGTATAAAGAAAATGTACAAGGAACTGTGTAGATGTAAAAGTAAACTACACTAAAGTAATTCCCCAAATAACTTTGTGTTAGGCACAAAGTAATTTTGGGTCCTGCTCCACTTTTATATAGTAAGAGTTTAAAGACGAGTTCTGTAACCTAATCTGATTTTGAGGACGAGCTAGAGCTAGAGGACTGGATCGGGCTACATGTTGGTTTAGCCCTAACATTGTTTCATGACACCTCTTTCCAAGTTGAATTTAAGGTCTGACGAGCTTCATTTTGAACACTCGTTTAGTTTAGATTTTGGTATTTAACTCTTGACCAACGATGGCTTTTCAATAGCATTTTCTTCCAAAACAAAATCGGATTCGGATGAAGAATAGTTTGATTTTTGACTTTGGTATTTTGCTGTTGACTGGCAAATGTGTCTTAAAGACGGCCACAATTTTCCTGACTCCCTTAGAAAAATTTGACAAGAAAACTGGTGGGGACGTTGTTGTCTTGATTGAAATCAAATACTGGATGGCAAATACTGTTTTCATGATCTGAAATGGGAGGAGCTTACTTTTTCCTACGAGAATCGAATACACCTCACATTCTACATACATACATACATAAGCTCACGCCATTGTCCCATGGGGGTAGGCAGAGACCACGGACACACGCTTCGACTCTGACACACCTCTTTAGCCTCATTCACATTCATAAATATCTTCATGCACTTCCATCGATTGAGGGTGCTACGCACTTGTCCGGCATAGCTTAATACCTATGAAATCAAATCTTAAAAGTAAAAGAGCTCTTGGATTTGGCAAAAGAATACAAAACTTTAATAGTAAAAAGTTAAAATGTTTTTTAATTTATTTTTAACATTCACAGTTTACAATAAATTTTGGGTAATATCGACACCGAACGAAACATGACACAGTTTACTTCATCTTACTTTATAAAAGATACAAACAATACTGACTCTAAGAAAATGTTATCATTTTTGTATGAATTTATATAAAATGACAATATTTCTTGAAATTATCTACAGATCTTTTAAATTAAGTAAAGGCAAAATAGGTTTAAAACATAAAATGACAGTCTTGTTTGAATCCCTATGCGTTTTACGCTCAAAAACTAACAAAAAGAACGACTTTAATCGTCAAAAATACACTATTCCCAGAAACTGCAACAGATTTTTAGCCTAAAGTAAAAGCAAATATGGCTCTATGCAAAAACGGACAGTATTGCGTTTATTTGTACCGAATTTACGCTATTAAATTAACGTGAAAATGACACTAACCAAAAAATGACGGTACTCCACACATCAAAGTACATTCAATTGGCTGTTCTATTTAATGGAATAACGTTCTTATCCAAAAAATGACACTCTTGCGCTTATAAAGTACTCTGCTATGTCTGACGTTCACGTCACTACCCAAATGGTGTCGGTAAAGCGGTTAGTCGGCGGGCGAATTTTGTTTAAAGTCGGTGCGATACTACTGACATCTAGAAGAATTACATGGAATTTCGTTACAGGTGTTTTTGCATTTGACAAAGCTCTGATTGGTGGGAGACGTGGTGCGAAAATCTCAAAATGCGGGTTTTTCGTTTAGTGACGGTATTGGTTTTAACGTGCGATGTGGGGAAAGCAACGAGTAGGTACATGCTTATGCAAGGATTCTAACGCGTTCCATACAAACGAAGTTTGGTGTTATTTTTGATATTAATATTAACCAATTAAAGTAAATGAAATGTTTTAAACATAATCTAGAAACCAATCACTGTGCCTGTGGTTTGTCAGATTTTCGCTAAAATGTACAGTTTAAAAGTTACAGTGTCTCAAAGTTTTGCAAACTTACAATATCTTAAATTAATAACCACAGGCATAGAGATTTACGGTATCTACCTTTATTTATTTATTTATTTATTTATTAGGTTTACCAACAGTAGTTACATTAAAATTTTACAAATAACTATGTTAAAGGCACTGAGCAAAATGCACTACCAATTATAGGTAAACACAGCATGCATAATGTACTTACAATGTACTTTCTTACATTAAACTATGTACTTAAATATTATTTAAAAGTTCACAGAAATAAGGAAAACCAAAGTAAAGTAAAGCCAACATCCAGCCAACACAATACTGAATAGTTGTAACAAAAAAAAAATTAAAATTAACAAACAAAGATAGAACATAAGAAATGTAAGTAACAAAAGAATGGAAAACAAAACAGATAATTTATCCAACAATAATTCAAAAATAAAAAAATACTTAGTTAGGTATTTCCAAAAAACATAATAACATTTCTCCTAAAAACAGCCAAGGATTGAAAGTTGATGTCTGTCGATTCATAACACTGGTTGTAAAGTCTAGACATGCGCGGAATAGGAGAGTTGAAGCCCAAAACAGTTCTACGGAATGGTGGAGCCAAAGGGGTCAAGCTATGTCGGGGGTATCTACCAGGAGCATTGAAACTAAACTTTGCGAGTAATTGTGGACAGTTAATTGTGCTTCTGAGTACTTTATATAGAAATGTAAGGTCCAGAAGGTTTCTCCGTGTACTTAGTGAACACATTTTGAAGTGCTTTAGCCTATTCATATAAGAGAAAGATCTTCTAGCCCTGCCGATTGAAAATGCTAGATGCCACAGAAATCTTTTCTGTACTCGTTCCAGCCTGAGATTATGTGTCGCATAATGTGGCCGCCACACTGGACTGCAGTACTCCAGGATACTACGAACCAGGGTATTATATAACATTATTTTAGTTTCATGTTTTCTAAACACTCCCCCATTCCTCATAACAAAGCCCAACATTTTGGATGCTTTTTTAATTACACTCTCTACATGTGGCACAAAAGTCAATTTTGAATCCATCAACACACCCAAGTCCCGAATTTTATCCACTTCCTGTAGGAAAACATTGTCTATTTGGTATCTTGAGGCAACTATATTCTGTTTGCGGGTAAATTTAATATGAAAACATTTTTTAGGGTTTAATTCCATTTCATTTTTATTGCACCATGAGCATAGACTATCTAAATCGCTTTGTAGTAAGGCAATATCTTCACATGTTTTTATACTTCTTATAATTTTCAAGTCATCAGCAAAAAGATACGGAGTGGAGAAACGAAAGCAAAGAGGGATATCATTGATAAACATGTTAAAAAGTATTGGTCCTAGGATAGATCCCTGTGGGACGCCTGATGTGATATCATATGTTAACGAACCATATCCTCCGACTACAACATAAAACAAGCGGTTACTGATATACGATTTCAACCAATCAAGCATGGGTCCAGAGAATCCATATACGGAGAGTTTTTTAACTAGCACGCTATGAGAAACCCGATCAAACGCCTTACTGAAGTCAGTGTATATAGCATCAACCTGTTCATTGTTGTCAATAGATTCCACTAGAGCTTCAACAAAGGTGATCAAGATTGTGCATGTAGACCTTGATTTAACAAATCCATGTTGATGATTAGTTACTAATTGCTTGAAGTGATTCTGTATATGGGGGCTCACTAAGGATTCAAAAACTTTACCCAACGTTGACAGGATAGATATTGGTCTGTAATTGGCGACAGATGTTTTATCATCAGATTTATAGATTGGTACCACCTTCGCCAACTTCCAGGTATTTGGGAAGCTTCCAGAACTTAGCGATTTATTGAAGATCAAGTAAAGTGGTAGAGTCAGATAAGTAGCGCATGATCTGAAAAATATTGGTGGTATATTATCTGGGCCCGCGCCCTTGCCAATGTCAAGTACAACCAACTTCCGATAAATCGTTTCACAGTCAAATGCCAGACTCGACAGACACTGACTAGCTTCACAAAGCATATCCGCCCTGTCACTTATATCACAGTTAGATAGTTTTGTATATACAGATGCAAAGTGCGAAGCAAATAAGTTACATATCGCAGTGCCTTCAGATGCTGTAACCGTACCATTCGTCAATGTTGGAGGATACGAACTAGAACCACCGCGTTTAGCTTTCAAAAAGGACCAAAAATTTTTGGGATTGATGACTATGTTATTTTCTATTCTGTCAATGTAACAGTCGTAGCATTCGGAAGCCAACTTCTTACAACGTTTATTCAGAAGCTTAAACGTTAATTCATCTAGAGGGTTCTTATAAGACTTATACCGACGTCTATACTTGTCCTTTTCACTTAAAAGTTTTATTAGACTCTTAGAAAACCACGGTGGGTAACGTTTATTTTTTATTTTCACTTTCGGAACGAATCTATCAATCACTTCATTTATGCTTTTGTAGAATTTATGGAGCATACTATTTACGTCATCAGTACCTGCGCCTAGTTGACGCTCCCAATCAATTTCTTTGAGGTATTCATTAATTTTGTTGTAATCAGCACGGTTAAAATTTAGTCTGCCTATCGATGATTCCCGTAAACCCTCCTTTGGTACTATGGAAAATTCGAAATTTATTGGTGGATGTGCTATATCAATGCGACTCAATACATCCGTGGCTTCGGTAACATGACATGTTGATAAATCAAGAAGTACTAGGTCTAAGATCCTATTTCTATTATTCGTGATGAAGTTATACTGTCTAAGATTGTTTACATTACAAAAATCTATTAGCTGTTGACCAAAAGTTGGTACTATATAATTACTATCAGGTTCATACACTAAATTCCAATTAATATTTTTCATGTTAAAGTCGCCAACAATGCATGTTCTATGACAATAACTTTTTTCAAAAACCGCATTACTATTTGCAATAAAAAGATCTAAGGTAATTTTCTTGGCTGGAGATGGTAAATAAACCGCACAAAAAGCTATTTGTGTGATGGAGCCAGGCTGTGGAACATCTACAGTTACCCATAGATCCTCGCACTTACTTTCCCATGACATGACTCTTCTTGATGCAAAACGTTTAGACACAGCAATTAGTACACCACCTCCATCCTTTTTTCCTAATTTTGTGATTAATCTATCTCTTCTGTAGACTATGTACCTGTCATCAAATAATTCACTACTAAAAACATTTTCATTCAACCAAGTTTCCGTTAACATTACGATATCATAGTTGCTACAACACAAATTGCGATAAAAATTATGCGTTTTAGGTTTAGAGCGTAAACCTCTGGTATTTTGATAATATATATTTAATGAACTGAATTTTAAACGGTAAAAAAAATCAAAAATTTAACATGTTTGAGAATTACAAAAAACATATATATACATTTTTATCTTAATCTAATTTTTCCAAAGACTCCATATCTCTGATGTACTTTCTATCTAAGTTGTCATCCTTCCTCATGTAAATCTTGCCATTTCTGATCCATACATATTTATAGCCTTTATCTTTCGCTTTCAATCTGGCAGCTGCATGTAGGGATTTGTTAAATGGAGATAGATGCTCAATAACGAAAATTGGCGATTTCTGTTCTTCAAATCCAAGATGAACACTGTTTAACTTGTTGTTAGGGTTCAACTTATTAAATTTTATTACATCGGCCAGGAAATTGTCACGAATCCTCGGAGTATTCAACTGAACAACAATAGATCGAGGGCGAGGTGTAGCCGTGTTGAGTTTAGCAATTCGCGTCACATTAACTATATGCTCCAGTGTGACATTGCTCTCTACCACGGAACACAATTTCGAAATAACGTTAAGCAGATTTTCGTTCTTTTTCTCAGGTACGCATTGTATTTCAATGTTGTTGGAGCGATTATGTTGTTCCATCAGATTCATCCTGTTGTTCAAGTTCTCCAGGGAAGATCGCAGGGATAAGTTTTCTTCCTGCAATTCTTTGATAGTGGCATTGGCAGCCTTATGCTCCCTCATGAAATCCTCATACTGTTCACTTATGAAATTCATCGAATACTTAACATCCTTGATCTCCTCCTTGATCAATTTCATTTCTGAGCTAAATATTGCAGACATGTCCTTGCTCAACTTCGAAGCCAAACCACCGATTTCCTTCTGAATAACCTCTTGCATTATGTCTCGTACCTCGTTTCCGTTAATCTTTGGCTCAGCCCTATTCTGTAGAATGTTGTGTACTATTTTTTCTACTGAGGCTTTGGTAATAGGTGATTCCTTTGTAAGGGGAGGAGACCCCGGTGCTGAACGTTTTTGAGGTCTTTTCGAAACGTTCCTCAAAAATGGAGTGTTGTCGTTCTTAGTACTCTTAGGCGTACAAGCTGGGCATATCCAGCCTGGGTCCTCTTGCACTGAGGAATTTAGGCAAGCTAGGTGGTAAGCTTTTTCACATATGCTACATTGCAGATAGTCACTACCATTAAACGCTTGACGACAACAGCCCCAGGTTAGCTCTTCATCAGACATTGTTGCGATGTTGAAAAAGTACAAATAACGTCTGCTAATTTAGTTTCGACCAAAAAACAACAATTCAATTATTTTATCTTTGCTATCCTTGCTTTCTTTTGCTATCAGGCGCAACTTCTTCTTGAATGTTTTGATCACAACAAGGATATTAAAATAAAAAACAAAACAAGAAAAGCTGCAAGCAAACAATACAAAATACTCCGTTCGTGAGATTCGAACTCAGGGTCTTCGTCTCGATAAGTCAATAGCTTAAACCGTTGCACCAACGAGCACATACAGTTAGTGGCGAAATTTATAGTTGTATTTGTCCGTAAACGGTGTGCAAGAGTAGGTGATTCCAGAGTCCTTTGTTTACAAAATCGAGTGATAAATGTTATTTAACTCACAAGTACCGACACAAGTCGAGCGAAATTCACGAAAAACAGTCACAATTCTGAATATTTGTTATTATTGTTATCTCACTTTTAAACTATTCTTGAATACGCACCGAATGGCACAGGCTTTATTGTTGGCAATGAACTTTTAACCACTAAAACATTAAATTATTATCGGAGACAAAAATAAGACATGTATCATGTAGGAGTACCGACCGTGATTGTGATACCTCTTTCGATATTATTTGAAAAATGCGAATAAGTTCCTACTAAACTTACAAATCTTGGACGTTTTCCATTATCTACTAACTGTTTCAATGCACTAAGGTTTCGAAAAAAAAAACATGGCAGTATTTTAAAAAGATTTTAAAGCAAAGATTTAATTTGATTAAATAGCGACCACCTCGGTCAGACAGGATTAAATTCAACTTAATACTAGGTAGGTACCTACCTACCTTGTTTAGTTGCGCATGAACACACTGGCATACTGATTTAATACATGACGAACATAAAACAGATGATCAAGGAGATTGTTGTACTTACTAGATTTTTCCCGCGAAAACCTTTTAAAAGATAACCCCAAGAAAACCCTCTCAAAACCAGAAAACGCTAAGAGAAAACATATTACATTTACACAGTCGGGTAAAAAGAGAAAAAGTATGTAGGTATTGTATAGTGTGTGTTTATATTATTACATTAGGCCTAAATCACATTTTCAATATTGCCTAAAAACGAGAAAATGTGACTCTTTGAAACTCATTTCAATACATCGCCACCTGTCCAACCAAACCACCAATTTAATATCACAGAATAGGCAATATACTACTATTATACAGATAGGCAATTATTTCATTTCTTTCTTTATTTATCACTGACACTTTTTCTCATCAATGAAACTTCACAAATAAAAAGTGTAGACTCAAAGAAAATTGGCTTCATAAAATTGGTTTGATACCTACATAAGTTACCTGTGGTTTTACTGATTGGTATTCGGTACTTATTATACGTTTTACAAAATATGATCGTCGCTTTCGTAATGTTTTCTAACCTTCCGTTCCTTGTGTCCCTGTGCCAAATAAATCCGTACCTTTACCGGACACATGGGTCCCCAAATGTCCCGGATTAAACGGTCCAAAGACCGGGACACCCCTAGGGCCCTTGTGTTTACCAGCTGAATAGATTTCTGTAATCGTTTGCAATCCTGTTCCGAGGGTGGAGATTAAGCGAGTATGATAATCTGTGGTGTCAAACTGTATTTTTGTGGTAAATTAATTTTGGTTTTAAGTTCTACGAGTTGTTAATACTTATTAGGTTCAAAATGAAAGAATAAAGTACAAAAAGAGAACTCCACGGCGGGGAATCGAACCCCGGTCTCCCGCGTGACAGGCGGGGATACTCACCACTATACTACCGAGGATTGTGGATGTAGTTGTGAAATAGTGCTTCAACTCTTCAAATAGGCATTGGACTGAATAAAGTACTTTTCTTACAGGCCAAAAATGTAAAAATAGAATAGGTATCGAATTAAATGTTGAAAAAATCATTTGAAATAAAAAAAAAATTAAGTATAGTAACCAACCAAAAATAAAATCAGCTCTTCCATACAAAACTGCAAATCTACTCAAGCCAAATGTATGGGATAGCTGATTTCTTTCTCGCGTTTTCGATGTTGGTCCCATAGAGAAAGTTGTTCAGTTTGGTGGTCTGATCATCCTCTTTGAAATATGTCAGGATTTAAAAAGGACCCTATATGCTTATGTACTTATTTTTCATACTAACTACGCTATAGAAAGGAAAAATTAAACACTTCGCCATATTGCGGAAAATCGTTTTACACTCGCAATCGATTCTATTGCAGAAGTTACATGCAGCACCCGAGGAGATTTTTATTTTTTATGTTCAGGCAATTAAAGAACAAGCTAGGTTGATCATCATCAGCCTATCATAGTCCACTGCTGAACATAAAGCGCGCACGCAACACACGGCCGCTATAAATGTTGCTGTACCTACTCTTCTAACGCATGCAAGTTGCTAATCACTTCCTCTCACTCGCACGCAGGAAAGAGACGTGCTTATGTAATTTTGCGTGCGTAAGAAGAGTACAGCAACATATTATAGCGCCTGTCTGTGACGGGCCTAAGCCTATATTACCTATTTTAGGTCGTCTGTCCAGCGAGCCGCAGGGCGTCCCACACTACACCTGCCAGTTCGTGGTCTCCACCCTAGAACTCTGACTCCAAAGTCGGTTGTAACTTTGTCAGTTCTTTGGCAGATAAGACCCAGGCCCAACGCCACTTCAGCTTGCTAACTTTACCACTTTAGTTCTCTGATGAATCATCGCAGTCCTATCGTGATCTCTCACAGACTGCTTTAGCTAGCTAGAAAGATACTAATAGACTAAATGTAGCTTTTTAGAGCTATTAGACAATGAGACAAATGGTGGGTCACTCAATATCATCATCATCATCTTATTTAAGCCTTCGCTCTAGTAGATAGGGTATCTCTCTCTTTTCTTTCACTGGTGAAAGAACTAAGTAGGTAAGTACGTCGTATAAAAAGTCAAGGCATAGGTAAGCTGGGTTAAGGAAGGTGAGAAAAAAAACAAAATTAGATAATTTTC
Organism: Agonopterix heracliana; assembly: GCA_963693445.1. Taxonomy (NCBI): domain Eukaryota; kingdom Metazoa; phylum Arthropoda; class Insecta; order Lepidoptera; family Depressariidae; genus Agonopterix; species Agonopterix heracliana. The sequence goes on along the minus strand of OY856323.1, from coordinate 2,633,992 downwards.
TTTGAAAATGCTATATATTTTAACCTCTCAGTTGCAAAGAAACATTACAAAAACGTTAAACTATGATAATGTTAAGTTATAGCAACTTAAAAAGTTATGTTTATTAAAGAAAATAATATTCTTTTAATTTAAAAGTATACGATCAATTTATACTCATTGTGCTGTAGAAATTCCCTCCTTGTGCAATTACCGAAACCGTAAAAATCGTGATGACCATAAAATATATTTTTTTTCTTTTTTTTGTTTAGCCATACAAATGGTTAACAAATGAATGCGAAACGATACCTCGATCTAGAATACCTGACTAAAAATCGGTTAAACAGAATCTAATATTTAGGTAGCTATGATTTTACCTACCTTAACAAAAAAATCTGTGCCATGTTTATAGTTACAGATTTTTTTACCCCGTGGTTGGCGCAAGTGGGCCTAAGCAGTTAAGTAGGTACTTACCTACCTATTTTTGAAACTAAGATAAAATTAATTAGGACGTTTTTATCCAATCGTAAAAATAGTAACGCGTTTGAAAAAAAATTTCGAATATATTTTTACTCATTATGAAAATCATGTCTGAAGTATTTTTCCGGTTTTGCATTCATTTATAACAACAATGTATTAAGTAACTAAAAAAAAAATCTATTATAATGGCCACCACGTACCTACCCTTGACTAGACAAAAAAAAACTAACCATCTCGTCGTGTTCATTTCAATTACAAAGCTAAAGTAAGTTATAATATGAAGTAAACAACTTAAATACTCGTAATATTAATTTTGTATATTTTTAAAGAAAACATAGTTTTGTGTTTTAAAAGACATCATAGAAAAAAGCTATGAAACAAAAAAAAGGAAGATGCTAAATATTCAGACAATCAAGTCCTATATTTTATATTTCTACCTGTTACCATTCCTACCTCATACAATCCAGTATAATAGGTACATGCGAATTGTTATTCATCATCATACAGTTTTCGCTTTCGGCTTTTCATCAATGTTTTGTTATTTGTTTGGACGTTCGTTCAAGCGTTGCTATGTCAAGCGTGCCAGCGGCAGCGTTAGGTTGACTTTCCACCAAACTGTGTTAGGTAGCGAGGCGATTAAATTTTTCCTTAGTACCTCATACAGCTCTGGTGAAAGACCAGCCTTAGGCCGAGATTCAGGGACGTTTTTTAAGTGTTAATTTGAACTACCGTATGTAAAATTAAAACATTTTCGATCTTAGTTACTAACATTAAGCTCACGCTCAAAAAACATATCTCAATCTCAGCGTTTAGTCTCATGTCATGTGCTGACTTCTGCACAAGTTTGCGACGTGAAAAAAGAAAGTGAGTTTAGCAGGTAGGTACGACATTGTGAGTAGGTATTGCATCTTCCTTTTTTGATTTCATCTTAATTAAGGTAAGTATGTTCTTTAAGTATGAGTAATAATTATCTAAAATATTTCTTGTTTGGCAGGAAATGTCTGTTTTTAAGGGGTCACTGCCGTTTGAACGACAGTTGTTTAGCAATTTTTAAAAAAAATACACAACGTTCTAAAAATGAGTCGTTTCACAAATCATCATTTAGTAGGAATAGGTTTCACAAACCATTTATTTAATTTTGTGATCAGTTGTCAAATTGTCACATTGCAACATTTCATTCTCAAGACACTTCGATATGAAACTGTGTTATTTAAACATTTATCTTTTGTTAGAAACTCGTTTTATATTTTATTGTTTGATCAGCAAATTACTAAATATAACAACGTTTTACAAATATCGATGATCACATTATTTCATTTCACAAAACCGAACCAGAGCACCCCTCGTCCACGCAGTCTTGTCTGTACATGCATGTGCATGCTTGCTTGCATGTTGCATGCTTGCTTGCTTGCTGCATGCCTGTGTGTATGCTTGCTTGCATCTTTGCATGTGTGCTTGCTTGCTTGTTTGCTTGTCTGCATGTTAGGGGGTGCAGGGGGGCTGCGCCCCCCGCTCGGGGGGTGCGGGGGGCGGAAGCCCCCTGCCTGAGAAAAACATATTGGAGCTTGTCGAATTCTAGGTTAGGTTAGGTTAGAACATGTATAACACTTAGCGGAGCGAGCGAAGCGAGCGGAGCATCAACATGCTTGCTTGCATGTGCATGCCTGCTTGCATGCTGCATGCTTGCTTGCTTGCTGCATGCTTGTGTGTCTGCATGCTTGTGTGCATGCTTGCTTGCATCATTGCTTGAGTGCATGCTTATTTGCTTGTTGCTTAGGGGGGCAGAACGGTAACATCAAAACTGTAGGTTAATGATTAGACTAGGTTAGGTTAGTTAGTATGTCATGCTGCATTTTTGCGTATATGTATGCTTGGTTTAGCGTGCATGTATGTTTTATGCATGAAGCACCATGAAAGACGGGTGTTACACGCTCATTCTCGCGTCAGTCTGGTCCATCAATCTAGTCACGTCAGACCTAGAACGATCGTCAGACTGACGATCATTATTAAAATATTTGAAATTAAAGTGTAAAATGAAGTTGCAGCAAGTTTAGTAGATGAATTTTAAAAATGGCAAATAACGTTTTGTGATATAAAAATGATTTATCGTTGTTTGCTAAATAATTCATTTGGTAAATAAGATTGTTGTCGCATAACTGATGTTGAAATGTTGTTTTAACTATAAACATAATATAATTCAATGCATTTGCTAAATGACTACTTTCGATAAGTAAATATGTGTATGAACACCTTTGTTTAATCACTAGTTTGTGAAATGAAACATTGTTAAACGTTGCTTGAGAAGTGATATTTTGCTTATTGATTGTGTGTTAAACATTAGTGAACCGTTTTTAAGCATCAGTATAAAATGTCTACTAATTATAGGTATTCTATTGTTTATACATCTTTTGTATACTACTGGAGTAAGAAATTGTATATTTGTATACTTTTGGAAGGGACTATTGCTTACATTGCAACCAGGCGATCTCGAAAAATATTGAATCAATATACAAAACTATATTTTAACGCATACAAGAAAAATATGTTATTTATCTATTTTACACTTTCCTTTTACTTAAAATTATACAATAATATGTATAAAGATAATTATAAGGTAACATATTAAATTATAAACAGACAAAGGTACAAATAATTTAAGTAAGTACCTAAAACTATGATCAAACCTTAAAAAGTATAAACTTTAAGTAGCTAATACACATCCTCAAATAAAAATACAATTGTATTATTATCATTTGAAATGATAATTATAACTTTTACTACTTCATACAATTAATACAGGGTGTTTAGGCTAGACAGTTGCATTATACTTTAATAGGCAGTTGAATAATCATTCATAAAAAAAATAGCTTTTCATACAAACGTTGAATCAGCTGATTGCATTTAGTATGGAAAGTAAAACTTTTTTTTTGTTAATTTCTAATATAGTTAGGTATTCTCGGGATGGCTGTTCAGTATTATTGGTACAATCACCCCTTAAAGTAATGCAACTGTTTACCCTAACATCCTTTATAAAAATGTAAGTTTTATTTCAAACAATTTCAAATTGTTTTTCGACACTTATCCAGAGGAAAATTTTAAACACTTGTCTTGTTTGTAAATGAAGATAATCTTAATTATAATAAAAACTACATTTTAATCTTAATTAAACTAAATTTTACACCTAAATACCCAAAACCTTTAAACATTATAGCCAGCTAAAATATTTTTTGGCACGCTACTAAATACCTAAATTCGTAACTTCTACTTTCTAATTATTAAGAATTCTAATAACTATGTACATAGGAACAACTGTATGTTTGCATGATCGTTTATGTACTAAGTATTTATACATAAGAACAATCCTTTTAAGTTTCAATCACTCTTGTTTTTAACTGGTTTAAAAAATAGAACAGTTTATTTTATCTTGGTAAATGTTAGTAACTAAATTATACTATGGGATACAAAGATCACTGTACCCTTAAGTTTGTAGGTATGCTATTGAATAGACAAAGAAAGAACAATACAGGTTGTTTTACTAGATGCGTTCCTTTTTAGGGATCAGACCATCAAACTGAACAACTTTCACCGTGGAATAAACTACGAAATCGGGAAAAAAAATCAACTCTTGCGCATACAAAATTGCAGTATTCCTGCTCGACTCAAAGCACTGATCTGTCACGTCTGAAACAGCAGATTTTTCTCCGCGATTACGATATTAGTCCCATAGAATAATGTTGTTCAGTTAGATGGTATGATCGTCATCTTAAAAGGAAACACCCTGTATAAAACTTGATATTTTCCATTAAATTCGCATAAGGGACAGAATATAATTCTGAAAATGTCACAAGCATAAGAGACAGAGTGATAGCGTTGTCTCTTGTAGAGATCTAGGTATTCTGAATGCAATCTAGATGAGAAAAATACCTTTTTAGTAGCTACGTAAATAGTTACGTTAAAAGAAATATGAGATAGACTTACGATGCACATCGCGACAAGAGAATTTTTTAAATAGTCGGTACGTTAAATCGATCGATCGATCGATTTTGCACAATCGCAAAAGATTATAATTGTAAAAAAATTACGATTTCAAAACGAAATCCATTTCCAAGAAATCAACAATCGTTCAAACGGAAACAAATTTAAATCATATTAGCAGGACGCCATTTTGTTTTTGCCTCTAGGCCTCTACAGGGTGTTTGGGTAAATAGTTGCACTACTTTAAGAGGTGATTGTACCCATGATACTGAACAAATTTCCCTAAGAAACCTAAAGGAAATAAAAAAAAATCGTATTGTCATACAAACGTACAGTCAGCAGCAAAAAGATGTATGCCTCCTCATGCAAAAGATGTATACACTTTAGTACTACGCGTAGTACCATCTTTATGCTACGACGTAGTAAAAGTGCATACATCTTTTTGCTGCTGACTGTACGATCAGCAGATTGCATTTAGTATGGAAAGACCAAAATTTTGCTAATTTCCTATACGTTTCTTAAGGAAAGTTGTCCAGTGTCATGGACGCAACCACGCCTTAAAGTACTGCAACCGTTTACCCCAATATTCCTGTACATTACGTTTCATTTCACCCAGCATCTTCGGATACAATTTGCAAACTATCTCAAGCGGTGCCATCGCAAACGCTCGCTAAAGCTGCCCGGTCGATACTGGCATACTCCTTCCCCGACCGCGGTCTGGTCAGATGCCTGTCGGCTGACACGTCACAGGAGCTGAAGGAAGAGACTGAAAGGGACTCCATGTAGTCTGATGTGTCGGATGCGCCGCTTGAAGTGCTTTTGTTTGTCATGTGGCTGTGTCGCGCAGTCGCGTCTGGTTCTCCTGTGGGAAAAAAAAATGGTGATTATAGCGAGCGAAGGCGAATAAAAACGGGCCTTTGGTATAAATAGTGGTTGCATCTCTTAATATAAACTGGAGAAATCTGGAAAGAATTGTTCAAGATAAACTGAGGTGTAAAGCTATTACTAAGCAGTTTGTCCCTGATGAAGCAAGAACGGATGATGATGAAGATCGTGGCTGTATAAAGAATGAAATCATATGTCTTCTCATATTTGATTTGAAAGTGACCTACTCCACTTTTATTCCCTATATCTATCTTGTTTTAGCATTGTTTAAGTCAGTATTCAAATTTTACTGTTAATGTTTGAACAGAAGTTTTGATTTCGAAGGTGGCAGAAGTTGTATTCCTTAATATTTATATTAGACACGTAAATTACTTACCAATTCTCTTCTTCCTTCTGGTCAAAGTGTCGACATCGCATGAATTTGACTTGGTCAACGTAGCGACCTCCTCAAAATGAAATGTCAAATTCTTCAACGGATCTGACGAGTTTGACTTCACGAACGGCGTGTGCACCGGCGTCAGAGACCTTCTAATTTGTTTATTATTCTTCATCTTCTTACACGACTTAGCACTAGTTACAGGCATTTCGAATTCGTTGAAATCACCCTTATGGTGTTTCAGAGATCCCGTCGAAACTCCGGAATCGTTTGAACTAGACGAGTCTCTGTTCTTATCAGATTTGCTTGGGACACTGGACGACCTTCTGATTTTGACTGCGTCTCTGAATCGAGCGACTAAAACATTTTCGCTTTTGAGCTCTGGAACTTTAAAGACTTTGCCTTTAGGTTGAATATTGTTTGTGTTTACAGTTCCTTTGTTTATGAATTCGTTTTTGCTTGCCTTTCTAAGTACAGTAGGGGTGAAACAATGACTGTTGATGCTCAGATCGTCGTCGTATCTTTTAGTAAAATCAGCTGAACTCGATCTTCTTGTACTCATTGTGTTATCTGTGTCTGAGTGCTGCGTTGGATCAGATACGTGACTGATTCGACTAATGTTATCAGAGTAATTCTTATTACTATTGCTTGAAGTGCTAATTTCCAACGGCTCCATATGCATGTAATTTAAATGTTCAGTACAACATTCTGTAGACGGATGAACAGTGTTAGTTGTCGACGTTGAAATATCATCATCGTGTTCCGGTATATCTTCTAAAGCGTCTAATTCTTCTTGACTAAAACCAGCGCTTCTTAAAATCTGTAGAGAACTTTCAAACTTCTCTAAGGTAGCATTAAGGTCTACATTTGCGTAATTTCCGTAGTTTTCTAACTGTGGGATGGGTTTTTTGGTAACTGGGGTAACGTTGACGTAGTTTGAATGTGATTCTTCGTTGTTATTAGTGTTATTATCACAAGTAATCTCGAGGGTTTCTTCTAGTTTGGTTTCGTTTGCACAGCTGCACGCTTGGCCATTGATGAGACATTTCAGTTTCTTTGGTGTGTCGTAGAGGCTTGCAGCGTCTGCATTGCCATCTATTGGATGTTCCTGTAAAAGATAATTTTGTGGTTATTATAGACGAGTATAGTTGTCAAAATGAACGGGAAAGATTAGATATAGGCAAAGTGTCTCAGTCAATATATCAGATATGAAAGTTAACTGTATTTTGAATTCTATATCGTGTCATCTTACCTGTATTAAAGGCATAGGCGTCTTTGGTACGTCATAGTTCTCATACGGTCCACTGAACGACTTCTTCCTACAGCAGCACGGTTTGACCTGCTGCCAGCATTGGCAAGTACACCCAGTCTTCACCGGGACCGTTGGGGTACAGCAAGCCACAGGGCTTGCTCGTTTGGATTCAAAACTCTTATCAAGGAGGCAAGCAGTTCGTGGTACGGAGTACTCTGATGCGCTGCCACTGGAACGAGAGTAGATTGAGGCTCTGTCGGAGTCGGAACGTTTTTCCAAGATGTTGTCCATTGTCCAGACTGGAGACATGATCGAGCCGGGTGTGTTCATTGTTGAGGACCTGGAATTTTCGGTAAGAATGTTGAGAAATATGTTTGTGAAGGTGATACGTCACAAACGTAGCTAAAGTAAAGGTCGAAGTAGGTAGGTAATTTATTAATATTAATGACCTTGGCAATCAAATCTCGAGACCCCTTCGGTATTGCTGTATTTTTTTTGGTTTTAGTACATAGGTACATAAAAACCTTGGCAATCTGGCATCCCAAGCCAATTGAATAGCTTTCTCAGAAAATTAAGTTTTGGGACTTCTGGGGCGTACACTCACGAGGTCTACATGCTGTTGCCCCAATGAATAATCCTGATGTTATCAATAGAACCTTTGTTCCAAAAAACAAATACACTAGTTTATTGTCTACTACAGTGACACCATTGACTTCTGGTCAATGAGTGACACACATTAGAATTTCCATATTATTGTATCCTTACCTAGTTAAATGACTGATCTTTCCAATGCAGCTGGAGCACCGAGGCAGCGACGTGGGTCTTCTGAACTTCTCCTCGTTGCTGTCGAGGCTGGTGTCCAGGTCTGACAGGCAGTGCATGGTCTGGCTCGCGGGACCTGCCCACGACGGGGATGCGGACCTCATGGAGGTATGGAAACACTCGTCCATGCAGGAGCTTGTGTCTGAGAAACGTTTGTCTAGAACTGGAAGAAGATTTTTGATTAGATTGACTGTTTTAGAAGATCATATCTTTGCCGTGTCTTAAGAAAGAGATCAAGTGAAAACGAGTAGTGATTTCTTGATAGATAAGAAGCAAATAATATATGTGGAGTACTTCCTATTTCTATGGAAAAGTGATGCTTAAAACATTGATTTTCTTTGTCGGTCGGTACATGATCGATAAGTAATTCGCAACCCAGATGAATACCTATAGCTGTTACAAAACGGATTTTAATAATGTTCGTTAGTCTAAGGCACAGAGAAATTACACGCTCCCCTAGGCGGTCTAAGGTTACATGACAAGTCAAATATAACTCAGTATATAAAATATCATTGCGCGAAAGAAAATGAAACATAAAATTTTTACGTTTGAATATTTTTGCATCAGAATTTTTGTTGAATGTGGTTCGTTCGTAATCCACACGGACGAAATATCTAATAAGAATAAGTAGCTTTTTGTGTAGGTACTTGTATCTATTCAGTCTACAGGACCTTGAACGTTCAATGACGCGTCCCCAGTCTCCCCGAGGACCCCTAACTTGATTGAACGGAGGCTCGGAGCTGTATGACGTGCGACATCTTCAGAATGCTCACAGAATTATGATTTAGAAGCTAGCTTGCTAGAACTAGCTTTTGCCCGTGACTTTGTCTGCGTCGAGAAAAAGTCTTCTTGGTATAATCCAGAACAAATTCCTTCAAACCAGTTTAGTCTTTTATGCGTCGCAAATAGGTCGCAAACATCCCAACATAGTCACAAACTTTGACATTTACACGATGTTAGGGTAAACAGTTAGTGCGTTCATACACGATGACGCATTGACGCAGCGGCAGATGTCAGTCCGTTATTTGTGAAGCAAGGAGTTGTATGAAACCGAACGTAGAAGCACACACCGGACTTCTATGGACTGACATCTGCCGCTCCGTCAGTGCGTCATCGTGTGTGAACGCACTTACCCATGATACTGAACAACTTTCTCTAAGAAACCTAGAGGAAATTACCCAAAAAACATTTGGACTTTCCATACTAAATGCAATCAGCTGATCGAACATTTGTATGAAATAATGACTTTTCTATGCGAATTTTCCTTTGGTCCTTTTGGAAAGTAGTTCAGTATTATGAGTACCATCACAACTGTCTACCTTATCTTCCTATATAACATTGCTAGCTTTTGTTCGCGACTACTTTGAAAATTATTCTATCTGCTCCAAATTGCATCCCCTTCCTTTACAAATAAAGTTCAAAATTAAGCACTTACCAGAACCACTTCTAGACGCTATGCTGAGCCTCGACTGCGCATCATGGCTGTACACATTGAGGAGGTCGGAGAGCTCCCTCCCCCCCTCCGCCGCGAAGACAAACAGCCCCTCCCCCTTGCCGCAGCGAGACCCTCCTTCAACACAGAAGCGTTTGTCGACAACTCCGTAGCGTCTGGTGACAAAGAAATACATTGGTTAGACTTTAGTCTTGACTTTTGACACTATACCCTTCTTGAAGCTATGGTCTACTAAATCACCCTTTAAATATTACTAAGCATGTAATGTTATACCCTATAGAAGGAGTCCGATACTGCATCGGACTCATTGAGAGTCACGGACACTGGGGTGCAAGGTAAAGAATCTCCCCAGAAGACGAAACCCGTAGGCCTACCATGAGTTTTCACTGTACGTTTACTACTGTAGTTGCGGCGCCAATTTTGTATGATGGAATTAGTTCTCAACGTAACCACTAGGAGCGCTGCACGATATTCAATACAATACTTATGTATAAGTATACTATAGTGTAAACCCATGATAGGCCTAGGTACTAGGCACTGAGTTCATCTGGCGCGCCCAGTCGCGATACGCCCATTGCTGACTGGCTTATCTTTCCACTAGGTACATGATTGTCATGCAACATGGTGACACTAAAGAAGAAGAACTGGACTCTAACCAGTTCTTCTTATCATGTGGGCACCAAGCCCTGGTATCAGAGTTTATTCAAACCGCCGTACGGCCTCTGACGTGGCCAACCACGGCCCGCCCGTGGCCTCTAACTGGTGTTGAAATCATAGAGGTTGAACATGAAGAATTTCGCTTCTAATATTCTTTTAGGCACAAGACATCCTTGGCTTGAAGGAATGTCGAATACTTCGTAATATTTTTTACTATCATCGTTGATTAAATTTGTCTCAGGTTTCCAGACAGTTAAAGTCCTCTAAAGTAATCCCTGGGGCTGGACTACATTGTCTGGTGTGAATGCTCGCTAGATCTATAGAAGTAACAGCGATGGGACAAAGTCAGCCAGAAAGTCCTTTGTGCCATATTTATAGTATAGTTAAAAGCAGTTCGTACTGTACAACACTTATTAATTCTAGTTCTAGCAAACACAAAGCAAAGAGAATCTTGCTTAAAATTCCTAATGGGCATATTTATATTATATGATGAGTATGAATATTTGTACCCACGTTGTACCCAAGTCATAGAAGTTTGTATCTACTGTAAACCCGATTTTTAAAAATAGATAAATTTAAGGGTGTATTGATAGTTAATGAAACAACTTTTCATAAGGAACATGGGTCGAAAAACGAGCATACACCCTTAAAGTTTTCTAGTAATGAAAAAATAGTGGTTTATATACTTAATGTAGGTACCTATTTATATTGTTGTTTAATCATCACAATACAACTCTAGGCTAGATTCTGGAGTTTTAAATGGTACTATAGGGGCAGATAATCTGTGTGACCATTTCCAAAATATTTATTTACGTATGCCAACAAACACGATGTTCTTTAGGCAATCGAACCTGGGAATAAATCATACCTAGGAAGACTACTACCCACTATACCATCATGGCTTTTATGTGTATGTCTAACAATTGAACAAATTAGACTAAATAGTTAAATCCTCCATTTGTTTATTAAATGCTTCGTTGACGGATTTAAGGGCCACCCGCATGCTTTTAATTAATTTAGTTACGGTGATTACGACTAATGAACTAGTTGTATGAATTGTATGATTGATGGTCTAATTTGTTTTTGTATTAGGGGGTCCAGAATATAATGACGAAGTTTGAAACTTTTTAAGACTGGCCTTTCAACTACAACCCGGTTGGTGTAATGGTTACCACGCCGGACTGCCAAACCAGGGTCCTGGGTTCGAATCCCGGTTCGGTCATGGATGTTATATGTTCGTGCCGTTGTTGTATGGTTTCCTTTCCATAATAAAAGCCTTTAGTGCTAGTTTGGGATCATTACAATGTATGTGCCTGTGAGTGTTATTTATTTTTTATTTATACAAAATGTTGAGGAGGAAACATAAGTAAGTACATAGATAATATAAGTAGGTACCTATAATAGTAGGTATACAAGGAGTTACAAAAATACAAATAAACATTTAAGGGGGTGGTTTAGACCATCAAACTGAAAAACGTTCACTATGGGACTAATATCGAAATCGCGAAAAAATCTGATGTTCCATTCTAATCTACAAATCGACGCGAGCTAAATGTATGGGACAGCTGATTTCCGCGATTTCGATGTTGGTCCCTTAATAGTAAAAGTTGTTCAGTTTGGTGGTCTAAACAACCCCCTTATAAGTTATAAATGTTTATTTTTACTTTTGTAACATTCTGTATACTAGACCAAAGTGAAACTAATAAAATTGGTCTAGTAATAAAAAAAAGAGCACAGCCACTGCCTCCGCAAACGACCGGTATTTCATGGTACGAGGTGAGTACGAGGTGGTGCGAGGTTTCGTACAATAGACTTAGCTACTTTAAACTTATTAATAATAAAAGTAAAAGGAATAAAAGTCCTTCCGGTAGAGATAAATCATGATAAATAATCTGCTGCGTAATTTGACGAGTAGATTCAAAATATACAACTTTTTTTAGTACTGATTTATAATAAAAGTCTAGTCCTAAATTGAACCAAATGACGCTTCATTAGAATATTGACCCATAACTATAAACTTATTACAAATCAATGAGCATCCTTCTCTAAAGGAGAATGGACATCATTTCCTTTGTCCCGGACCCCACCCGTACCTGGCAGAAGTTATTTGACCACCCAGGAATTTAATTTCCTGAGGTAGTAAACTAGAATGATACCTATCTATATATACAACACTGACTGTGGGATGCATTTCATGGACGTCTGATACTACGATGCACCTTGAAGATTGTCTTGAGACTGGAAGAGATAACCGGACGGAAAAATAAAGAGTATTTTAACAATTTAATATTGTTGTATTTATTGCTAAAATGTTCAAAAAAGAAAACAAATTTTAGTCACATAATGTGACTCACATCTATTATAATTAAATGACTTTTGGTCTACGAAAATTAATAATTTGTCACATTATAAAACAAAACTCTAGCAAAAGCGACTAGATACTATTTCTTTATGCGAAGATAATAACAAAACAATAAAAAGCCACGTCAGAGGCCGTAAGGCGGTTTGAATAAACTCTGACCCCAGGGCGTGCCCACACGATAAGAAGTAGAAGAAGAGTGATTATTAAATTTTTCTTTCATTTAAGTCTATGACCATTAAGGCAAAAACTTTGCTACAACATCAATTTTCCTTGAACTCTATCTCCAATAGTCTCCTCAAAAGGCACCACCTAGGACATTTGGTGGTCCATTGTAAGCCATAACCACTCTGCTTGTGTAGGTTGGTACGTGGTTGGTACCTTATCGTTCATTCTCGCGCCCTTATCCCATTATTTGGGCACAGAGCTTTGGGGGCGCAATATGTAATCTTCTTATATCGGAACTAATTCTTTGTTTTACATCACTTCAAACAATTGGATAGCAAAGCACACGGGTACACCATGCTAGAATGTTACAATACAATAGACAGACATCCTAGCAAAGGCATTTTGATGTCAGTATGTCTTCTTTGTACATTCTAAAACTCTGGACAGCTCATGAATTCCTTTTGCCTTTACGGTCACGTGAACTTGTGAAGTACCCTAGAATATTGCAATGTCTGACAAAAGTTTATTTTACTGGCAACACTTTTTAAGAGTTGCAGCTTGCTACAACTTCAAGCTCAAAAAGTTTGATTTAACATTGTATGGTAGTAAAGTTTCTTACCACCCCGAAATGGGTAATTAGTCGTGAGTTTATTGTATGTTTCTGATGGAGATTTAGATGACATGAAATATTTCGATGAAATTTTATGAAGACTTGAATTCGATTCTAAAAGCTGCAGTAGAAAATTCCAAAATTACTATGGAGATTATGCATCATTCGATCATGATTTTGAACATGTGACTTTCAAAAATCTCACTCTAAGCTTTTATTATAATCTCAGAGACTGTTATTAAAAATTCGTGGAAAAGAGACTACAATAAAAAATTACGTTACCAACAAATATTTTATAGATCTAAATAAACAGTGGAAATCTTCGCATAGATCTTGATGTCCCATTGTTCCGGTAGTAAAACAGAACCACATAACAATACCCTCTCCAGAACTCTTCAACAACTTTTATATCGATATAAAAGTTTCCTAGAGATAAAACTTGGCGGCATAATGGCGACACGTGCCTCGATCATTAAAAAAACAAACGTGCTCGAATCCGAACGCACCAGAAACACATAAAAACTCTTTACACGTTAAAATATCTATCTATGGTTTAAATTCAAATTTCAAATATTCCGCCGAATTCGAGATTCAAATTCCTTCGTTTTTATTACTTTTGTTTTACGAACTTTTGTGTCTTACCTCCTTATTCTAAAATTTAAAAATGGCCTGAATTTAAAGAGCATGCGAAGTGAAGCGGTCTCAATTCGGTCGGTGGCACACTCGTCACGTAGGTCTTTTATTAGCGGCACACTGCATGAATAAAGGATGTTTGAGTATTGTAGCATTAAATACGTGTTTAATGTGTTCATAAAAAAGTGTCAAAAGCTGTTTTCACTTGTAATCGCTTAATAGTAGGCACGTGTTGGTTTTTTGGAGTCAATTAATTTTATTTTGACAGGTTATTTATTGCTTTTTAGTTGACTATTCGTTGCTGTTCTGATAGTTTGAGTAAACAATGATTTTTTATACTTACTTATTATTCGATGTACAAAACGGGAGATATTTTTAAATTTAACTTCTCTATTAAGTAACTTAACAGACGGCAATGTATGTTTAATATATCTCTATAGGTTTTGTTTTAGTATTCTTCTTCGTTTCGGAAAGGCAATGGCAACTAGGCCTTACAGCCGTTGTCTTCAGTAGGTTTTTTTCGAACTCTTGAAATGCTAGGGTGGTTCACACATTTCAATGGTAAAGGGAGTTTTACGCGAGGATATCAATCCGAATCAAACGGTAGCGCCTTTCTTTATTTCTCTCTTTTACTAATTGTTATCCACCATTGACACATTATACTAAAACCTCCACATTATCACAATAATAGCAGTGAAAAAATAATATAGATAATTAAGAAACAAAGCCCGTCCTTTTCTTCTAGTTTCACACGCAAACTCCCCATAGAAAACATTCATTGCCGCGATTACATGTCAATGTCAAATAAAAGTATAGGCAAAGGGATGGAAACCATACAGCCTGGTCAGATGTAAATAGTTTCTGATTTTTAATGCATAAGGGATAAACCTATACTACCTAATCTTCTGTAGTTCGAGATCACAATTCACATCAAATAAGAACTGCTAAATATGTCTACAGTCTACAATACAAGTAATTGGCATGCATAGATCTGTAAAAAAGTAGGTAATAAGAGAATAAAAGGAAATCTCTGAAGCCTTTTCCATTAAAAATATGGGTAATATCAAAGGGACGCTTGAGGCGGAATGTCGGCGAGCGGGTACGAAAACGAACCTGATTTTATTAAGATGGCGTATTTTATTAACTGTTCGGATATTCTCTGTTGTGGATATTATCAGTTTGAACTAGTCCGCATTTGGTACATGACGTTTGTTTGTCCTATCCCCTTTATGCGTTGTACATTTAAAAGTAGTACGTTCAATGATAAGCACTCGACACATAAAACTTAACCCTTTTTTTTATAATTAATTGCTTTTTGCTTGTGCGTTAGCACCGCATTTCCGCCAGTGTCAAGTAGTTTATGGGAGTATCTATCCCAATCTCAGGGATTGTTTTTGTTCAAGAACAAGAAGAAATTGAGGATTGTGGAGCCTCGTGGCAGGCAAAAACGCGACGCGCGAAAACCACGCGAGACGTGTGCTCGGGTCAATTCCTGCAATGTGACTCCAAACGTATACCTACTGTGACACATAATAATGTGGGTCCCATAGTGTCATATGTCACAGTTAAAGTTGTTCAGTTTGATGGTCTGAGGCACCCCAAGGTGCCCAAGTTTTTATTATCGATTGAACGGTCGGATATCAGTATTCCGAATTTCCAAATTTTGCTAAACATATTATTCAAATATCTTAAGAAATCTCCTCTCTTTAAATTTATCTTATTGACATAATTTACTTACAAAGTTTACATTTTAATTTGAGGAAAAAAACTGGAATTAATTCCCAAGGGTAGATGAAGGTTAATTTTTGTCTGTTTTCCCTATAATTAACCCTTCTTTTACTTACCTAAGTATCTTTATTAAAACATTCACAAGTACCTAGCTACGTTCCACTTAGAACCTACGTATTGGGAATTAATTTATAAAAATTTAAATTTATCTACTGTTATCTTCTTCTTACCGTGTGAGGAACTGGAATGAATTCGGGATTTCTGATGAATCTATACTATTATTAGAGCGATGATACGGAAGAGAGCTAGAGCCTCAATCACGAGGCCGCGGTTCGATTCCTGGCCTGTACCACTAAGGTCTTCGGAATTTATATACGGTTGTATTTATCATTTACTAGCTCGGCGGTGAAGGAAAGCATCGTAAGGAAACCTGCATTCCCGAGAATGAAAAGAAAATACTTGGGGCGAACACAAAGGACCAACGCTGGTCTTAGTGTTACAGAACGACGACCCTTGCTTGCGACGACCACAAATTATTTAATTCTTTAGAGACTTCAATGGTCTCCGTTGGAAAAAATTGTTGTTTCGTAAGCTTAAAAATAGACGCAGGAAAGTGTGCTGCAAAAAATATCTATTTCCTTTTTTTTCCAAAGGATCAAATCAACTGGCAAATAACAGAACACATCAAATAAACCCCTAAACCTTCCCCTTCTGAAATTATTCGAGTTTCAATTTTGCTAAGAATTTAAATTGCTAAGCTTTCTATGTAACTTATTTCGTTGAAACCTTTGATGATTTTTCAACTTAAGCAAATTAAGTAAAACTTTATGAATTTAGAGTAAAACTCAGTTGAGCGTATTAGTCTTGTTTTAATGAACTTTTATTTTTCAGTTAAAGCTGCCAATTAAGGAAAAGGATTATTGATTTAAATCCTTACCAGGAGCCCGATTGCGATAATAAAACATCGAAGTTCTATTCTTATCCAATTTCAGTTCTAGTCACATTGTAATCCAATTACTATTCAACTGTGCTGAAATCGCGCTAAACTCTATGTAACTGACAGCCCTTAACGTCTGGGCGATCTGTCAAAACGGCTCTAAGTAAGTAAGAGCAGAAGGTACCGCGATTAGCGCAATACGAAATGGTTCGTACGCAGTCCAATCAAGGTTCAATCACCGAATATTTACCGCGATTACAGCCCATCTAAATTTAAGTTACATAAGGTTAAATTTAATTAGTTTGCGAAACTTAAGAAACGCATTTGGTATCTGTTACTAAGTACAATTGCGGGGTTAATGACCCCGCTCGATCATATGATTCTGAGGTCAATGTCCGCCCGCGCCCGCATACTGTATGCACTGCGCGTACCTTACGCACGATAATAATTATTTTGTTAATCATCAATACCAATTATAAAAACTGATAATGCAATCTGTTATCATTAACAAGTGCCCTGGTTCAGTTTCGCCAACTATTTAAAAATGACCCTATATTATACAGGGTGTGAACTTAAGTGCGTTACATTCTTCAGGAAGCACCCATTGCTTCAGACCAAACCGAACAGCATTAACGAAGGGACCAACATTGAAATTGCGGAAAAAAATATGCTGTTCCATAGAAAACATCAATGGCCAATCAACCCAAATGTATGAAGCAGGTGATTTTTTCTTCACCATTTCAATGTTGGTCCCATAGTAAAAGTTTTTCAGTCTGATGGTCTGATAATCCCCTTCAATATAAAGATTTTAATTATCATGGATATCGGTTTCTTCTAACTATTAATGAATTTATACTACTATGAAAACATGTGAAAAAAGAAACGCTAAACGTATTTCATTCTTTAACTGTAGATTGAAATAACGGCCCTTAATCAAATTTTATGTATCCAGTAGCAATATTTATTAAAAAAATAGCTACAATTCTGTTTTTTATTACTTACCTATCTAAGTACTTCTTGTTTCCCAATTAATTCACCAAAACATTTCCTGTCACAATTCCAAAATCTAAACTAAGTCCAAAGAGATTGCCCCCAAGTCTGTCCCCTCTTATTAAGTCACGATTCTAAGTTAAGCATTAATAATACTTAAGCGCCACTCAAGTCGCTTAGGACGAACATGCATTAAGATTTTACTTACTGTTTGCAGGTTTAACTTTAACTTCATTCAACCCTTATGTTGACTAATAACTGTTGACTTAACGGATTTACAGCCTGTGTCGCTTAAGTTAAGTTACTTAAGTTATTCACTGCAACTTATATGAATCTGCTTTGAGTTAGGGAACTTACTATAAAGTTTTGGGTGAATATGTTTGCTATGGGGAGTTGGGACCATGGGAAAGGAAAGGAAGTAGGTAAGTATGGGTTGTAAATATTTTCGTAAGTATAAGACAAACTTAGATAAAGTATAAGTCTATTAGATTGAACCTCACGCTTCTACCGTATAAAACAAAAGTGGCCAACTTTCTTAGGTTGGTGTGCGTGAGGCGTCATATAACTTGTCTGTGTGCGTGTATAGCGACTCTGTTTACCACCGTAGAGTTGGGTGATATTTTTTTCGACGCGTTCGTAGCTTCTGTCCCAGCCCTCCGCAGACTGAAACGGTGAACTCAGACCATCAAAATGAACAACTTTCACTATGGAGCCTACCTCAGGAAACGCGAAAAAAATCAACTTCTTCATACAAAACTGCTGTACCACCCGACTCAAATGTATGGGACAGCTGATTTTTTTCGCGTTTCCTGAGCTAGGCTCCATAGTGAAAGTTGTTCAGTTTGTTGGTCTGAGTTCACCGTTTCAGTCTGCGGAGGGCTGTCCCTTACACCCTGTGTATTATTATTATAGAAGAAGACAAACTTAACGAGATTGCCGACAAAAACATACCTATAACCACAAATTCTAACTTAACATATACCTACACATAACAGGATAATCTGTTCTCTTTTTCCCTATCCGGTTTTGTTTCACTGCTGGACATGGTTGGTCATGGTCATCCCTAAGTTTTTCCACATCCCGTCACTCATTGGAGTAGGCATTTAATATGATAGAACGAAATTGGCTTTACTCTGGGTACACGAATAGCGCCAAAAGGTTACTTTTTTAGTCTTGCTCTTATAAAACTTTCACATATTCGAATTCGATAAATGAGCGGATTCATGTAAAATGGAAGCGAAACGGAAATGGAAAAACATTGAGTTTCGAATGCGAATGAGCAAAACGTTCGAAAGTTAATCGAGACATTAATACGGAAATGAGGATGATTGTGCATGGGCCTTTGTCCAAATAACAGGAGGGAAAACATGCGAAACTTTACAGAAGTGCCACTTTTATAGATTGTTCTCAAACATGCTTGGAAATTTTAGTATTATTTTGACAACCTTCTTCGAGATAAATTGAAATTGCTGTACTATGTGAGCAGCGGCCGGCAAAAGTTGTATGAAAATCCATATCTGTCATGGTGTAGCGGCCAAATAAATTACATAGTAAACTCATATCTGTCGTGGAAATTAAAAATGGAACGAACGATCTTTTACTCCAAAACATGGCAACCAAGGAGGTAACTTATCAAAGGTTTTATTTAAATATCGAACTGGCTTGCAAATAGAAAGCTTTATAATGAAAAAAAAAAACGAATGGACACTTTAACCAGACTCGGTAGAGAGTAATACTTGGCCTATGAGAGTAATATATTTCTTGACCACAGATTAATAATAAGTTACTTACTTGCTTTAACGCAGGAAAAATTATTGTTGTTCGTCATTGATTTTGAAAATTTGATTAAATTTAATTTCCGCGCATTGTTTGAGAAAAGCACTATACACGCCTTGGCCACAACTAGGCATTGATGGACTTACGTATGTGAGCCGAGGCGAAGCCGAGGATTTATACGTTCGTCCATCAATGCCCCTTTTGCTGGCCACTGCAGTATAGTACTATAAATCGCGAGAGGTTGCGAAGGATCTGGAATAGTGGCTAAGGAGGTGTTACTGGGAATGTTCCTCCATTGAAAAGGGAAGATCTTCCGCCAGGCTAGGTGTGAAGCCTGGGCATATTAGTTATTGTATGGCCTGGGGACCGGCCGTGGTCTGGGACCTTATTTATATCGAACCTCTGTGATCAAGGGCGTCGCCAAGGGGGGGCAGGGAGGGGCAGCTGCCCCTCCTAGAGATAAAAAAAAAGTTGCCAACTGCAAAGCCATCAAAGTCCTAAGGCTTTACAGTTCTTATTACAATCACCATAGAGGCAACGACTCGCGCTACAAGTGTAAAGCTTCATGCTCTGTATCTACAATTCATATTTTTCTCATTCTCCATAATATTAACTTGCATGGGACATGGGCTGTCGATGCCCTCGTCTGTGATTATTCTATTTCTCTTGCGCGATTTATGTCTTGCATTCGATTGTGAATCTACAATCGAATGCAAGACATAAATCGCGCAAGATTTGTAGTTCGTTACGAGTTACGTATTTACTGTGAACGTTTTCGTATGGAGCATATTTCCGAGGGCGACGGTATCGCCATCTATTGGCTTGCAGTTATAGCTGTACTGACGTCTGTGGCAAGTCCCCACATGGCTCTCATTGTTTTGGACGCCAAGACCTGGGTCTTGGTCCAGCAGAATTAGTTCGTTTTTAGTTTTTATAATATTAGGGCCTGTTTCACCACTTCTGGATAGGGTACTGTTAGCTTAGTTGACAGATCGTTTGACATATTTCGTATTAAATATATGTCAAATTATCTGCCATATAAGCTAACAATGACTTATCCAGAAGAAGTGAAACAGGCCCTAAGTAAATTAAAAAATTGAGAGGTTTATTTATACCCAGCAATGCCTTACTGGGGCGGGTTGATGATGTAGTAAATTTTTACTAATTTTCATTTTAAAATGTGTTTTTAAAAGGTGTGTAGGTAACACACTGTGGTGGTGTGTGTACTGCCTTTAACAGGACTTCTGGAATAAATCTCTTCAGAGGTATAAAGGGCGAGATGAACATACCAAAGTCAAAGCTTAATGACATCAGCTTCATTAAAAAGCCAAGTGAACTGTCGGTTATGATATGCCATTTCTACAGCACATTTGTTGCAAGTTCTATGGCCCAAATAAGTTAAATTGATGTTTAATGGTAAGTCATCCATCAGCGGGCGCAGAATAATGCTGCAAACGGCCGATGTTTATGAGGAAAATGATTGCCATTTGTTATTTTTGTTTAATTTTGAACATTTAACTCTACGTCCAAAACGATTGCTTTCAATAATCATCTCAGATATTGAACGAACAATGCTGAAAATTAATATAAATTGAAAATAATTTTTAATACCTGACAGATTTTGACAGCATTACCTTCATACGATATTGTAGAAAAATATATTGTTTAACCCGAAGGGGTTAAATCCCTAGATCATCCATTAGATCACTTTAACCCTTTTAAGGCACCAACATGGAAATCGCGAAAAAACATCTGTTCCATACAAAACTGCAAACCTGCTTGAGCCAAATGTATAGGGCAACTGTTTTTTTTCGCGATTTCGATGTTTGTCCCATAGAGAAAATTGTTCAGTCTGATTGTCTGATCATCGCCTTAAAAAATTGTCAGCATAATTTAAGAAGGACCTACTAGGTACTAGATATTTAGGAAGGACATAACATAAACCGAGGTACTTCCATTAGTGTTACGTTTTGCCAATTATGGGTAGGTACGGAACATGCACTAAAAAGATATTGTTTTCATCTGTTTGTCTGTAAAATTAGTATTCCATTTCCGTAGTATCTGCTCGCACCGATAAAGTAAATGCGTAATGTTATTCATTACGCATCTTCAGACACTATCATTTTTCTTTTTTCTATGCTCTTTCCTTATTTTTCCACAATGGCGTCCCCTTTTCTTTGAGAGATTGTTTGTTATACAGTTATTTGTTCTGGTGTTTTGTTTTTATGTAATTTCGTCAAAATTGGGTTTGTACCTCAGATAAATTAACAGGAATGGATGCGATATTACGCGCGTACCCCTCTGCCAAAGACGCATGCTCAGTGAGCATACCCGTCATATAAAAATAGTTGACGCGCGTCCCGCGCCAGTATATAAACCTCCCCCCTCACCCCCGCAAAATTGACAGACTTTTTTGCGTAGAAATGAGAGATCATTTCCAATCCATTCCTGTTAATTTATCTGAGGTTTGTACACACATTCGCACGGACGACATGCCATGATGTACACAGTACACACGGCCTTAGATGAACCTAGTTGAACTCTATGTCCATAGATTTAAAACTTTTCGCTTACGCTGAAAGATGGAGCCAAGAAATCGAGAGCGAGATAGCCAGTTATGAAACCGTATGTAAACAAAAAAGACAAAATATTATTTTTTGTTTCGGTCACTGTGGCCGGTTTTTGTGTTTGTCAAGATGTCAATCCTATAGAATAGTTTACAAACAAATCGTCTTTTAGTTTGCAAAAGTCAAACTATTGCTGTTCCATGTGCGGTCACGTTATGGCTTAATCTGGTTGTAATTCATCTAAGTAAGTCTATGTCCATGAGCATAGAGAGTTCAACTATGTGTGTACCTATGTGTGCTATAAGTTTAAAACGTACGTATGTAATATGTATGGAATAGCAAATGAAAACATAATGAGAAAACTTGCATACTTACGCTGAAGAACAAAATATTCTGATGCGTATGTGAAGTCTACCAATCAGCATTGGGCACGCGTGGTGGACTAACCCCTTTCTGAGAGTAGGTTTCTATTCCCTGCAGTGGGACGTTTATAGGCATAATGATGAATGCAATTTGTGTTTTTTTTATAATGCACGTAGTTTGGTTCTAGATTAATGGACTAGTCCCATTATCCTATCCCATTATCCAGTGCCATTATCCCATTATCCCATTTTCTTAACAAGTTTTAAGAGACAAGTTTTCCTTTTAAAAAGTGTAAATATTTTCTTTTTTCCACTCCATTTCATCTCGTGGGTGTCTTACGCGCTGAATAAGGGATAAAGTGCCTTTGTAAAGTTTGAATCATCATCATTATCTTACCCTTATCCCTTTACTTGGGGTCCACTTCTTCCAATCTCATCTCCTTCACACAATCCATCTTTCTTTTATTCGGTCTTCATCTTCTACCACCAGAGAGAATATTATTCTAAAATTCTGGTTAATCTTAAAATGATTTACCTACCTACATAGATATCTTTAACCCCCATGGCCTTTGCCTCCAAAAAACTAATATAACCGGAAGTGCGTAGTAAAACCTTGGGTAAATATACGGTGATCCATCACGACCGACGACGCGCACGTAATTGCTCGTAATATTATTAAACATAGAGGGTGTTACTGTTTACTGTATTAGCTTTAAACCTCGGCTTTGATCGGGTAGAATTTGTTTTGTTATAAAACGTGGCGTGGATGATGCGGGCTTAGAAATGACTCATTATGTGTAAGTTGCAGAAACGCTCATTAAAGTTAATCCTTTATTAAATCTCTTGCTAGCTTCTACTAAGTCAACCAGACAAAAAGTGACAGCAAGAGTTTTAATGGAGGATTAACTTTAATGAGCGTTTCTGCAAAGTAAGGAGCTGCAGTCGGATAGATTTAATTCACCAGTCTCGATCGATACTACAATCGTGTTAATCTTCACCATTAACTACCACCAGAGACAGTAGCCGGTACCAACGGCTTAACATGCCATCCGAATACGGAATCATCTTTCTTTTCAGACAATCAGGTGATTCAGTTTGCAATGTCCTAACCAACTGGGGAAAAAAGCACAAAGTGACATATCATTAGGTGTCCGCGATGGGAATCGAAGCCACGACTTCCGTGTCACAAGCCCACTGCTCTTAACCATTAGACCACGGCGGAGGCCGTTTTTCAATCGTATTAACAACCAATTATGGTATATTCAAATAGTCCACATTCACTAGAAGTGCCCAAACTCTGTCTAGATTAGTGAAGCAATAGTTTTAAAAGTCGTAAAGGTATTAAGGTATACTCGTAACAGCTAACTGAAAGTTTTTTTCTAAAAACTCATTGTTCTAACAGGCTTGTATGGTACTATCGCCTCCTGATTCAGTGTGACACTTGAATAGCACCTCAAATGATGTTGATGATGACGTTTTGCGCTATTATGCATTAGCATTAGGTATACCTATATTGTATACTAAGAACCGATAATCTTGTTTTCCAAGTGCTATGTCGTAAATCAGTTAACAGAGGTTTTTCCTAAGTATGCAAATGTGGGAAAAACATTGCTGCAACAGGAAACTACAATTATATTAGATTACACACCGAGGACAGGAAAGTAAGAAAGAACCTCGGTCCACAATTACATGAGATCTGAGGCTTTCTTATTTACTGTCCGAGGTTAGTATACTATTTTTCTTCTCGACGGAAGTGGAAAGCGACAACTTCGTTTAGCGCAGCGGGACGAGAATTGACGCTTTCCGTCCGGAGGAAAGAAAAACATTTTAATCTCCTGCAAAACTATAATTTTATCTTATTTTTTTCAATAGGTAATCGGTTTATCTTCTTTTTATTTTTATTTAATTTTCGGTTCACAGAACCCAAAATTATTGTGGTCGTTATCTTAAATAACGAATATAGAAAAATTTCATGGACCAACACACACCTTTCCGTATTTCTATTTTTGTCTAGTTTAACTACAATATCACAGTATTAAACCTAATTCAATAACTCATTAATTCACGCACACCAGCTTCCATACATCATTCCCCTGGTTAACGATCAGACTTATTAAGTAGCCAGCCGGCAGGGGACTGAGCTTGATTACTAGCACTGTCTAGGGACCCACTAAACTGAGGCAGGAGGGACTAATTACCTTTGGTACACGTAGCGAATTTTGCCTGTAATTTTGTAGTGAAATGGTAATTAGAGTTTTATGTTGACAAAAAGTGTGAGTATGGTTTTATACAAAAATTTTATGTTTGTTCTACGTTGGGAATTTCACGAGGTAATGATGCGTTTTTATTTAAAAAAGAATACCTAGTATGACACTTAGCTGCATAGCGGTCATAGCGGTACAATCTCAAAAATTTAGCTTTCTTTAGGTTTTTTTAAGTCTATTCTCAAATTTTAGGAAGATTAATAGATTTTGATGGTTACATTGTGAAAAACAGATACTTAGGTATTAATACTTTGAAATGATCTGCTTACTTTTTTTTTGTTGCTGTTCGTACAACAGAATAACATTTTAGGCTTTATTGTATTGTTGGAGCAATTTATCCATTGGCAACATCAGATTATAAATTTCACTCACAGACTTTGATTTGACTCGATAAATAATCCAAAGACAACCAACTTTTGCTGACCTTCAAATTGACAGTTGTTTAAAGTCAAATACACTAACACCTATTGATTTTTATTTTTACTGCTCTTGGAAAGTTGGTTATCTAATCTAATCTAAACTATTATAAAACTGTAACTGAAGTGTGTCTGTACATTTAAGATATTTACAAAAAAAAAGATTACGATATGGTTTTTAGATATCCCTGACTCGAAATTAACCTTTTTTAGAAATGTTGTCAGTCTGTTTGTTTGTGTGTTTGTTTATTTGTTTGTTTGTTTGTTCGCGCATCACGCAAAAACTAATGAACCGATTTTGATGAAACTTTTGTTTGATAGCTTATGATCTGACTTAAAATCTGGTATATAATTTGTGCGGACGAAGTCGCGGGAAAAAACTAGTAGCTTTTAATTTTAAACTTGTTGAAGACTCTTTTTGGGGGGATGGTTATGATGTCAAAAATATCATTTATTCCATTAAATATGTAAACAACGATTGTTAACAAAATGTAAGTAAATATTTAGGTAGGTACCTAATTATAATTATTTTCTTGTAAAAACATAGGTTTGTTATTTGATTAAAAATGTAGACGAAGTTTACGAGCTTTTAAATTAAATATACTTTCTAATAAAAACATGAGTCATTTCATTAAAAGTATAAATAAAATTTGTACGCGAATATTTAGTAAATTCAATCAGTTGCCTATTAACTTTGAATTTGAGCCCTCAATTTTCTAAAAGTTAACCTAATCTCATTAAAGTGGTTGATCTTTTTGCTATTAAAATACGATCATATATCAATACACTTTAATGTTTTAATTTAGAATTGCTGACGGTTTTTAAGGGGACGATTAGACTATCAAATTGAACAACTTTCTTTATGGACTAATTTCGAACTGGCGAAAAAAAGAATTGCTGTCCCATGGCTACTTTTGGGTTGAGTGGATTCGCAGTTTTGTATGGAACATCCGATTTTTTTCATCGCGATTTCCATGTCTGTCCTACGCTGAAAGTTGTTCAGTTTGATGCTCTATTCACCCTTAAGCTTAAGAGGATAGGCGGGCTGAAATGCTAATTTTGAGAATAGGTCACTTTTCCGACTGTATACGTATTTATCAGATCCGCCCCACCAATACACCCCTCCGTCTAGAGTGCGAAAGAGCCAACTGCAGCTCGGACCGATTTTATATACAAAAAATCGACGAAATCAGCAATTCGTATTCCCCAGTTATCTCCTTCAAAAATAAACCGATTTTAACATAGACATAGACTATGGTTTTAATAATTCTTTCAAAAATAATATATAAAAGACTTTGGCTATGTCGGTAAGTACGTTTTGCTTTTTTTTTTTATATTCGTCAAATTTGTTTACTGGATGTCTGAAAACGGGCGGTAAAATGGGTAATTTTCGAAGGTCCCTAGTTCTTACAGTAATTAATTAATGCAAAAAAGCAAAACATAGGGACATGGCAGAGGTGACATAGATTGTATGGTAGAACATTTTTTTATTCTATTGTTATTATCCAGGGAGAAAACAGGGGAATACGTTTGTATGGAGAAAACTGTACTCGTCTATCCTTGGGTATATTATTCAGAGCGCGCTCCATACAAACGTACTATGGTGATGTTTTCAATACTAACCATTTAAAGTCAATGAAATTTTGCAGAAACAATCTAGAAACAAATTTATATGCTTGTATGGAGTCAGATTTTCGTTAAAATGTATAGTTTTCATTTTACAGTGCCTCAAAGATTTCCATACAAATCTTTAATTAATCCTATAGCATTGAAACTGTATATTTTAACGAAAATCAGACTCCATAGAAGCATATAGATTTGTTTCTAGATTATTTCTGCAAAATTTCATTGACTTTAATTGGTTAGTATTGAAAATATCACCATAGTACGTTTGTATGCAGCGCGCATTTTCGCTCTCGGAATAAAATTCTCTTAAAAACAGTCTGCAGAGGATTAGACATTGTCCGTGAGCCGTGCTTTTATCGACAGCATTTAGTTCTACCAAAAAATGTATTCGCAAAACGGTCACATTTTAATCACATTTTATTACCCAAGCTGTAAACTACAGTTAATGATACAGGCATACTGCGCAGACGCGAGCTTCATAATGAGGGGCTGTCATTGGCTCATGAAGCAAGTGATGGATGTTAGCTTTTACACTCGCCGGCTGGTACTAACTAGGTAGGTACCTACCTACTGTTGCCCGTCTGTTGTTATTATTTAATCTATTTTCATTTAGATTTTTTGATAAAGTTCTTCCTATACAGGGTGTTTCATAAGTAACAATAATTTTTTTAAACTCTTAAGGGTGTTGTTTAGACCGTCAAACTGAACAACTTTCTCTATGGGACCAACATCGAAATCGCGAAAAAAATAATTTTATATCCCATACATATTTTAGCTCTAGTCGATTTGTAGAGTATAGAACACCAATTTTTTTTTTCACGATTTCGATATTGGTCCCATAGTGAAAGTTGTTCATTTTGATGGTCTACACCACACCCTTAAAGGTTTATTTGTATTTTTGTAACATCTTGTACAGTCTTTCCTATACAGGGTGTAAAATTAAATTCGTTACACATATCGAAGGCGGAGCTTCAGAACATCGAACTGAACAACTTTTACTATACGACCGAAATTTTTATTAGCAAAAAAGAAATTTGCGGTTTCATATCTTTCTATGGAACAGCATACATTTTTTTTCCGATTTCAATGTTGGTCCTACCTCCTATAGTGAAAGTTGTTCAGTTTGATGGTTGAAGGTATGTAATGCATTTAAGGCTAGGTTATCCCACAGCAAGCGTCTCTTTCTTGCAAGCATAAGTTTACAATTAGCCATCCCGCTCCAATTGAAAGCAAGATCGCAAAAAAACGTGTTTTTCGTCAATATCTTTGCTCATGGGCGTTTCTAAGCTAAAACTTCTCCTGAGTTCACTAGAAATATTTAATGTATTTAGTTAAGTACAAGAATTAAAAGTTAAATATCAGCAGTTTAATCATAGTATTGAAAAAACATAACAAAAAGGGGTAACTTTGGGATTTTTTTCTATCTAGTAAACTTAATCTAATCGTGTAATTGAGAACAGTCGCCCATCCGCCCGATCCTTAAATAAGACATAATTTAATTTCAGACTTTAAAACACAGTTTAAAACACTTTCGTTCGTGTTAAAAAAACGGCCTCGACGGGATAAGAGCGTCTTAAGTTTACTAAAGGCCCATGGGTAATTCTTGTATGGAGGGTGGCGTCTTTTTTTTAAGCGGCCTGGTACCAAATGTTGTGGGTATTTTAGGGCTAATATTACCATACATTTTTAAGAAAAAAAAATTTCCTATGGTGTATATAAAATGTATGATAAAATGTAAGGCAAATGTTGCAAATATTAGCCCTAAAATACTCACTTCATTTGGTAAATGGCCGCTTAAAAAAAAAAGACACCCATACCCCTTAGCTGAAACTATTTTATGAGATGACCTATGTCAAAATCGCAAAAAAAAAAACAACTGTTCCATACTGAATACAAAATAGATAAAGTTGTTCCGTTCAATTCAGCTAGTTATGTAGGTATAGGGTCGTTCTTAATACTCTGACAGCTTTTTACGACTATGGTCAGACCATCAAACTGAACAAATTTCTCTACAGCACTGGTAGCATGCAACACGTGATACAGCTGTATCACGTCTTTTATCTCGTTCGTTCGCACGCAAATAGAAAGAGAGCTAAGGTGTGATAGCGCTGTATCACTGCGCACAGTGTTTTAAGAAGTGGGTTTTGGTGACGTCCACGTTTTATTCAAGAAATCGATAGTTTTTCTAATTCTGAGTGCAAGAGTAAAACTCCGGCTTCGATACGACTTATAGTTTTTTTTATAATAAATGACAAAAAATCCGAAATCCGGATTCCGTAAAACATATAACGAATTATTAAAAAAGAACTGAAATACTTTTTTTTGTTTTGATTAAATCTTATAGTTGTGTACAAGACAATACTCCTTTCCACAAATTTTGGACATTTTACTGCGAATAGGTAACGAAATATGACCATTTTTCGTATTTCAGTTTTCATGTTTTTACTCGACCATAAGACCGTATTAGGATGAGATTTCTACAGCGAACGGTTGTTCATACCCTCCTTTATAGGTAGTATGTAAATCACAACCTAATTCCGTTTTATGTAGAAGTTATTAATAATTTTCTATTTCCTTCAGGGTTGTCACTTACTCATATCCGGTAATACGTTATATTTTTGAATACCTAAGTCGTTTATATTTTTATCCAGATAAATAATTGCGAGTTACAAAAACCAATTTTGTGTTATATCATCGCCATTGACACGTAGTCTAGGAAAAATACGGTTTGAGATTTCATTATAGACACTTTATTACATTGTGTTTGAACTAGTATTGCTGTTAATTTATAATACTTTTGTCTACTTTTTACTATCTTCTTCTTATCGTGTGGGCAAGCCCTGGTGTCAGAGTTTTTTCATACCACCTTACGGCCTCTTAATTTACGATATTAACCGGGGATTATTATTTTTATACGTAAAACGAATTGAACAAAGCAGTCCTGTACAAAATCACCAGTTACAATATTTTTGTTCATACCAAAATTTAATGTTTTGTAAATGTCTTAATTATCTAATAATACACAATACAAAATCAGGGATTATTTCTATTCCTAGCTATATTTCAAATTATCATATAAAGTGCCATTAATGCAACCTACTCCATACAAAAATCCGTAGATTTCCCCGACTAACGCTTATATAATGATTTAGCAGATATTTGTTGCTAACTCAAAATCAATCATTTTTACGCCCAAAAATTTAGTGTAGATTTAAATCATAATCATAATCATAATAATTTATTGCCATTAATCTTGTCTATCGTACTCTCGAAAATTTAATATCTATTAACTAGAATATTATTAACTATTAATGTCGAATTGTAGTAACCGCAGAAGCAGAACGACGACCCTTGAACAAAACTATTATTAAGACTTCGTTATTAAAAATTAGTTTAATAACTTGTTGTCAGCATCTGAGCATCAATTTGTCAATGTTGAAATATAACTGTTATTTAGCTGTTAGTTCTCCAAAGAGGAAATAAACAAATAATAAATAACTAAAACCCAACTACTGAAAAATCACGCTCTAAAAAGTATGAAACAAGAAAATATTATCATCTGAAATTTTGTTGTGTATTTTGTATACCTACATATTATTATTATAACAATTTCAGATCAGAATGTTTTCATGTTTCATAATTTTAAGAGCGATATTTTTCAGTATTCGAGTTTTAGTTTTTGATCTTACTTTTTATTTAAATTATTTTGGGTATTTTGGTTTATTACAATATACATCTTTGAAAGTCACATAATAATATCCTATAACCAGTGGACGATAAGACGCTTTCAACGATACCTCATTTGTCAAATTATGATAAGTAGTTTAGAAGTTACGAGGAAACCGATGGATATACATAAATACATAAACATTGTCTGTTTTTACGGCACTAACAGAGTATAATTTGCTTATGTAGAATACAGCTATTAATAAAAATGTTAACAAAAAAAAAATTACAACATAAACTTATAGAAAAGATGATTAAAATATTGTATAATCAGACACTTCTAAGAAGCAAGCAAGAATGTTGAATTAGTGTTTCATACAAAACCTAAAATTTTTAATATTTAATTTGAAGTTACATGACAACCCTAAGCCCGGAAATTCCGGACAAACCTAAAATTAATAATAACTTCTACATAAAACGGAACTAGGCTGTGATTTTATTAGAACCTATAAAGGAGGGTATAAACAATTTTTCGGTGTAGAAATCTCATCCTAATACGGTCTTATGGTCGAGTAAAAACATGAAAACTGAAATACGAAAAATGCTCATATTTCGTTACCTATTCGCAGTAAAATGTTAAAAATTTGTGGAAAGGTGTATTGTCTTGTACACAATTATAAGGTTTAATCAAAACAAAAAAAAGTATTTCAGTTCTTTTTTTATGAATTTTTTCCTCTTTTTATGACCCAGATTTTGGGAAACTTTGACATTATTTATAAAAAAAACTATAAGTCGTATCGAAGCCGGAGTTTTACTCTTGCACTCAGAATTAGAAAAACTATCGATTTCTTGAATAAAACGTGGACGTCACCAAATCCCACTTCTTAAAACACTGTGCTGCGGCATGCTAGCTATGCTGGTTCAACAAAGAACTCGCGAAATTTAAATTGCTTTTCAAACAATTGCTGTTCCTCAGATCTTGCATTTGATCTATCATAATTCAATTCTGAACCATCGATTTTTAGATTCTGCATTCAATGGCATAATGTGATCTTCAAGCAAAATCCTTATCAATACCTTCAAGTGTTAATAACATTATTTGTTGGTTCAAACACAAAAGCCGAGAAAACCTATCATCCCCTTCTAATGCTCCTCCTTAAATTCCCAAAAACCATTCCATTTTCATACTTATACCTTTATTATAAGAGGTTTTTGAGAGGGCAAGTTACACGGTGTATTTAACCTATAATCGGAAAAACCAATTTATTTTTGTCCACTCGATACCAAATATCAAGTGATGTCGGGTGCAGAGGTTGTTTCGTATTAATTTCTTATAAGTATTATTAGATGTTTGTCAGGTAATTATGGTTTGATTTGTTGGTGTATACAATACAATACATTGCGCTCTTTTTGTGTTTAATGTTGGGTATAGGTATTTAATTAATTGTTATTGGTGGCGCTTTGCGAAGAGGTATGGACCATGGACGATTTCTCTGGTTAGTACGTAACTGCTCTCAAACGGTGATGGAAAACATCGTGAGGAAACCTGCATACGCTGATGAAGAAATTCAGATGTGAAGTCTACCAATACACATCGTGCACGCGTAATGGACTAAAAAGCCCATACATTCCTTGAGGATAAGCCTGTGCCCTACAGTGGAAAGTATATAGGCTGATGACGTACGACATACGGCTAATTATTAATTTTAACTATAGATACATCAGAATACATTGCTAAAATACAGTAGAATATATTTTAAGCATTCAGTTAGGTAGTTAATTTTACATATGAATAGAATAGGATAGAATGCGAAGAGACGAGTGTCATGTTACGAGACGAGTGTTAAGTATGAATGTGGATGGCTGTGGTAGGAGAGAAAGGCCGAAGAAAAGATGGATGAATTGTGTGAAGGATGATATGTGTAAGAAAGGAGTGAGTGCTGAAATGACGGCTAAGAGAGATGAATGGAAGAGGACGACATATTGCGCCGACCCAGATAATGGGAAATGGGCAAGGGAATGATGATGATAGAATACGATAGAAAAACGTTAATAAAATTAAAAACAAACAATCTTAAAACTAACCAGAATACCGGTAGCTAATTACTTTTAACCTATTTCAGATTTTGGAAAGACCATAATATTATATGATTTAAGTACAACGACAACGACAAATAGTAAGATTTTTTACTAATTTACTCTAAAATAATAAGGTTGGTGGTTGTAAGGGTGGTGGTGGTGTGAAGTTTATGGATACCCCAAGACTGAAAATGGTCGTGAGATTATGTATTCACTATGTATCAATCATCACCTATACAGCCCTCTAAAAATATCTTTACATTCGATATTATTTTCAAGCTTTGTTTACGATGTAAACAAAGTCTAAAAAAATCACTTTGCAAAAAATAAATATCACAACAAAAGTGCTTAGCAAATTGTGTGTGACAAAATGTATGGGGCGTAACGATCACAAATCATGTCTGTCATTGTTTGGGAGTACGCCTCCGTGAAGTGATGCCGGCGCCGTTTATTTATATCTGATTTTAAGTGAGAAGTCGATTTTATTTTGGAATGCATTAAGTTGACGTGAAAAAATGTAAAGTGACCTCTTCGCGTTTATAGTTATTTTCGGTACACTCAATCAGAAAATAGCTAAGGTTTCAAAAATATATAGCATATTCCAATTTTGTAGGAACTGCTGTCACCAAAGTCTTCTAAAACCCCTCACATTTCAGTAAAATGAAAAACTTCCGCCCACCCAAGGACAAACAAGGACAAATCCGTGGAAATTCGGACGAATGGCAGCCCTATGCGAGTGCTAAAGTGTTCTGATAAAAAACGTTACCTTCTGCGGGGCTAGTACGCCAACCCGCGATAGCGTGATATAGCGCTATCACACTTCCGCTCTCTTTCTATTTGCACGCGACAGAACGAGACAGAAGACTAAATTTAAATGTGGTTGGCGTACTAGCCCCGCTGGCGTAGTCGGGTAAAAAATACAGGGTGTAAGGGACAGCCCTCCGCAGACTGAATGTTGAACTCAGACCTTCAAACTGAACAACGTTCACTATGGAGCGCGAAAAAATACAACTGCTACAATGCAATCAATGCATGCAATGTATCAATCGTGAGTGAGTCCATAGTCCGACTCGTACTTGGCCGATTTTCGGTTTGGTGACCACAATCTTTTTTGGGGGATGAATCCACGCTTGAACATAAAGAAACCTTCATTGAAATTATCAACTTGTAAACTGAAAAACGTAGATTACGTAGTTACGAGTAAGGTACGTACGGATTAACAATAATATCATCGATTACTTTCATCTTTTTTCTTTCCATTCAGACCATTAAAAGTTAATAACCTAATAAATTACCTTTAATAAACTTCAGAACTTCAGTACAACCTAATTAAATTTAAAAGTAAAAAAGCAGAAAATATGAAAATCGGCTTAAGTTGAAAAGTCGAGAGCATTTCCCGCAAAGTTACTTGAATTGTCTTGGCAATATTTCAAAACCAGTGTCCGCTGACATCCCCCGATCCTTTGAGGTTAATTATCGTACCCCCCCAGGGGTATTTTGATATTTTCTTCGTTCCCCTTTTTTGTTCTGATAGAAATTTTTAAATTTCGCTTCTTTTACAGTACAATGAAAAGGGGTTCGTAATATTTTGAAGAGAGAGTGGAATACACAAATCATTATTTTGTTATTCGTTTTTTGATTGTCAAAGAATTCCAGAATTTAGATATTTTTTCCTTGACGAAAAGAAATCTTTTTTACCCGACTGCGCGACACAAAGGAAGGGTAATGTGTTGAATTTGATAATACATTTTAAAATAAAAAGTTAAATTTGTTATGTACAGGGTGTACTTTAGCCAGACCATCCAACTGAACAACTTTCACTATGGAGCCAACATTGAAATCGTGAAAAACAATCAGTTTCAAGCATTGGATGGAGCAGCCATTTCAATGTTGGTGGAACCATACATGTTGGTGGTTCCATAGTAGAAGTTGTTCAGTTTGATTGTATTTATTGTATACTAATGTTTATTTTTAAATAACGAAAATACAAACCTATACTTAACACCAAATATCTTGTTCAAAGGAAACACGTGATATCACAAAATAGTATAAAGGAACGACAGAGTTTACGACAATTTATTATCTGTAGCATTTTATTGATGTCATTAAAAAGCAAATTGGAAAAATGGCGCCATAGAAATAATGGCGTATTTGACCCAGTTTATGGAAATTAGTCTCTAATGACAGAGGCTATACGGCACACCACTGTTTTAACGGAATATTGGCGGGCGTCTCCTAATTGCATAGGATTGAAGGCGATTTTCAAAAATGTGCTCTTTTTATGTGCGTTTAATTAGAACGCAGTTGAAAAATATACGATAATAAGCTTAGGGCCTGTTTTACCACTTCTGAATAAGTTCTAATAATAGAGGCCTATCCTACGTGTTTTGTCCTATTCACTCAAGAGTTGCATACCTACAGCAAATTTGCCCTAGTTAAAAAATGAGATTATTTCTGTCGACGTAACATTATTTTTGTACTATGGCATTTGCCCATCCAAGAAGCTCAAATTGTATGTAAATCGGTTATCTCCAACACTATATCGCTATCGCATACGCGGTTATGCTGACGTTCTATCTACTAGCGTAAACGAAACTTCTTGGTCATTGTGTGAAAGCTTTTATAATAAAAAAATGATCGCAAACTATTCGCCGATATAACGGCAGCAAACTGTAGAATTGATCAAACATTTGAACACACGCTATCAAAACAAAAACAACTCTAAAAGTCGTCTCCTATTGTTTTAACGAGAAACTTCGAATCAAGACGGTAAAAGCCACTTTTAAATCCTTAAAACCGAAGTCGAACTAAAGTTCTTAAGTCGTTGAAAAAATAGAGACCCTTAGCGACTCAAAGCGAGACTGCGAAAGGAACCAAGTTTAACTTAAAATGTTGACTTTTCACGAATTTTCTTTGACTTTTACGTGAGATTTTATCTTTCAGATGTTCTAAGGAAGTTGGTGCATATTTCATTAGTGCTTTTGAACTTAAGTTTCGTGAACTTTAAAAGTGCTAGGAAGGATTTGCAGATGGAATAATTTCTGACGATGGAAGATGTTGCAAAACTAATGAAATATTTTTAAGCACGAGTCTACATTCATACCTACATATATTACAGCATAAGCATAGCATAGCATAGCATATGCTCACGACTATATTCCCCGAGGGGGTAGTCAGAGATATTCTGAAACCTCAGAACATCCACGTTTCACCAGTAGTACCGAAACTCTGTCCAGTGTGACGGGGGGTGAGCCCGTCGCCACTTATAATGGACAGTGGATACAATACATGCCTCGAAATTGAAGCATGCAGGTTTCCTCACGATGTTTTCCTTCACCGAAAAGCCAGTGGTGTTACAAATCGTACTTAAATTCCGAAAAACTCATTGGTACGAGTCGGCTTGGACGGGGATCGAACCATCGCCTCCTGCACGGCAGGCAAGGTTACTCGCCACTGGACCACCACGGCATATACTACAGAGTCCAACATAAATATGTTGACGGTGTTTTTTTAAGAGGATTATCAAACCAAAGTACTTTCTCTAAGAGACCAGGGCCTCTACCTGGACATTCGAACTTCGCTAATGCGTGAACGTTTTCGTTCCAATGTCAACTCTATTACATTGAAGTTCGGACCGAAACGCGGTATATCGAAAATCGAAAATCCAGGTACAGGGCCAGTATCGAAGTCGCGAAAAAATCTGCTGCTGCATTTGGGTCGTGCAGAATTGATTGCAATGTTGTATGGAAAAACTGTTTTTTTTGCTATTTCGACTTTGGTCCAATAGAATAAGTTGTTCAGTTTGATGGTCTGATCATCCACTTAAAAAACTGTCAGCGTAGCGTAGCTATATGAACTCAAGGCCCCTTTTGTTTAAAATGTACATCTATGTGTGGTACCATAAATACAGGGTGAAATTGATATCATTAGCATCCTTTTAAACTAAGAGTCTACCCATCAAACTGAACAACTTTTACTATGGGAGCAAACTAATCGGAGCAAAAAAAAATCTGCTGTCCCATACTAAACTGCACTCGCCGCCGCTGCCTACACGACTCAAATGTATGGGACAGCAGATAGTAAAAGTTGTTCAGTTTGATGGGTAGACCCTTAGTTTAAAAGGATGCTATTGATATCAATTTCACCCTGTAGACACATTGCAATATTTAAAACTCAGAAGTAATAACGGTCTATATTCTCATTTCTCTTTAGCAAACATACCGAGTTCGTAACAAAAATAATTAAATAATGCAATGGCAAGACCCGACTCATTTTCACGTTTCCAAATTGAATTAAACAACAATAAAACATAACACTGCTCTCTTGTCGGCGGAAGTTTTACAAAAATTGGATAAGTAGGTACGAGTCACGTTTCAGCTTTTAGGTTCCGTAGTCACGAATTATATTTCTCTGAAAGGAAATGTTTTTTAAGGGGCTGCCTGCCGGTTTTGGGTAATTTTGTAACCATTTTATTCATTAACTATGGCACTTTTTGAGCTGAAATTTAAACTGAACCATCTACAGGATATGAGAAGTGATGTGGTTTTTCTAGAAATCGATTTTAATGAATAAAACCGAAGAAAAGAGACTCTAAAGTCACCCCTTTTTTTCCAGTTGTAACCATTTTACTCTTACATTTTTAATCGGAACAAAATGAAAATTTACTATATTGTTCACAATACAATTTAGAATGATCTTGTTTTTTTACTTTTTCGAAATTAATAAAAAATCATCGAATTTTTCAAAGAAAACAGCAAAATTCTGACCGGAGCCACGCGCTCTTTCTCATCGATTAGTATGGAGTGTGAGTGAGAGGAGAGTGGTCCACGGCTGATACGCCTTAAGTGATACTTAAAAACTCACGATTTCTTCATGGGATCGTTTTAAAGTTTGCGTATATAGGTAGTTATGTATTAGCATATTTAGGAGTTATAAGTAGATGAATTAACGTACCAAATGACGATAGCTGCCTAAAGATTGCCTCATACCGCATGTATCCGAACCGAATTTATTGAATAAATATATTTGTATTTGTATTTGTATGTGTATTTGTATTTGTATTTAAGATTAAAATATATTTTAAGAGCTTAAAAAAATGATAAATATCCCAAACCTGCCTGTAATTCTGCCTGTAAGAAATTTATTAAATTTTTCATTTGATTTGATTTAAAATACAAACATAGCATAAGCATAAGCATATGCTCACGACTATATTCCCCGACGGGGTAGTCAGAGATATCCTGAAACCTCAGAACGCCCACGTTTCACCAGTAGTACCGAAATTCTGTCCAGTGTGACAGGGGATGAGCCCGTCGCCACTTATAATGGACAGTGGGTACAATACATGCCTCGAAATTGAAGCATGCAGGTTTCCTCACGATGTTTTCCTTCACCGAAAAGCCAGTGGTGTTACAAATCGTACATAAATTCCGAAAAACTCATTGGTACGAGTCGGCCTGGACGGGGATCGGACCATCGCCTCCTGCACGGCAAGCAAGGTTACTCGCCACTGGACCACCACGGCTTTTTAATACAAACAACTATTTTATATTCCTCACTCATGAGTTTCGTTGCTCTTCCGAGGAGCTTAAGCTCAAATAATTAGTTGAGTCATAAGTTACAAAGCTATAGTTTTAAGATAAATGCATTCGCCAACTGAAAAGCGAACCCGGAAAAGTTTTATTCTTCCACGGACCCTTAAAAGATATGCTCATCCAATTTAAACGTCAAACTTAAGCTATCTCAACTGGGTCAAAGTTTTGAGCAAATCCTCCGCTTATCCCGAACTTTTATAGGTAAATCGGCGCACGCGATGAATTATTGGGGTTATTTTTCATGGAGACGCCTTAAGATTATTGTTCATTCCTCATTTAAAATCGGATGATTCACGACAGTTTCAACTTTAACGTGTAGGCTGTACTTTGACTACTTTATATGTGGACTAGTTACGCGTGTAATTCTACTAACAAACATTTCTGCCACTTTTTGCGGGGGGCGAGGACCGAGGTAACATGAAATCCGCAACTTTGGATTCTAATTTTGAATGTTAAAAATCATGAAAAGTAGTCTCGTGTGTTCACAAGTTCAAACGTTCTAAGTTCGAAATTATTGTTTCGCAATTATAGGCTGTCTCGTTTAGTGTTAAGGAATAAAATTGAATGTAAATGCACACATGATCAATTGTTCTTATAAAGTGGCAGAGAGGTAATGCTACCGCAAGGCTAGTCCATTATAATAAATAGTCAAAGAGGCTGCAAGAGCTTTGAGAAGGGCCTTGTTAAATTCAACAGAGATTATGAAGTGTATTCGGAATAAGTCACGCTAATCAAACAGTTTTCATCTTTAATTCGTAGGGAACAAGAATGTTTACTTGTGATTTTAGTTGGAAAGTTAAGTAGCAAGTTGACAGAGCTTCCGAAACTTGTACCTATTCGAAAATTCGTACAAACTTTTTGTTTGTCTGCAAGGGGTGCCAAGTGTTTTCAGCAAGATTTGTAAAGAACTATTTTTCTGTAAGTTCAGTTTTCAATAAAACATTTTGGAGTTATTTATTTGTTGAGTAGATAGTGTTTTCTTATTTTGCTAGAGAATATTGGAGATTTGTACTATTGCTACAGTAGGGACCTAATGTTTATTGCTTTGGAAACTTTCGGGTTTGTGTTGATTCTCGACAAATTCCGCAAAAATAAATATCTTGGGGCAAGTTTACGATTATATCAAATTAAAGATTGAAAAAATTGTCGCGGGCGGGACTTTGGTTCTCTGGGTAGTGGGCTCGGTAGCGAAATTGGATAACGCACTTCCCCGGTTTGGAAGAGTGTGGATTCAAGTCCCGCCCGAGACAAATTTTTCAATCTTTTTTGATTCGAAATAGCAGAACATGGCTGTAACATGTTAATAATCAATAATAGTTGAAATACGATTATATCATTTTCAAGATCGATAACTTATTATGACTGTACTAGGGAATATTAAAATAATGTTTTGGTTCTGTGATCATCATATCCTTGTCTGAAATTAATTAACTAATTAAGAAGCTGAATTGCTAAGAATAAGAACTGCCAAATAACCCTTTTTAAGTCGGTTAAAACACCATGTTGATTTGATACCGATTGAATCGGGTAGTAACATAAGACCCCTGATTAGGTTTTCCTAATCCTAATGTTGAGTGGAAGAAATCGCTTTTTAGCGATAAGATCGCCTTATTAGTAATTCCTACTTGTAATTCTTTATCTGTATTCAAATGTATAATCTGTTTTGGTGTGCAATAAACTATAATTGAATTGAAGTAGAGTATGGTCAAATGAATCAATTAAATCAGTTTTTCATCAGATAAAAGTTTAAAATCGTAATCGTTAACAATGACATAACAATTGTACATGACATAAATATCTTTATTATAATCAAATAGGTAATAATGAAAATCTGAAAGAAAAAAACAAAAGTCATCATCATCATCATCAGCCTATATACGTCCCACTGCAGGGCACAGGCCTACCCTCTAGGAGGGTGTTTGGGCGTCAGTCCACTACGCGTGCCCAATGCGGATTGGTAGACTTCACATATGCATCAGAATTTCTTCTTCTGCATATGCAGGTTTCCTCACGATGTTTTCCTTCACCGTTTGAGAGCAGTCGGTAATACGTACATAAGTTAGAAAAACTCATTGGTACGTGGCATGTTGTCCGTGCGGATTCGAACTCGGACCTCATGATTGAGAGTCCATACCTCTCCGCAATGCGCCACCGAGCTCTCCTGTTTACCTGTGGATACCTGTATGATTTAGTTTATTGCTTGGAAAGGTGCATCCACCCTTAGTCTTTTACCCACATCGTCACAGAACCTACTAACGATTAACCCCTAAGCCCCTAACATTCTTTGCAACAAATTCGACAAAACCTGGTAACTAGAAATTAATTGTTTTTATGTCCAATTCCCTAGGTACCGTAGCCTCGTTTCATTCGCTCTCTTGTTCCGCACAGTTGATTCTTTGTTTCATTCGTTCATTCGTTCTTTTGGGACTGTAATTTCATCAGCTACCCGTTGTTTGCGGAACCTAGTTGTGGAGCTTTTTTTATTTAATATAAAAAGGAAATGTTTTTTTTGGGCAAGGTTAGAAGACCGCTTTTTATTTTTTTGTAGAGTAATTTTTTGGTTTGTACACATTGTTTCTACTTTTAGATTAATTTTAAAGCACTGAGACTCTTTTGCGTGTTTAATGTTTATTTTATTTCAAACTAGCTTTTGCCCGCAAATTTTTTGCGATTTTGATGTGTGCTCCAGTAAAAGTGGTTTAGTATGATTTTCATAACCTAAAAAAAATCACTGGACGCCCGGCAGATGTGATACTTCTCTCGATTTAAATTTCAATCTTCCGCTCCCGATTTAAATTTCAAACTTCCGCTCCCTATTTAAATTTC
Source organism: Agonopterix heracliana (assembly GCA_963693445.1). Lineage (NCBI taxonomy): Eukaryota > Metazoa > Arthropoda > Insecta > Lepidoptera > Depressariidae > Agonopterix > Agonopterix heracliana. Next base: position 2,593,515 of record OY856323.1, on the reverse strand, counting down.
GAACTTACGTCACACACACAAAAAGGTTGCGGATTAGAATTTCAAAGCCCTCCCATAAGAAGTATTACTTAAAAAATTTGGGCGTCTATAAATGGTCCACTCCGTGTAAAACGAAACAAAATACACAATTAGCAGACTGCTGTGTAGAATATGGATAAATATGTGTGTGATTTCAGTTAACACTAGATCCAGGGGTATCAAATTACCCTATTCTGTCCCATCCGACTTTTCCAGCCGATATCCGTCCACTGCTGGACATAGGCCTCCACATGGATCGCCACAACTCGCGGGCTTGCGTTGCCCTCATCCAACGGGTTCCCGCCACCTTCACCTGTACACCTCGTTACTATTATTAACCAGATAACATTAGTCCTTACCTCAATAACTTGACCTCCCAAAGCGCCAGCACTTCAGGGGGTCTCGAGGCGCAGAGTGCCAACCTGGGCCCGCATGCGTGGAGCCTTACCGGCCCCGCCTTGATGTTCGTAGCCGATGGAGCCGATATAATGACGGCTGCAAACTCTTTACTGCTGCCGAGGTTGTGTTGAACCTGCAAGAAGTTGGTACATTAGCCTTTTATTTTAATCCGTCGCAATGGAGGGAAGGCGGATATTTCTTTTTCCTACTCCTCCTATCTTCTTTGATTAATTCATTGCGGGTTCCAAGACAGATTAGAGTCATCCCCCGGGCTCGCTGGACTCCATTGTCTAGTGTTGTGAATGGTCGCCGCTGTTGATCCTGGTTTGCAGGAGTTACAGCGGTGGGAATCTGTGGTGGGCCCATGACCGTATACAAACATTCGTCCTTTATGAAGAAAGGGGTACCTTGAAGTTCTTGGAAAAGCCCATCTCGAACCATCGTGACTGGCGACTTAGGGACGAGAGAGACAATTCTTTGATCTTGGCGCACACCAACCACCTCGACTGTCAAAAATGCGTAGCTAAGGTTGAACGAATTTCGCAATAAATGAAAACATCTTTTGTATCTCATCTCTCATTATCGCCTAATATACCTATATCCCACTGCAGGACATGCATACCCTTGAGAAGGATGCATTGGGGTTATAATATCACACCACCAAAGTGTCAGATGTGGATTGTTAGACTTCACATACCTACGCATCAGAATTTCTTCTTCAGTAATTATGCAGGTTTCCTCACAACCTTTGATAAGTTATATGTCAAGATAGACATTCGAAGCTACGAAAAAAATTACAACCATCAGGTAAGGCCGGTAAACCCTATCCATATACACGCACACAGTGATATGGAAGTTGGCCACTTTTGTTTAATACGGTAGAAGTGTGAGGTTCTATCTAGACATACTTTATCTAAGGGTCTTACCTTCACCCTCCATTGAATCAGTCCCTCCCTGGTATCAAAAGCCAGCACGGGCACGACGTCCTCACACAAAATGGCGAGGGTATTGGACTCCTTGTCCAGCGTGAACCCTGACTCGAAGCCGAGGTACTGCTGGAGTGAGAGCGAGGCCTTCGTCTGTCCGTTCTTCTGTCTCTCTTTCAGGTCTTTGTACAGCTGTATGTGGACGCAGTCTGGAAAGAAGAAAGTCACGTGTAAAGTATTGACACTTATTGTTAATCTGTGGTATTGATGGATTGGTCGACTTAAAAGCTGGCAGTGTAAGTCGTGATCGCGCATGGAAGGTCCCGTACCATACAAAATTACTACAATTATACAATTTTAAAATTAATACAATATTAAAACAATTTTGTGTTTGTGTTTTCTCCAGGATCCTTAGTGAGAGCCCGACACACACTTGGCCGGTTTATATTATTTGTTGTTTTACTATACAGGGTCCTTCTTAATAAGGTGACACTTTTTTAAGGGGATGATCAGACCGTCAAACTGAATCAACTATCTCTATGAGACCAACATCTAAATCGTGAAAAAAAAACGTCAAAATTACCATACAGATATACATGTCTTAGTTTTAACTAATCGGCGCTTACGGTGTTCTTCCTGAAATGAATTGTAAGTAAGCTAAATTAGCAGCAATGACTTAATTAGGATGACATCCGGAAAAAACACTTGACTAATTAACTTTTGGTATAATATTAAAAGTTCTGGAAACAACTGTTTGCAAACAATAAATAATTAAATTATCAAGCGACAGGCCACAATCTACTTTAAAGCAACCCAGTTAAACATCAAATTTGCAATTTCACAAACTGGAAATGACATCTACTCATTCGCTATCTCATGCATACGCTTTATTTCCAACAAAGATTAATTTGAATTCTAAGTCTTAGGCAATACGATTCAAATTACCCTGTGGTTAATAAACAAAGGGCCACATGACAGCTACTACGTCAAAATCGAGTGTTCCATTTTCAAATTAATTTGGAACCGTTTTCTAATTGGTGCGACGTGACTTGTCTGTGTTCGAATCAGAGTGTTTGATTTCGGATCTAAGGGCACATACATACACATACATACGATGCGTTAAAAAAAAGATGCATGGAAATCATTGATTTAAGTAGGTAAAAGGATTATTTTATTGAAAGATAGAAATAATTAAAGTTGAAAGACTTCCTGAAGGATGTCAAAAGATATTTCGATTCCTATTTAGCATTCGGGACAGTTCCGATTAGCAAATATAACTAATTTATTTATTTACTCTAGTCCGTGGACCGCGGCGAACTTCGTACCGCCTTAGAATCTTCCCGACACACTTGGCCGTTTTTTATAGCCTATGTTAATCACTGATAATGTAGCATTCTAATGGTAAAAGAATTACTCAGATCGGTCCAGTAGTTTCAGAGCCTATTCATTACAAACTAACAAACAAAAAATCTAATCTTTCCTCTTTATAATTATTAGCATTAGCATAGATATAGATATGGATATAGATCAGAAAATTCAGAAAAAATATACTATCCGATCCAACATTATATTGGACGTTACTAAATATAAGAACAATTGAGAGTAGCTTTTACCACGTAAAAACAAGACAAAAAGTGACACCGAGACAAAGTGACAGTGACAGTTAGCAAGAGATTTAATGGAGGATTAACTTTAATTCGCGTTTCTGCAACGTGTTTCAAATATCTGTTTCTATTTATTCAAATTAGCTTTATTTCGTTGCTACGAGACTACGAGTGTTTGGAGTGTTTATTTTGCGTTCTTTTTTTTTGTGGATACAACTTTAAAAAATATGACGAATACTTTTAGCAATAAATAGATTAACGTACAATGGACCGAACTAATTTGATTGACATTGTAATCAATAGAAATCAGTGCAGTTGTCTGGAAATGATAAAGAAATCACTGTTTTATTGGAATGAATACAATTGTATTGAAAGATAAACGTGTCTTGTGATAACCTTATTTTACGTCGGCTTTTGTTTTATCTTTTCATGTTTTTTCGTAGAAAGAGAAGGCACTAGAAGGAAGCACGTGTCTTGTCATATCACTGAGTAAGAGATGCACATAGCAAATTCGGTCTAGTTAAAAAAGGAGACCACTACTTATTGCTGTCCTTATCGACGTATCCACTTTTTTGTACTTCAGCCATCTGACTCCAAAATGTCACTTCATATAAATTGTATGGGACAACCACCTGACTTCGAGATGTCACTTCATATAATTCGCTATCTCATACCCGGTTACACTGATATTCGGTCTACTAGCGTAGGCGAAAAATTTTTCGTCTATGTGTTTTCTAAAAACTTTCCAACATTGCAAATGTAACAAAGAATAAGGTAAGCAACGTCTCTGTCTACCCTAAGATTCAAAATGTTTGAATTTAGAATCTTAATTTGTACCTATTTAGAACCTTTGTGATTGTTAGCGCTTTGAAACAAGGAACGATAGTACCTACACAAATTGAATTAACATTAATTGCGTGTAAAGAAACTAGTTTGGTTCCCACGAAATTAGGAAGCAGGTTGAAAATAAGTGGATCGAAGGCTGTTTCATACAATACTGCAGTACCTACTCGACTCAAATGTATCGGACAGTCAATTTTTTTCATTTTACCTCGACGTTGTTGCCTCTATAGTGAAAGTTGTTCAGTTTGATGGTCTAATCTTAAACCACCCTTTAAATACCTCTACTCAATTGTATCATCATCATCAGCCTATAAACGTCCCACTGCAGGGCACAGGCCTACCCTCCAGGAGATGTTTGGGCGTTAGTCCTCCACGCGTGCCCAATGCGGATTGGTAGACTTCACATATGCATCAGAATTTATTCTTCTGCATATGCAGGTTTCCTCACGACGTTTTCCTTCCCCGTTCGAGAGCAGTCGGTAATACATACATAAGTTAGAAAAACTCATTGGTACGTGGCATACTGTCCGTGCGGATTCGAACCCGGACCTTATGATTGAGAGTCCATACCTCTCCGCAACGCGCCACCTAGCTCTTTTCTCAATTGTATGGGACAGCAAAATTTTGAAAAGAATAGTCAAAGTTGTAGGTACAGTTTGATCGATGTTCTAAACTTTGATAAAGTTATATGTCATGATTGACAGTCGAAGATACGAAAGCGTCGAAAAAAATTGGAACCAGGACTGGTTCCTAAACCCTATACATATACACGCACACATACATAATTTGTATGGCGCCTCACGCACACCAACCTATGAAACCTGGCCCCTTTTGTTTTATACGGGATATTCGTGAGGCTCATTCTAGACATATACTTTTTCTAAAGTTCTAAACCACCCCTTAGAATATTACTAGGGCGGTTTTAGTTACACCCTGTATTCTTATTGTACCCTATTATTACTATGTTAGTAAGGTACTCAGTCAACACGGTTGATCATTATCCAAATGTACTCGAATCGTGACTTGGCAATCTGAGAGTTTGTACCCTGCATGTATCGGGGTCAACAGTTCTTTATGTAGATAATGTACGTACCTACATTATGTGTGTTACAAAGGTGTTACATAACCTGTCCTTAGAATACCTACAATTTAAGTAAGTTAGGTTTTGTAGATACTATTTTCTTTTGTCGACATCCTACAATGGATCGATAGGATGAATTCGAAGATAAATGTGGAAAGTATTGTTAATTTTTTACTTTTAGTTCCTTTTGATTACTTGTTAGCAAATATAGCATAGAATATTATTCTTACGAGTATATTCTCCGAGGAAGTCGGAGATATTCTTAAACTTCAAAACATCCACGTTTACCAGTAGTACCGAAACTCTGTCCAGTGTGACGGTGAGTGATCCCGTCGCCACTTATAATGTATATCGTAACTTAAATCGCATAAATTCTGAAAAACTCATCGGTACTAGTCGGCCTGGACGGGGATCGAACTATCACCTCCTGTACGGCAGTCAATGTTACTCGCTTCTGGACCACCGCGGCTTTTAAGCAAATACCCATTATAATAACACATTATTCTGAGAAAATTTCAACTCTCTACCTATTACAGTTCAAAATATATAGCCCTTTATGCTAGGACGGACGGACGGACAGCGAGGCTTAGTAGACTAATAAAGTCCCGTTGGCAACATTTGGGTACTGAACCCTAAAAAAGAACTAAGTTCGTTTATAAATTCAATTCATGCATATGCTCACGACTATATTCCCCGAGGGGGTAGTCAGAGATATTCCTCAGAACATCCACGTTTCGCCAGAAGTACCGAAACACTGTCCAGTGTGAGTAAGTGGGGGTAAGCCCGTCGCCACTTATAATGGACAGTGGGTACAATACATGCCTCGAAATTGAAGCATGCAGGTTTCCTCACGATGTTTTCCTTCACCGAAAAGCCAGTGGTGTAACAAATCGTACATAAATTCCGAAAAACTCATTGGTACGAGTCGGCTTGGACGGGGATCGAACCATCGCCTTCTGCACGGCAGGCAAGGTTACTCGCCACTGGACCACCACGGCCTCCACGGCTATAAATGTGTAAATAAATAAATAAATTCAATTCAATTAATAAAAATCGTATCTTTAGTTCTCCCATCCATCACCAAACCTAACCTAACTGCACATAAATAAAAATAAAATAAATAAATAAATAACGCTCACAGGCACATAAATTGTAATGATCCCAAACTAAGCACTAAAGGCTTTTATTATGGAAACCATACAACAACGGCACGAACATATAACATCCATGACCGAACCACATAAAAAGATAGCTAAGTAGTTAAGTTACTGACTATGCCAAAAACACAATGGTTGCGAGTTTACGTACGTATTTTTCAAGTACATCGAAAGATTGTACTCAATCAATCATTCACATGCAAATCCAAAGCCCAAACAAAGCAAAATCATTCAAAAATAATCTTTCTAAACAAACATACAAAATTGTCAGCACAAGCTTACGGTTTTCAAGTGCGATGTTGAAGGAAGGCTCCGAAAGCCAGCCTTATGTATGAAATACAAAGATCCCTCTTGCCTATGTCAATTTACCTAAATCTCTTGCTGACATTGCACCTACGATCCCTTCCCATACTGTTTGTGTACATACGGAACATAATTTTGTACCGTTTAAGTCTATGACTAATAAAAAACTAGATACGAAAACCGACTCTCCAAAACCTACGCTTAAAAACCAGAATGCGTTGTTCAATTGAACTAAAAGTGCTAACAAACTTCAAACTAAGGGCACTTACAGTAAAAGTGTCAGTTCGGACAATTTGCTAAGATTTTAACTGGGGAGTCACGTTGCAGGGTTTGCCCCGAACACTCGTCTTCGCGTGGTGTTCGCGCGGTTCGCGTTTCAGCCTGCCACGAGACTCTACAATCCATCTCAGTTGTGTTCTTACTCTAAAACAATCCTCGAGATTGGATAGATACTCCCATCAAACCACTTGACATTGGCGGAAATGCGGTGCTAACGCACAAGCAAGAAGTCCATTAATTATTTAAAAAAAAAAAAGATTTTAACTGAATCAAATCGTATAGTCGTCGTTCTATTCGTTAAGCCAGGCCAGAGGCCTAAATTCTCAAACAGCAAGAGTTGACCACTAACTTGCCTCTTACCAACAGGCAATGGGCCCGCGTGGTGGAGTATGGCCCACTCCCTCTCAATTCGTGAGAGGAGGCCTTTGCCCTGCAGTGGATTCCACAGGCTATAACTAACTTACTTATAGATCAAAACCAATCAAAATCAGAATTGTTTATTCAAAATAATGTCACATAGATATGTTTATGTGCTCAGGAATATATTCCTTAAAGAAGACAGAGATTTTCTACACAATAATATTCTGAATATCCACTTTGTTGCTGCGTTCTTTTGACGACATTTTGACACTGTTCTTAGCAGTGGCATTTATCACAAGTTGCGTGTCAGTACGCAAAACCTACCCGTATTATTCCACCGCCGAAATCTTTAAGAAAAGGCGTTTCAGGCAAGTACGTATTCTATTTTCCTTGGGGCTCGTTAAATACGTGAATAAGTAATATGCCGACGAACGTTCAAAAGAATCGAAGGGATGTATCCAGGCAACGGTAGGTACGTTTAATATCAAGTGATATGTCAGTCGGGATTGTGTTCTGAGCTATTCATTTTAAGATTTATGGAATTGTGCTTGATTTTTTAACCGACTTCAACAAAAGGAGGAGGTTCTCAATTCGACCCGTAGGGGAAAGGTGTACGAGATGATCCCTTGAGGTAAGATGATCCCTCTCAATTGCAGCGAAACTATAAACCCTATCTGGTTGTTTTGTTTGGTAAAACGTAGCCCCCGATACCCCCTCGCATCAGTGAATTCGTCATGGCGATGTGACAGACGAGTAAATTTTTATGGAAAAAAACATAAATTTTGTGACTTTGATCTAAGGTAGGGTTGATTTTAAGCTTAGGTAACTTTTGATCTAGGCAGTCAATTACAAAGATTGTTGTGTAAGTGGCTTTATATAATGCCCCTATTTAGTATTTTGAATGGTATGGCAACAACAGAAAGCATAAAAATTATGTTATCGAACAAAGACTAAAAAAGTTGAAGTTGGGGCAAGATGATCCTGTTCTCGGGTGTATGAGATTAAGGACGGTATTTTAGAAGATTAAATAATCTTGCTAAAATTATACACTATACGATTGATTTTATTATAATAATGGTTGTTATTACTTATTTTGTGAGTATTAAGAAGGCTGGCTCAGCTTGAGACTAGTTCTTTGAGATAAAATTTAATTCCACGAAAACATATAATTTTCCTTAAAAAGGGGCATGATCATCTTGCCCATACCCTAGGGATCATCTTGGACACCGGGGTGTCCAAGATGATCCTTTCGTAGGGTTTTAGAAAAATTTAAATATAATAATGAAAGATCACTAAATTCAACATTTTGAGTATGACAACAGGTAGACAGATAAACTTGCTATCATTAATCGCTTAAACGTCAGAATTAAACCGAATATTTTTTAAACTACGAGCATTTTCCCTTAAGGGGATCATCTTGTACACCTTTCCCCTATGTTTTTTTTTTTATTAATAAACTTCAAACAGTTTTGAATAGGACACATATAAAAGTTAGGACAATGAGGGATTTTCAGAAAGCCATTAAAAAAGAAAATGTAGTTCTTAATGGCTCGATAGATGGCGTTGACGACGAGACAAGGGCGAGCGACCTGCAGAAAATAAAATACAAATAAAATAGTGATAATTTGTGTTCTAAAGTAAGCAGCACAATATGAACATACATATTTCGTCAACGGATTCATCTGACTCAGTGACATTCATTTTTGTTTACTTTTTCTAAACTTATTATAAAACTGTAACTGAAGTGTGTCTGTACATTGAAGATATTTACAAAAAAAAGAATACGATATGGTTTTTAGGTATCCCTGACTCGAAATCAACCTTTTTTAGAAATTTTGTCTGTCTGTTAGTCTGTTTGTTTGTGTGTTTGTTTGTTTGTGTGTTTGTTTGTTTGTTTGTTTGTTTGTTCGCGCATCACGCAAAAACTACTGAACCGATTTTGATGAAACTTTTTTTGTTTGATAGCTTATGATCTGACTTAAAATCTGGTATATAATTTGTGCGGACGAAGTCGCGGGAAAACACTATTAGTTGCCTATAATTTTCGTCTTCGGTTCCATCTCTGGTCAACGCCATCTATCGCCAGTATGATGAACTACGTTTTAGTAGCTGTCAGAAAACTCCTCATTGCATCCCCAGAAGCATACGTTGAAGCGGTCCACGATTATCATATCCATCGGCTATGAAGTAAAGAGGAAGAAAAGAAGCATAAAATGCGCGTTTTGGTTTCATAGCAGGGCTTCTGATAATCCCGAAAGGGATTATGGTCGTGAGTTAATAAGTAAGCTTTGGGTTCACGAGTCATTGAAAAACTGAAAAGCTAGATATACACTGGTTTCTTTTACCGTTCCGAAACTTACAGGGGTGGACCATCAAACAGAACAACTTAAATTTTACTATGGAAGCAAACATGAATTCGTAAATAAAAATCGGCTGTCTCAGACATTTGAGTCTAGTAAGCATTGCAGTTTAGTATGGAAAAGCTGTAATTTTTTTTCGATTTCAGGTTTGGTCCTATTGTAAAAGTTGTTCAGTTTGATGGTCTGATCCACCCCTGAAAGTTTCGGAACGGTATAAAAAATCTTCCGGTATATGTCGTTGCCTTTTATACAGGGTGAAATTGATATCATTAGCATCCTTTAAACGAAGAGTCTAACCATCAAACTGAACAACTTTTATAAGGGGAGCAAACCGACCGGAAAAAAAATCAGCTGTTCCATACTAAACTGTAATGCCTCCTCGACTCAAATGTATGCAACAGCTGATATTTTTTTTTTGCTCCGGTCAGGTCGGCCCTATAAAAGTTGTTCAGTTTGATGGGTAGACTCTTTCTTTAAAAGGATGCTAATGATATCAATTTCATCCTGTATATTTTTGACAATGTTTTTGTAATCGTTTTTTTCATGTAATAACGCCAATTGCCAATAACGATTGTTTTACTTATATTTTATTTCAGACTTTTGTTTCATGTAGAATGTTTTGTAAAAGTTTCAGGAAAAAATTGAAAATACCTTTTTTATTAACTTCGTACAAAATATTTGAATGTAGCCAAACCACCCTTTTATTAAAAACTCACTATGGGGACTTTTCCTTTGTTCTTTGAAAAACGAAATATAAAGAAACAAGTTTTTGGGAGAGGAAGTGAAAATAAATCTTTTATACACGAACTTTTCATCTAAGAATTTTTAACCTTGAGTCAAAAAGAAAAGGAAAAATTAAGAGGCACTTTTAATTTTATTGATATTTAGATTATCGTTATGCAAATATAACGTTTTCATATTGAAATTCATAATAATTTAGAAAAAAATCTTAACAGTAAAATATTTAAAAAAAGACCACAAACAAGCAGTAAAGTCACCAATTAATAACTATTGTATCATATCAGATTAATGAATTTATTTTACATCTGCATTTTACACTTCCGTCGGTTATCCACATAAATCTATTAGGTTTAAGGATGTGAAGAAAATGTTAATGTAACTACCTACTTTTGGAAATAAATAAATAAATAAATAAATAAGGATGATTAGCACTTTATACCACTGTCATTTATTGTACCATACAGATTTTAGATTTTATGAAAAGTCAACATTATTAAGTATTTAGCCTTTTATCGTACGGCTGCGGCTTTATAATAGAAACGACCTCTAGAAAAAACCAGTGGACTATTTTTTTAAACATATTTATCGCTGTTATTTTATTTGCTTCAACCTTATATCTGCTTGCATAAGACCATATCAGCAAGTTACATTATAAAATTAATATTTTATATAATTGAGACAAATTGTACACAGAATTGGTTCAGAACTTAACGTAAGAAGGGACAGAATGCAAGTATTTTAAATTATGTAACATCGTTTTTTGTTGAAGGGAAAGCAAAGGCAGCGTACTATAAGTGACCTTTGTGTTACCAATAACAAGTTACCACTTTCACTTTCCGTATGAAGTGTAATACTAATTTATGACAGTTTTTACCCGATTGCCCCAGAAGGAGGGTAATGTTTTAATAATGTTGTACAAGAGATGTGAGATAACGTTCTTTTGACGTTTTAAAAATCCGCTATATGTAGGTACACTTCTTAAATTTTTTGGTCTTCGTCTCTAAGTGCGATAGAATGAATAAATTGAGACAAAGACGTTGTAATTTATGTATACATTGTAATCAAATAGTATTGTAAAAATAATAGTCAAATAATTACGAGTAGTGTCGATATTGATTGATTTGTGTGATGTAACATGACACACTGCGCTTGATGGACTATATTATTCTAAACCATATTATAATAAAAGAATGGGTAACTAAAAAAATCTACATTTTATACAAATTGATGTCTGACAAGATTGTGACAGATGACAAAAAAAAACATACATTGATACAAGGTCTAATAAGTAGGTATTTGTTTATTTTTTCGATCTTGTATAAAAGATTAGAAACATTATACAGGGTGTTTCATAAGTAAGAATACATTTTTAAAACTCTTAAGGGGGTTGTTTAGACCGTCAAACTGAACAACTTTCTCTATGGGACCAACATCGAAATCGCGAAAAATAATTTAAAATCCCATACATATTTTAGCTCTAGTCGATTTGTAGAGTATAGAACATCAATTTTTTTTTCGCGATTTCGATATTGGTCCCATAGTGAAAGTTGTTCAGTTTGATGGTCTAAACCACCCCCTTAAAGGTTTATTTGTATTTTTGTAACACCTTGTATATTGAGAGAGAAGACACATTGTATAGAACACGAGTACCTACCTACCTATAATAATAAATGCAATTGGCGCAAAAACAATTTCTTAAAATCTCCAACTTGTAAACTATTATTTTAAAATCAGTTAACACTAAACTGGTTTAAAAACTACTTCAGTTAACAACTTTTCAAAGACAATTGCATCATTATATTTCCTCGCAACACCCCTAGCCCCGGCTCGATTTAACCCCCAACCCCATCACGCGAGAAAATTCGATATTTTTTTCTCGTTTCATTCCAATTTACGGACTGTTATATTCGTAGGCAGTTCTTAAAAGAATTTTGTCGGGGTGTAAGTTTAGTAATTGTAACATAGTTATCGGGATTTGCTATAGTTTACAAATTGTTTCGGTGTCCATCTACCTATTTTATACATACACATACATAAAGTCCCGACCGTAATCCTTTTCGGGGTAAATCAGAGACATTGCTACAACTAATTATTATTTAGTAAACTTTTAATGCTAATCTTAACCAGTGTTGCCAACTGCTACCTTAGGGCTGTAGCTAACTACTTCACGAAAAGTTGCTAGATTGCACATTTTACTTTCCCAAAAAAGTTGCTAGAAGTAGCTAAACATCAAAATCGGTTAAAACAACGCAAATAATTTGAAAATTTTAAATTTCTCAAAATGCTATTGGTTATTATCATGTTACGGCCATGTTTATGCTCATTCCGTTCAATTAAAGGTTGAAAATATTATGTATCGCGCCTATAAACGGATGTAGTAACCAAATGTCAGTGTTCCCAACTGCTTCCATACCAAAAAAACTAGTAAGAACGAGAGTGAAATATTCTACTCGAGTGAGTGAAAGTAAAAGAAAATGAAATATTTAGCTATTTTCATACTTTAGCCTTATTTATAGCTTGATTTTGTAAATTTTTTTGGCTCTGGCTTAAAAAAACTCTTAATCCAACCAAACAGTTGCTAGAAAAAGTAGCCAAAAAGTTTAGCTACAAGTTTTACAAATTTGTAGCTGCCAGACATTAGAAAATTGCTAGATTTTGCTACAAACTTAACTATTATAATCTTAACTTCTTAACTATTATAAAACCTTAAAATCGTGAAGAACAAAAAAGTAGCGGTTCACTTCATAATAAACTCAAATAACACTCGATAGCGCGATTTAAATGACGTGCAGCGCCATCTATTGACAAAATTGTTCGTTTGTTTGTTTGTTCGCGCATCACGCAAAAACTACTGAACCGATTTTGATGAAACTTTTTTTGTTTGATAGCTTATGATCTGACTTAAAATCTGGTATATAATTTGTGCGGACGAAGTCGCGGGAAAACATTAGTTGAAGTACAATTGTTAACTATTAAATAGTGTCAACAAAAAATTTAAAACATCCTTTATTTAAAATGTCAAATCCCACAAAGAGATTTTGTCAGTAATTTTTCATAATTTCGGTAAGCCAGGTGTTCACTGAAAAAGCGAAAAAGAAAACCCAGTAGGTATCTACTATTACGAGAAGGCTCGTGTTGGTGGGAAAGAGAGTAAATATTAACAATTCATTGAGTTCATTACAGCCCATTAAACAATTTCATTAATATGGCATTAATAACTTTGAAGCCATAGCCTATCAGGCTATCAAATAAATCAACCAAAGCGTAAATCTCTCATAGCACATTATATTATATTACTTATATTATCACTTCTAATTTGACAATCATTTATGTCAGGGCTAGTATAGTTAGCGTGATCTGTCAACCGGTAAGCCGCTACTTTATTTTATTTTATTTTTATTTTATTTTATTTTATTTGGGGAGCTTACAGCTATAAAACAAATAATTCACAAATTTAGTTAGCTATAGGCCAATTACAAGCTTCCACATATAGGTTTCTACTTAACAAATTTGAAAACGCTTAAATGCTATTAACACTTAATGTTAATAATACACACTTAATGTTAATAATACACACTTAATGTTAATAATACAAAGGCTAGTGTTAATAATCGCTGATATTACTTCATGTTAATAATCGCTGAGTTCGTCCATAAATTTTCTTATAATAGAATTGCGTAAGCTGGAGGCACTGCTACAAAATAAGTCAAAGTTGCAATCGTCACAGAACTTGTTAAATTCAATACAAGAACGGATTAATATACTGTTCCGTCTATAATTAGTAGTAGTGAGTGGGGTGTGGAGCAATTCACGTCTACGCAGTCTACGGGCTGGGACTTTAAGAGCTATTTTGTTAAGGAGCGCTGGACAGTCAATCTTACCTTGAGCGACATTTAGGAGAAATACAATGTCTGCAATACTTCTACGCAATTGTAAGGGAAGTAGATGAAAGGAAGCACACAGATGGCCATAGTCAGTAACGGGGATCCTAAACTTGAACTAATGTATCTAGTAAACTTTTTCTGTATTCTTTCTATGCTAGATGAATATATATCATAACATGGGTTCCATATTTGAGACGCGTACTCAAGATGACTACGGACATATGCACAATAGAGAATTTTTACAGTTTTCATTTGTTTAAATGGTTTAGACGTACGAATGACAAAACCAAGAGCTTTCGAAGCCTTAACAGTTGCATGCTCAATATGCTGGTTAAAAAGTAGCTTACTATCATGAATAACACCTAAATCCTTACTTTCTGATGCTCTCAATAGAATATTGTTTTTTATAGTATAACTATGGACAAACGTAAAGTGTTTACGAGTAAAACTTAAGGAGAAGCATTTAGTAACATTTAGATCAAGTTTATTAGAATAGCAGTAACTGTCCAATCTATTTAAATCATCCTGAAGAAGTGTAGCGTCATTAATATTGTTAACCACTCTAAATATTTTCATGTCATCTGCAAAAAGAAGAAAGTTTGAATACTTAAAGCAAGAACCTATATCATTGATGAAAATAATGAATAGGAGGGGACCCAATAAGGATCCTTGAGGTACCCCGGAAGGAATACCTGACCAAGTAGATGTGAAACCGTTCAATACCACAGCCTGAGACCTGTTACGGACATACGAAGTAAACCATCGGAACAAATCACCTTGAATTCCCATCGCCTGCAATTTTAGAAGTAAAATATCGTGATCAATACGATCAAATGCTTTACTGTAGTCAGTGTAGATAGTGTCAACTTGATTTCGCCTACCCATACTGTCAGTGAGGAAGTCGTTGAACAAAGCTAGGTTGGTGACAGTAGATCTACGCCTTAGAAACCCATGTTGATCTGCACAGAAGCAAGATTTGAATACACCATAGAGTTCATTATATACTATACGTTCGAAAACCTTAGCTACTAGACATAATTTAGATATGGGTCTGTAATTAGATATCTCATCTTTAGCGCCTTTTTTATGGATAGGCGAAATAAAAGCCGACTTCCACACTATAGGAACGGTCCCTTCTTTTAAAGATTTTTGGAAAAGCAATGTTACTGGACTGGAAAGTTCCTCCGCACAGTGCACTAAGAATAGAGCAGGAAGTGCGTCCGGACCTGCAGACTTATTCAGGTCTAGCGAACTGAGTAGTATGGCAACCACCTCAGGTTTAACTTCGATATTGCAAATGCCAAAGTTACTGTGTAGCGAGGCTAAATTACTATTCATTAAATTATCGAAACCTCTGACAGTAGTATTAGTAGTATCCAAAAAGGTGGACTGAAAGTATGATGCAAATAACTGGCATATGTCCTCACCACTATCGCCAGTCTGACCCGAATAAGACATGCTAGCAGGAAATGAGCCGCACTTACGCTTTCCCTTTACATAGGACCAAAATGCTTTGGGGTTAGATTGAATAGAATTTTCTATTCTAATAATGTAATCTTTGTAACATTGCGCCTCTGCCATCTTGACCCTAATCCTCAACAAATGGTAAGTAGATTCATCACTTTTGTTGCCGTATGTTTTATGTTTTTTGAAATATTTATACTTTTCTTTTATCATTTTGATTAGGGCGGAATTGTACCATGGAGGGTATTTACATTGCTGGACTAGCTTGGTTGGAATAAATTGATTAATTATATTATTAATATTATTGTAAAATATTGATGTAGCCTCCTCCATGGTAACATTTTTAAATAAATCTGCCCATTGGGTGTTAAGTAAGTGAGACCGTATTTTATCATAGTCACCTCGATGATACAAATGTACGCTACGTTTTGGAGTTTCCAGTGCATCTAATTCAACAAAAGAAGCTTGGATACAAAGAGACGGGTGGTGGGGATCCTCGCGGACGAGAGGGTCCCGACATGCTGAAATAGACACAACATCATTTGATAAGACAAGGTCAAGAATACGCCCGTATCTATTAGCTATATTATTAAACTGTTGTAGACTACAGTCGTTAAAACAGTCGATAAGTCGAAGAAAATGGTCACCAGCTATTTCCGCTGCCTGCAACCCATCATCCGTGGGCACCCAATTAATATCGCTCATATTAAAGTCACCTACAATTAAAAATTTATCAAGTGGGCTATTATTAATAATGTGAGTCATTTTGTTTAAAAAATTGTCAAGTTGAACAACAAATTTGTTGCCTAAATTTTCTTCACAAAGGTAAAGAGTACATATGTGCAGCTTGCATGAAGTTTTAACTCGTGAACCACGGAGGACAATAGTGACCCATAGATCTTCAGCACTGGACTGCCAGTCCACATTGCAAGACGCTGCGAGGTCACGTCGGATAGCTATCAATACTCCTCCACCCTTTGTTTGTTCGGTCACTGCGTAGTTCCGATCTCGTCGCCATACCAAATACCTATCATCAGTTAGTTCAGCGTCGGAGATGCTGTCCAATAACCAGGTCTCAGTCAGGGCTATAACATCGTAATTGCACATTCTAACACTACGAAAAAGTGTTGAGGTCTTAGTCCGCAGCCCGCGTACGTTCTGGTAATAAATAGTAAAATTAGACATTGATAACCGATACATAAATAGCTGAATAAAACAAGTAAACTTTATGTTGATAAGATCTTAAGGTCGGTAGCTTTGAGTATGAACGCGCTGTCGGTCTGTTATTGGGTGGTCGCGTGTCGGCTACCTGCTTCCCGGCCTACAACGAAGTTCCAATTGTGTCATCATCATCATCATCATCATCAGCCCGTCATCGTCCACTGATGAACATAGACTTCTCCCAAGGCGCGCCACAAAACACTGTCCTCGGCCTTCCTCATGCAATCGATCCCCGCTACTTTTTTTAGGTTCTCTGTCCAGCGGGCAGCAGAGCGTCCCACACTACGCCTACCAGTTCGCGATCTCCACTTATTATAAGAGATAAGTGTACTTTTTGCAACCATCAGCAGCAAGGCTGATTCAGTGTTTATGTGGTGTAGAGCATCTCTGTGATGGGGATGGACCAGGTCTGCCTGCATAACTTCAGTCGGTTTAGGAGTTACAGACGTTTAAAGTTCTGGAAAAAAATTACGATCCACAGCAAGGCTGATCGTATGATATTATTGTAGTATGCACTGTAGCCATGTGAACACTATAAAAACTGACATGGTTCATCAGTCGGTTTCGGAGTTACTGACGTTCAAAGGTCTGACCTTTGAACGGCTGTATCTCCTAAACCGACTGGCTGTTCATGCCAGTTTATGTACTTTTCGCATAGCTACAGTGCATACTACAATAATATCATACGATCAGCCTTGCTGTGGATCGTAATTTTTTTCCAGACCTTTAAACGTCTGTAACTCCTAAACCGACTGAAGTTATGCAGGCAGACCTGGTCCATCCCCATCACAGAGATGCTCTACACCACATAAACACTGAATCAGCCTTGCTGCTGATGGTTGCAAAAAGTACACTTATCTCTTAGTCTAACTCTAGAACTCTGACACCCCACCGATTGTATTGTACTGTATGGTGGCTCACAATTTTGTTTTGTGCATAAAACATTCCTTGAAGGCAGCTAATAGTTATAACCGTAGAACATCAAGTAATCTTTTGCTATTTAAACTGATATTAGAAAAATGGCGCCACAGCGTTAAAAAAAAAAGAAAAACATTAGCTGTCCCATACATTTGAGTCGAGACGGTACTGCAGCTTTGTGTGAAACATGCGTTTTTTTTCACGGTGTTAGCTCTATGGTGAAACATGATCAGTTTGATGGTCTAAACTACCCCTTTAAATAATTACTAGGGTGTTTTTTACCCGACTGCGACAGAAGGAGGGTTATGTTTTTCGAGCGTATGTATGTATGTATGTTTGTATGACTATTTCTTTGGCACGCCCTACAGCCTAAACGGCTTAATGGATTTTAACGTATGAGGTGTCGTTATATTCGTTTGTTTTTCTAAATAATTTACACTCTGTATATGGACAGTAGACACAAAGCCTCAAAACTGAAGCATGCAGGTTACCTCACAATGTTTTCCTTCACCGAAAAACCAGTGGTGTTACAAATAGTAGAACCTATAAATAAGTTATTGTCAGCAAATACAAATATATCTTCACCATTATTATCTCCAGCAAGTTTCACCATCAGTACCCTCGATTAGTTTCATGGGGGGATAGTAATCATTTCTCGTTTCCTAGATAATTATAACGATTGGGGGAACGGGAACATACATTGTCATTTCCTTATGGGAATGTTTATTCCTTCCACAGGTATTTTGTGTTTATTTTCACTCACAATAGTTATGCCCGATTCGACCAAACGCGAGTAAATTTTATTCTTAGATTAAGTCGCCGGTTACAATAGAGTAAACTGATTTTGCGTTTTACCAACCCTAATCTAAATGAAATGTCAATGTCACATACTTAAAAAAATTATTATAAAAAGAAACCTAACAAATTAAAACATTGCAATAAGTACGGATACACCGACCTCTTTCTTTAGGTGAATTATAAATTCGTTCTTTTAGTACCGGGTGTGTAAACAACAAAAGTAAAATTGTTCCTTGTATAGTTACTCTTCTATAAATCTAAGTTTGGTCAAATCCGGCCGTAGCCATCTTTTCTACACACTGTTCAATGCCCATTAAAAATGGCGAGGGGCTCACTCTACCTTTCACACTGCCTACACATAGTATGGGGACTGTTAGTGAAATTATTCTGACTAACTGACTACCCCCGGTTTATACAGACGTGAGCATAGGTATACAAAAGTGCTAAGCATCATTATCTAAAAAGTTAAGTTTGTCTAAGATTAAAATTGATTAAGGGGGTTGCAGAGACGTTCACAGGCAACTAGATGGCGCTCGGGAGCATCATTCCTGATTTTATCACATTTTATTTTATATCTTCGTAATTATGTTATAAATTGCAAATGTTATTTGAGATGCGTAATCTTGATTTTCTTAACTATTTTTCAATATATAAAATATTACTTTTGTTAATACTGTCTACGAATGTTATACGTCAAAGTTTTTTATGAAATTGATTAAAATTAAAATGTATATCAAATTCGTATGAAAAATAAAATTACTATAACTTGTAGCTAGATCAGTAAAACATAAACACAAGTGCCCGCATAATTAAAAATTTTGATTGAAATCATCACAATTACGAGATATAAAATAAAATGTGATAAAATCAGGAATAATGCTCCCGAGCGCCATCTAGTGTAGTGCAACTCCCTCTGCAACCCCCTTAATGGAAAAAATTAAGTAGGTACACCTACATGTAAGTATGTATACATATCATACCTCCTTACATACATGAACACAGTTACGACAACCTTTTTCGGGGCAGTCAGAAATCTTGCTACAGCTATCAAGCATCTTTTGAAATGTGCAGTTGTACCAATAAGTATACGATTCTGTTGTATGAAACAGCAGATTTCTTTTTTTTCGATTTCAGGATTGCTCCCGTACTAAAAGTTGTTCAGTTTGATCATATAGAAAGGAGAACTATTGATGGTATACATTAAACGACCCCTGGAAATTGGGAAAGTGTTTAAAAAGTATTTGAGGTTTTACGGTTAAATGACATGTCGAAGAAGTTTCATAAGTAACAATCATGGATCTAGAATCATAAAGGATCCTTAGAAGCATTGATACAAGAAAATTGACGTTCGACTCCGTCGTCGATATTTCCAATTTTACGTGTGTCCCTTTCTATCCAATGACGTCACAACGAAAATTGAATGACGTCAATTTTTGACGTTGGATTAGAAAGGAGCAGAGCTGGGGACAAAGTTCGTAAAAACGTCACTAAAAAAAAACTACGGAGAAGAACGATCCTTACCGACCACAAAGGCATGTTTCCCGTCTTGTTAGGCAGTCTGCACTCCACTATTAGACTAAGAGATAAGTGTACTTTTTGCAACCATCAGCAGCAAGGCTGATTCAGTGTTTATGTGGTGTAGAGCATCTCTGTGATGGGGATGGACCAGGTCTGCCTGCATAACTTCAGTCGGTTTAGGAGTTACAGACGTTTAAAGGTCTGGAAAAAAATTACGATCCACAGCAAGGCTGATCGTATGATATTATTGTAGTATGCACTGTAGCTATGCGTAAAGTACAAAAACTGACATGAACTGCCAGTCGGTTTAGGAGATACAGCCGTTCAAAGGTCAGACCTTTGAACGTCAGTAACTCCGAAACCGACTGATGAACCATGTCAGTTTTTGTAGTGTTCACATGGCTACAGTGCATACTACAATAATATCATACGATCAGCCCTGCAGCTGTTCGTAATTTTTTTCCAGACCTTTAAACGTCTGTAACTCCTAAACCGACTGAAGTTATGCAGGCAAACCTGGTCCATCCCCATCACAGAGATGCTCTACACCACATAAACACTTAATCAGCCTTGCTGCTGATGGTTGCAAAAAGTACACTTATCTCTTATAATATACAGGGTGGATTTTTGAGACGGGGCAGTAAGGGCAGGTACCTTAACCGTTGTAGCTACAGCGAAACGTTCTTAGGAGACTATCCTTAACTTTTTGAAAAATTTCGAACTGCATTCACAGATTTTGAAAAAAATGTACAGTCAGCAAGAAAATTTTCAATTTACACAAAAACTTTTTTTGATGTCAATCGATCCTGTTTCTTATAAGGATCAATAGACTCTATGGGACCAACCGAGGTTTGAGTACTAGAAATGTCAGAAATCGCAAAAAACGTTTCCCATACATTTGGTAGGAAATGAGACTCCAAATTTACTTTTATACATAACAAAACTTTTTATTAAGGACAGATTTGCCGCTAAGAAGACTTTGATAATTTTTTTAATTTTGGAAACGTTTTTTGCGATTTCTGACATTTCTAGTACTCAAACCTCGGTTGGTCCCATAGAGTCTATTGATCCTTATAAGAAACAGGATCGATTGGCATCAAAAAAAGTGTTTGTGTAAATTGTCAATTTTCTTGCTGACTGTACATTTTTTTCGAAATCTGTGAATGCAGTTCGAAATTTTTCAAAAAGTTAAGGATAGTCTCCTAAGAACGTTTCGCTGTAGCTACAACGGTTAAGGTACCTGCCCTTACTGCCCCGTCTCAAAAATCCACCCTATAGAGGATTCCAAACTTCTTGGTAACAATAAATATGTAAAACTCTTAAACTGTTTAGACCGTCAAACTGAACAAATTTCTCTATGGGACCAACATCGAAATCGCGAAAAAAATATCAGCTCGAGTTTTTTCGCGATTTCGATGTTTGTCTCACAGAAATAGTTGTTAAGTTTGATGGATGGACCCACAAACCGAAGAAACCTTAACCCTTAGTCGCCTCATAAAAACCATGGGAAAATACCCCATTTCTTCAATTCTAAGCAGGAACAACATGGCGTCACAAATTAAACTTAAATTCTATTAAGTTGCTATCAAACAAGGTAGGTAATGTAGAAACATGGAGTAAGTTAAGGGGTGACAGTAACTAAGTTATAAAGTTAATGTCACAGGTAAGGGGTGTGTACGACCTCGTAAAGAATTATTAAGAGAGAGTTAAGTAAGGTGATGTTGAACGAAATTGCGTTCACGTATCTTCAGGTAGAACAGTTATTAGTCTTTTGTGGTAAAGGTAAGTAAAGGGGGTACCTATTTTAGAAATGAAAAATGTTGCTTAATTTGGGTACTAGGTCCCTAGTCAACGAAGTATTATGTCATTGTAAATTTTTTTTGTGAAGAGAAAATAAAGGTTTATAAATTAACTAAAAAAAGTTATTCCGAAGGAAAATTTAAGTAGGTTAAGTTTGTAAGTAGGTAGGTAAATTATGATAGCAATTCATGCCATTGACGGCCCGGTAGCTCAGTCTGTAGTGAACCTGCCTGCTGTGCCGAGGGTCGCGGGTTCGAATCCCGTAAGGGACGAATATTTGTATGATGAATATGAATATTTGTAACCGAGACTTGGATGTTTGTATCTATATATGTATTCTATATCGTTGTCTAGTCATCATAATACAAGTCCAGGCTAAATTCTGGTACTTTAAATGTGACTAGATAATTTGTGTGACAATGTCCAGCATATAAAAAAATACATGCCATATAGATGAAAATGTGTTTTACTAACTTATGTAGGTACGTAATACCGACTGCTCTCGAATGGTGAAGGAAAACATCGTGAGGAAACCTGCATACGCTGAAGAAGAAAATCTGGTGAGTATGTAAAGTGTACCAATTAGCATTAGGCAGGCGTGGTGGACTAACGCTCATACCCTCCTTGAGGGTAAGACTGTGCTCAGCAGTGGGACGTAGGCTGGTATGGAAATACTGATAAGTGATAACTGATAACACTTGGTCACCTACCTACTCACTTTGATAGTCTAATTCAAAGTTAAATAATAAATAAATAAATAAATAACGCTCACAGGCACATACATTGTAATGATCCCAAACTAAGCACTAAAGGCTTTTATTATGGAAACCATACAACAACGGCACGAACATATAACATCCATGACCGAACCGGGATTCGAACCCAGGACCCTGGTTTGGCAGTCCGGCGTGGTAACCATTACACCAACCGGGTCGTCAAGTTTGATCATGGTTAAAACATTATTCATAATAAAAATGAAGTCTCTTTCCATAATATGCATTATCATCATCATCAGCGTATATAAACTGCTGGGCCTACCCAACATAGCCCTCAGGTTATTGAAATAAATAAATTGTCGGAATCAAATAAAACTGCCACAATATATCACAGAACTGGTATAAAAGTAAATTGAATATCAAATGTTGAATATAATTACGTTTCCAAACATTTAATTCCAAAGGTAACAAAGACCAAATATTTCAACAATAGCACATACAAATTTCAATGAAATAATTCCTAAATTAAAACCGTAAAACATTAGGTAACAATAAAAATTAAATTATCTTTTTGGACAAAAGGCAACATTTTTCCCCGCAATCAGGGTAAATGCCGGCGGTCATGGGTAAATATGATACAATATTTTACACGCACGGAATTATTACGTAGTTTGTGTTTCTTAATGATAATTTTATGGGGACATTTGTCTTACGTAATAACAGGTTTTCTTTTTGGTTTTCCGACTCTATTTTTATTTTCATTACTGTGTTGAAATAACTACTTCCAGAGGATATCTTACAAAGGACAAAGATATAAAATTTCAGTGTTTTTTATGCAGGCCATCAACACAAAAATTGTTAGTACGTTATTCTATTGTTATAATTATAACGCAGGAGAACCACGCAGGGTTTTTGAAACTCACACGTTCAAATCAACTGTAGAAAATGTCAACATTATGGAACATGTCATTCGCACTCTTTTTTGTACTAACTGACAGTAAACATGCCAAATACGACTAAGTTTATGAATCAAATACATCGTATTACTGCCAACCAGCAGTATGCATACTACTCAATTTATGTGGGTTTTTGCGTCAATGAGGACAACAATTTGCTAAGATTTTATATGACACTGTGGGTCTAGCTAGTATAAGAGGTTAATGTTTGCATTATTATTATTTTTGTTGTGCGTATGAGTTTCAAAAATCCTATTCCCTATTATCCTATTCCCAGCAGTTGGTTAGTGTGGGCTGACTTGATTGATTAATACCCAGTATTTTTACGGTGTTGATGATGATACCTAATTAGGAATGCTTCAATAAAACATTAATAGTGACCCTAGTTTCAATGATCTCAATATTATCAATGCGAGAGCAAAAATGCAGAACAGATTTCAACACAATGTCAAGAGTTATCGTAACCAAGTGATATGTAAATAAATAACTTCTACATCATGTCAGTTCAAGAGTCAATTGATTACTTAATTTCCTTGACAGACTAATAAAGAATACACTCATTTCTTTTTTAGTTGCAAACAGAACATTATTTTACGTTTTACTAAAGAAAGTGACCAGGGAGAAGACCTTACTCCACGAATGTTGGCCTAGACATGCAGTTTGACAGATTTCTGTATTTTGGATAAACAAATGAATTGAATTGATTAGTGCATCGTGATCACCAAAGTCAGTGAAGCCAATATAGTATACATACATACATACATACATAAACTCACGCCTTTTTCCCAGAGGGGTAGGCAGAGATTATGGATCTCCATTTTGGGCGGTTCTGACACACCTCTCTTGCTTCCTCTAAGTCCATACATCTTTTCATACATTCCCGTCGATTTCGGCTGCTTTTAACCTGGCATTTTTTAATGACGTCCTTGATCTGATCTAGGTACGTCCTTCTAGGTCTGCCTATACCAATATTTCCTTTCACAATATAGTATACTGAGAAAGATTTTTGTCATAAAATAGCAAATGACAAATAACAATCTAAAATTGTACGGAAAAACAAAATAAATCTAAAAGATAATAGAGGAAGCAACGGAATGGGAGAGAACTAATAAAAAAATAAAGGCGAGAACAAATCAAGGAAACGTTTATAAAACATCATAATGCCTTCCATTCCGCTTCGTTCGCTTCGGAAGCCGAAACGACTAACATTTGCATCTTCACT
Source organism: Agonopterix heracliana (assembly GCA_963693445.1). Classification (NCBI taxonomy): domain Eukaryota; kingdom Metazoa; phylum Arthropoda; class Insecta; order Lepidoptera; family Depressariidae; genus Agonopterix; species Agonopterix heracliana. The sequence goes on along the minus strand of OY856323.1, from coordinate 2,568,947 downwards.
CGTTTTTTTACAGAGAACGGACAAACTCATGTTTTTTGAACACCATGTAGATCCGAATGAAACAACGCTATCGTAGCAAGATAATTTGTACAGTTTATACAGATTCCACCATTTTGCTGACGGTCGAAAAGAATTCAATATAATGTTTCCATATTATGGTTCCTTCATAACTTAGAATATGCGATCATATTCTTTATCGTGGTAGCATATAAGGGAACTATAGGGCATCATTATTATTTCTTGTGTCCGTGGGGTCAAAATTATCACCGCTAATTATATCATTCCCTCCTAAATAATGCTGTAAGACAACCTTATGAAATATATTTTCAAGAGTTCTTTTAAAGCTTCTGAAAACACAAAATATCTTCGGGAATTTATTTGTGTATTAAATACAAATACTTTGCAAGTAAATGGTGTGTAAATAGTTTAACTTATATCTGTCAAAAAAATAATTCCAATGTCACTTATTCTTTTAAGGGGCTGCCTCCTGGTTTTTGGGTAACTTTGTAACCATTTTATTCATTAACTGTGACACTTTTTGAGCTGAAAAATAAACTGAAACTGTGATGTGGTTTTTCTAGAAATAGATTTTAATGAATATAACCGAAGAAAAGGGAATCTAAAGTCCCCTTTTTTTTTAAATTGTAACCATTTTAATCTTACATTTTTAATCGGACGAAAATGAAAATTTACAATATTGTTCACAACACAATTTAAAATGATGTGGTTTTCTTAATTTTTTCGAAATTAATAAAAAATCTTCTAATTTTTCAAAGCAAACGGTTAGATTCTGACCGGAGCCACGCGCTCTCGTTCGCATCGATTTGTATGGAGAGTCGTGGTCAGGGGATGATACGCCTTAAGCCATTTGTAAGAAAACGAAAGTCAGATTTAAAAAAATACGTTTGTTCAATGTTCAAATTAAAGATTGAAAAATTAAGTCTCGAGCGGGTCTTTAATTTGATTCAAAATAGCACAATATGGATGTAACATGTTTATAATCAATAATAGTTGAAAATGTTCATTTGGTTTTGTCTAGACAGCTAAAGGAAGATAAGAACTCAAGAAGTTGGTGTGAATCAAAAAAGAAATACCAAAGTCAAATGATTGCACGGCACTTAGTAGCCATAAAAAACTTTTCTATCTACTTTATACGGTAGATCAGACATTATGAGGGTGGCTATAAATATAAAAGTTTTCGGATTAAGTCCTCATTTTGGCTAGTTCGTGCGCAAAGTTCCGGGAATCACTCTATTTTCTTCCTTATTTCGTATGGCTTATGGTTCTTCAGGAGACTTCTTATGGTGATTGAAAATGCAGTATCGAATATGCTGCCAACTCGGCTTCGTGAAAAGGCTTCGATGCCACCAAAACAGCGATAAATTGTTATCTTCACAGTTAGTTTTCTTACACATACTCTGTCATCCAAAATGATTCATGAAACATGTCAAAATCGAGTTTGTGTGAAAGATTTAATCGATATTTGCGAGACTAAATACATATTTTATATTATAAACGTCTTTTAAGCTAACCTACCTTAGCTTTTATAAGCTCAAAAGATCTTATATAAGTTACAGTTCTGACCACAGCATAATCCACCTGCCAATAAAAAGGAAAAAGAAACCTCCAAATTCCATAGCTAATAACATTATAATCGGATTATGAACGGACCAAGTCCCGTCCATACCTCGAAGTCAATGATTATTGCTTAATTGACGTTTTAACAGCTATAAACAATTTAATTGACAGCTAGATAGACGATTAGAATGTTTCCAAGGATTATCTTGAGAAAAGACATTTTTTATTACGTGTCAAAATTTTTAATGGTGGAGTAATTTTAGGAGACAATTTGAATATTAAAACTAAGCGAGTATTATGTTTCTAAAATTTTGTCTAATAAAGAAGCTTTATCATTATTATCAGACAGCCCATAAAAAATTCAAACACTTACCTAATGTAATACTTGCTACCAAGTGGAACGAAAGTGTGTGATCATCTTTTTGGGGCTGACTATACCTAGCTAGGTACTTTCTACATATTATCTCTCACAAATTATCCTCAAAATGCATTCTGTTTTCTGTAGTTGAGTAATAAAATAACATAGAGTACTATCATCATCATCAGCCTATCATCGTCCACTGCTGAACATAGGCCTCTCCCAAGGCGCGCCACAACACTCTGTCCTCGGCCTTCCTCATCCAGTCGCTCCCCGCTACTTTTTTTAGGTCGTCTGTCCGGCGGGTTGCAGGGCGTCCCACACTACGTTTCCACGGCTAAACCCTAAACCGGTACATATAGCAAGAAGAAGAAGAAGCAAGATTATTTAGTTGATTTGTTTGTGAACAAAATTAATGTTGAATTAGATTTTTGTTTAAGTATAACTCAGCTTTACTGGTTTGGAATATTATATACAACCCATTTCGAGGTGAACAGAAACTTGAACTAGAATATCTCATAAAAGAAAACAAACCCGATCAACACAAAACAAAACAAGCCTTCAACACTAACAATGACGTGCGTCATTATGACGGGCGTCAGATTAACGACATCGTTAACGTAATGACGAAGGTGACAATAGGTGACAGATGTCGGTTTATTACTGAATCGTTATCAAGTGACATTATCGGAGACCGATTGTTTGCTACCGGGCGGTTTTATTGTCTCGACACACGTGTCAAGGTCTTATCAAAATCAAACTGTATCATATGCGTCAGATCTGAAAAAAACGATGTTAACACCTTGTATAAGACAAGAACTCATTGAAACCATTGCCGTTGGTTTTACAGAATCGATAGCAGAACCAGACTTTGATAATATACAGGGTCCTTCTTAATATGCTGACACTTGTTTAAGGAGATGATCAGACTGTCAAACTAAACAAATTTCTCTATGACCCCAACTGCAAACCTACTTGAGCCAAATGTATGGGACAGCTTATTTTGTTTTCGCGATTTCGTTTTTGGTCCCATAGAGAAAGTTGTTCATTTTGATGGTCTGATCATCTCCTTTAAAAAGCTTCTGCATATTCAGAATGACCCTGTACAACTAGTTTTTAATAACGAAGATAATTTTAAAGGTCAGACAATGAAAGTAAACAACTTTCCCTTAAGGATAAGGAATATGGGTAAATAAAAAAGAAAGGCAAGAAAATTTGTTACATCACAGACGGGATTTTCTATGGGAGGTCCAAACCTTTTTTTTCGTTTTTCGACCCACGTTATTGACGGAAAATTGTTTAGTTTCATTGACATACACTTTTAAAATTTTGTTAGTAAATAAAAACTAGCGGTTAAAGGTCTGACTAAATTAGCTGAAACTATTTTAAGGAAATGATCAGACCATCAAACAGCAAACTGTACAACTTTTTCAATAGGACCTGCGAAATCAACAACGAAATCGGATAAAAATCTGCTGTCTACATTCGGCTCGAGTAGGTTTGCAGTTTTGTATGGAACGTTGCTTAATTTTGTTAAAACATTTAACAACATTACCCTACATTGAAAAGCTATTTTAAATTCCCCTGTCTACAGCATCGTTTGACATGTGATTGGCAGTCATTCGATAGCGTATTTTACAACATGTTTTGTGGAATTTTTAAAATGTAGGTCATGCATGGTGTTAAAAACACAATGTTTTTTTTATTGACTGATATCACACCGATTAATTTATTTCCATCTACAATAAGGACAACCCTATACGCAAAAAAGATAAGTAAGTAGATAGCGAGAGAAGAGCTACTTAGCTGTTTTTGATACCTTCAAGATTAGCTCTCATGTTATATATCTACCTCGTGTATATGCATAGACATATTACTCTAGCGATAGACAAGCTCGTTCAAACAAACAACATGTCACACAAAACAACACAAAATAACACATTGCGGTCTGTCATTGCCGTAGTGACGAAGTGAACTCGGGAACATCAATCAGGTGCGGACACCTCATTCAAGTGGAACATGTTGCTTCTATGCAAGGGCAAGTCTATCGCTAGAGTTTAAGTCTATGTGTATATGTATATATGTTTCAGTTTTATGAAAATCGTCAACGTACAAAAAGGTCAAGAGCAAGTCCACCTATAGAAAAAAAAATATAGAATCAGATAAGAATGTAAAAAAACGTAATTAAATTATTTTCATAAATCCTACAAATAGAACCCTCTCTCCAAAATTTTTATGAATGAATACCTATTAGCAATGTTGAGCGAATGAACACTTAAATTAATAAAATAAATGAAATATGGGGATGAACAGCCAATCAAACTTGGCAATTTTCTCTATACACTATTCGAGTTACATCTAAAACGCGACAAAGAATCAGCTGAGGTACCTACATTTGGGCCAAAACAATAGGTTTGCAGTTTGCACGGACCAGCTGATTTTCTCGCGTTATACTTAAATGTTAATCCCAAAGAGAACGTTGCTAAGTTTGATGGTCTGATCATCCCCCTAAAAACCCGTCAGCATATTAAGAAGAAGAGGTGAAGATTAAGAAAGTATTAAGAATATTTCATACCCACGTCACCGTTTTCATATCTATCTTTTCCACACGGCCCTGTATTTAGCAGTTTACTGGAACGTAATGAGATATTATCCGCGACGGTACGGAACCCTTGCGGTGAGATAGCGTTATCTACCCCTCTCACTATGACGTCACAGGATTACCGAGCTACGAGATAATTACGGGAGGTATTGTCACGCTTTTCGTCAAGGGAAGAGTTGCATTGTTTTATTACGCTGTTGTTTCCTAGTATAAGAACTGACCACCAATTTTCATGGCATCGTACGAGACGACCTTAGACATTTTAACTATGGACGAGCTACGCGTGTAATTCTACAAACTTATCTGCCTTTTGGATATTGGTTGCGAGTTTTCAGATTCTTTTCTTTAGATTCTGGTATTTACCTGTAACAAGAAAAACAACAGTTAACATTTATTTATCATCACTACATAGTACACAAAGTCGCTTCCCGCTGTCTGTCTGTCTCTATGTATGCTTAGATCTTTAAAACTACGCAACAGATTTTGATGGAGTTTTTTTAATAGATAGAGTGATTCGAGAGGAAGGTTTATAATGTGCATTGCACCCGTGCGAAGCCGGGGCGGGTCGCTAGTATCAAAAAAAATTACTTACACGGAAAGAAGGAATAAAAATAGAAACAATAGGGTTTTTATTAATTTAATTAATTTCTTTTACTTAATGAAAATAAGTTCGGATTACTTATTGTACATTAATTTAATAAAAATAAAGATTATCATTCTTTGTCTTGTATATTAAGTCAGACAGACTTTAGCCACAGAATAGTACATGGGAGACCTTTGCCCAGCAGTGGGACAAAAACGGTTAAAAAAAGTCAGCAAAACATAAATCCATCCATACCTATTTCGCATAACCAATAAAGTATATTTGTTTAAATTAAACACAAAAGAAAATAGGTACTAAACTTAACCACTACTTCGCACCTAAACCCATTGAATATACAATTACATAATATACATAATGGCATTGAGCGTTGACCTAAACAATATTTGAATACAATGCAGGCAACGCCGTAGGTCGAGGTAACTTTTGTTTTACTTTTATTCGATCACGTGTTGACGTGTGAATGAACACAGGAAGAAAGGGATAAGAGATGTTGCATAAAGAAATATAGAAACATGATCGAAACAGTTTTAGGACGTTTCGCTTCTTACCGATAAGACCTCGTACCTCTAGTTCTATTTTCGTTCAATATTTTTGCTGGATTTTGGCAAAGAAAATAGTTTTGGTGTAAAATAAAGTAAATTTGATTGACTAATATTATAAAGAGAAAACATTTGATTTTTTGTTTGTTTATATGTTTGTTTTTTTGTTTTTTTATTGAATAGGCTCCAAAACTACTGGACCGATCTGAATAATTCTTTCACCATTAGAATTCTACATTATCCGCTATTAACGTAGGCTATAAATAAATGGCCAAGTGTGTGTCGGGAAGATTCCAAGGCTATACGAAGTTCGCCACGGTCATTTAGTTGATTAATAATTTTAGAACGTGATATGGTCCGACATATAAATAGACTACCCAATTTTTTTCACGAGGCAACTAACGTATAAAGGTTTCTTATGCAGTGGTTTGGTGGGTGAAAGTCTACCTAACTATACAGGGTATAAACTGATATGCGTTACATATTATAGAGGGTGCTTTACAGCTGAACAACATTCACTATGGAGCCAACATCGAAATAGCAAGAAAAAAACATGTTGTTCCATATAAAACGTAAATTGCTACTGGAATGTATGGAATAGCAGGTTTTTTTCGCGATTTCAATGTTGGTCTCATATTATTATAATTCAACTGTTGCTGGAATAGAATATAGTAGATAACACACCGAGGACAGGAAAGTAAGAAAGGTCTCAGGTTTCATGTAATTGAGGTGATCTGAGGCTATCTTATTTACTGTCCGTGGTTAGTATACTATTTTTCTTCTCGACCGAGATGGAAAGCGGCAACTTCGTTTAGCTCAGCGGGACGAAAATTGACGCTTTCCGTCCGGAGGGGAGAAAGAATCATTTATTGCACCCATTGGCTATCCCATTATTGGTCTAAGGCCTTTCTCTGTTTTCTCCATGCCGTCCCGGTTTTTCGCTTCGACTTGGCAGATCTTTAAGAATCTATTAATGTCCTCCCGCCACCTTCTTCTAGGTCTGCCTCGACTCCGATTTCGTTTGGCTGGGAACTAGTAGGTAGTGGCTTTGACCCATAGTTCACCTGGCATGTGGCAGACATGTCCAGCCCAATCCCACTTTAGATTGGCATTGGATTTAGATTGGTCTCATAGTGAAAGTGAATGTGACACGAAACATTTGAGGCTGACTGTACAAGAGTAGATTAAGCCCTCTCCTTCAATATTCCACAATGACAAAGCACAACGTATTCCCCTACATTTTCCTATGAAACAGCAGTTTTTCTGGAGTGATCCAATCGATCCCTTATTTTTGCTAAGTGGATATAAAATTTACGACGTTCGGGTGTCGTAACCTTTGGATTTAGGACACAAATTTGTTTGAAAAATACTGAGAAATTGATACATACAAACTGACGACCTCAATACGTTTTGGGGTAGTGTGAAACATTGCTATAACTACCAGTCTGCATGTAGTTGTAACAAGGCTTACTTTAGGTCAACATCATCCTAATCATCTCAGCCGATGGACGTCCACTGCTGGACATAGGCCTCCCCCAAGGATCGCCATAACGACCGGTCCTGCGCTGCCCTCAACCAACGGATTCCCGCCGCCTTCACCAAGTCGTCGGTCCACCGTGTGGGGGGCCTGCCTGCCCACGCTGCGCTTACCGACTCGGTCGCCACTCGAGAACTTTTTATATCCATGTCAACTTTTCATAAACAAAACATACATTTGAATAAAGATAAAGAAGAAAAGATGAAAAAGAAAGAAGATTATTTTGAGATGAAATTAGAGATAACAAATATGTTAGATTCGCCGGTCGTTGTGGCGATCCTTTGGGGAAGCCTACATCCAGCAGTGGACTTCCATCGGCTGAGATGATGATGATGATGTTAGATTCTTAAGAGGATAGACGAGTACAGATATTTTTTACCATGCAATCTATGTCACCTCTGCCATGTCCATGTTTAGCTTTTTTGCATTAATTAATTACTATAAGAACTCGGGACCTTCGAAAATGACCCATTTTACCGCCCGTTTTCAGACATCCAGTAAGTAAACAAATTTGACGAACATAAACAAAAAAAAGCAAAACATACGGACATAGCCAAAGTCTTTTTCATATTGTTTTTGAAAGAATTATTAAAATTGTTTTATATTTAAAGGAGAAAACATGGGAATACGAAATGCTGATTTCGTCGATTTTTTGTATATAAAATCGGTCCGAGCTGCAGTTGTCTCTTTCGCACTCTAGTCGGCGGGGTGTATGGGTGGGGCGGATCTGATAAATACGTATACAGTAGGAAAAGTGACCTATTCTCCAAATTAGCATTTCAGCCCGCCTATTCTCTTGATAATCACATTTTACTAGCATTGCATTGCCCAACCTCTGGGGCTGCGCTATCATCAAGCTGCCGATACCATTAGAACCATTTTGAAGAGTTTTCAAAAACGTTCGATCTAGCTACGCGGTAATTAAGTCTAAAATCCTTTGACAAATTGACGCAATTAATTTCCCCTCTGTTACGAATAAACTCTACATATTTCACGCGAAACTTGTAACTGGAGTATAAAATAGGCCCCGTAATTGCGTTCCACAAAAACAAGCTACGTAATGAGATTCAAAATAATTGGTTCGTAACAAAAAACTTAATTTGGATTCCCCCCACATGCTATTCAATACACATAACTAGAGATTTTAAGAGCAATACAGTTTTAATTCAGCGTAAACAAAAATATAGAAGTATTTGCAATATTTAAAATTATATTTTAGGTACAAGACAGATCGTTCAAAATAAAGGGCGTTAGGGTAAACAGTATGTGGTTTAAAGGTTAATGATACTTTTCCTTAACTGTAGATACTACAATATTATGTTTCTGTGCTATAGGTTTCTTAAGGAAAGTTTTTCAGTATCATGAAGTAATTTTAAAGTAATACAACTATTTACCCTAACACCACAGCATAACTATATTAGTTCTTACAATATGGCAACGCTCGTAATACGCCGCGCCCCGCCGCCGCGCCGCTTACTTACTTACTTAGTCATGCGCAGTCGATCCCAAAATCTTCATACAGATCTTGGGAAAATCCGCGCCGCCCGCTTTCCCGCAAGCCCCACACCGTTGCTCTACGCAAGTACATCCGTTGCCGTACTGTGAGGACTAATATAGTTATGCTGTGCTAACACTCTGTAGGTATTATTGCACATAATATAGGGTCCCTTTTATGCTGATGAGTTTTTCAGGGGATGATCAGACCATCAAAGTGAACAACTTTCCCTACTGAACCAATGGGACCGATTTAGCGATTTTGAACGTCCCGTAGAGAAAGTTGTTCAGTTTGATGGTCTGATCCTGAAAAGCCGTCAGCGTATTAAGAAAGGCCTAATAATGTATTATAAAAGGGATATAAAGTAGCAATAGATACTTAACAACACAAACATGTTTATCAAGATCCATAGGTTCAAATACCTCTAGTTTACTATTACCAGAGCAATAGTGTAAGTTGACCATAACCAGAGGTCATTCACCTCCCATGTGTCAGGTGTTTTGCATATAACTTCCATGAGTCATGCTGTCACTCGTAAACTTTGCAATTTAAAGCTTTAGCTCGAAGGTTAAAAGTTTATTTTAGTTTGTAGAGTGGAAATTGATTGTTTTTACAAATAAGGAACGCGTGGACATTTGTTTTTGGGGCGTGTTGAATGATAATTATGTGATTATCAGTTGTTTGTATGTCGTGTGTGTTGTGTGACTTATGTTTGATACGTTTTTGCGACATTGTTTAACAACGGTTGTGTCTAAACACAAAAAGTCGCCGAACCGGCGACATTGTCGGTGACTTTGGCGTAAGAATTGCGCGTTTACGATAATTAGAAAAATTACTACGAATTTCTGAAAAGATTTACTTTGTTATGCTATCCTGTAAAGTTGCTATCTCATTTTATCTTTCAAGCATCGATAGGTGATATAATTTTTCGAATTTATTTTTCAAGCTCCTTCCAACATGGCTGAACATTCCTTTTTTTAAATACATTAAATGGAGACTTGCTTGTGCGTTAGAACTGCCTTTCCGCCAGTGTCAAGTGGTTTCAATCTCAAGGATTGTTTTTGAGCAAAAATACAACTGAGAAGGATTGCGGAGCCTCGTGCAGGCTCAAATGTGAACCGCGCGAACACCACGTGAAAGACAACTGCTCGCAGCAAAACATGACTCCAACATTATTTTTAATGAAGTCCGCAGCGAGGCCGGGATTGTGTCAAAGGCTATCTTGAACTTTTTTTTAGTAGCCTTCTTCATCCGGCTGCTGGGTATTGCCTCCCCTTCAATCCTCCAACCATCTCTGTTCTGGGCAGTAACTAATTTAATCAAATAATATAGAAAAGTCGTAAAAACAAGCAACCGACTTCCATTGCAAATGCAGAGACAGGTAAAAAAAGAGCAACAGTACCTCAAGTACAATGACTTGTCTTGTAGAGTCCAATGGTTTCCTTGCAACATGGCAGCCCGCCAAATGTCACATAATCCGAAACTAATTGAATATTATACCCTATTAATATCACATTAAGATCTCGCAACATTAATCCTGCAGATCTGCTTCCTTTCTTAGAAGCCATAAAATGTGATGTATTGTATTACTACGGGATTATTATTGGCAAAGATTAGAATTACTGGATATAGCAAATTGATCCTTATTGTGTAACTTAAAGAGTAGGTACCTAAGCTACATAATAATGTTTTTAGTAGATTTTAAAAGTCGTACAGGTGTAGTAGTGAGTTGCTTTGCCTTAGGTGTTCATAGGCAATGACGGTTCAATCTGTTCAGGCCGATTATTACCATTTGTTTTATAAATTATGTTCGATTTTTAATTTCCTCTTGCACTGGTTGATCAGCTGATAGTTGGAATGTGCATACTAGGAATAACATTGTAACTCACTTTTACACGACATCAAAGACAGATTTTTTTTTTCATTGACCTGGATCTAGAAATATTCTGGATGGATAATTGATTGGAAATTATTGTTGATTGATAGTTCCTATAGTGAGTTAAAATGAGTGTGTCAATCTTTAATTTAAGTTTAATTTTATTCCAAGGAGTGTCGATAATTATCTCTCGGCCTTTCTTTAAAGCGAAAATTAAGCAGGTTCACAAAAAATTCCCGTTAAAATGAAGCAATACGTCAACTAGTGTTAATTTCTGCACAGAAACTGTGTCCAGTGATTCATTCTTCGATACATCATTTAAAATAATTAAATTGTGATAATTTTATTTAATTATTCGCCCACAAGTTTCAGGATATTAATGATAAATGCAGTTCCGTTGTTATTTTGTCCTAGATACAGATATAGAACAATGTATATTGAGATATAGATGTATTTTGAGATAGAGTATACGGGGTCCGCCTTAATATGCTGACACTTTTTTAAGGGGATGATCAAACCATCAAACTGAACAACTTTCTCTATGGGACCAACATAGAAGGACCCTGAATGCATCTCTATTGACTGAATAGGTCAAGACGTACTCACATCGAAGCCTTTTCCTTCTACGCTAGCGATTTACTGAGTGAAGTCACTTCAAGTGAAGATATAAGAAAAAGTATGGTAATGTCACGGACCTGAAAAATAAACGGAAGTAATCTCGTCTAATCACGAGTGAAGCACCCATTTCTTTTGTGTGCGTGCTGTCACGCGGTACATAACGGTGACGGGTGTCGGACCTGCGCCTAGAGGTAATACATCCTACACTCATGTAGGACCTTCTGTGTAGTGTGAAAATGTAGGACCATGCATGCTTCACATCTTTTTAGTGTCACATTACGTCCGTCTTTTTTTCAGGTCCGTGGGTAATGTGTAATAGTTAAATGCCGCTATACTACTTATGACACCTCTTCATCCACCGGCCATCTTCGCAACATGCAAACTCAAAGTACTGTATCTATCGAATATTCTACTTAGGATATCCAGTTCTTGTTCTTAGGTCTCTAGTGACCCACTGCGATAATACTTTCCTGGAAAACTTTCTTCATACCAGGAATACGCTCTTTTATAAACAAGACAACTAGATCCCATGCGTGTGCTTAAAAATTGTCTCCCTATAGTAGCGATTTTATAGGTAACTAGTGTTTACCCGCGACTTCGTCCGCACAAATTATATACCAGATTTTAAGTCAGATCATAAGCTATCAAACATAAAAAGTTTCATCAAAATCGGTTCAGTAGTTTTTGTGTGATGCGCGAACAAAAAAACAAACAAACAAACAGACGGACAAAATTTCTAAAAAAGGTTGATTTCGAGTCAGGGATACCAAAAAACCATATTGTAATCTTTTTTTGTAAAAATCTTCAATTTACAGACACACTTCAGTTACAGTTTTATAATAGTTTAGATGGTTTTCAACCAAGACTATGACGGTCATAACGACGGGAAAGTTAAGACGTAATAGTAGGTGGAAATACCTCGGAGGCATCTTTTATTTTTCATTTTACGACTAGATTTATACCATTTACCGAAACTAAAGTCATACCTCAGTATTTTTGGATAGTTCATCTAGTGCAATCATCAACTGAATACACGATTGGAATTACTTCACTCGATAGAAAATCGTCACAAAGATGACGTATTTTCATGCATTTTTAAACATTTTTCTCGGTTTAGAAGAACTTAAAATAGTTTCCGATTGTTGGTATTTATACTAACATATTCACCATTAGTTTAACTAGTGCAATCATAAATAAAATCTAGAAAAAGTACTTTGGTTAGTTGTTTTTAATCGAAAATACGGCTCACGCACACACTTTTCGGAGCGCTCGGCAATCGCGTTTCTCATAGAAAATATTCGTCTGGACCTATGGCCCCTTAACTATTACACATTACCATACTTTTTCTTATATTGTCACTTGAAGTGACTTCACTCAGTAAATCGCTAGCGTAGAAGGAAAAGGCTTCGATGTCAGTACGTGTCTTGTCCTATTCAGTCAATAAGAGATGCATACAGGGTCCTTCTTAAGGGGCCATAGGTCCCGACGAATATTTTCTATGAGAAACGCGATTGCCGAGCGCTCCGAAAAGTGTGTGCGTGAGCCGTATTTTCGATTAAAAACAAATAACCAAAGTACTTTTTCCAGATTTTTTTTATGATTGCACCAGTTAAACTAATGTTGAATATGTCAGTATAAATACCAACAATCGGAAACTATTTTAAGTTCTTCTAAAACGAGAAAAATGTTTAAAAATGCATGAAAATACGTCATCTTTGTGACGATTTTCTATCGAGTGAAGTAATTCCAATCGTGTATTCAGTTGATGATTTCACTAGATGAACTATCCAAAAATACGACTATAGTTGTATGACCGTATGACCGTATGACTTTAGTTTCGGTAAATGGTATAAATCTAGTCGTAAAATGAAAAATAAAAGATGCCTCCGAGGTATTTCCACCTACTATTACGTCTTAAGGGGCCATGGGTTCCGACGAAGATTACAGGATTGCCCGGCCCTCTGAAAAGTGTGTGCGTGTGCCGTATTTTCGATTAAAAAGAATGAACAAAGGCACTTTTTTTAAAGATTTTTTTTATGATTTCACTAGATAAACTAATGATGAATATGTGAGTATAAATACCAACAATCGGAAACTATTTTAAGTTCTTCTAAAACGAGTTTTTTTTTTAAATGCATGAAAATACGTCATCTTTGTGACGATTTTCTATCGAGTGAAGTAATTCCAACCGTGTATTCAGTTTTTGATTTCACTAGATAAACTATCCAAAAATACAGAGGTATGACTTTAGTTTCGGTAAATGGTATAAATCTAGTCGTAAAATGAGAAATAAAAGACGCCTCCAAGACATTTTGTCCTACCATTACGCCTTAATATGCTGACTTATATTATGTTGGTGCCCTAGAGTAAGTTGTTCAGTTTTATGGTCTGACCATCCTCTTCAAAAAGTGTCAGCATATTAAGAAGGACCCTATATGTATCTCTTGGTGAATAAATAAGCCAAAACACGTACTGACCTCTGCCTTCACCCTACGAGCTCAAAGCATATTTACTTCCAGTCCTTTGACGTGGCTAAACGAATGACGCTATCTACGAACATCCAAAATAGTAGACAAAACAACCATGGCAACCAAATTGCTAAGAGAATAGCACTAAGCCCATGGGGGAGGCGGTAATCAAGGTACTACATCACAATGTAGTCGCCAGTCAGACAAAACCTAGGCTATACATGTGCCTAGACCAGACAGGCTTCCCGAGGGATATGGTTGGCTTTATCTAGGTTGTTTGTGTGCTTTTTGGAATACCTACGTCTACCTACACTGTTAGAAAACTGTAACAGAAGTGTGTCTGTAGATAAAATAGAAAATATTTACGAAAATGGCTAAATTATGGTGTTAATGTGTCCCTGACTCATAACTGTTTGTTTTTTCAAGCATCAAGCTAGACTATTGAGCCGATTTTGATAAAACTTTTTGTGTTTAAAAGCTTAATTATAGACTTAAAACTGGTAGGTTTATATTTTTTCTCGCTACTATGAAAGTAGCTGGTGTGGGAAAAGGGAAAATACTAGTTGGTGATAAAATGTTTTGTTTCCGTAAGGAAGTAATTTTTTTATAAGTAAAGTACCTATCTATTCAATCTACCAATTTGTACCATGGATCCTTTTAGCATATTTCAAATGAAATCCCTTAGTCACCTCGTAAACGAGATGCGTAGACCAAAAAGCGTGGGGACAACGAAATAAAGCGTCCATCGGACAACCGCCTAAATTCAAGTAAATTTCAAGTAATTTTGCAAAACCGTGTGCGTGTTTAATAAATACAATCCTTAGTTATTCAACAAACATTAAATTTTGGGGCAAGCAAAACCTGAGCTTGAGCCTGAGCCTGAACATTGAGAAAATGTTATGTAGATGACTGGGACTAGGTATGGACAAAAAATAGTTGATCTACCCATCTATCGAATATTCTACTTAGGATATCCAGTTCTTGTTCTTAGGTCTCTAGTGACCCACTGCGATAATACTTTCCTGGAAAACTTTCTTCATACCAGGAATACGCTCTTTTATAAACAAGACAACTAGATCCCATGCGTGTGCTTAAAAATTGTCTCCCTATAGTAGCGATTTTATAGGTAACTAGTGTTTACCCGCGACTTATATACCTACCAGATTTTAAGTCAGATATCAAACAAAAAAAGTTTCATCAAAATCGGTTCAGTAGTTTTTGCGTGATGCGCGAACAAACAAAAAAAACAAACAGACAGACAAAATTTATAAAAAAAGGTTGATTTCGAGTCAGGGATACCTAAAAACCATATTGTAATGTTTTTTTGTAAAAATCTTCAATTTACAGACACACTTCAGTTACAGTTTTATAATAGTTTAGATGGTTTTCAACCAAGACTATGACGGTCATAACGACGGGAAAGTTAACATTACCATACTTTTTCTTATATTGTCACTTGAAGTGACTTCACTCAGTAAATCGCTAGCGTAGAAGGAAAAAGCTTCGATGTCAGTACGTGTCTTGTCCTATTCAGTCAATAAGAGATGCATACAGGGTCCTTCTTAAGGGGCCATGGGTTCCGACGAAGATTTTCTATGAGAAACAGGATTGGCCGGCCCTCTGAAAAGTGTGTGCGTGTGCCGTATTTTCGATTAAAAAGAATGAACAAAGGCATTTTTTAAAGATTTTTTTTATGATTTCACTAGATAAACTAATGATGAATAAGTGAGTATAAATACCAACAATCGGAAACTATTTTAAGTTCTTCTAAAACGAGATTTTTTTTTTAAAATGCGTGAAAATACGTCATCTTTGTGAGGATTTTCTATCGAGTGAAGTAATTCCAATCGTGTATTCAGTTTTTGATTTCACTACAATAAACTATCCAAAAATACTGAGGTATGACTTTAGTTTCGGTAAATGGTATAAATCTAGTCGTAAATGAATAATAAAAGACGCCTCCAAGGCATTTTGTCCTACCATTACGCCTTAATATGCTGCCCTATAGAAAGTTGTTCAGTTTTATGGTCTGACCATCCTCTTCAAAAAGTGTCAGTATATTAAGAAATACCCTAATTATGTATCTCTTGGTGAGTAAATAGGCCAAAACACGTACTGACCTCTGCCTTCACCCTACGAGCTCAAAGCATATTTACTTCCAGTCCTTTGACGTGGCTAAACGAATCACGCCATCTACGAACAACCCAAAATAGTAGACAAAACAACCATGGCAACCAAATTGCTAAGAGAATAGCACTAAGCCCATGGGGGAGGCGGTAATCAAGGTACTACATCACAATGTAGTCGCCAGTCAGACAAAACCTAGTCTATACATGTGCCTAGACCAGACAGGCTTCCCGAGGGATATGGTTGGCTTTATCTAGGTTGTTTGTGTGCTTTTTGGAATACCTACGTCTACCTACACTGTTAGAAAACTGTAACAGAAGTGTGTCTGTAGATAAAATAGAAAATATTTACGAAAATGGCTAAATTATGGTGCTAAAGTGTCCCTGACTCATAACTGTTTGTTTTTTCAAGCATCAAGCAAAAACTATTGAGCCGATTTTGATAAAACTTTTTGTGTTTAAAAGCTTAATGATTATAGACTTAAAACTGGTAGGTTTATATTTTTTCTCGCTACTATGAAAGTAGCTGGTGTGGGAAAAGGGAAAATACTAGTTGGTGATAAAATGTTTTGTTTCCGTAAGGAAGTAAATTTTTTATAAGTAAGTACCTATCTATTCAATCTACCAATTTGTACCATGGATCCTTTTAGCATATTTCAAAGGAAATCCCTTAGTGACCTCGTGAACGAGATGAAAAAGAAGGGAAGTTTTTTTTATTTTTTATTTTTATTTATTTAACTTCAATCTTACAACTGCTATTACATAAAATACAAATTCGCCAAACTGCAGAACAGTTTGTTGGCGATACGCTCTTAGCTATGATTACATATAAACAGAAGTGAAGGGGTGGTCTATAATTATGATCCATGAGATCAACATAATATGTAGACGAATGAGTTTACTGCGACGCTCTACATTTTCTGTTAAAACGAAAATAGTAAACCGGGATTTGGAGCCAACTATTTCGATTAACCAATAAAAAAAGTAAATGAAACGATCGAGTCGAACCGAACACAAAACGAATACGACAGAATATATTTACGTTTCGCAACCGACGACGGTAAAATAAAAATAAAAAAACTAAATCTAACTCTAGTTAAAGAAATAAAAACTGTGAAACGGAACGTTCGATACCCTGAAAAAATAAATAATTTTATTTTATTTCATGAAACGTATTGTAATCAGATTTTTGTGGTTACAGCTTACCATATGATCACGACTATATTCCCGTAGGGTAGTCATAGTCAGAGATATTATGAACACTCGAAACATCCACATTTCACTAGTAGTACTGAAACAGATTAAACAGAGAAAAGATTCAGTGTGAAGGGTAGTGAGCACGTCGCCACTTTGTAATGGACACAGTAGGTACTTACTTTATAAAATACTAGTGTTTTACCGCGACTTCGTCCGCACAAATTATATACCAGATTTTAAGTCAGATCATAAGCTATCAAACAAAAGAAGTTTCATCAAAATCAGTTAAGTAGTTTTTGCATGATTCGCGAACAAACAAACAAACAAACAGAGAGACAACATTTCTAAAAAAAGGTTCATTTCGAGTCAGGGATACCTAAAAACTAAAAACCATAATATCGTAATCTTTTTTTTGTAAATAAATCTTCAATGTACAGACACACTTCAGTTACAGTTTTATAATAGTTTAGATGGATTTCGCTAAGTTCATTGAATTATGCTGTTGATTGTTGTATGCCTTTAAGCTGAAACTATGCAGGTTTTCTTTGTGGATAGGTTATGATAGGCACATTATATTGTATATTAAGCTAAATTTAATCATTCAAAAACTGTATTGTATGTATTTGGAGTACAGAATATATATATTTAATAAATGTGGACGCGGACGTATTTATTCGGTTATAAAGTTCGCAAAACGTGCATAATCCTACTGGGGCGAAACTAAAATTAAAATGTGTTAATCAACTGTAAGTAAGTTATAGCCTGTAGAATCCCACTGCAGGGCAAAGGCCTCCTCTCACGAATAGGTGTGAGAGGGAGTGGGCCATACTCCACCACGCGGGCCCAGTGCGTGTTGGTGGAGGCAAGGTAGTGGTCAACTTGCTGTCAGAGTATTTTCAAGCCGCCAATAGGCCTCTGACCTGGCTTAACGAATATTACAACGCCATCTGACGGAACTATCCGAGACCAACTGCTTAACGTCCCTTCCGAAGCACGGAAACGCTCGAGATGAAATACCACTAAACGGTCACCCATCCAAAGGCTGACCGGACCTGACGTTGCTTAACTTCGGTGATCGTTTCCAATACCGAAGCTCCACTACGCCAACGAGCGCTCTATAACTAATCAACTGTAGAGAGAGATATAAAACTGTAGCAATAGTAACTATAGGTATAGATGTATAGCATGGCAGTTGACCACACGCTATATTTAACGACACGACGTCCGCCGCCGACGTCTTCCCGACCGCAAACTGACCGCATTTGCATTGTATTTGTTTGTAAATTGATTAATATTTGTGTAAGTAAGGAAAATTTTTGTTGGATTTTATAGCTTACCTACTCGACAGCCAGGTCAAGATAAGAAATTAGATAATATTACAATCGAAACTAAAAAAGTGGCAATGATGGTCAGTAATAGGTACTATCGATAATCGATATCGATGTAACTAGTTAGGAAAACTACCGAGTCCGCGACCGAACCGCGACGGATTCAATAGTTTCGAAAAGTGTTAACACCTTACTTTTAGTAATGGGGCAGTTGAAAAAGCTAAAAAGGGCTAGATGGAGCACAAATTACCAAGAAAAGACATGCTATAAAAAAAGGCTAAAAACACCTTTAGGTAGGTACTTACCTAATAATGATTTCAATATGTACCTATTAAATATTTTTTGGTTTGAATCACAATAATATTTTTCAAAATCAAACTGAATTTGAAGAAAAATGTCACCAATTTAATAGGTCTATGACACAAATCGCGAAAGTTCGATGTTATCGCGATGTTAGCATGGCGCAAATTTCAGATTTTGGTGCAATATTTTTAAGAAAATGAAAAGTGAAAAGAGTAAAAAGAGTACAGTAAAAAGAGCTAGATCTAGCCCCAAAAAGGCTAAGGTGGCAACACTGTTTTCGAACTACCTAACTAATGTATAAATACCATCGATGTTATCAAAAAGACAATTTTTATTTTGCTTAAGTAAGTATATCAAAATATTCCGAATATTTTTTAGCAGAAATGATACAAAATTGCTATTAAAGATTCAGAAGAAAACATTTTTCAATTTATTAACACCTTGAAACAAAACCGTGGTGGTCCAATGGCGAGTAACCTTGCCTGCCGTGCAGGAGGCGCAGGAGGCGATGGTTCGATCCCCGTCCAGGCCGACTCGTACCAATGAGTTTTTCGGAATTTATATATGATTTGTAACACCGCTGGCTTTTCAGTGAAAAACATAGTGAGGAAACGTACATGCTTATACCTACCTACCTACACCTCAATTTCGAGGCACGTGTATCCTCCCACTGCCCATTACAAGTGGCGACGGGATCACTCCCCATCACACGGACGGAATTTCGGTACTAGTGAAACGTGGATGTTCTGAGGTTTCAGAATATCTCTGACTACCTCCTCGGGGATAGCATACGCTTATGCTATAAAACAAAACCAAAGTCTACTATTTTTTTTTCTCTTAATATGCGTTTTTTTCAGTTTTCCCACATGATTTCCCGAATAATTCTTACCTAATCTATTCTAACCGAGATATAACTTTCACTAAACAAAAATTAAAGTCAATCAAAGCAAGCCAACTATATAAATTCATTACAGTAGTCTGTCTGTCCCACGAGACAACATGTTTATTGAACCACTTTGATCTTCCGTCTTTGTTGTTTATGCAGTAAAGTGACAAGAAATAAAAGAGATGACAAGAGTACAAAAGGACAATTTGTCAAGCACGGCTGATTGGAGTCATTTGAGTCGTGCAGTTTGAACTGTAAATAGGTAGGCGTCTAAGTGCGTTCACACACGATGACGCACTGACGGAGCGGCAGATGTCAGTCCATAGAACCACACCCGGTGCGTCAATGCGTCACCGTGTGTGCTTCTACGTGCGGTTTCATACAACTCGTTGCTTCAAAAATGACGGACTGACGTCTGCCGCTGCGTCAATGCGTCATCGTGTGTGAACGCACTAATATTTGAAACTGTAGTAAATTGTAATGCAATTGCAATGTAGTTATCGTTTTTCTTTGTCTATAGTGGGATTTTTAATAAGGAAACCATTCCAATAAAAAGAAGGAAACCATTCCTTTTACCTACAGCGCTTATTTATCTTAATAACTATTATAAAACTGTAACTGAACTGTGTCTGTACATTGAAGATATTTACAAAAAAAAGATTACGATATGGTTTTTAAATATCCCCGACTCGAAATCAACCTTTTTTAGAAATTTTGTCTGTCTGTTTGTCTGTTTGTTTGTGTGTTTGTTTGTGTGTTTGTTTGTTTGTTTGTTTGTTTGTTTGATCGCGCATCACGCAAAAACTACAAAACCAATTTTGATGAAACTTTTTTTGTTTGATAGCTTATGATCTGACTTAAAATCTGGTATATAATTTGTGCGGACGAAGTCGCGGGAAAACACTAGTATTAAATGAAACTAGTCAAGAGCGAGTCGGGCTACTGACGCACCGCGGGTTCCTTTACCACCAACCACAAAACATATTAACCTACAAAATTTTTTTTTCTCCGGCACCTTTAGCGGGAGACCGACACACAATTGGCCAGTTTTTATTATGTGTTTGTTTGTTGAACGACCGTTGACCAAGTTGAACGACCATTTTTACGATTTAATAGAGCGAGAAGAAAAAACGTTAATAAAAACTAGTTGCTTATATGAGATGAGGACCTCCCTTAATTCTTAACTTTTTGATATATTGATGTTTATTAGCAAAATAGCAAATGTGCCATAATAACTCACATTTCATCGATCTAGCTATTACGGTTCAAAAGTTACAGCCAAAAATAGTTAGGACAGCCAGAAGGACGGACGGACAACGTAGGCCTAGTATTAGGGTCCTGTTTTCACCCTTTGGGTACGGAACCCAAAAAAAACATCGATCGATAGTCAATAATTCACAAAACAATTAAATGAGGCAATAAAACAAGAGAGATTACTTTAAGACGTCAGGATAACTCCCGAACCGACTGAACTAATTCCCTAAAACGGATTGCTGAAATCTGTTTCCGATGCCAGATGTGCTATTAAAATGGTTAGAAAAAGGATTTTTATATTGTGTATATTTGTTATACGGTTTTTGATTTGCCTATCCGTTTTGTTTTTGCTATCATATTGTTAGGTATTAACCGCTAATATTATATTAATTGGGCATGTGAGGGACTTAATCTGCCGTATGCATCCGGAGAGGTGGACCAAGATGGCCAAAGAATGGGTTCCATAAGATGGTTGCCGACGTCGAGGAATACCCAAGATAAGATTGAGCAATGATTTGAATACCTTCCTGAATGGCTGGCCTGAGTTCGCGTTGCATTAGTAGGATTGGAGGAGAAGAGTGGAAGCATTTGCCCAACAGATGACACAAATATAGGCTAAATATATATTTTTTTTCATCGTGTCGACTTTTAGTCGGCGTCAGCTTTTAGTCCATGGCTTCGCACGGGAACAATTCATTTCTTAATCGACGCGAACGTCTAAATAGCAATAAAGGTAGGTATCATTGAAATCAGTTAGGTAATTTGAATGATGCTACAAACAAACAGATAATTTAAGCATAGAATAGAACATAAAACAAAATGCAGACGATATTGCTAGCATAAGCCATTTATTATTTATCTGGTAGTACAAAACACGAGTTCTACAAATAAAGAGTGGCTGGTTCAGTCGTGGATAACTCCGGCATCGCAGCCAGTCGCAGTCCAATTGAATCTAATGGAGACCCTTGTGTGGATTTTATAGTTTGTGCTTTTACCAACAAAATTTATTTGAAGGAGTATAACTGCGTGGCTAACACAGAGGATGGCCAGAATATACAAGCTTTCGCTTAGCGTTAGAGTTTCGAATGTTAAAATTGAGTTTTCCTTAGCCTATGTCATAGGTTTGTATTACTACGTTAGATCGGAAATGCGATAGAGAAAGGGCATTAACGTATGTTAGAGCGAGATAGACGAGACTATTTCACGAACACGCTATGAGCCTGTATGGCCATAGCGCCAGTTGTCAACGGACCGCGAATCCCGTTTTTTTTTCCAACATCTCAGATTTTTGGTCGCGCCTTGGCATCGAGGGGTGGATGGAGCTGACAAGACCGGGATGCATAGAGCATTTACCAAGATGACATTGGCCATAGATTTAGAAATCAAAAAAGTAGTAATTACTAAGTAAGTAGAGATAGAATGGAACTAAATATCGTTCTACAAATACATAGCCGATATCGGTGAAAAAACCGCTAAATTGTAATAGCCGGTCAATTGTCATTTCTGTCGGTTGCATCCGGAAAGACGGACCAAAGTTTTAAAACCGTCCCGTCCCGGAGAATAGACGTCGCCGTGACCTTGGTAAAGATGGAGAGACGATATGGTAGATCGGCTATGGATTATCTAAGCTTGGATAATCCATAGCCGATCTACCGTAGTTGGTATATGCTAAACCTATGGCCAATGTCATCTTGGTAAATGCTCTATGCATCCCGGTCTTGTCAGCTAAATCCACCCCTCATTGATTCCATATCGTCTCTCCATCTTTACCAAGGTCACGGCGACGTCTATTCTCCGGGACGGGACGGTTTTAAAACTTTGGTCCGTCTTTCCGGGTGCAACCGACAGACATGACAATTGACCGGCTATTACAATTTAGCGGTTTTTTCACCGATATCGGCTATGTATTTGTAGAACGATATTTAGTTCCATTCTATCTCTACTTACTTAGTAATTACATTTTTGATTTAGACTCTTTAAACTAGTGCAATTTGAAACTTTACTTCTAGTGCAACAGGTTTGATGATTTATGTCAAAACTATACCTTGAGCCTTTAAGACACTTAGCCCCGCTTGCGCCAACCTGGGTTAGTACTAAACTCCAGGTTAAGAGTTGGTAACCCATGATTTTTTGTATAGAAAAACAACTGAAAGAGCCATTTTATCCTGAGTTAATTGCTAACCCGTGGTTGGCGCAAGTGGGGCTTAGGTTTGGGGCTCAGAATATTCGAAGTTTATGGCGTCATTTTGGTATCTTATTTCTGTATCTTTTTAGTGCAAATAAAAATCTTTTTATCGTTTAAATACCATAAAAAGCTTCTCAAATAGCATCATTACCACTGGTAATAAAACGGTAATCAAATCACGGGCTGCGGATCTATAAATAGACGCAAGCACAACACTGTACTGTACCCCACTCCAGTAGCAAATAAATCCAATAAACAGTTGGTAAGTGCGACCGCTTTACATCGTAAGCTATTGTTAGAGAAACACTTCTATCTTAATACGAGGCGAAGCTTGGTAAATAGAATTTAGTCTCAAACATGAGTAGAGTTTTCGACTGTTTCTATGGAACAACCACAGAGAAATGACACTGTACAACCAATAACTTTTTCGCGATTTCAATATTGGTCCCATCATTATTATCATCTCAGCCGATGGACGTCCACTGCTGGACATAGGCCTCCCCCAAGGATCGTCATAATGACCGGTCTTTCACTGCCCTCATCCAACGGATATCCGCCGCCTTCACCAGCTCGTCAGTCCACCTTTTGTTGCGGGCAAACCCATCCATCGGCCTTCGGTTCTGCGAGCAAATGTGGTTTAGTTTGCCACTGTAGTTTAGCAATTCTTTGGGCTATGTCAGCTACTCTGGTTCTGTAGATCTCTTTTTTTTTATTCGATCTCGCAGGGAGACCCCAAGCATAGCCCTCTCCATTGCCCTTTGGGTGACTTTCAGCTTTTTTAAGAGGCCTTGAGTGAGCGACCACGTCTCTGTTCCATATATCATCACTGGCATTACATACTGGTCAAAGCTTTGGGTCTTGAGACACTCCGGTATTTTGGACGTGAAGATACTACGTAGCTTCCCGAACCCAAACATAATTATACTTATACCACGAAAAACTTGACTATCATAGAACACGAAAATAGACTCTATTAAATTCTTTTAATAGCAACAAGCTTAACATTTGTCATAACAAATGTCTTTAACGATCCTCAACGTAACAAATAACATTTCTTGTTATAACTTTAAAGGTCATTATCGTTTGTCAAAATAAGTTATAAAAAGCTTCAAAAGGCCATAATTAATATAGATAAATATATCATGTAATAAAGAACTCGTGCCTCCCTCTAATAATTCTTGGGAGAACTATTAATAAAAGCCATATTTTTATGTGCGACATATTTTTATTGGACCATCGCTCATCCCACACGGATTACACGCGAAGCCAAAATAAGTATAAAGTTTGGGTTAAATGTAGGAAGTTGTTGTCATTGTTGTAGATGGACGACTGATCGGTAATTTGCGTTCACTGTTGGTAAAACTTATTTAGTAAAGTTGTTTTAGAACGGGTAAAGCCAGATAACACAGCTTAAAGCTTTGTAGAACAATTGCGTGTGCAAGGATCACCTTTGGGTTTTTTAATTTTTAGGTTTTGTAATTTTTTTAACATAATGTTTTTTATCTAAGTACTTGAGTAACGTATTATTTATGTTTCAATTTATTTTAAAAACAACATTTTATAAACCTTGGATTGGACACAATACGTAGATGTTAAAATGTTTAATGTCCCATGTTTCGAAGATTAAAATGACTACTAGTTTTTTCCAAAGACGTGTCTTTACTTTTGTCCGCCAGTTTACGACTAATCCTTAAAACCCTCAAGGGCCAATTAGACCAAAAAAATTAACTAATTAACAACGCGTGTGAATGGCTGTCATACAAATATATTTAATGTCTCTATCTATGAGGTTAGGTTGGTAGTTAAAATTTTCTGAGTGCCTGACTTGTACATACTCGTAGTTATAATATGTATTAAGTTTTTTCTGGGACCCAGTGGAACACCGATGAGAAAAGACCAAGCATACCGAGATCGAGATGTAAGTACGTTAAGTTATAGCCTGTAGAATCCCACTGCAGGGCAAACGCCTCCTCTCACGAATAAGGGTGAGAGGGAGCGGGCCATACTCAACCACGCGGGCCCAGTGCGTGTTGGTGGAGGCAAGTTAGTGGTCACCTTGCTGTCAGAGAATTTTCAAGCCGCCAATAGGCCTCTGACCTGGCTTAAGACCCGGTTATTCGAGTGCAAGCGTCTCTTTCTTACAAGCATAAGTTTGCAATTAGCCATCCCGCTTCAATTGAAGGCAGGTCCGCAAAAAAACGTATTTTTCATCAATAACTTTTCTCTCTGGTTTTCCTATTTTTTAACCGACTTCAACAAAAGGAGGAGGTTCTCAATTCGACCCGTATGTTTTTTTTTTGTATGTTTGTTACGCGATTGCACCGCCAATTGTGAATTGATTTTGATGATTCTTATTTTGTTTGGTAGGTCATAATTCCGAGGTGGTCCCACGAAATTGATTCAGCTCTTGTTGAAAAAATCTACAAACTAACAAATATGTACACAGATCACGGACTTGAAAAAAATACGGACGTAATGTTACACTAGAAAGATGTGAAGTATAAACGCGTATGAGATAGCGATAGTCATAAAATCCTATACAATTTGTATGAAGCTAGATGTCTGCCTCCGGAGTCAGACAGCCGTCGTCAAACAAAAAATTGGTTACGTCGATAAGGACAGCAATAAGTAGCGATCTCCTTTTTTAACTAGAGCGAATTTGCTATGTGCATCTCTTACTGCGTGAGTATGACACGACACGTGCTTCTTTCTAGTACTTACCTTCTTTTTCTACGACGCAAACACAATATAATACATGGGTGCTTCACTTATATAATAAAAGGATATTACGTCCGTCTTTTTTTCAGGTCCGTGACACAGATGACATTTTTGTTTGTTGATTCTCTTCAGGAGTGCGATTTTTAAACATCACACGTTCAAGTCAGCGGTAGAAAATGTCAAAATTACTATGGATATTATGCATATTTCGTCTTTCGACTGCTAATTCGAACGTGTGATGTTCAAAAATCGCACTCCAGCAATGTTTTGATGGGGACTGTCAAACTATGTTTTTTTTTTACTGTCATAACCAAGAATCTTTATATGCCTATATATTTAAAACTTCTTGGTCATACTGTTGTGTTTAAACCATAGACAAAAATTTTTTCGCTTACGCTAGTAGACCGAATATCAGTGTAACCGGGTATGAGATAGCGAATTATATGAAGTGACATCTCGGAGTCAGGTGGTTGTCCCATACAATTTATATGAAGTGACATTTTGGAGTCAGATGGCCGAAGTACAAAAAAGTGGATACGTCGATAAGGACAGCAATAAGTAGCGGTCTCCTTTTTTAACTAGAGCGAATTTGCTATGTGCATCTCTTACTGACATATATGACAAGACACGTGCTTCCTTCTAGTGCCTTCTCTTTCTACGGTTTAAACGTAAAATAACTTTATGGTTTAAACTTCATGGATATAGGAGGTACCGAAACACATAGATTTAATTGTTCATGGCGGTCGGAAATGTTCGTCGTTTTAAGGGTGGAACCCTTATACTTTCGTCCATTCTGTCTGTCTGTCTGTATGCCCCGCCTCAATAACTCGCTCATTTTTGCATCTATTGAATCGAAATATGGCATAAAGACAGATAACAGTAACCCAAAAACAGAAATGTTGTACGAAACATGGGTTGGATTTTTTTAAATCGAGTGAGGTGTAGAGCGTACACCGTATCCTTTGCATTGAAGTACTTATAACTGCTTAGTCGAACTAATGTATTTGACCTAGATTTCAACACTGAAAAGTTTGAAATAAAAAATTTTTAACAAAAAATTAAAACCGATTTCAAAACTAAAAAGGTAAAAATAATAATATTGCAGTCGTTGACTTTTGCATTCGAATCTATAAGAACATTAATTAGTTTTATTGGAGTCGGTGTAAAGGCAAGCCAAGCCAAAAAATTACTGCAAGCCCAGTTGCGAATCGTACCGGCTTGACACCGAGTCCGATAAGACAAATTAATGTTCTTATAGATTCGAAATGCAAAAGTCAACGACTGCAATATTATTATTTTTACCTTTTTAGTTTTGAAGTCGGTTTTAATTTTTTGTTCTTATAGATTCGAATGCAAAAGTCAACGACTGCAATATTATTATTTTTACCTTTTTAGTTTTGAAGTCGGTTTTAATTTTTTGTTAAAAATTTTTCAGTGTATTTTTTTTATTTGTAGTGTTAATAATCTTTAAGTAAAACTTGAAAAATAGTAATAAACTACCTATCTTTGCATGCTTTTATGATCGAGAGAAGTAATAACTATCGTGTTTTGAGCCACAGAATAATCGAGAACGGTTCATGAACAACAACATTTATTTTTTCTGGATTAAAACAACGACTATTTCATGCCTTAAAACTCAACCAAAAACAGGCGATTTGGAAGATCCTGCCCTTAACGAATAGTTACAACGCCATCTGACGGAACTATCCGAGACCAACTACTTAACGTGCCTTCCGAAGCACGGAAACGCTCGAGATGAAATACCACTAAACGGTCACCCATCCAAAGACTGACCGGACCTGACGTTGCTTAACTTCGGAGATCGAGTGTACTTATTTTTATTTTCCATATGCGAGAAACGGATGAGTTCATCTTTGTAGAGATTTCTTACTACAGACCCATGATTCAGGTACACCCATGAAGAGATGGCGGGACGACCTGATCAATGGCCAGCGGGTGCCCAAAACAGCAACGAGTAGAAAAATAATGGGGAGGCCTTTGCCCATCATCGGTGGGATGATAAAAGCAAATAAAAAGACCCTTGATAGTTTACAAAGTGAAGCAGATATGGTATCTGCACTGTGTTTTTATTTATTTAAATATTTTACGCGACTATGCAACGGAGGGTAATGTGTTTATTTAAATTGTGCATTCGATATCTAAAGAAGTTCTAGCTTACAGTTACTTCTATGATGATATTTTAACAACGTACCCACTGAAAAAAAACCTGCTTCAACCAAGATCTTGTTTATGATAATCATACATCATGAATCCATATGAACCTGTCAACATCATGACTTCTGTGACTAAAAGAACTTTGTTAAACGAATTCGGCTTGCTTTTACATCTACCATGTTTTGTTTTTAGTAAACAATAATAACGTCATTTCAATTATTTTGGTGCTAGCATATGCTCACGACTATATTCCCCGAGGGGGGGTAGTCAGAGATATTCTGAAACCTCAGAACATCCACGTTTCACCAGAAGTACCGAAACACTGGCCAGTGTGACGGGGGGTGAGCCCGTCGCCACTTATAATGGACAGTGGGTACAATACACGCCTCGAAATGGAAGCATGCAGGTTTCCTCACGATGTTTTCCTTCACCGAAAAGCCAGTGGTGTAACAAATCGTACATAAATTCCGAAAAACTTCCGAAATTTTGGTGCTAACTGAGAGAAAATACTTCTTAGTTGGAGCGAATTTTTTTCACTGTACTTATAGAACAATATACATATATATATACATGTATATCACCCCCACATGGTCTCCGTGCACATCCGGCCACAGACTATCAATTTTGAATAGCTCCCGACAGACCATAAGTTATCGAATTTGTACCAATTGTTGGGTAGCCGGTATCGGCAATTGATTGGTGGACTTCACGTTCAAAGCTTAGCACTGGGCTTAAATTGTTAGACAGGCTTTATGAGGGTCATTGGTTCAGCGACCATATTTGTCAGTTCATGAGATTCATTATGTCAAAAGATTCTGTGGTACTGGAACCCGGTATGTACGTAGTTACGATGCTAATCAGTAATCTCCTTGCTGTTTATGGTTCAGTACCCAAAGAATGCAAACGGGACCCTATTACTAAGTCTATGCTGTTCGTCTGTTGCGTCTGCTTGTCTCCTAAATTAATGGGCTGTATCTTTTGAACCGTTATAGGTAGCGAATTACATTTTTTACAGAATACCTATATGTTATTACTTTTGATTTGCTGACAAATACTAAAAAAAAAGCAAGTAATTAAGGGGAGGTTCCCATCCCCATACAAGAAACGTGTTTTTGCTCTATTTTTTGTATTTTTGTTCTATCGTTAAAACGGTAGGTAATACATGCAAGCGTCAAAGTGTAATTAAATGTAGAAGATATTTTAAATAAAAATAACAAATATACAAAACCGGTCAAGTGTGATCCCTGAGTTTTTATTGTAAATATTTTAGTATAGAACCCTCAGTGCACGTCTCTTACTTGGTCAGTTTTCTTTAG
This sequence comes from Agonopterix heracliana, assembly GCA_963693445.1. NCBI lineage: Eukaryota > Metazoa > Arthropoda > Insecta > Lepidoptera > Depressariidae > Agonopterix > Agonopterix heracliana. The sequence goes on along the minus strand of OY856323.1, from coordinate 2,539,784 downwards.
GTAGGTACGAGTATCTACCAATAAATTCCAATATTTCCAGCACGTGTATTGATATAAATGACAATATTTCGACCACGTGTAGACCAGAGGTCAGTGTTTGGTCAAATAATAAATATTGACTTTCCGAATGGTTTAACGAAGTCAAACGTTTGTTCTGGCAATGAGATTAAAGTCTCGTGTTATTCGATACCAGGTCAAGTTGACTGTTGTGAAAGTATGGTGTTGATTTCAATTCAAAAAATACATTAGTGCATCTACATGTTTTAGATCAAAAGTTCTCGAGAATAAGGCACGGACGGAATGTCGAAATATATCTAGGTACTATTGTGAAAATCGGTATTTGATATTTAGCCTCAATAACTATATTTTTTGGTCATTGCTATCTGCAATGAAAAAATAGTTAAATATCTATAACCAAACTTTAGTCACTTGCAATTTCTATTGCATATTGTAGCATACAATCAAACTTTTGGTTTTATATAACAAAACATAAGTTTTTTTGTACATCACTATATAGTTTTAAATTACGAACATTGTATTTTACAAAACACAATTTTCAGTGTTAGGTACTACTTGGTATACCTAAAAGTCAGATAAAAAAAACATTATACCTACCTAAGTATCTAACATATAGGTTTTTCTCTCATAATAATATTAGGCACCTCCTACCTATTTCATTATTAGTTTGTAAACGGTGTGAGAATCCAGTAGGTACAATGTTTAATCAATGAAAACTTCGTTTAAAATTGGCATAAAATTAATTAACCACAATTAACAACAGCCTAATTAGTATACAATTTCAATGTTAAACAAAGATGATAACATAATTACAGACATACGTTAATAAATAACAATACAACAATCGTTCAAAAGTAATTAACTTCGGAAACATAAAGACGACTTTCTTATCACTCAAATAAACCTTATTTGCAATGAATAAATATATTTTTTCCAATTCTTAAGGTCAATACCCGATGAGTGTATGTACCTATGTAAACATGGGGACATTTACTTGCGACACTAACTCTATGCCACGGCTTTGCTCGTTTGCGTTCGTGCCAAGTGCAGCGGTCGATTTTCTCAATTTCCTGCGGTTGATAATAATGAAAGATACTGTGATCTTTAATTATTATTTGGTTTCTAGACTTAGTTAAGTCATTAGTGTTAAGATACAGGCTAGGTCGACAAACCTTTCAATTCATTTAGATCTGATTGTGTTTAGACGACCCGGTTGGTGTAATGGTTACCACGCCGGACTGCCAAACCAGGGTCCTGGGTTCGAATCCCGGTTCGGTCATGGATGTTATATGTTCATGCCGTTGTTGTATGGTTTCCATAATAAAAGCCTTTAGTGCTTAGTTTGGGATCATTACAATGTATGTGCCTGTGAGCGTTATTTATTTATTTATTTATTTATTAATTAAAAGACGTTAAATAAAGTGGAAGCAATTGAACCTAAAAGATAATATGCGAACAAGAAACAATTAAATAAAAAAAATATATATTATATTGTTTGCTTCTAATTAATAATTTATACAATAAACATTTTAATTAAATTTATATTAGAAAATACTTTTATAGTTTTCAAATGAACTCAATATGAAAAGTAGAATAGAATACAAATTTTATTTTTAAAATCTATTGAATATTATAATCAAAATTTTACCATATAAATTATAATGCACAAGAAAAAACTATTGTTGGAAGTTGTAGGAAAGTTTGATCACCTCGGAAGTGATTACCTACTGTCTTCAGAGGTCCTTAAGATAAGAAAGGGTGAGTTTGTGTAATATTTTTTTTAGAAAACACACAAAAAATGCTTTTTAAATAGTATTTAAATTAATTATAGGGCTACTACCAAACAAGCTACAAGAAAAACAGACAAACGGACGGACAATGCATTTTATTTAATATTAGTAGTAAAACTCCTCGAGTGTGAAGGGGTTAAAAATGACATGTCGTACCCCGAATGTTGACATTTGCCACGAGTCATATGAATGTGCTTTTATTGAATTTTTACGAGTATTATCATGTTTACGTTAGGGGGTTAAATTTCTTTTTGGGGTTTAGATTTAGGTATATTATAGCTGGTGTAGCTGTAAGGAGAGTTAGTGCGTTCACACACGATGACGCATTGACGCAGCGGCAGACGTCAGTCCGTCATTAGTGAAGCAAGGAGTTGTATGAAGCCGCACGTAGAAGCACACACGGTGACGCGTCAATGCGTCACATCTGCCTCTCCGTCAGTGCGTCATCGCGTGTGAACGCACTTAAATGTTACTGTCAAAGATATACAGGGTCCTTCTTAATATGCTGACACTTTTTTAAGGGGATGATCAGACCGTAAAACTGAACAACTTTCTCTATGGGACCAACATCGAAATCGCGAAAAAAAAATCACCTGTTCCATACTAAACTAAAATCCTACTCGAGCCAAATGTATGGGACAGCTGAATTTTATTTTGCGTTTTCGATGTTGGTTTGTACTAAGTTATTGTCTACCCTATCACTCCCTTAAACAAGTTACAAGGCTTTGCTATCAATGTCATTAGTTTAAAAAAAACATAAAAATCGTAAACTTTCAAAACGAATTCAGTATATCAGGAGGCACTTACTCCGTTTACGACGGCTGCGTTACGACCGTGTTTTGAACAGGGGTGTTTAAAATTTTCCCTTTCGAGGGTTGAGCCCTCTGTCCTCACCCCTTGTTGCATTTTCGGGGGTTACAATTTATGAGAGTCAAGCGTTTTAGTTCTTTCGGAATTGTAAAAGTATTTTAGCATAGCACATGCTGATTGATCCTAAACGGTGAATGAAAACATCTTGATGAAACCTGCATACGGTGAAGAAAGAATGTTATGCTTCCCATCCCGTTGCGCAAGACTAGACAAGTCTGCTCTATATCGACTTGTCTGTAAAGCGATTGTTACTAGCTTACTTTATAAAAGCGTCGATGTACAGCGGACTTGCCTAAGCTAGTATGCAAGCGTGTAAATGTACCATTAAGTCTACCAATCCTAATGCTGGACGAACGCCTATACACCCTCCCTGAAAGTAGGCCAATGCTCTTCAATGGGACAAATATCCGCTGATACAGCATAGTATATTATGCTGGATAAAGAAGTCCGAAGATTGAAGAAGTCCTGGGAGAAGACTTGGATGATGTGATGATAATGATTGCATATTATATTAAAGGTTTATTTACCTACGTAAAATTTGAGGAGACGAACGCCTTGTTGAGTTGAGTCAACGGTCTTCCTGGCTCAAGATCATGAGCCTTTGTGATTGCTACAGTACGAACACTACTTCCCTATTCAGGGCTGCAGTTTCCAAGCTCCGAATGATCTTACGATTCTAGAAAATCTCAGGTGATAGCATCGCAAGAAGTTGCTAATGGTACACATTTTGAATCGCTCTACGCTTATGTTTTGTACCACTCCAGGTAGGTTAAGGGAGTACCTATCCTGTTTCAAATAAAATGCTCGCAACATTAAACTTGAATTTCCCGACTCCGCACCTGTTTTGGGGGAGGCATTCTCAGTTTGGTTTCCATTCCGCGCCATTGTCTGTGGTTTCGTACAAACACTGTTTTATCGATGCACTGTCAATCAAGAAACGTCGGTATATTAGACTTTAGACAAGTCACTATGATAAAATGTTCGTTGTTAACATTTCAGAGTTCCTTTGTGTTTGTTATTTATTATTTATTTTGAAAGATAACCTACAATTTAAAGAATTCTGGTTTTTTCTCTGGTTTTTTGTACAAATCGACGTAACCGTGGGTTTCATATGAGATTCGTATGTCAGAAATAAGAGTGCGATGCGATAATTGCTTATTATACGCACCATCTCCCCATCTTATGTGCAATGGAATATAAACCTAAAATGAACAAAAATAATGAACAAATACAAATGTTAAATTGAATTGATTGAACATCATTTTGTTGTTATCTTCGTAGGTACGAGTATCTCGATGGAGCTTAAAAAATACTTACTTACTGGTTTATTTAAACGCGTTCATTAAGATTAGAAAACCAGCTATACCTAATTACCTAACCAAAAAAGTAGTTCTGTTAAATAACATAAACTAAGGAAAATTTGAGGTGTGGTAGTTTAAATTACACACCTATTCTGCTAAATAAATAAATTTATTTAGACAAGCAAACGAATAAAAAGTTAAATATCAGAAATACAAATAAAATCGAATCCGCAACGCAGGCTTCGTCAAACCTTAATCCTTAGAAAAAGTATATGTCTAGAATGAGCCTCACACTTGTTCCGTGTAAAACAAAAGGGGCTAACTTTCTTAGGTTGGTGTGCGTGAGGCGCCATACAAAATATGTATGTGTGCGTGTATATGTATAGGGTTTTGGAACCAGTGCTGGTTCCAATTTTTTTCGACGCTTTCGTAGCTTTGACTGTCTATCTTGATAATCTAAGCCTTAATCACATATCTATATCCGCTACAAGCTTCGTCAATTGCAGCATACAATATAAAATCAGCTAAATTCTGCTAAATTGATAAATTTATAGATACAATACGAACGGCTTTATTCTCTTTGGGAGTGGTCAGAATCAAACGAAAAGAAAATGCAGGTGACCATTATGGGATTATATAAACTGTAGTTTACCTGAGCAAAGCATAAACGCATCTCATACGCATATGCTCACGACTATATTCCCCGAGGGGGTAGTCAGAGATATTCTGAAACCTCAGAACATCCAAACAAAGCAGTGCCAAGCATAAACTTAACATGTCTTTTTTTTTAAATACACAACCCTTCTTTTATCTCCCTGCAAGTGAAATAGGCTAATTTCAAGCTTCATTAAAAACTTAAACGTCTCAAATATGCGTAATTCTAAAATCGCATTCTGCATAATCTTGTTCAGTTCTTCACCCCTGTTTTGCAAGGGGAGATTTTAAATTAATATCTAATTTTAAGGGTGAACAACCCCTATTAGTTTAGAGGTGGGTAAAGTAAATGACGTTTTATGATACGCTATTAATCTTGGCACGGGCAGCTGTTTTAAAGTTGTTGTGTTATAGATAATGTCATGTAAATAGATAATCAAAGTCAACGTTGTAAAGATTTTGTTTACGCTTTACAGGTGTGGTATTTCCCCTTAGTTCTAATATACAGGGTATAAACTTCAATGCGTTATACAAGGTGTTACAAAATTACAAATAAACATTTAAGGGATTTAATTCAGAGTCATTATAAATAGACCATCAAACTGAACAACTTTCACTATGGGACCAATATCCAAAATCGCGGAAAAAAATAATGATGTTCCATACCTACTCTACAAATCGACTCTAGCTAAAATTTATGTACGGGATATCTGATTTTTTTTCGCGATTTCGATGTTTGTCCCATGGTGAAAGTTGTTCAGTTTGATGGTCTGATCAAAGCCTTAAAATAGTGTCACCTAATTTTGTTAGACCTTGTATACTTTAGGGGGTTTTTCATATACGTATATGCAGCGGGACCCTGTGTCGTAATGGTTTAGGACCTAAATAATCGAGTTGGTATGTATTTCTACCTATCGACTTATAAACGTAAAAATTTCTACCTTTGCAAATGAATGAGAAAAAAACGAAATAAATCTGTGCTGTGCCAGCGGGGCCCTTTTTTAATTGAAAGTTTACAGACTAAAATTAACTTGTATTCATGGAGCCTCCTATTTCTACCTTCCAAATAACTTTACACTACACCCTAGTTTTCAGATCATTAAACTGAACAACTTTCAATACGGGGCCAACATCGAAAATGCAACACCACCGATTTGTAGCACCACTGGCTTTTCGGTGAAGAAAAACATCGTGAGGAAACCTGCATGCTTCAATTTCAAGGCATGTATTTGTACCCACTGTCCATTACAAGTGGCGACGGGTTCACTCCCCATCGCACTGGACAGAGTTTCGGTACTACGAGTGAAACGTGGATGTTCTGAGGTTTCAGAAAATCTCTGACTACCCCCTCGGGGAATATATTCGTGAGCATATGCTATGCTATGCTATCGAAATTGAAAATTGGTCTTGGTGTTTACGTCAACTTATCCGAAAGACAGTAAACTTTCTTTTTCCATATTTTAATATTTCTCCTATACTTAGTGAAAGTTGATCAGTTTGATCATGTGCACCCTTTAATTAAAGTATAAACTTCACTTATTCCTTATTATATTCCTCGTCTCAATGGTTCTGGATTTGTTAATTACCTGAAACAATAAAATAAATATTTAGTGCTATAAGTAAATTGTGAGAGTCGGTGGCGCATTGCGGAGAGCTATGGAAACTCAATCTTGAGGTCGGGTTCGAATCCGCACTGACCGTCATGTAGGTATCAATGAGTTTTTCTAACTTATGCACGTAATACCGACTGCTCTCAAACGGTGAAGGAAAACATCGTGAGGAAACCTGCATGAACCTGAACGCCGAAGAAGAAATTCCGATGCGTATGTGAAGTCTAATAATCCGCATTGGGCACGCGTAGTGGACTAACGCCCATTCACCCTCCCTGACGGGGAGCCTGTGCCCTGCAGTGGGACGTATTCAAGGTCCTTTTTAATATGCTGACACTTTTTTAAGAGAATGATCAGACCATCAAACTGAACAACCTTTTCTATGGGACCAACATCGAAATCGCTGTCCCATACATTTGGCTCAAGTAGATTTCAGTATTCAGTATTTATTTCGATGTTGGTCCCATAGAGAAAGTTGTTTAGTTTGATGGTCTGATAATCCCCTTATAAAGTGTCAGCATAAGTTTAAGAAGGACCCTGTATAAGGTAAGGTATCTATCTACTCTTGTTGACTAAGTATTAAGGCTGCCCCTTAACCTATGTTGCCATTCCATTTACGACGGGACAAGGGTCCCCTGATAATCTTACCTATATCCAGCAAGCTACTGTAAAACAAACATAAACCACCGAACTTTAATAACAAAACCATCACATGTCAATTCAAACAAAGGTCCACATAAAAAACCAATTTATTCATACAAGTTACATTTACCTCAGCTCAGCCTAATCTTGTCACCTTATCTCTTTCTGAATAGAGTTTAAAATAGTTTAGCAATTTGTTTTAGCTAGGGATGTTATCAATATGAGATTTAGGGTATTTATCAGATATCGGATATGGAAATTTATTATTACGTTACGTTACGGGTTTTGTGAAATTGATGCATTCTGTTAAAGGTTTTCTAACAATTATTTTGTATTTATAATTAATTGACGTTTGCGTGCATTAGCACTGCATTTCCGCTAGTTAGTCGGAGTGTATATCCCAATCTCAGGGATTTTTTTTTATCAGGAACAGGAAGAGATTGTGTATTGCGGAGCCTCGTGCCAGGCAAAAACGCGACGCGCAAACACCACGCGAGACAAGTGATCGTGTCAGAACCTGAAACGTAAAAGTGACTCCAAAAAATTATGGTAGTATAATGAATAAATACGTCAAAGTGTAAGAAAACAGGTAAATCATACGTAGCAAGAACAAACATTTGAAACTATACAAATCTTTTACTTACATCCAATAAAAAAAATCCAATTTAATTGCAAATTTTTGACTACTTGTTTAAAACTTAAAAAGAAGGATATTCTGAGGATCGTAGAGCTCTGTATAAACTCTACAGACTTTCTTTCAACTTTCCTGTAGATATCCGTTAGTTTCGGTTACGGATATAACACCACAGCACTAGCTGTAGCTATAGGTATGTATACGAATTTCCATTACTTTTCAGTGTCAAGCGCACAGCTACTTGGGTTTACCTATGTCAGTTACATCGGCGTCAAACTTTGTGTTTACGTAAATAAATCATAGCTGGTAGCAGGCCAAGTTTGTAGACGACGGTTTTTTTACCCGACTTCGGAAAAGCCAATAGGTAATGTATTTAGTTTTACCTAACGATTATTATGACAATACACGGTGTAAGGGGCAGCCCTCCGCAAACTGAAACAGTGAACTCAGACCATCAAGCCTACCTCAGGAAACGCGAAAACAATCAACTGTCCCATTACATTTGAGTCAGATAGGTACAGAAGTTTTTTATGAAACAGCTGTTTTTTCGCGTTTCCTGATACCTCAGGTGTATAGTAAAAGTTGTTCAGTTTGATGGTCTGAGTTCACCGTTTCAGTCTGCGGAGGGCTGTCCCTTACACCCTGTATACATACCACTATACTCTCTCTACACTCACTGTCTTCACTTCAGACTGTCATGTTTGTGAGGTATAGGTGATAGCACATCTCAATTCAATTCAATTCAATTTATTTATTCAAAGACAACAATAGGTGTATAGAATATTAACAAAACACATAAAATTTAACAGTCATTACCAGTAGCATCGTGGGCACTTAGGGTTGAACTACATCAGGAAGCACGGCATCGAATTTTTCCGTCGGTCCATCCTTTTCTGTCACTCATGAACGTCATTACAGCATATAAGATAGACGGAACGGAACAGCACGGAACAGCATGCCGCGTGCGGTCGCGTTCCGTCTATCTTATATACTCTAACAAATGACGTTCCTGAGTGACAGAAAAGGATGGAGCGACGGAAAAATGCGATGCTGTGCTACGTGGTGTAGTTCAACCCTTAATGGGAAAAATAACAATGGCCGAGATTAGGCGAAAGAGGGTGTCGTCCAAGTGAGTTAACGACATCTGGAAAAGTATCGGCAAGACCTGGATGCGACTGGCACAGGACCGAAAAGGATGGCAAAATATAGAGGAGGCTTATGCTCTGCAGTGGGTAGATACGGGCTGGAAATGATGAAAGCCTGTCGCAACCCCCTGGCAGCCGGATGAAAGGTTGAGCGGTACTGACTGAGGGCAAGCGAGAAAGGAATACGCCAATGCCTACATTTTCCACCACGCTTCCTTCATGCGGGGGTGAGGTTAAAATTTGGTGGGTGTGTAGGTACTATAGATAGGTACTCTTTCTAATACAATGACAACCTTTTACGTAAAATTGGAGCTTAATGAAGACTAAAAACAAAAAATAAAACAGAATCCTAAATTACCTATTATACTCGCTAGTAGGTACTTGAAAAATAATAATTTAGGGGAAAGAATGTAGGTAATGTCAATATTATCACAGGTAGTAGCTTTCATAATTAAAAAATTCCGGCCTTTGAAAATAAATAAACGAAGTTTCGTGCCTGAAAATGTAGAAGAGAATTCCTAAATTATATGAAAACACTAACTTTGAGGAACTTTAGGATAATATAGGTAATGTAAATTAGAAGTACCTCTCTTTCACAAGGACCTTAATTATAGAATGTAACATCTAATTACTAGAAAGAAAATATAAGGCGCCCTCGTAGGACGTATTCTGATCAAATCAGTTGCGTCCTACAAAAAGGAGAGGTGCGGAGTACTCGAAACCGACGGGCATGTATGAAGAGATGTATGGATGTGAATGAGGCAAAAGAGGTATGTAAGGATCGTAGTAGATGGCGCGCTCTGGTCTCTGCCTACCCCACTGGGAAAGAGGCGTGACGTTATAGATAGATAGATAGAAAATATTACTTTTGCGGGCAATTCCATACTATATTTCTGACTACCCTTATATCTTCCATACTAACAGTTCCGTGTCTGACTTACTGACTGACAGAAAACGCAAAGCCTAAACCACTGAAGAAAGATGTGGTAACATATTCTACAGAGAGGATGTAGCACTAAGAAACGATTTTTCGAAAATCTACCCCTAAATGTGTGTTGAAGTTTTCCACGCGGACAAAGTCGCATGTTAAAGCTAGTTGTTATTCTTAAAACACACATAAAAGAATACAGACGAATTTATAACCTCATTCCTTCTCCTCTTTAATTTTATTAAAGTCGGACAAAAAGTATGAATTGAAGCAGGTACCTAGGTAATTTTTTGAAAAATGTATCATTTTAAAACTTTTTAGCAACTCCCACAAAACATGAGAAAGCGGGCCGCAAAAACAGAATAAATCGTGCGGGCCATGGTTTAGACAGCCTGAGGGTAGACGGGGGTAGATGGGGGTAATGGGGGTAAACAGTGAATATAAACAGCTGAGAAATAGGAGTGTCGGAGACGATCACTCTTTTGACGCGAACAATATTTCAGCGGATCTAGTGTTTTGAAGGGTAATTCGTTGGGATTTGTTTGTAAAAGGACTTTAAGGAAGTAAAATAAGGTACCTATGCATACATTCGACTCGACGACCCGCTGGCTCAGTTGGTAGTGAACCTGCCTGCTGATCCAGAGTCGCGGGTTTGAATCCCGCAAGGTACAAATATTTGTATCTCATCTCATCTCACTAATATTATTAATGCGAAAGTTTGTGACGATGTTTGGATGTTTGTGCCTCAATCACGCATAAACGGCTGAATGGATTTGGATGAAATTTGGCAAACAGATAGAATATGTTCTGGATTAACACATAGGATACTTTTTTAAGGTCCACGCAGACGGAGTCACGGGCACCAGCTAGTAATTCATATATGAATGTTAGTTCTCGAGTATACAGGCTGTAAGGAAAAGTATCATTATTAGCAAAACACATCTGCTGTTCCATACTAAACTGCAATACCCACACGAGTCAAATGTAGAGACAGCTGATGTTTTTTGTTCTGTTTGCTCCCATAGTTGTTCAGTTTGATGGGTAGAGTAGGTATGTGATTTAAAGGCTACTAGTACTTTTTCTTACACCCTGTATAGGTATGTATTTTATCATTGTCTAGTCATCGTAATACAACCCCGGGTTTGAATCTGGTACTTTAAAATGGGACTAGATAATCTGTCTGTGTGACAGTGTATTCAAGATATTTATTTTATCTTTAAGTGCGTTCACACACGATGACGCACTGACGGAGCGGCAGATGTCAGTTCATAGAACCACACCCGGTGCGTCAATGCGTCACCGTGTGTCCTTCTACGTGTGGTTTTATACAACTCCTTGCTTCACAAATGACGGACTGACGTCTGCCGCTGCGTCAATGCGTCATCGTGTGTGAACGCACTTATTGTATCCACAATCCACATACACAAATTCATGACCTTAATCGTTTTCTGGGGTTTTAGAAACGATGCTACAACTACCAACGACTGCAAAAGAAAATTAAATTAAAAAGAAACCCTCTAGAAACCCTTTCGCCTCATACCAAATACACGAAAAAAACTGGGGTGGTCCATTCTAAGACGAAAATTGCACGGTTATCTAACCCTGTCTAAGGGTATCATGCGGATTGGTCAACTTCACATACGAATCAGAATTTCTTCTTCAGCGATAGGTATGACATTGTTTCCTCACGATGTTTTCCATCACCGTTTGAGAGCAATCGGTATTACGCATGTACCTACGTAACTTAGAGAAACTCATTGATAGGTACATGGGATCTCATCCGGGCGGATTCGAACACAGACTAGGGATTGCAATTGCTGGATCCAGCATCCAGCAATCCAGCTGGATCCAGCGCTTTTTTCGACCTGCTGGATCCAGCACTTTGCGCTGGATCCAGCGCTGCGGATCCGCAATTGATAAACTTTAGAAATAATGGTGCAATACCATTTGTTTCTTTAGATCCCACTTCCAGAAAAGTAAATAGTTATTTGTGCCAGGCTGCAAAGTTGTTTTTTGGCGCGAGTACTTGTATTGAAACCTGAGCAAGCGAAGGATTCTAGGATTGAACCACGAGTGAAGCGAGTGGTTCAAATAATAGAATCTTGAGCTTATAGCGAAGGTTTCAAAGGTACGACACGCAGAATAACTTTGCAGCCGAGCGAAACACACTACTTTTCACCTCACAGCAGCGAGGAAAAAATGTGAATTGCTAAAGAGAACAACATTTTAAAAAGATTTTTTTTTCTTGCTGGCCAGTGACATAAAATAGTTGTTAATGCATTTTCAGTGGACTGGCGGTATAGAATTTCAAAAACTCTTTCCACGCTAGCGGATAAAATGCACTTTTGCACTCAGATTTCGAATGATAAACAGAATCTTTCCGAGCTTGTGAGGTGAAAAAAATATTAACGCTGTATCATTGAATCCTTTAAGTCAAGAAATTATGTATATTTTATTATAACTTTTCTCTGCTCTACTTCTAATAAGTACGAGTTCTTCTTCTTATCGAGTGGGCTGCAAAGCCCTGGTGTCAGAGTTTATTCAAACCGCCTTACGGCCTCTGACGTGATTTTTATGTAACGAGTACGAGTTTATAACTTTAATTGTATAAGTGGTTAGTGCGCTAGGCAAGACAACGGGTTCTCGCGCTGCCTTCACCAAGTCTTGTAATCGGTACACCTTGTGGGGTCTACTAATTGCGAAGCGTCTTCCAGGACGCGGTCGCCATTCGAGAACTTTTCGGCCTCATTGCAAATGCAATGTGCTCCGCCCATCGCCGCTTTAGTTTAGCTATTGTTTGAGCTATGTCAACTACTCTGGTTCTTTTGCATATCTCTTCATTTCTGAATTGGAACTCCATGCAAGAGAAACTCGGACGATAGTCCTCTCCATTGCCATTTGGGTGACTTTCAGCTTTTTTATGAGGCCTTGAAAGCGACCATGTCTCAGTTCTGAAGGTCATCACTTGTCAAAGATTTTCGTCTTAAGACAATGGATTTGGGACGAGAAGATACTACACAGCTTCCTGAAAGCTGTCCAGCCCAGTTGGATTCGACGGGTGACTTCTTTCTTGAAGTTGGTCTCGCCTGATTGGACAGTTTGTCACAACAAAATAAAACGTATTCGACTTGTTCATGTTTATTTTTAAACGAATTCTTTCAAAGGATTTGCTCAGGTCATCGTGCATTCTACTAAGGTCTTCCATGGTCTCCACCATGATGACTATTATCGACAAACGGAAGGTGACGGATGTACTGTGAACGGTGAGTACATCCTTCACCTTCGGTTTGCCGATGATATAGTCATCATGGCGGAGACCAACTTCGAGAAAGAAGTCAACCGTCGAATCCAACTCGGCTGGGCAGCGTTCGGGAAGCTTTGTAATGTAGGATCTTCTCATTCCAAATCCAGTGTCTCAAGACGAAAGTCTTTGACCAGTGGTGATCTACAGAACTGAGACATGGTCGCTCACTCAAGGTCTCATAAAAAAACGGCAAGTCTCCCAAATGGCAATGGCTATCGTCCGAGTTTCGCTTGCGAGGAGATCCAATTCAGAAATGAAGAGATATGCAGAAGAACCAGACTTACTTCATTTGATATTATAAATTTATAGATGATCAATGATCTTCTTCTTTCTCGTGTAAAGGTGATCACACTTTGTCTTTCCAATACTAGGCCACCTCTATTCCTCAAGCGGAAGCCTCTATTATGTCCTGGACACAGACACGGCACATTCTACATTGCGATCGATGTCGAATGGTTTGCCCATGAACACGCCCACACTCCACAGAAGCATCAGTCGGAAATTAAGTCCTATCTTTGCAGATTATCCCTGGATCGTCATTATCTTGAGTGTTCAACCGAGCGAAAGTTCCATTTACTTCCTAAATGTGAAAGAAATTTTACCAATTTGAAGTAACCAGTAGAAATAATAAAAGATTCTTAAGTATTTTCAAAGAAAAAAGATTAATTTCTTAAAAAATCGATGAATTGCTGGATCCGCGCTGGATCCAGCTGGATTTATGTCGATCCAGCAAAAATCCAGCTGGATTGAAGATGCTGCTGGATTGCAATCCCTAACACAGACCCAGAAACAAAATTCAGATTATAACAAATCCACCAAAAACAAAAGAAAATTTAATTTACCTACGAATTTCTTATCTAAATCCGTGAACTTTCTTCCCATGAAATATTTATGAGACTAACATTTACACCTTGGAATAAAAAATGTTTAACGGTGAAGGCGCTCCCACGAAATGACATGCAATTTTTCCCGCCGTTCCTCTAAGTTTCCCTTCGCGTTTAGCAGATCCGCCACTCCACGCATATACCATTATATTTTACCTACTAGCTTACTATATTGACCTAAGTACATTACTAACGCTCATACACTCTCCCTGAGGGTATGCCTGTGCCCTGCAGTGGGACGTTTATAGGCAGTGATGATGATGATGATGAAGTATTTTACCCATGGGGCGGGCTGATGAGTGAGCGCAGTAGCGATTTCGCCTATAAATTTTGTTCTGCGCAGTCAAATGTTAAAAACATTGTCAGCGAAGTTGTTTGCAGGCTATTTGCAGGCTATTTTATTTACAATCATTTTTCCTGGGCTAACTAAAGGTGTTCCGCACAGAGTGAAATTATAGTGTCGCGCCAAAGAAAATATGAAACAAGTAAATTGAAAAACATACAAAAAGGACAACATTCAATTTTATGAAAGAAACCAAAATTCGAAAACATGTGATACAAAGCGTAGGTATTTTATATAAAATTATCAGATTTTTATATCCATTAATTTATTTATTATAATTCTTACTTTCCTGCCCTCGGTGTGTAATCTACTATTACAATTATTATTACTATTACCTATTTGAAAAATACTGAAAACTACGCTAAATGAGGTGAATTCCTTTGCCTGGCTGCTTTTTCTATTGACTGACAGTTTTTTTACTTTATTCCTACAAGCCAATGATAAATTCCTACCTACCTACAGAATATAGCTATGACATCTAGTGCATCGCTAGCTTTAAAAAAATTAAATTAAAATTAAAACGGAAAAATAAACATATCTTATCTCCTAACCTACTTTAATATTTTTCAATAAAAACACGTGGTTATAAAATGAAATGTTGTCCAATAAGTCATTAAAAAAAAATACTTAAATTATTTAGTGTCAGAACTCAGATGTGAAATCTGTACGTTCATTCTGTTATTCTATGGCCTTTCCTACACTTCCTCTGCCCCTCGATACTTCCTCCAAAAGAACCAGTTCCGGCCACGTCAATCACGACTTTCCCGCCATTTCTCACTGACAGCCCACCGGAAAGAGGAAACTTTTTAAAAAAGGAAGTGTGAATGTAAATCGGGGGTGCGTTATCGATGTAATTACCTTTTAAAAACGATATTTTTATTTTTGACGTGACGAAGATTTTTTTTTGTAAAATCATGACGTTTAAAGGTTTTTGTTAAAAAAAAACCCGACTGCATAAAAACTATTAACTGAAAAGAAAAAAACAAGCTTCTTATTTCAGCTATAATAACTTTGTTTAAGCAAATTAATACAATTTGAATGTTATTACTTATTAGGTAGGTATCGCAAACGGGGACAAGAAAAATGACCTATTTGTTGGTTATTGGTTTGTCCCCGCCTGCAATACCTACCTAATAAGTAATAACATTCAAATTGTATTAATTTGCTTAAACAAAGTTATTATAGCTGAAATAAGAAGCTTGTTTTTTTCTTTTCAGTTAATAGTTTTTATGCAGTCGGGTTTTTTGTTTTTTAAAATAATTTAGTTTATTTCATACTTTTTAGTCTTGTGTCAAAATGGTAGCATAAAAGTACTATAATATATATATATTTGGAATTTGCTCTGCACCAGCTTTCATTTGATACCCATATTGTAATTTTTTACGAAAAAAAATTGATTCTCCCCCCTCTCTTTTTTAATTCGCAGACTCCATATTGAAATAAGGTACCCTATGTCACTCTCACGATTTTTACAAATCTAACGACACCTCATACGTTCAAATCCATCAAGCCGTTTAAGCTGTAGGGCGTGCCAAAGAAATAGACATACAAACATACATTCATACATACATACATACATACATACGCTCGAAAAACATAACCCTCCTTCTGTCGCAGTCGGGTAAAAAGGTGCGTTTTTAAAAGGTTTTCCGCATGGTTCCGGCTTCTAATGGACTAGTTAGGTACACCATTATCTCCCATGGTCCCGTCACCCGTGAGTGTTGTACGAGGCGATTACGGGATATGGTTTTTTATAAAATGGTCCCGAAAGACAAGTGAAAGGCTAGCTGAATTTTTGTTATTACAACATGGTTATACTTAAGTATAAAATTTTAATAATCTATAAATGTGGAAGCTCGGAGATTTTACCTGCTAGTTTAAAGACAAATTGGCCTAAAATAATTATTCCCACAATTTCCAAGAAAAATCCACTTTCCACATTTTAAAACGAAAACGTCGGAAACGGAAACACGTTCGGTATTTGAATCCAGCGCGCTAATTCGTGCGCGGCGAGATCAAAGACTCCGACGGGCCAATTACGACGCTGCGTGCGCGCAACCGAATGCTCCAGTTAGCATTACCTTTATGTTGTGAAATACGGTAGTGAAGTTCGTTACTATACTTTGTTGACATACTGTTAGGCGAAGTGAAGAACCACTTTTTGTAGTATATTTATTTTATACAAGGTACATACTCGTAAAAAAACTTGGCGTCACTGATGGTAAGGAGACATACCTTGAGGTATGGTCAAGATATATGCAAATGAATCTTGAAGTAAGTGCAGATTTTTCACGATTTTATTTTTTTGATCAAAGAATTTGACAACAGATTTTTTTTCTTCATTCTGTAATTATATTATTATATGAGTTTAACAGGGAAACATTTATTAACCACAAAACAAACAAAGGTAACTAGGTACATTAAAAATAAGTAAAAATAAATGACATAACTAACTTAACCTAAAATATGGTTGCAGGTTAATATATTTATTCTATAATTTAATTTAAAAAAAAGTTAAGTTAAGTGTAAAATTTTATAAGAATCGCAAGAAAAATCTGCTGTTGCATAGAAAATGTCGATAGCTAGTTAACTCAACCCAAAATGTATGACAAAAGCAGATTTTTTTTCACGCTCTCAGTATAGTGAAATTTGTTCTGTTTGATGGTCCGAAGCACCTATGTGACGCATTTAAGTTAACACCCTGTATACGCTAATGATGACGATGATGATGAGGAAAGAATTGAATGTCGTGTCAACTGATAGCTGACTATTTGAATCAGTCTAAAATAGCTTCTAACTAGAAGTAATTTCTACCACCGATCACATTAGCACCATGAGGTACTGATCACGCTCGAGGGACGAAGTAAAAATATCTTTTACTGCTGCTCACCCTCTATTTAGCTTTCAAGTGTCGCCTTGAATTTATTAGTTTGCTGTTACATGTCGGCACTATGACGTATGAACAGGGTTTGTCATTTGTTTTAAGAGAAGTTTATTCCGAATGCGTAAATGCGCGCTGCATACAAACGTAGTCTAGTGATATTTTCAATACTAACCAATTAAAGTCAATTATTTTTTTCAGAAACAATCTAGAAACTAATCTCTATGTTTGCATGTTCGCTAAAATCGTTCAGGTCCATAATGTCCCTTTCCCAAAATGTCCCCTGGTTCCAGAAAGTCCCATTCCCAAAATGTCCCCTCCCCAAAATGTCCCTTCCTCAAAATGTCCCTTCCCCAAATGTCCCTTGCCCAAAATGTCCTTTCCTCAAAATGTCCCTTCCCCAAAATGTCCCCTGGTTCCAGAATATCTCTTCCCCAAAATGTCCCTTCCTCAAAATGTCCCTTCCCCAAAATGTCCCCTGGTTCCAGAATGTCCCTTCCCCAAAATGTCCCTTCCCCAAAATGTCCCTTCCCCAAAATGTCCACTGGTTCCAGAAAGTTTAAGTGCTAGGATTAATTTAAGATTTGTATGGAAATCTTAATTGAGGCACTGTAACTTTAAAACATGCTGCATGCTTCAATTAAGTTTCGGTGCTACTAGTGAAACGTGGATGTTCAGAGGTTTCAGAATATCTCTGTCTACCTCCTCGAGGAATATAGTCGCGAGCATATACTCTATGCTACATATTGCTAAGTTTCATTTGCGATCCATCTAAGGACCAAAAACAGGCGCATTCGCCTTTCTTCTTTTCGTAAACGAACTGCGAAGGGCGCCTCCTGCCCCTGTGTAACGAATAAATTATAAATAACTTGGAAACAAATTAAGATAAGTAATGATAAATTAGAACACTTTGCACATTATCGGGGCGTGTTTCCGATCGCAGTAACTTAACCCCGACTTGTTATGATATAACTTGTTGAAGTTGTTGACAATTTTACCGATAACGGCTAAATGTGGCGCGAACTTAGATTTGTGGACGTTGACAGAGAACATTTTATTATTTTTGCTTACGTTTTGCGTAGATCGATATTCATAGATGTTTTTTTTAAGCTTTAGTTCGAATCTTCGAATTCTTATCATTTATAAAAAAACCTGACTATTTCTTCCACTTTTTGACTTGATTTTATTAGACTGAACTAATGCTCAAAATACGTTCCTGAAATCATAAAAAAAAACACAAAAGAATTAGTATAGCATAAGCATAATGCTTACAAGTCTTACAACTATATGCCCCAGGGGGGAATTCAGAAATATTCTGAAAACTTAATACATCCACGATTCACTAGCAGTACCTACCGAAACGGAGAAGAATTCCAGAATAAAAATATCACTTTAGATTCGTCGTTTTGTTTTTTCGGATTTTAGTCGATTCGGTTACCGGATGTAATGAGACTATACAGATTTGTAAAAATCTATGAATGCAAGCATTTAAAAAGAAAAAATTCCTTTTAGTAAAATTTTCTGTCTTCAACATTTAGGATACTTTCTCTCCAGGCATGGATCAGTTTTTCCACCTCCCTAGATCACCCTGTATAGTCTTGTAGGTTTTGTCAAGCACTTAATTTATTTCCACCGTACACATAAATCGTAACTAAGAAAAATGATTTCAAAGTTGGTAACTATATTTTAATGGTGAAAAATATGTTTTTCTAGATTCAAGAGCGAAAATATTAAAGCGCGGATTTCCTACTTCAACTTTGTGAGTATTAATTCAGTGTCTGGAAAGTTGGACGTTTACACTTTTACTGAAAACTTCAAGTTTGAAGCAAAAGAAACGGCTTCGGTGGTGTTACAAACTTACAATATAGTAGCGTTTGAAAATTGAACCAGGGTGTAAAATAATGTTTTAGATACCTATAGCCTTTAGGTTTACAGGTTTCTTCTCCAGGTAATCTTGATAGAACATAATATTTTGATGGGAAACATCTATTGGCGCGTCTTAGCAATAAAACCGACTCGTATACCGTGAAGACAAATTATGGCATAACGCCGCGTCACGCCATTTGACAGCTGCGATTAGCGAAATCTGCAAACAACTGCGATGTGCGGTATTTCTATGTTTCACATCTGCCGGGCGTCCTACGACGCCTTTTTTCAATCAAAATCAAATTTTTTTTACAGAAACGAAGTTTCTGAAACAAAGTTTCTGAAACAAAGTTTCTGAACTTAAAGAAATTATAGTGCAGCGTGGGTGCCCCGCAAGGTGGGCAAACGATCTGGTGAAGGTAGCGGGCACCTGTTGGATGAAGGCCGCGCAGGACCGGTCGTGGTGGCGATCCTTGGGGGAGGCCTATTCAATTCAATTCAATTCAGGTTAAGAGCATTGGGCTCTTGACACGGGGGTCGTGGGTTCGATTCCCACGGGGGACACCTACCTAGTGATATATCACTTTGCGCGTTTTTCCCCAGTTGGTTAGGACATTGCAGGTTGAATCACCTGATTGTCTGAAAAGGAAAATGATTCCGTGCTTCGGATGGCACGTTTAGCCGTTGGTCCCGGCCTATCTCTGGTGGTAGTAGTCGTTACATAAAAAACCACGTCAGAGGCCGTAAGGCGGTTTGAATAAACTCTGACACCAGGGCTTGCGCACACGATAAGAGAGAGAATTCATTATATTTATTTCTGAAAACAAGTTCCATATTTTTTTTATTAGTAAGTACATAATGTCATCTTACACCCCATGTCCAGCAGTAAATGTTTATCGGCTAAGATTATGAGACAAAACTTTAAAGGAGAGCACAAAATGATCACGTGACGCACTCGGCCATATCAATAGTCCATCCACAGGCCAAGCCGGTGAACTTGTGGTGAAAAGCCTATCGAAGCTCGATTGTGTGAAACATTGCTTTGTAATTCGGGTTTCATGTGGTTCCAGTCTGATCCAAGATTACCTTTTCAAACCCTTAATAATAGACGTCCTAAACTCCGATCTAAATGCGTTTCCCTTGTCCTGAATTAAGTTAGCTACAGTCCGATACCAGCGTAGAAGCGTTCAAGTGTCCAAACTTCACAGACTTGACGTGTTGTATTCATTACAATTCCTTCTCAAATTAGATTAGGCTAGACGAGATCTTTGAGAAGAATGCCTTTAGGCATGAAGTTTATTACTAACCTAACTAAATATAGTTTGGTTATTTCGAGTGGTCAATTGTCATAATGATTATTGTGTTTACTTTAGAAAACAGACTGGCGACGGGCTCACCCCCCGTCTCACTGGACAGAGTTTCGGTACTACTAGTGAAACGTGGATGTTCTGAGGTTTCAGAACATCTCTGACTACCCCCCTCGGGGAATATAGTCGTGAGCATATGCTATGCTAGAAAACAGACTGGCTGACAGAAGGCTTACCATGAATTTGCACTGTAGTTAACAACAGTAGTTTTGCTCCCATTTTCGTATTGAATTTCGTACAGTGCTCCTAATTGATTACTTTGAGAACTGATTTTGACACACAAAATGCGCACCGTAACTATAGTAGTAGGTATACTCTAGTGTCAACTCATGGTAGGTGTAATTTTAAATGATTTAGTTGACTAATGTCTAAAATGAATAATTACTAGGTATAAAATGACGAAAATGATAATTATTACATCGACTGGTCAAACATAAAAAATTATTTATTTATTTATTTATTTATAAAACACTTAGATTACTTCAGATTGTAAGTGATTCGACCACATAAAAAAGTCATGAGTAAAGTAATTGTATGCTATGCTAGAAAGCATTATACCTACGTTATAATGATTTGTTTTGGAAATTCGGAATTCAAAGACTCATCCATCTCCGCTATCCATCTATATCAACCCTAAACCAATTCTAGCTGCCGCAGAATTCCGCTTTTCGAAATTCCACTAACTCCTTGTTGCATTTTCGCCATCTGTTTCGACGTTTGATTAATTATTCAGATCTGTGTGCCTTGCCAGGGTTGGAAGATGGTTGAGATTCCTTTGCATAGTTCTGATGTTTGATAAATTGTCTAGAGGATCAAATTTAAATTGTAAAAGAGGAAATGAATTATTAAGAATGTTATTGTCTTCTCTTATCAAGTTTTCCAGTTATCTATCGTTAAAAACTGAATCGAGATTGACTATTTTAGGTACCTGTTGTTTATTTCCAAGACCATTTGAAAGTGATATTTCAGCCATAAGTAAAATTTGGATTCGGATGCCGTTTTCACTGTTCTTGTTTCTCCATGGCAAAGTAGCCCCCCATGTTCCCCCCCACTCTCCCATGTGGTAAACGAGTGCACTCTACGCCGTTTCCCCGGTTGAATCGAAGAACTCCACAAGCTTACCCCGGCAGCGGATGACTGGCTGAAACACCTTGACCTCGAAATCTAACCAGCCCCTGGGATCCAAGCAGGAAGACAAACATTCCATACGATATGATAATGATAAAGTCGCGAGCATTAAACATATTTTTTCACCGTTTCAGAAGGATCTTAAATTCATTGATAAAAGAGTGATTGTCCCGCTGTTTCTTATTCTTTTTTAAATATATTCTAGCCGTTTAGTTTTTCTACCCAGACATTACTATACCCAGCATTCCAGTTACGGCTCATTCGGTCGTACAGTCGCGAATATTTCCTCTTTTTGTTTACCAAAATAGACCAGTATGCAAGCACCCGCTTCAAACGAAGCTGTTTGGTATACTGTTGAATGTTTAACAAATAAAGCTTTGCTTGTATAAACATTTGCTTCAGAACATTTAGATAGATAATAATATAATTTCATTTAATACGTGTTTCGACAGTTATTGAATACATTTACTGAATTGTAAACTTTGCCCTGTAAAGTTATGATGGGAACTTATGAATTAGTTTAGTTAAAGTTTGAAGCATTGGTAACGTCTTGTTTCGCCAGGTGAGGGTTTAGTAATAAATTGATAATATTCTTGACATACTTTGGACGTTGCTATTTAGATTTTAGTTAAATGCCTAAATAGTTAATGCCAAAAAAAGCCCATAAAAGAAATAAAAATGTTGCTCCACCTATTTTTAACAATATTCCACAAGTTTATTGACACATTTTTAGAGATTTACGTATTTTAAATTAACTCTATCTATTATCTGAAAATTTAACAAACATAATATCTTGCGATGTTCTTCCTGAAAAGGATCGATGTACGTGTTAAAATACTCACATACATACATATAAGCACATAATATAAACTAACGCCAATAATCCCTTACGGGACAGTCAGAATCCTTTCCACAACTAGCAACTTTTATTTTATGCGTGCAAAATTGTAGCAATACTGGTTTTTAGCATATTTTTTACCGGATAGAATTCGCCTACGAAACCAATTCATAATATAAGGTCTAACAAAATTAGGTGAAACTATTTTAAGGAATTTAAGGGAATGAGCAGATCATCAAACTGAACAATTTTCTCTAAGGGACCAATGTCGAAATCGCGAAAAAAAAATCTGCGGTCCCATACGAGTCGAGTCGAGTAAGTTTGTATGGAACAGCA
Organism: Agonopterix heracliana; assembly: GCA_963693445.1. Lineage (NCBI taxonomy): Eukaryota > Metazoa > Arthropoda > Insecta > Lepidoptera > Depressariidae > Agonopterix > Agonopterix heracliana. The sequence continues at coordinate 2,517,245 of OY856323.1, read as the reverse complement.
GATTTTTGTTTTCGTGATTTCGATATTGGTCCCATAGAGAAAGTTGTTCAGTTTGATGGTCTGATCATCCCCTTAAAATAGTTTCAGCTAATTTTCTTAGTAATAAGAAGCCCTATCCCTTAGTCGCCTCGTATAACACCCACGGGAAGTACTAATGGGGTGGTCTGTTCTAACCACACGGTTAAAATAACCAAGTGAGTAATAAAAGGGTTCCTCGATTAAGTCATTGCATGCGCAGGAAACTCTGTTTACTTTTAGAGCACGCCCAGATAGCATTTGAAACTGTATAAACGCTGTACAATGAAAATTTTGAAGAGTTTAGGCTGTACAAATTGGCTGGACTACGGCTGTATATCCGGATATACAGCCGTTATATCCGCAAAATGGGCCCCAAATTATACAGCTCTAAGTGTAGATCTAGCTGTCTAACAGCTGTGTAATAGCGGCGCAATGGCTGACTTGGAGCGTAATTAGATACCATTATGCAGATAATGTTCTCAAATCTTACGTATTTTATTCTTATATACAGTCTCAGGCTTGTAAACGTTTGAATACAAGAATAAAATTATGTTCGTGGTTTAATCCTTCCATCTTATTTTCTTAAGACTTATTTATTCATCGAATCATCGGACACGCGGCGGCCATAATATTTTAATTTGTGAATAGAACAAATATTATTTTGCTGTACCCATTATTTGTTTCTTGGTCGTTATTTTGCTTGCGGCTGCTACTTCTTCGTGAATATGTATGCTAATAGTAAGCCAAAAACTCATGCGCTCTTGAAATAATAGATATTAACGAAAGTGTTTGTGTAATAAGAACGGTGTAACCCAACTTGAGACTAGCTTTATAAGTACGCAGTACTTTTCTATTGGTAATAAATTAATTTTGTATGGTATTCAGGTAAAATTCTGTGTAAATGACGCCCAAATTTTCAAAATCATACGTAAAAATATTTTATGAATTATCGTGCCGTGATTTTTAGGTTATGGCTTAATGGCGTCTTCAATTATACAGCTGTTGCTCTTCTAGTACTCAATTATGAAGCTTTTTGCGTATCTAAGCTGTAATTTAAGTATTTACAACAGCCTAAAGAGTAAATTTGGATGTACATTAGAATTTGATTACTATAGTAGCTGGTTAAATGAATACGTTTAGTAAATATTACAGCAATTGTGAATATGCTTTGTTTAGTTTTCTTTTTATTTCACACTTCCTTTTTTGTTTTTTCCATGGTTTGATGTTCATTTTTGACTCTTGAAAATAGCGCAAAACAAATTCACAATGAACACAATAATTAACTATGCAAAACTGACATTTAGGTACACCAGTTTTACTTAGGCATTAAAATATTCAATAAGCTGCATAATTATCTGTTGAAACACTATCAACGTTATAATGATCTACTGTAAAACTAAGGGCTGTACTATAGGGAAAAATTTAGCTAATCGCGTTAGCTTTAGAATAGGGTAAGACTAAACTCTTATGCAGCATATAGCATTGTATTACACTCTTGTACAGGAATTTGCTTTATAAGGGTTTCCTAGATAACCATTAAACAGCTATTATCAAGCCTAATATGATGACTGCACTAAAGAGTAATTATACACCAATATCCAGAAGATAGCAATATTTAATGCTCTTGTACAGAATTAGGCAACACAAAAGTATAATTCTAGAGCACTATACAGTCGATATACTGCTCTAGTCTTATAAACTTGCTTATAGCGGTTTTTTACTCCATACACTGTATATTAGAGTTTTTCGGTGCTATTTAAAAGCTAAAAGTAATAATTTCGGCTTTATACAGCCCTAAACCAGATGTTCTGTATAAAATAATATATTTATGCTCTACCACAGCCTTAAATATATTTTAACGCTTTTGTACATCGTTTATAACACTTCTAGCTGTTATTGTACTGGTTAAAAGATTTTTTTTCAGCTTAAATGTTTATCGTTACCAACATTTGGTAAGTATTATAAGGTCGATGAAGGAAGCCGATTGTTCTTCGTTTGTTGTTTTTGTATGTTGATTGTTATTTGATCGTGCGATGTGGTGAATAGGCTGAGTTTAGTTCGTTGAAGACATAATATTGTTAACTAGGGGTGCCGAACTATCAAGAGTAAAACTATTAACCTTTATAATCGAAAGGGCACGTTATTTAAAAAAAAATGACACACTTTCTAGCTGCGCCAATTACCGTTATTTTTTAAAGTGTGGGTATATCAAGAAGTTAAATAAACCCATAATAGGGTAGTCAACTGCATAATCTATATACAGGGCTAACACTTTTTTAAGGGTATGATCCGACCATCAAACTGAACAACTTTCTTCATGGGACCAATATCGAAATCACGAAAAAAATATCAGCTGTCTCATACATTTATCTTGAGTAGGTTTTCAGTTTTGTATTGAATTTTTTCGTGATTTCGATTTTGGTCCCATATAGAGAAAGTGTCAGCATATTAAGAAGGACTGTATAGGCTGATGATGATGGAGATGATGACACGTCGATACGCTAAAAACTCGTCCTCACACTGTATACCAAATCTTTCCATAAATTTTTCTAATTTACTGTTCCTCAGAAAGCTTTTACGAGATTGATATCTAGGGCTTTACTGAAAATGTAACCAATTTATCATTTTGCCTAAAGAAGATGTAAGTCCGACCCAAATCGGTTCACAAAATGAGGTGAACGAATAAAATGTTTGGCCATAAACTATTTCCAATCGGTTAGAGGGTTTATTACTACTGGATATAACTAAGAGTTCGGGAAAGTATCGGTCACCCATAGAAAGACTCTTAACTTCGGTGGTCGTTACCAATATACAGGGTGTAAACTTAAATGGTATTTCAGACAGTTAAACTGAACAACTTATACTGTGGAGCCAACATGGAAATCCCAAAAAAAATCTGTTGTTCCATAGAAAATGACAATAGCCATCCGCTCAAAATGTGTGAAACAACTGTTTATTTTGCGATTTCAAAGTTGGTTCCATAATAAAAGTTGTTCAGTTTGATGGTTTGAAGCACTCCTTTAAATACGTAACGCATTTTAGTATACAACCTGTATATTGTAGGTACTTCTTGGTTGAATCGCGTTCGCCATCTCTCGTGTTCCATCCAACGTAGCTCCGAAAATACACCATAAGGGAATTTTCACTAAGTTTTATGTACTATGTACTTACCCTATACAGGTTGTTAGGAAAAGTATCTGCGCCTCCGGGACTCAAATGTATGACACAGCAGATTTTTTTATCGTTCCGACAGGTTTGCTCCCATACTAAAAGTTGCTCAGTTTGATGGGTAGAATCTTTGACTATATGAGGACTAGTAACGCGTGTAATTCTACTAACAAACATTTCTGCCACTTTTTGCGGGGGGCGAGGTTACATGCAATCCGCAACTTTGGATTTTATTCCCCATAACTTTAGATTCTAATTTTGAATGTTGTCTCGTGTGAACCCCAAACGTTCGAAGTTCGAAATTATTGTTTCGCAATTATAGGCTGTCTCGTTTAGTGATAAGGTATACAATTTTATGTAAATGCCCATGATCAATTGATCTTATACCGTGGCAGAGGGGAAATGCTCCCGCAATGCGAGTCCTTATATAATAAATAGTTAAAGGGTAGAATATGTGGTTGAAAGTTTAATTATTCTTTTCCTTACACCCTGTATACATGAGTACGTAATTTTTCATAAATGCTACGAATGAACAGTTTGATGTGAAACCAAACATGCCTCGAAGGCAGTGTGGTGGGAAAAGGCAGTAAAAATCCCTCATTCTAGAACATTTAGTTAGGGACTTTTACTGGTGCGTTTGAACTCGTAAACGTGGCAAACGACTCCGCTCGCTTTTATGAACTCTTCCTTTACTCCATGGAACCTAGTTGTTTTGAATTTGACTTTATTTCTGAGGGTTACGTTTCAATTTTAATAAACCTGCGAATTCCTTCCAGTTTCTGAATACTTGATATTAAACTTAAGTATCCAGGAACTGGAAGTTCGTCGGATGTTGTCCGTCTGCCCGTCCGTCTGTCCTACCTTTTTAGGGCTGTAACTTTTGAACCTATAGGCAGACAATTGTCATTTTTGCAGAATATGCGTTATGACGGCTAATTTGTCAATAAAAACGTCAAAAAATTAAAAATTAAGGGGGATCAACACGAAACCAGTTTTTATCAACGTTTTTTCTTCTCGTTCTATCGTAAAAACGGCAATACATACAAGCGTCAAACTTGGTGTGATTATAGAGCAGACTCTACAGAATAAGAAAAATAATTAAAAGAGTGTGAGTCGGTCCCGGAGAAAACAACACTTTTTTCAATGATAATCAGTGTTGCCACCTTGGGGAATTTGTCCCTAGATTTAGGGAATTCTGCAATAGCGATTTTTGCATTTGCTAAGTCACTAGATACAGATTTGGTGATTTCTAGCGACTTTCTCAAGATGCAAGAAGCCATATAAAACATCAATGAAGTTTTCCGTAAAATACCGGTATAAATTTTCTTACTTACAGAATTAGTAATTTGATATCCCTGTCCGCCATAGATAGTTTATCAAAGACCAGGGAATTCCCCTGCAACAACCATGAGTTTTTTTTTTAGATTTTCTTTCGTAGTTCATTCCTATTAATTCGCTGTGATAAATTTTTTTTTGTAATTCAATGTCGTTGTGTGTGAATACGTAAAGCTTTAGTATGGATATGTCTTTGAAAAAGAAGGGTTACGGCCCAAAATATCGGAAGGAATAGGAAACGATTGAGAATTATGACTGAATAGGATCTAGGGAATTCTAACGAATTTTTAATATCCTTATTTCTCATAATCTAGCGAAATTCGATGGTACTTCTAGTGACTTGTCCAAATTGAAGGTGGCAACACTGATGATAATACGTTATGTGGTGTTGTGGTACGGAACCCTCGGTGCGCGAGTAGCCCGACTCGCATTTGACCGGTTTTTCTTTTATTTAAGGGTATATTATTCGGAGCGCGCTCCATACAAACGTACTATGGTGATATTTTCAATACTAACCAATTAAAGTCAATGAAATTTTGCACAAACAATCTAGAAACAAATTTCTATGCTTGTATGGAGTCAGATTTTCTTCAAAATGTATAGTTTTCATGTTACAGTGCCTCAAAGATTTCCATACAAATCTAAAATTAATCCTAGCATTAAAACTGTATATTTTAACGAAAATCTGACTCTATAGAAGCATAGAAATTTGTTTCTAGATTGTTTCTGCAAAATTTCATTGTCTTTTATTGGTTAGTATTGAAAATATCACCATAGTACGTTTGTATGCAGCGCGCATTTTCGCTCTCGGAATAATATTCTCTTAAAAGATGTGTGTTGTAGAGTTTCTGGCCGTATCCTCTCTACAACGGAACACCTTCCGAGGCGGTGGTATAGTCAAAAATGACGTCAAAAAGCTATACTATTTTAAATAAAACATTTTGATTTGATTTAAATGATAGGAGGTATAGGAAAAACATATTTGTGCAGAGATTTTCAAGTTTTTTTCCACCACTCTAGCCACAGTGCAGTGTTTTCTAGAACGATAGTATTTTTCAAGTAACATTTCGCAATAGGGTTACAAATTAAAACATCAGCTATTAAGATCGAAGTTCAACGATACTGAACTCTACAGCATAGAAATAAAAGTTCAAATTGACAAGACATCATTTTCTGCAAGCGAAAGTTAAGATTGTAATTTCAAATTTGAATATAGTAGAATTTTGATTCTAGGCACGTATGCGGTCAATGATAAATGAAATGTGAGTAAGTTCCACGTAAAAATTCCCTTGGTAAAGATCTTATGACTTATACGTTAAGGATGAAAATAAATTGACTGAAGGGATTTCGAATTGTAGTTGGAAGATTTTTCAGGGGATATAATCGAAGAGAGGATTGTCATTCGAATCTCGTTCTTATCAAAAAGTTAAATCGAAAGGTTTACGTTTTTTAGGTGAATGACTAACCTTAAAGAACAGGATGGGGTGTAAAATTAAATGCTTTACTTATTAAGGTGGTTGCAGAGTTGTCAATTTCATACAAAACTTTGTCGTAGAACACTCGTAGACGATATAAATAAAAGAAATGTTTTGTATATGGAAAAATAGCTTAGAAAATCTAGATTCCGCGTATTAAATAATATCAACAATTTATAATATAATTACGAAGATATCAAGCTTTGAAATTATTCATACAAAATTTCAAATGGCAAATGTGTTATTTGATACGTGCAATCTAGATTTTCTAAGCAATTTTTCCATATATAAAGCATTTGTGTTCTACGACAAAGTTTTGTATGAAATTGACAACTCTGCAACCACCTTAAGACCATAAAACTTAGTAACTTTCACAATGTAGCCAACATCAAAATCGAGAAAATAAAAATCTGCTGTTTCATAAATTCGGGTCGAGTAGCAATTGACTTTTTCTATGGAACAGCAGATTCTGTTTTAGCGATTTTGTTGGCTCTATAGTGAAAGTTGTTCAGTTTGATGGTCTGAAGCACCCCATTCAATTTGACATTCTGTATATAAAACTGAACATTTTTATAACTCTTTCATTTCATTAAATCATTAAATATTTTCGAATTGGCCACGTCTACTGTTTTCTGGTTCTTCATTCGGAAAATAGATACCACTTACAATTTCAAGTTCAGAAAGTATTAATACTTGTAATTTTAATTCTCAGTGACGCTGTTATTCTAGCCAGGTAGGCTCAACTGGTGGAAACAACCAGCCAGGAATTATGAAAATAGTGGTAATTAACAAAACGGGAAAGCGTTTACCAAATCCGTGAATAGTAAATATGAATTCTGGTACAAATATGGCAACAATACATGCCCTGGTTACGGTTTGTTTATCTAGGACGAGATTACCATGACATTGCATATTGTGCTACGCGGCTACTCTAATAGGGATCTTTACTCCCCTCTACACACACCTCCCTCACACCTCTCAGCTATTAAACCCAAGTTATTGCATTAGAAATCAAATCGGAAAATTAAAAATATCTACTCGATAACTAGAAAACTTATCTCTTACTACGTACTTTTATAGTAAGAGATCAATCTGCATGTCTCAGAGACATTGTAGCTCAAAGCAATGACTAACATAGACCGCCTATAACATCTTTTCGCTCTTATGGCTATTTTTCTGTTGTCAGAATGAGATAATTATACTTTTAACACGACAACAAATATTACATATTTCATTTTGTAGTGAAGAAAGGCTACATTAGGCAGGTTACATTTTGAAAAGTATGATGACAAGCATAATGAGATGACAGATTAAAAAGCGTTTCGATTTCCATAGAAAAATCTCCATCTTCTTTTGGGTCTTCCACGACGTCGCCAACCATCTTGTGGAACCTATTATGTATCCATATTGGTCCCAAAAGAAGATGGAGCGAAGACTTGGATACTTTCCTGAATCGTTGGACCGAGTTTGCATTGCGTAGGGAGGATTGATGAGAATAGGGAAGGCATTTTGCCCAGCAGTGGGATACAAAACAGACTAAATAAAAAAATTCACCATCATATGGTAATTAATCGGAGGTATGGTATTTACAATGTACGAGTATACACAACGTTACACAGGTGGAAATTAGAAGTTTAGTGACCCATTAGAATAGTCGTGTTGTACTAGAAAACGACGTGAGACAATAGCGGGCAGTTCGGCCTAAATCTTGACAAATGTGTATTTACATATGTGTAGTTATTGCTTACATGTAGTTACATGGTGGCTCTTATGTACATATACGTCAAATGGAAGGGTTGTGTACTTCCTTAGTTGCTTTTAGATGGTTGTCAATATACTATCTTCCGATGGAAATAAAGATGTAAACAAAGACCTCTTTAAAGTGTTGTGGTTAGAGTCGAGTTTACCCTTAAGGCGGATCATCCCGGGACCACGACTCTCCATACTAATTTATTCGAAAAATGGTTAGAACTGGGAAAAAGGGGTGACTATTTAGATTCCCTTTTCTTCGGTTTTATTCATTAAAATCGATTTCTAGAAAAACCACATCACTTCTCATATCGTGTAGAATTGTAGATGGTTCAATTTATTTTTCAGCTCAAAAAGTGCCATAGTTTATAAATAAAATGGTTACAAAGTTACCCAAATGGTTAAAAAATTAAACCCAATAGCTGGCAATATCAAAATTTTTTTTGCCAGAATTATCATTTTAATATTCATTCATCATCATCGTCACTATTCTTACGTATCACTGCAGGGCTCGCAGGCCTACCACACTTTCGCTGCTAAGCTCAAAACAATGACATTCGCGCAGTGCTAACACTGTGGAATGCAATACGATTATGACTCAAGGTGTGAGTCATGAGCACTGCGGCCCATATGTCGCTGACCTACCAGGTAGGTCGTCAGCAGTTAAAGTGTTAAGGTTCACTTCCGATCCCAGCGGCTGATGCGACTGACGCGGACGCGTGGTTCTGTCATGTTTTCATATAGTAACTATCGGCCGTCGGCCGCGAGCTTACTATGAAAACGTATGGCATATATGACAGAACCACGCGTCAGTCGCATCGGCCGCTGGGATCGGAAGTGAACCTTTAGTCCACCACGCGTTCACGATGCGGATTTCATACACGCGTCAGAATTTCTTCTTCATTTTCCTCACGATGTTTCCTTCAGCGTTCGAAAGCAGTCGGTTTAACGTAAATAAGTTAGAAAAACTCATTGGTACATACGAGTACCTAGCACGTCTTCCGTGCGGAATCGAACCCATGATTGAGTGTCTATACCTCTCCGATTTTGATTTCTGATTTGCAAAATGATTATTCCACGCGGAGTAACTGATTCTGTAAAAATTGTCGCCGTCCATTCTGTAATTTCCTTTTCGAATCATCCAATTACTTATCAAAAGACAAAAAAAGATAATGGCGACAAATTACAAGACGCCATTTGCATTTTATCTCTTTGACAAAAATTCCATACCTACTGAAGACCCGCAAATGAAGTCATTTTCGTACCTAAAGTTCAGTCAATAAGAGTGTTGAAGAGTGATTTCGTATGTCGAATAAAATCTAATCGGATCCGAAGTTATCTAGAGGCATTGTTTGATCCCTTTTGTCCAGAAAATATTTTCGCATGGAGGTTGTCATTTGGGAAGAGGGACAATGGTACAAATTACTGACCTTTTCTGCGAGGTTCATTTGGGAACATTGGGGTTTCGATGAATCTTATTGTGTGTGGTGTTTGGTCGTTTGAATAGAAAGCTAACATATTGTTTTGAAGTTACAATGGCTCAAAGATTTCTTTGAAACCATTCTGGCAAACCAAAGACTTATATACACTTATATAGACTTATATTAGTTTCAAGATCGAAGTAGAAAAATTTGGAGCGGTTGGAGCATGAGGACCTGTAGGTATCCTTGCTTCACCCAGGTGGAGAGCCTAGGTGGAGCACGGGCCCTGGCCCCTGACCCTCAAACACTTTGTTTGTATGGAGCGCGCTTGCTGGAATATCCTTTTAATTCTCTTCATCATCAGCCTATACAAGGTGTTACAAAAATACAAATAAACATTTAAAGGGGTTTGTTTAGACCATCAAACTGAACAACTTTCAATATGGGACCAATATCGAAATCGCGAAAAAAAAACTGATATCCCATAAACAGTTTAGCTCTAGTCGATTTGTAAAATATGAAACATCCTTTTTTTAAAGTTGTTCAGTTTGACAGTCTAAAATGAAACACCTTGTATACGTTCCACCACTGTAGGGCACTGGCCTACCCTCAGGAAGGATGTATGAGCTTTAGTCCACCACACACGTGTGCCCAATGCGGATTGATAGTCTTCACACACGCATCAAAATTCCTACATCATGCAGTTTTCCTCACGATATTTTCCTTCACCATTTGAGTGCATTCGGTTTAACATACATAAGTTAGAAAAACTCATTAGTTCATGTCATCTGTGCGGATTTGAACCCGGAACATCATAATTGAGTATCTGTCTCTACACAACGCGCCGCCGATTAATATTTTTATTCTTTTAATATGATATCATAATCGTTAGGTAATGATTTCGATCACATGTTATCCCCTTAATTCGCCAGGTGTATGGTCCACTCACTCTTCTTCTCATTTATGAGGAGAGGCCTTTGTCCTGCAGGAGACGGATCCTATATGCCTATCTTAACTATTATAAAACCGTAAAATCCTGAGAAATAAAAAAGTTGCGGTTCTCATATAAACTCAAATAACACTCGATAGCGCGATTTAAATGACGTGCAACGCCATCTTTTGACAAAATTGTTTGTTTGTTTGTTTGTTCGCGCATCACGCAAAGACTACTGAACCGATTTTGATGAAACTTTTTTTGTTTGATGTTTATCTGACTTAAAATCTGGTACCTATATAATTTGTGCGGACGAAGTCGCGGGAAAACACTTGTGGGTTATAAATTTATTACACACCTGACTCATCATCATCATAATTCTCTTGGCCATTTCCCATTCCCGTTCACCCCCGTGTCCCTGGCTCAACATTATTCACGGCTGTTCACCCCTAAGTGGGTACAAAATAATGAATTTCAGAAACTTCCATCTATACAAAAACTACGACTAACTAGCAAGCTTGCGCTTAGGCAAAGCGGATTGTATATCAAAGCAGATACAAAAGATGGCGGCAAATGACCTTAAGTGAATGGCTTTTAGGCTAACCGTACACTTGGGTAGTTGGTAAATGGTTAGTTTGGGATTAGTTTAAACGGGCAAAGATGGAGAGTTAAGCAAGTTGGTGTGATAAAGGAAGTTATTACGAACTTACGTTTTAAATTGTCTTTTTCGTTCGGAATTCCTAATTTGTAGTTGATTTAATAGTTGTCATTACCTGTAAAAGAGAAAAAGATATTTTTAAAAAGGTTGTTTGTAAGCATGTGCGTTTAATTGTAATAGTGCTAATTCTAAAGTAAAAGTACAAAATAATATAAAACGGCCAAGTGTGATACGGGTTCACGCTAAGGATCGCGAACTGAATGAAGAAAGAAGAATTTATTTTTTGAAAATACATCATAATACACATTATATTCTCGGAAGGTTCTCGAGTGGCGGCCGCGTACCGGAAAGCGCAGCGTGGGTAGGCCACACGGTGGACCGACGACCTGGTGAAGGCGGCGGGAAACCGTTGGATGAGGGCGGCGCAGGACCGGTCGTTATGGCGATCCTTGGGGGAGGCCTATGTCCAGCAGTGGACGTCCATCGGCTGAGATGATGATGATGACACATTATATTATAGAAATGATACGGAACCCTCGTAGTGTTGCCAAACAATAGTGATACTATCTATAGTATATCGATACTATTGTGTGTGACCTTCCAAAAAAGGAACATTATTGATATCTCAGAATCACCAATAATATTGATTTTGTGCAATATGTCGATAGTCAAACTAAAGATAGTTATAGGCATACTCTTTGGTACGTGATTCCGACTCGCACTTGGCCGATTTTCGCTCACTTCACCGATGCGATGGAGTAATTAATAATTTTAACTACTTATTTTCATTGTACGCTAACCTTTAACCAACTAAAAATAGATGCAACTTAACTACGGTTAAACATAAACAGTTAAGTTGAGAACTTCAGATGTTTTCATTTGATGGAGTGTTTATGTTAACATCTCCAGTTAAATTATGGTGGTGTTAAAAAAATCGTTTGTCCGACCGTTAAGAGTGGTTAAAAGAGTTCAAAGAGGTTTTAACTTTGGTGTTTTTCAAGTGGTTTTATTAAGTCTTACTTTTTGGTTTGATTAATATGTTTGATGTCGGTAGTTAGTACTCATTTACATCTAAAGTAAACCTACTTTAATATGATGAAGAAACTTCTTTTGTTTGATAGCTTATGATTTGAATTAAAATCTGGTAGTACCTACATAAATTGTGCGAATGAAGTCGCGGGTAAACTCTAATAGTAGAATATAATTGTATAATTATCAAAGACTACGCCCCTAAGGTCATAATATCAGCTATTTGATTGATAATCTTGTTGCTAAGATTGTAAAGTCGAAGCAACATAGTAATTCATTTCATTAACACTCAGATCACGATATTATTTGCATAGACAAGACATAACGGTTTAACGATTCACGATTCTGATTATCTATTGAATAGGGTACCTACTACTTATATATACTATATATACTACGGTATAATAAAGAGTATTGTATACAGGGTGGAAAATACTCGTAACTATAAAAAGAGTGCACACTGTTTGACAGTACTCGTAGGTACCTATATTGGAATTTTTTCTAGTTATTATCTTAGTTGTGTTTAGAATTCACCACTATATTTTATTCCGGGGTTCCGGAGGCAGGTCGAAAAATCACCAACATCGCCTCACCACAGATTATATAATAGGCCTCACGTAATTAATGGCGCACCCCAACTACCAATTTTCTGTTTTAGAATGTACTCGTAGTTGTAGCAATGCTCACATTTTAGCCATTTAAGTTTCAGGATGGAATGACGTGTCAAGACGTGTGAGGTGGATAGCCTTTCATGACACTGCATCAGAAACCTTGAAACCCTTAGTCGCCTCGTACGACACCCACAGGAAGAATTGGGGTGGTCCATTCTAAGCCGGAACCACACGGCAAGACATTTAATTGGTCACGAAACCAGACCACCTCAAACTAGCGGCCTTACATCACAAAATAATAAAAACATCATTTTATACAAAGTTATACAGTATTAGTAGCAAAGTAACCTTGTACCATCATGTTTGGAATGCTAACGAGGATAGCAAGGCTGCGCCGGCGCAGAAAGGTAATTATCGCCTCGGATTGTCGATAACATTTTGTTTTTATATCGTAATACAGGTGCAACTTTAATTAAAACGAAATTACAATCAAGAGCTATAGTTATGTTGTTTAAGATTGTAGGAAATCATAAAAATCATCATCAGCCTCCGTCAGCCTCAATTCTCAAAATAACTTTAGTATAATTAGTAAATACTTCACCACGCATAGCCATACTCCACCACACGTATCCAATTCGGGTATGCCAACTTTACACACTTACGCATCAGCATTTAGTATTCAACGTATGCAGGATTCTTCGCTAATATGTTGTATTGTCCATCATTAAAGAGCCTAAATAAACCTTTAGAAGATCCTAAAAACTGGTATATAGTCGATCATCATCATATGAGACGTCCACTGCTGGACAAACCCCTAAGGATCGCCACAACGACCGGTCCTGCGCTGCCCTTATCCAACGGGTTCCCGCCGCTTTCACCAAGTCTTCTGTCCATCTGGGTAGCCTACCCACGCTGCGCTTCCCGCTACGCGGTCGCCACTCGAGAACTCTTCGGTTCCATCAACGATCGCTTCTGTGAGCAATGTGCCTCGCCTATTGCTTTTTCAGTTTTGGAGTTCTTTGGTCTATGTCGGCTACTCCTTGTTCTTCTGCGAATCTCCTCATTTATTCCTGGGCTATTATCCTTTGGATGATTTTCAGTCTATTTATGAGGCCCTGAGTAAACGACCCCGTCTCAGTTTCAAATCGTAATTGGCAGTACACACTGGTCAAAAACTCTCTGGTCATTCGGTCAATGGAATATCATATTAGATTATTCCAGCCCAGTTATAAATAAAAAGTTATAGTTATAAATAAATAAATAACGCTCACAGGCACATACATTGTAATGATCCCAAACTAGCACTAAATGCTTTTATTATGGAAACCATACAACAACGGCACGAACATATAACATCCATGACCGAACCGGGATTCGAACCCTAGTATTTTGCCACATGGATTCCATAACCGCAATTCGCGTGCAAGTGCCCTGGCAGGGAGGGCAGAATATGAGATGGGCCATAATCTGAGGAGCAACAGCACAATTATTGCTCCTTTGATAAAACCCTATTTAGACAGGTTGTCCTTACTCCGGTTGACTTGGGTTTGAAGCCTTTGGGTTGGAGCTGGGATTTCACTGCCGCCTGTATGAAAGGCTACTATAGTCAATTAGACCAGAACGGTTTTTACGTTTACTTCATATCATACGGCTTTACACATATGATTAAAATGCCAATACAAAAGAAACATCAACAAATAATTACGGTATCACATGCACCAATTGCTTCGATTCTCAGTAAAAAGTAGTTACACTATAAAATCCAGTTAGCTAGATATAAAAACATCTCATAAGCATAATAAGTTATCTCTAGGTAGTGAATTAAGTCACCGATCGATTTATTAAGACTTGTCCAGTCAAGGCCAGTTGTACAGTCGTGTACAAAAGTGTCTTTCTGATTATTTTTAAGTAGCCCTAGGACTCTTGAATAATTCCTTCCTGGACAACGTCTCTGAAGCCCTCAAGCCCTGTGAGGAAAAGGGAAGGTCATACACGGGCTTTTTGAAATGCCCAGGACCGCGATCCGACCATTCTTAGTCGAATGCTGTCTTTGTGCAAAGTTTCTTGCTAACTTTGATAGTGCGATTTAGGACTAGCCATATGATTGGTTAATATTCGTAACGTGCGTGTTGCGTCGTCTACGCCATCTTATTGACTTATTACTTGAAATGCACTATGACACGTTGAATAGATGCATCTTCTGATTGGCCGTCATACGTGTGACGTACTAGGTCGCATGTGCTGAAATAGATCTGATGTTTACACCGACTTGATCGATGTCTCGGTTTTGCTTAGTCTCTCGTAGCTTCTCTACAAATTGAATTTTTGATCTGCTCTCCTGTATAATAGCAAAATGAGTTACGATGAGTCCTAGGGAGAGCTTCATTTACGTCATTACGTAGCCATATACGTGAAAACTGTTGACAGAACACACAACAATTTTATTTATTATGCATAAAAGGTAACATTATACCACAGTATTAGAAAGAGTACATACATACAGTACGGACTCCCTGCCCCCTACCAATTTTTACATCACACCCTCTCGGTAGAAAGCGTGTCAGAAAATAGTAGGCAAGATGTATTCCTGTCTCGCTCGCACTCCCTTAGTATCGTACATGCTTTTCTATACTTGTCAGTTTTTCTATTTGTTTTAATTGACAGCCAAGCGTCCAAGGTGTAATTATACTAAGCACGCAATGTAAGCCGAAGAATCCCGCTCTCATGACTGCAGTGGAGAACAACTTACGGTCAAGCCACTTTCTTCGTTGACTGTACCAAACATGTTGCAAACAGGTGCAAAATCAAGAGGGCCCGGTGTCCACGCCACCTGCTTCGCAATTTTTTATTTAATACAAAGTATGTTTTAGGTTACTTTTTGTTTTACAATTTAATTCCAAAATATTTTAAAAGAAAGTATTCAGGTCTTTTATGTAGCCTTATTTACAAAGTGATAAAGTTGAATTTGGAAGGGAATGTTATCAAAATTGAAAACCTTGTTAAATCGATGAGTGATTTAGTGACAGCTGATGTCAAAATTGATACAGTCTTGTAAAGTTTCTTTTAAGAAATGCATTATATTTTTGACAGATGCATTTTATAATGATGAATAAAAACTGCAGCTGGAGTGAATATTGAGACAATTATATCAAATCTTAAGGATAGGTACTTTCGAATCGATAGGTTTGCGATGTTGGTCCTACAGATAAAGTTGTTTAGTTTGAAGGTCTGATCATTGCCTTAAAAATCGTCGGCATATTATGAAGGGCCCTATTATTTTACAGTTTGTTACAGCATTGTCTCCACAAACATATTAATTGTATAAAACTGTATCTATATACGTATACAAATACATTAAGGTTTACAGTATTTGAGAGTTACGCGGTTATTATTTAATCTAGAAACGCGGTAAGAACCCGTTAAAATGTTTAATTCTAGATTACATAAAGGTTTGTCCTCACTGACTCAGCCCAAACCGCTAAAGCTAAAATTATGAATTTTGTACAAAAGTTGCATATAACGGTGTAGGCAGGCACCCACTAAAAAAAAATAAGTGGGTATGGAAAACAATTTTTACTCTTGTTAATAAGAATGCAATAATGTTTGTGGTGCAACTAATTTTGTTTAACCTTATAACAGGCACTTAAAAAAAGCTTCATGTAGAGACGAATTACAATGTAACACGTAGACACCAATTTAAAGATTTCTATCATTAATTCAAAACGTTGTTTTAAGAGTCTAATCAAAATACAAGTACATAAAAATCAGTTTATTGCCCATAAGAATAACAAAATACATTTTATAGACAATACAACCTTGTTCCCATTTTATTACTAAGTATACTATACTTGCATTGATACATACGGTCATAAAATTTATTTTTTGGACCACCTTACCGACGAAGTCTAGTACAGAATTATTTTACAACAGAATGGAAACTCCTGCCTCTATTTCTTAGTCAAATCCGATTGAGATGTCTTGAACCAGTGAGGTAACATATAAAATCATTGTCTTGAATAAACTAATCTCGATGTGTTGTATATTGGTGCAATATACAATTTGTTTACATAAGGCACATTAGGTTCGTACTTTAAAAATGTCACGACTAATCTTTTTCATTGTAGTCAAAATTTGTCCATGACATGCAGTCATTTATTATTAGTTGGTGTGCGTGTAGAATCTGTATTTATTTTACTTTGAAGTTTCCTCGCTGTACTTAAGTCCACTGTGTACTGATTGGGACCTCACATTAAAAATAACTTGTATTAATTAATTATTAACTATATTTACATTTTGTTGTTATAGTAATTATGGAATGGCATAGCATAAGCATAGCATAAGCATATGCTCACGACTATATTCCCCGAGGGGGTAGTCAGAGAATGGAATATGAAATGGGAATGGATTATGGAATGGATTTATAATTAAATGCGCATTTGTTTATGCCATGCTAATGATATGGTTTTATAAATAGTAGTTGATTAATAGGTGGGTAGATCAACTATTTTTTGTCCATGCCTAGTCCCAGTCATCTGCATACAATTTTTTCAATGTTCAGGCTCAATCTCAAGCTCAGGTTTTGCTTGCCCCAAAAATTTATGTTTGTTGAATAACTAAGGATTGCATTTATTAAATGCATACACGGTTTTGCAAAATTACTTGAATTTTACTTTAATTTTGGCGGTTGTCCGATGGACGCTTTATTTCGTTGTCCCCACGCTTTTTGGTCTATCGGACAACCGCCAAAAACTTCTAGTAGTTCAACACAAATGGTGCAATGAGCATGTGTGTAGAAGAATCATATCATTAGATACAATATCCATCTTTCAAAATTAATGAATGTCAAGAAAAAAGGAATAAAAACGTTTTTTTAAACAGTACTGGGAGGACAAAAAATAGTTGATCTACCCACGTATAAAATACGTAAAATTATTTCACGAGGGCTATATTCGAGTAACCGAATGTGTTTTGATAAAAACGTATAAATCAATATACCTAATTATTAAACATTTTCTAACGAATGTTTTCCCGGAGTAATCAAAGATAATCCTAAATAATAAAATATTCCGAAAACATAATTAACATTTAAATAGAAGTGCCAAGTGTGAAACTCATGTGAAACGAAAGATGTTCCATTTTTTCGAGCCAGTTCCTTAGGGAAAGACGTTTTTTTTTTTAATCTTTATTTGAAGAGTTTTGTCGCAAGGCGACTATGCCGCTCGAAAGACGTTTGGTTTCATTATCTGAACACACCCTTAACCTCGTACCCCTTGTGTGATAGTTTGTAACTCTGCAAAATTCCACATATTTTTTTTAAATTAAATCATGGGTCCTTTCTCTCAGGAAAGTGCATCCGCCATGGCAATTGCCGACCCAATGCTGATGATGGAAAACAATATTTTAAAAAAGTTGACAAAACTCTTAACCACTCACCCAAGTTATTTCCATACAAAAACTAACAGTGAATCATTCAACAGTACGCAGCCCTTATAACAGAACTTTCTCTACATTATAAAGGTGAGCGCACACTGTCCTGAACGCGTTATAATGGCGCGGTTGAAAGGTGTAATCGGTTCACGCTGCGATGACAGGGCTGCCTACTGTGAAGTGACGTAAACAATCGATTAGGAGGGGTAGGGTTGGCGATTAGAGATTTCTTTTCTTTTTGGTATGTTTTGGTAACGAATTGAACATGGGAAAAGTGTTCTAAAAGGGTATAGAAATAGATGAACAATTTAAAGACTTTTCTGCCTTTTTTTTGTATGGCAATCGTCTGTTTGTTCGAGCATCACGGAAAAACTACATGGACTGACTTTGATGCGAAACGTTGTGTGTTTACAATGTTATGATTATACATAAATTGCTGTTGGAATATAAATGTTATCTCGATATGATGACGGGAGACGGTGAGGCCGAAGTCACGGTGAAAATCTATAATAACTAAGAGTGTACGTACGTAGAAAGTTGTGTTATTGTACTAAATATAGCGTTCTCCCATTTCAGGGTTTTTAGTTTTTTAAGAGGATGATCAGACCATCAATCTAAACATCTTTCTCTATAGGACCAATATCGAAATTGCGAAAAAAAAATCTGCTGGTCCATACATTTGGCTCGAGTAGGTTTGCAGTTTTGTATGGAACAGCTGTTTTTTTTCGCGGTTTCGATGTTGGTGCCATAAACAAAGTTTTTCAGTTCGAAGGTCTGATTATCCCCTCAAAAAAGAGTCTGCATATTAAGAAGGACCCTATTTAAAACTATCGAGTTTATTATTTATTTCAAATAAAAAAAAAACGCGTCTAAAATATAAAATAAAATAAATAAAATATACATAGGTACAAAAATAGGCAACCCTGAGCCAACAGTAACACACACCACTGTTTACAATAAATGATCCCTAACAAACTCTCTATTTTAAACCTCTGTTCTTGACAGTATCTTCACGGCTCAGCCGGGAGGGGGGGCGCAGAACTTTGTTATTACATTACAATCCCCCCCCTTTGAGATGTCGTCGACTTGTTAACTTAGTTTGAAAGTTAGGAATTAAGTGCTGCTAGGGATTGCCCATTTTAAGTTATTATTTAAGTTACTATGTGGTTTTAATATGAGTTTAACTTTAAGTTTTAACTGACACTAGCACGATATTAAATAATTATGTTTTTATTGATATAGGTAAGTAATTCACTTGAAAAAGGAACCGGTAACATTAAAGGATTCCGAACTGAAAGAAAGAAAACTAATTTTTTTTGTTAAATACACAACGCACTCGCACTTGGCCGGTTTTCAAAATCTTGTAATATAATTAATGTTTCAGAGATATATCTCCAACACTTTTAAATTCAATATCAACCTAAAACTTTTTCTTTCATACATAATGGATAGGTTTAACCTCAAAAATTCCCCCAAAAAAGTTATACCTCATTTTAAATTCAAGACTTCGCAAGTTGATTCCAAGACAAAATGCAATTTAATTTGACAACCCTTGTCAATCTGAGATTAAATTTTCAACTTTGTCTCAGTGTTTTTAATTTGAATTTCAATTCGACATAATAAATTTGCTTACCGTATCTAGCCGACATAATAATACAAGAAGATAAAAAAAACCAACCTTTTTTAAGGTTTCGTAGTCCAACAAGGATCCCTTTATACTTTCAACAATTTAACAACAGTTTAACAACTTTAGTTAGAAGTGAAACTTCTGTATACGGTGAATTACGGTATAGTACAAGTATTTATTCTGTGGTAATGAGTGCTTATTATTTCCTTATTCAAAATAAACTACTTTCATCGTATGAACACCCGGGGCCAGACACGTATGAAGCTATTTCTATCTCCTTTCAGACCGTCGCCTCTCGTCTTTGCTAGATCACTACGGTGACTATCGCTTCCTTAGGTATAATGTTTTTACTTTAGTCTTATATTAACAATGTTTAACATAAACTGAGCTATTGCATTAGCATAATATCTAAACGTACCGCTCTGCGCCTCGGTCGCATCGGTACAGAATAGAGATTTACAGTAAAGCAACTTCATACAAGCGCTCGAATTGACGCACGCACACATACGAGCGCCACGGTACGTACACGGCCTACTAAGGTACTTTAGTCACAGAAAAAAGATATACAATCCAGCAACTTTATGCAAGCGCTCGAATCGACGCACGCACACAGACGAGCACCACGTACTCACGTACACAGCCCGATTAGGTACTTCGCAATTTTACTGAAGTACCTTAGTGTGCAGTATACCTGAGCGCTC
Organism: Agonopterix heracliana; assembly: GCA_963693445.1. Lineage (NCBI taxonomy): Eukaryota > Metazoa > Arthropoda > Insecta > Lepidoptera > Depressariidae > Agonopterix > Agonopterix heracliana. Next base: position 2,497,092 of record OY856323.1, on the reverse strand, counting down.
TTCTGTGTGAGTGCGTCGATTCGAGCGCTTGCATAAAGTTGCTTTACTGTTTACATGGTCTTAGGGTAAACAGTTGCATTACTTTAAGGTTAAGGGGTGTTGTTTAAGCGGTGATTCTAACCCAAGATACTGAACAACTTTCCCTAAGAAACCTGTAGGAAATTCGAGAAAAAAAATTCTACTTTTCATACATACGTTCGATCAGCTGATTGCATTTAGTATGGAGAGCCTGCAATTTTTTTTTGCGTGCGATGATTCAAGCGCTTGCAGGAAGTTGCTCTACTGTAGGTATATTTCTATTCTGTGCCAACGGTATGACTTTAACTTAAGTCCCGCAATGCCTGGAGACAGGGAAATTATAATGTCAGTTCAGACCTGTAATTATGTTCGCGGGAACTAGAAAGTTACTGGTAAGCTGTTTTACTAGATACCTAGGACGTAAATTTTTTTTAAAGTTTTAATTTAGATTAAAAAACCGGCAAATGCGAGTCGGACTCTCGCACGCACGCTCGGTACCACCATAGAATACCAAAAACGCTTTTCTTGCATGGTATTGTCTCTCCTTTCATTTTTGACTGTTTCGTACAAATTCGTACGTAAGTTTATCAAAAAAGAGGGGCGAGGAAAGAGTAGTCACGCACATCATCATCATCACAGCCCCTATATAAGTCCCACTGCAGGGCAAATATCGGTTGAAAATACGTTCTTTCCTCGATGTTTAGTCAGATGCTTTCCGACGAAAAAAACCTTGAACGTAAACGCAAGAAAGAGTTCGGTAGCCAAGTGTATCAATCAAGTCGTGCAGCCGAATTCAATCGGTCATGCCCTTATCGAAAAAGTCTCTCACGAATACTGACACGGAATACGCGTTGAATTAACGGTTACCTACCTTTGTTGACATTGTTTAAGTGCGTTCACACACGATGACGCTCTGACGGAGCGGCAGATGTCAGTCCATTGTACCACACCCGGTGCGTCAATGCGTCACCGTGTGTGCTTCTACGTGCGGATTCATACAACTCCATGCGTCACAAATGACGGACTGACGTCTGCCGCTGCGTCAGTGCGTCATCGTGTGTGAACGCACTAATTTAGCTACTAATAATAATATACTACTACACTTTTGAAGCCAGAACAGGGGTGTTTCAGACTATCAAATTGAAATATTTTTTTTACTATAAAGCCAAGATCGAGATGGCGAAAAAATATCTGCTGTTCCACATAAAATGTCAATGTATGAATGAAATGGCTGGTTTTTTTTTCGCGATTTAAAGTTGGTTGATTCAAAAGAATCCGATATCGAGACTAAATAAAAAGACAAGTAAATTAGGTTGTAACCAGGAGGTAATTAATTTGCGCACCATCTGCTCTTGCGCACATCTGCTGCAGCGCTAATATTGATATCTTGCTTTTGCCAAAAGTTGAGGAGGACAATGTATTTCGGTAGCAACCACAACTAGGAGTACCTATGAGTAAGTCAAATAATGTCATAGATACATACATACTACATAGGTACTTCATTTACATAAGCACTATAATTGCGAGTCATGTTGCAGGTTCTGACCCGAGCACTAGTCTCGCGTGGTTTTCGCGCGTCGCGTTTTAGCCTGCCACGAGGCTCTGCAATCCTTAATCTCTTCTTGTTCTTGATCAAAAACAATCCCTGAGATTGGGATAGATAATCCCATAAACTACTTGACACTGGCGGAAATGCTGTGCTAATGCACATCTAATTGTCCATTACATAATTTAAAAAAAAAGTACTTTTTCTTTTACACCTTTTACTATTACTATATCCTGGTGTATTTAGATAATTTATTCATTTATTTTTTATATGATAGGTACTTGATCGTTAAAAGAAAAACTGGGAAAATAGTAAGTTTCCCATGCTATGACTTTGTAGAGCTGAAGTTCTCGCTCTCTAGATATGTATGGAACTTCTGCCTAACCCTTCTCATTTACCTCGGTACGTTGTTTTTTTGTTGATCAAATAAAAAATACTTATGTTATAAACCACTTAGTGGCTAGCACATTTTAGTTTTAAATTGAAATAAGCCTGAGTAGTTTATTTCATAATTTGCCTTCCGCCATTTCGTGCACAGATGCACTGCACGGCTGCGCGATTTTCATATCATTTGCATAGTTTTGGAAACTGACACATTTTGAATTGTTACCTCTATTTATATCGTAATTCCGGTTAATTATGAATAATTCTAACAAATAACCTACACACCTAACGTATAGAAACCTTCTTATCATAAAAATTTTAACTAGGCGTGTCTTGTAAAAGTATAAGTGACATAAGACTGAATTTCTGTCTATTTGTCTGTTAGTTTGTGTAGGTAAAAGTGAAAATTTACAATCCTATTGGGATGGAGTTTTGAGAAAGGCATTTAGTACCTAATCATCGCAATCTGCTCACCAGAAGTTATTTGAATTTAAATATTTAAAAATAAGGAACGCCGTAAGTATAAACGTATCAGTGATCTGCGCCCCAGTTTTTCCTAGGTAGGATCTATCATGTCTCTATACATGATAGATCCTACCTAAGATTTTTAATCATTTTTAATTAGTTGGCGAAACTCAACCAGGGCACTTGTTAATGATAACAGATTGCATTATCAATGTTTATAATTGGTATTGATGATTTACACAATTATTATTATCGCACGTATCGTACGCAGTGCGCGGCCGGCGGGCGAACATTGACCTCAGAGACATATCATCGAGCGGGGGGTCATTACCACGTAATTGAGATACCAAATGCGTTTTATAAGTTTCGCCAACTAATTAAAAAGTAAACATATTATACACGTAAAATTTTCGGAAGAAATTATCTAAATGAAAGTGAAAACCGCATCAAAATCCGTTGCGTGGTTTAGAAGTAAGTGGAAAAACTGAAATGACGAGGACAGACGTGGATAGCGACTTTGTTTTAAGTAATACGTATACAAGGTGTTTCATAAGTAACAATAAATTTTTAAAACTCTTAAGGGGGTTGTTTAGACCGTCAAACTGAACAACTTTCTCTATGGGACCAACATCGAAATCGCGAAAAAAAAAATCTCATATCCCATACATATTTTAGCTCTAGTCGATTTGTAGAGTACCTATAGAACATAAATTTTTTTTTTCGCGATTTCGATATTGGTCCCATAGTGAAAGTTCTTCAGTTTGATGGTCTACACCACCCCCTTAAAGGTTTATTTGTAGTTTTGTAACACCTTGTATAGTACTCTGTGGTAATACTTACTATTTAGATTAGATAATATAACTATTGTAATATAATTGTTCCTACTAATATTACTATGTAGCGTACTGTTTTTTGTTCACTCTCTGTAACATTGCTGTGTCAAAACCTAGTAATCACAACATTGTTATTTTAGACGAAAATTGAGTTCAGCCGATGGTCTTTCAGTTGTTCAACGAAAACAAAACAAATGAAAGCAGCATGTGACCTGAATTACAAACAATAAAAAAACATGTTTTCTGAAAAACCGTTGGAATTGTATTACGGTAGAAAGAAGGTTAATTTAATTCTATACGGATTTTCGAAACAATAATCTGTGAAAGTTTAACGTAAATAATGGTAAACCTTCAATTATTATTGTTGGTAAGTACTTTTATTTTTACTTTTGTTGATTTAAAAGTTAGGTGCCTCTTCATAACACAAAGAATACAGATAGTCTCTTTTGGTACTAAAAAGTATCTGTTTATAACAGTTTGCTGTAATTTTTGTTCATAACAATTTTGAAATTAAGTTTTCTAAAAAATGTTTACCATTTCAAGGCTGTAAATATGAGGTTAAAATAATTTTATAAAGTTTTATAAGTAAAATATTCGCTGAAAAAAGTTTCCTGATACTTTAGACTTCGAAAGCAATGAAAAAAAAAAGACTGGTACCAAAGTATTTTCAATATATAGGTTTCTCTGGTTTTTTTTTTTTTTCGAAATTAATCATTTTTTTGTATTGAAAATATAATCTATGAGGCTAGTCGTCCCTACTGTATTTTCTTCTAATTATTAAAACCGAAATTACGAAAAATACATCCACTTGAATTTCAAAATTATTCAAAGTCACCTGGTTTTACGGTACTCGACGAATACCGCCATCTGACGGCAGTATCAACAAATCTAACATGGTAACATTTATCAGTGAAGTAAAATTTCCTCTCCAAACAGTTTCTAATCAATTTCACTAAACAAGAAGTGATAAATTGATAAAGATAAACGTCACCACTCACGTTCAGATCTATTGCATGCGTTATCAACCGATATGCGTTTGCGTAGGTAAATCTAAATAAGTACATCTTGCTGAAAAATCAGCTTGCTTGGTTTTCTACTTCATCTATTTGGATTGTAATAAATGTGTATATTACAGTTAAGTACGTTATTTTCTCTAGATCTAACTGTCAAGTAAGATGTAGGCACGTAATCGTTTTTTTAAGGCGTATCAGCCGTGGACCACTCTCCTCTCACTCACACTCCATACTAATCGATGAGAAAGAGCGCGTGGCTCCGGTCAGAATTTTGCTGTTTTCTTTGAAAAATTCGATGATTTTTTATTAATTTAGAAAAAGTAAAAAAACCACATCATTCTAAATTGTATTGTGAACAATATAGTAAATTTTCATTTTGTTCCGATTAAAAATGTAAGAGTAAAATGGTTACAACTGGAAAAAAAGGGGTGACTTTAGAGTCCCTTTTCTTCGGTTTTATTCGTTAAAATCGATTTCTAGAAAAACCACATCACTTCTTATATCCTGTAGATGGTTCAGTTTAAATTTCAGCTCAAAAAGTGCCATAGTTAATGAATAAAATGGTTACAAAATTACCCAAAACCGGCAGGTAGCCCCTTAATGCAGTGCATGCTTTTTTATTTACCAGTTTTTTTTTATTATACCTAAGTTTAACTTACTTACAAGTTGACCACTAACTTGTCTCCACCAACACGCACTGGGCCCGCGTGGTGGAGTATGGCCCACTCCGTCTCACCCTCATTCGTGAGAGGAGGCCTTTGCCCGCAGTGGTATTCTACAGGCTATAACTTACTTACTTACTTACTTGATAAACCTTGGTTTCTAGCTTTTTGTTTGAAAGGGACACAGAGAAAAGGATGGGTTTTTCGTACAGATAATGAAACTAAACGATTTTGCCTGTGGAACATGGGTAAAAAAAAATTGTGGACCTTCCATACAAAAGTGAGAATTAACCGATCAATTATCAATGGTAGGGTTATAAAAATGCTGTTTTTTGGACCAATTTTTCCTTAGGGAAAGTTTTATAGTTTCATTATCTGAATACAACCTTAACATTTTTTAGTTGGTAGGTACCAAATTAAAAGATATGGGTAAATTCAACTTTTGAAAAATTATAGTTAAAGAATTAGTTAAATCTACCAGAATTTTACTTAAAAAGTTATAACAACAACATTTCTAGCCAGGGTCTACTTAAATTAATAGTTGTTGTTCACCTACAAAATAACTGGTAAAAGCGACTAGACATTTTTCTCCGTGTACTATTATAATGTAGATAAAGTTTACAGCTACCTATCAACAGATCTTTAAGTACATGTCACGTTCACTTTAGATTATATTTGTACAAGGACTTTATCAGCTGTCTTCAACTCAAATCATGATTCTACTTTCTAGATTGTTTCGAGTGATGACATTCAACAAGTTTGCTGCAACCCTGTCGCACACGCCTGCTTGTATTATAGGTATTCAAATAAGTAGGCATGACGATTTGTAACCACTACACTGAAAAAATTCATAATCGAATTTAACCGAACGTTTTGCTAAATTTAATCTAACGTTTTTTTTTTTAATTTTACCATTATGCTTTTTTTAATATAACCAAATGAATTGTTAATTTAAGTAAGAGGGCACCGAGCCTATTGTGCTACCCTCAATTTCTAAACAATTAAACAAATATTTCAAAAAACAAGAATGGCACATTGTAGTCATGACTGGTTTTCAAATTATCGACGACACATTACGGATTATTAAGTTTTACGCTTATGGTTATTATCGTTAAATCCGCCAAAATTGGCCACTTTTGGCCACAAATCCGGCCGTCAAATCCGCAGTGACCCGATAAATTTAAAATCAGCAATGTCTACAAATGGTACATTCTTGTTTTTTGGAAATGTTGCTTAATTATTTAGAAATAACAAAATTCGATTCAGTGCGGCATTGGTAGCATTCGGCTCAGTGCCCCCTTATAACCAAAGGTTTTGTTAATTTTACCAAATGTTTGTTAAATTCAATTGAACTTTTAGCGTGATATAGCCTCATCGCGCACATCATGCTACGGCCGCAGATTAACCTTGTATTTCACTTCATAACCTATACATTTGTTCACACCATTCACTTTCCCATACTTCCTGTGATATTGAACACCATAATAATATAGTTTTACATTCTGTAATACAATCTCTATCGAGCGATTTAAAAAACCTTCCAATAAAAAAATAAAATTAAAAAAGTTCTTCCTGACGGACGCGGCAAAAGACTACCAATTTAATTTTTGTATCCGACCAAATTGATTAGAAGCTTTATTATAAAGAGTTAAGGATGATAATAATTTAAAGTTTTGTTTTGTAAATGTAACCATGTTAAATGTGTTTTTTGACAAAATGGAATAGTTGTTCGTTTTTTGAGTATTTAGTTACGATAAGATTATTGTTAGCTCTTTTAGAGTAAGTTTTTGTTAGTAGTTATGCAATTGAATCATTCAGAGTTACGTTATAATTGTCGTGAGATTACGGTATTGTTAAACTTTAACCGTAAAAACTAACTGAACTAAGTAGGTATTTTAAAGTTCCGTTAAATTTCGGAAAGACATCGAACTCAATAGTGAGTTGTCAACAAAATACAAAGTAATTTTCAATTTTATATATGTTGTCTTCATAAACGTTTGTTTCGATTAACATAACATAAATATTGTTGTTCGACCTTTCTTGATCTTTTCTTTTTTTTTCTTTTTCTTTTTCTTTATTCTTTTCTTTTTTTTTCTTTCTTTTCGTTTTTTTGTTCGATTAAGTTCAGTTTATGGAGCTTATTTATTTAATGAGTTAAGTATGCATAAATCTAATTTAGCGTGTTAATAGATTACCTATACATATACACAATGGTAGAAAAGATAACATTCAAATACCTACATACCTACAAGACCTACCTATATTGCATTTTTGTACATGGAGAGAAATAGGTGTCTCGTCTCTTTAACTAGAATGCTGTAATAATTATATATATTCGAATAGACTTTATTTGACAATTGGTTGTTAATAATATCTAATCCCGGCAGGTACTCACTTATATTTAACTAAAATCTGTTGTCTTTTATGTGATTTGTAAAATGTAATTTAATTTAATCTAAAACTTGATTTTCTGACAAACTACCAATGTACCTAATGCTTATTTATGGGACCTTGTTTCCTGAAATAAATGATTTTTTTTTATTTTTTTTTTTATTTTAACTTTAATTTTTATTAAGTGTTAACCAAGTTAGGTAAGTAGGTAATATTAATATACTGGGTATCAAATGTTTTTCTCCGTGTAGATATTCTCGTATATGTAATTTTTTATTCAGAGTTACTTTGTAAGTCAAATTAGATCTACTCCAAAGTGTTGTTAAAAGTTAACAAAATCCTAGCAAAAGCAACAAAAAGCATAATCTGCTTGTAGGACGACAAGATATAAAAACTAAAGCTCCACCTGTCTCCGTGTCAGCACTATATAAACACCTATGTAGTGTTGGGACGATATCGATAGTTTTGAAGAAAAACATTTGTGCGTCGTTTAAAATAATATGTAGAAAATTATATACCTAAAGCATAATATGTTTCAAAACGTCCTATACTAGTCAAGTTCAAGAAATTAATAACTATAAGACTTGTACTCAACTCAAACTCAAACTCAAAATTTTTTATTCAAAATAATATCACATAGATAACTTTCTGACGTCATTTTTGATTCTACCACAGCTTCGGAAGGTGTTCCGTTGTAGAGAAGATGCGGCCAGAAACTCTACAACACACTTCTTTTAAACAAAACAAAATATACAAAGTACAAATATTGAATTACATAGTGTAACATTGTCAAGACCAGACATTTTGGTCATTCAAATAATCATCGAGTTTATAGTAACCTTTTTTACAGATGACTTGTTTAACATGGGATTTAAACTTTTTGTCTGGCAAGTTTAGAATATCCTCTGGTATCTTATTATAATAGCGTATACAGTGCCCCATGAAAGATGTGTTGACCTTACTGAGTCGAAAATGTGGGAACACTAATTTATTTTTATTTCTTGTATTGTAATTATGAACGTCACAGTTTTTGGGAAAGAGAGACAAATTTTTGCGAACGTATAAAATATTTTCGTAAATATATTGACTGTAGAAAGTCAAAATACTGATATCTTTAAAAAGATCTCGTAATGAATCTCGACAACGCAGATTATAAATGGCTCGAATTGCCCTTATTTATGTAGGTACCATAATGAAAAAAAAAAACAATTTTACGTTAAGCGTTTGAAATGTTAAAACAAGTAGGTAAGTTAGCTTATTACTACTTTTATGCATTTTGATTATGATGACTTAAAACTTAAAATAGGGTGGAGAAATATTCACATGTATAATATCGATTGAAATAATGTGAATATATTTGCCCCTCCCTAATTCGAGTCAAGTCGTTATCATTTCGGTTTCCGTGTGTAAATGTGAACCAACAAAAACATGTAAACTACACATTTTATATGAAAAAATACGAATTCGTCCTTATGTTTATGACAGTAAGAACCAGAATACATTACTACAAAAACCGGTAGTTTTAGGGGCAAGGAAAATATTATTTTTTGCAAAGAATCCTGTTTCTTTTTTTCCTCTTTCGTTTTAATTTGATTACGGTGTGATAAACGTAATAGGGGGCTTAGGTCGCATTCGTTTTTACTTAAACATGAAATTTGTATTGCTTGTACGACTACAAGCGTTGAAATTTTAATAAAACCCAGTTTATGGTGTACTTTCTTGCTTAGGTTGCCTGTCCTTGGGTAGGTTAAGAAAAAAAAAATGGTAATACAAAAAATGATGACCGCAAAATATGCCAGCGTAAAAAATATTTCACATTATTATTACAGGGTATAAGATTAAATACATTACAAATATTGGAGTGCTTCAGACAGAACTGAACAACTTTTACGAAGGGCGACCAATGTAGAAATTTTGAAAAACTATAATCTGCTGTTCCATTCGCATTTGGGTCGAGTTATCGAGTTGCCATTTGACAATTTCTATGGAAACCCATTTTTTTCGATATTTCTTTATTGGTCTGATAGACAAGGTTGTTCACTTTGATGGTTTCAAGCACCCCCAAAAACTAAAGTATGTAACGCATTTAAGATTAGGTACACTGTATAACATGTATTGTATTGTTCTTATAATTATTCCAGTTCGATTTTAGTCAATTAGGTATTTTAGCAACAAATACCTAAATATTATCTTTTATTTAAACATGTTTATGCAAGGTCTACCAAAATGAACAGTTTTCAAAATAATAACTGCAAAACGCTATTAAAAGCAACTAGACTTTTCTATCCATGGTACCAACGAGTGCCTAATTACGAAAACCCAATTATATAAACTCTAAACATAATAGTAAATCTTTCAAAACCCGGATATTAGCTTTCGAAGGCTGAATGGACAGTCGGACAGACTTGCATTCATCGGCGGTCGCTGCACTATGCTTTCAAGTGGTTTCAGATCTATAGATCTTCATTTTAAATCGCTTTCTTGTTGAGTATGGTTTGGTTCACATGATATTAATTTTAATTATAGACTGTTCCAACAACAATTTATGCGTAACCTAAAATCTTTCATCTGATTTACACAATAAATAAATTAATAGGTATAACGTTATTATACTATGTCACTTTTCCAATATACGTAAACTGGAAATAAGACGATCAATTTTGACGTATTTCTTGAATGAAATCGTACCTAGTTCATAATAAATTAAGATAATGTTGAGGTAAGTACCTATTTTATGAATGAATTCATATTTCAAATCATAGTAACTAATGAATGAACTATGAATCCATTTATGGTTGCCTAATTACGATTTCCAGTTTAATCTGGAAATCGTCTCTAAACTAAGTGTACACAATTGTATCTCCTAAATTACTACATAAATCTACTCAAACGGTTGAACAATTAGTTTCAAAATTCATTGACACAGATATAAAAATGAAGAGTCATCATTTCATTCACACTTTCTCAATGTCGCAGTTTCTTTTAAATGTTGATGTCAGATTGTTTCTCAGTAAACGAATACTTACATTTGTTGAACATAGATTAACTAAAGGTTATACTGCAGATGAGACAAGATATTAAGCCGATTATCTACACTGAAAAAAATCTACAATACTGTTAATGTTACAACTTACAATACTGTTGTACGTATTTTGGTAATAATTTTAATTTAAGAACACGTATATTAGTTAAGTCTACCAGAATTACTATAGCTTCAAAACAATAATAACTTTTATAAGTTCTACCAAAATGAATAGTCTGTTATTTTATATGTTATTGAAGTAAAAGTGGCTAGATGTTTCTCATTTCGAATTTTATCTCTTATTCTCTGAAAATAGATATTTCCTTGATTTGATAAGATAATAATATTGCTCAATAGGCGCAATAAGGAAGTTAGTTGTCACAATTACAAAATACTGGTAAAAGCGACTAAACATTTTTCTCCGTGCAGTTGCAGTTATTAATCACTGTCTCCTCTATGATTATAGCAACTTAGTTTTATTCTATGCCGGGAACACTTAACAGTCTGTAGATAGATATTAATGTGTCAAGAACGAACCGTGCTATTTCGAGACGGGTCCTTGCCTCCTCAGAAATGTTTCTCTCTACTTAATGATCTTACGCTTTTACCATTTGTTTTGGACGAGTGCTTTATGACTTTCTTTTGTTTATGTCTAACTTCGCATACATACATTAACTCACGACTATATTCCCTTTCCCTAGCAAGGCTCACTTTTGTTTTAAAGTTTCAGGATGATGGTATAATTAACGAGTCTAGTGCTAACTGGCTAGCCATTTTCCCACAAAAACACTTCTTAAGAAACATAATATCCCTTAGTCGTCTTGAACTATATCCACGGGAAACGAGTTGATCTATTTTACGTCCAAACGACACAGTAAAAGTGTAGAAAATTTATTTGTAAGGAGTGATTATGGTCATCATTATTTATTATCATAGGACCTAGCTAGGAAAATCTTTGCAACGAGAAAAAAATCTAGTAGATTTAACTAAAATTTTGTAGTCTACCTAAGAATATATAAAGTATACCTAAGAATTTTGTAGTATCTAAGTATTAAGTTGATCACTTTATATTATATGACTTTTCATTGCTTAAAGTCATTATTATTTGTGGCTAAAAATAGTAGACAAGACTAAAATCAGTTACAATAATATTGTTTGTAAAGTAAATAATTTATTCTTCTTTTGCTCTTTTCGAATCGAGGTGTTTGTAAGATTCAAGATATTAGTAGTGTTTTAGAAGATCATAAAACATCAAAAACTCACATGAAAGAGAAAGTGACTGAAGTAATCGCAATATAAACGATATTCACAAAATCAACAATGCTCAGTGAGATCACAGACCTAAAATAGTGGCTCATTCTAACTCCAATCCATCATGTTTGTTTGTCAACTTGTCTGCTATAATTTTGTACGGTCCAGTGACGAAGGAATTATAGTTGGGTCTTAGATTAAGTCAAAAAAGGGAAGAAGCTACATGTTTAACAACAATTTTCTTATGTTTTTTAAGGAAACAGATTAAAAGCACCATTTGTTCCATTTTCTTTTGTTTCGTTTTTGTTTACGGTGTGCAAATAACGAATAATAATTTTTAAAAAAAGCGTCGGTGGTAAGATGCGGACTGGAGTGCGATTTTTGAACATCATACGATCAACTCGGCAGTAGAAAGTAGTAATTAATCCATAGTAATTTTGACATTTTCTACTGCTGATTTCAACGTGTGATGTTCAAAAATCGCACTCCTGGTAGACACTTAATCACGAGTCTCTGGGTTCGAATCCGCAAAGACAACATATGTGCCAATGAGTTTTTCTAACTTACATAATATAACGATTACTCTGAAACTATGAAGGAAAACATCGTGAGAAAACCTGCATACGTTGAAGATGAAATTCCGACGCGTATGTGAAGTCTACCAGTCCACATTGGGCACGCGTGGTGGACTTAATACATTCTCCCTGAGGGTAGTCCTGCAGTGGAATGTATATAGGTCGTGATGATGATGATGACGAATACAATGTGGGGTTTTTATAAGAGCTCAAATATTAAATTATTTACATTAGAATTACATTCATACTTACATAATATCTTATAGTCACGGCCTGAACTTCGATCGTACCTACACATAATTTTTAATACATTTATAAAGTAAAGCCAATTAATTTAAATATTTTTCATCCTGTAGGTAAATGCATTAGTCAAGCACACGTGTGCCGAGTGAAGCGTCTTCCTTTTTAAGTTTCATCTGAGATTTCGATTCATTTTAAACTAAGAAGTCCCGGTCCCGGTTGAACTCTTGTGCGTTATATCGTAAACAGAACATTTCATGATTTACGGGACGTAAAAGTTAAGTTTCTTTGATGTTCTTTGATTAATAGAGTAGATACATTGTATAAACTTTGACTTGGATTTTAGGTTACTACAATTGCGTATTTTATTTTTACTACTTATATCTAAAAGTAAATTTCTGCGTTTTGTTTGCGTAATGGAATGCATTCAGAGCATTGTTCGAATTTTTGTCTGTTTGTTTGTGCACGCATAACTTAAAAACTACTCAACCGATTTGGATGGGGTTTTCAAAGAAGCTTAGTTTAGATTAGCATATGGGCTTTGTTTCATCGCAATCGGTTAACTCAATCAAAAGTTATAAGTATTTAAAGTCTGTGGTTGTGCGTACGGAGACGCGGGCTTATTCTTTTGTAAACGACTATTAACCTGTATACTTAGATCAAAATAAAATTAATGGATATAGTTAGGCCTTACGCGACCATTTCAAACCAGAAAAATGAGGCAAAACAAATGAAGTGCCCTAGATTTGACAGATAATGGCGCTAGTTTGTAAGGACCAAGTGCACCAGTAGTATGCTTAAAATAACCGCGCTTTAGGCCTATCCATTAATTTAATTTTGATCTAAGCCTGTATAGTTACTTATTTAATTGATCTATAACCGTCACTTGATCTATATCAATCTTTCCAGTTAAGGTAAGCAGAGACTATGTGGCGACGGGCTCAAACCATCCCAATGGACAGTTTCGATACTTCTAGTGAAACGTAGATGTTCTTAGGTTTCAGAATATCTCTGACTACTCCCTCGGGGAATATAGTCGTGAGCATGTGCAAGCTATGCTATACTAAAATACATTCTTAAAAAAAAAAGATCTTAAAATTAACTACCTAATGAAGTGCCACAACGTCCGTTAATTTTAACTCCAGAACTGAGATTTCAGTTAAAAATCTTGATAATTAAGACACTTCATTTACTCGCGCTAATTAGGCAACAAGGGTAATTAGAGACTTGAAAGTTTCTTTTATGAAAGTTTATTTTTTAAACTCTCCGCTTTTAATAAAATGTTGGGTAAGAGAAGTTTCTTAATTATGTGTATTTTTAAAACAAATAGCTTGTTACTTTACATAGTGAAAAATTTAATACTTTATATCAAACATAGGGTGGGTGTTTCAGACCACAGTTTCAGACCATCAAACTGTACAACTTTTACGATGGAGCCAAAAAAGAAATCGCAAAAAGAAAAATAGCTGCTCCGCAGTAAATTTCAAAGTTGTGGTTGGTTGGATGGTTGGTTGGTTGGTTGAAGTTAGTAAAAACTTGATGGCACTCCAAACTAAAATTCCTCCTTCGAAAATTTGGTTGGTTCAGAAGTTTTTAAGAGATAGCGTGCACCAAAAAAAAAACCAAGAACGATCAAATAGAACGATCGATTACTTATCCTTAATCGCCCAATGAATTTCTCGCAATTATTAGGTACCTAAGGCATAGGCATATGCTCACGACTATATTCCCCGAGGGGGTAGTCAGGGATATTCTGAAACCGCAGAATATCCACGTTTCACCAGTAGTACCGAAACTCTGTCCAGTTTGATGGGGGGTGAGCCCGTACAGTGGGTAGAATACATGCCTCGAAATTGAAGCATGCAGGTTTCCTCACGATGTTTTCCTTCACCGAAAAGCCAGTGGTGTTACAAATCGTACAAAAATTCCGAAAAACTCATACCTAAGGTACTTAATGTTGCCACAATATTGGGTTCCCATGTCATAACTTGGTCTGTCATACATTACAAGGTATTCTATTCTCGTATTTAACGAAGTTAGTCAGTAAAAGGGAGTTAGCCTTGCGCAGTAATGGTTACTCGGAAACTTGAGATAGCTTACGGTGACATCATAACAGTCTTACTTTCATCATTCTCTTGCCCATTTCCCATTATTTGGGGTCGGCGCAATATGTCATCCTCTTCCATTCATCTCGCTTGGCCGTCGTTTCAGCACTCACTCCTTTCTTACAGTCTTACCCATAACAGTCTTACTTTATAGTTATGCAAATAAGATGTGATAATCACGATTCTTTGTTTGTAGTTGCAAGTCAAAGTTTGCGTTTTAAAAAGGCCCTGTATTCCAGTCAACGAATTGCCCAAACGGGGGTGTAGAGTGCGTAAGCACTGAGCAGGGTATGATTCCTTCAGCATATTAAGAAGGACCCATTGTGACAGTTTTTAACTGAATTTCATTGGACTTGAGTTCATTTTAAACTTTCACAATAATAAACAAAATCGAGTCCTCGGATCATAAGTCGCTAACTGTAAAATTTCATGAGCTTTATAATGGAGTTTTAAAATTGTAGGTATGCCTCTTCTTATAAAGCCAGATAAATTAAGGTGTTCAAACGGTTCACACAGGAAAGGTCCTCCAATAGCAATAAGGTAAGTAAGCATACAAAATCCAATAATATTAGGCAACAAAAAGTTTCGGGGAGCCTACAAGAGTTTAGTTATAGAATTCCCGGAGGATATACACGGGGACTGACAGAAAACATTGTAGGCGAAACTTTGACGATGCCCCTTTTGAATTTTTGATTAGCTACATAACCGTGATGTGAATATTGTATTTTGCTACCTACAAGCTTAGTTAGGTTCGGTTGTTTTAGTACCTACCTACCTAACTATAGTTTGTGTATCGTGTTACTAATTGAAATTGAAAGTGACTAAGATACAATAAAATAACAAAAGTACGATCTAAAAACACCACTTCAGAATTTTTTAGTAAGATCATAGGAACAGATTGCAGCAGGAAAATTTAATGTTACATTTGACCGTATTTCTGAAAACTTGATTGTTTCCAAAACACAATTGTTTTGTCTTTTCAATCATTGAAATAAGATGAGAAATGAAGCATTATTCTACTTTTATTTTCTAATACCAACCAACCAACTCTGTGTACAGACAGGGCATAACAGAACAGAAGTGGGTAATAAAATGTTAATATTTATTTGTTTAGAGTAAAATATAACTAGCCTAATTATTTAATATACACAGAGGGATAAGATAATTAATATACAAATATACATGAAAACAGCTAATATATACAAGTACTAATACATTAATAAAATTATAAACCTAATCTAAATTATAATACATGTACAAAAAAAAAAAAAAAAAAAAAAACAGGGTTATAAATATAATAAATTAAGAATTACTGGGAGTTGTCCCCCGTTGGAAATGTGCCCATTATTGAGGTTGCGTTCCCTCGTTGTATGGCCAAAGATATTCTTTGGACCAAAAAGGAGCCGGAACGAGGGTCGCAGCCTTTTTCTTTTAAGCGTCGTCCTATGTCCCTGATGAAACCTTTCGCCTCAGAGCACCACGGCCAAGCCGTCTCAACGGCGACCGGTACAAAGTCGTACATTGGTTCCAGGTTAGAGTACCTGTCGTGCTTCAGCCTGGCTACATTCTCGGCCGCTGAGCCGGCAGCACGTGTGGTGTGGGTCAAGTGAGAGGGTGCGAATGTGCTGACACACGTTGCATCCCACAACAGGCTACGGCCTCTCTTCCATGGAACCAATGTAAGGCCATCCGGTCTTTTACCGTCGGTACGACTCAGGCCAGGGGGCTCCATCAGACAGGGAACATCAGCAGAGACCAATAAAATAATATTTAAAGGGTTTTTTTAGTTTAGTTTAGACCACCAGACTGAACAACTTTCACTATGGAGTTAATCCGCTGTTAAGTACAAAACTACTTATAGCAAGTACCGACTGACTCGATTCAAATGTATGGGATAAAAGATTTTTTTTCATTTCGACTTTTTCTTTATAGTGAAAGATGTTCAGTTTGATATTCTAAAACAACCTTTTAAATATTGTTAAATTCTGTACTTTCGATGTTTATGGTACCTTTTACCCACTAGAATGCCGAATATATTTTCTACAGTGATTGAGTAACATTAAAAATAACATTTTAAAATCGACGCAGCACAATCATAGATAAGATCATAGTTATAAAGAGTACCCGGAACAAACAGATAGACGCCTACCACAACTTCCTTTTATATACCAAATTACGATTTCAAGAAACACTTTATTCTCCTATTATAATGACCACAAAAATGGCAAATTCTCTTTTTTTTGTGCAAACAAAGGCCATTCGAAGGTCACACCACGATTTTACCTGCTAACTGATGACAACTTTATTTTTACATTGGGGTAAATTGAATTTGATCCTTATTTTCTTCTGAATAAGAGTTGTTAGAATAGTAAAAGTACAATTTGTGTTAAAGACAGGGTTTTAAGAAAAGATGAGTCATCGTTAGGGATATTAGGTACTTATATTACCTTCATTCAATCTCTTTTATTCGAATATTGTGGCTTTTTATTCTGAAGTTAATTTCTGTCTTCGATACAATGAATAATTTACTAGAAGGAAGGGTTTTTTTTTCTAGAAGGAAAATAATTGGATGAATTCCATTATGTAAGAATTTCGTGAAATTTTATGTACTTACCTACTACCTAAAGTATTGGATATGGCACTAATTGACAGACTGGTTGTAAAATTAAAATTATGTAAAGTATTGTTAGTTATAGACACTATTATAAGTTTTTTTTTGGAGAATATTATGTGAATATCCGTACTGCATATCTGAGAAGGAAGAAGAAGAAATTCCGATAGGAATGTGAATTTCTAGTATGTACCAATCCGCATTGGAATCGCGTGGTGGACTATCGCTCATATTACATTACAGGGTGTATGGGCGTGAGTTCCTGAGGGTAGGTCTGTGCCCTGCAGTGGGACCACAGATAGTGGGACGTAGGAATATCCATTGTACCTACATTTTTATTATACTTTATTGAGAGGCCGCGCGCAGCACTGACACATTTTGCCTACTGCCGCATTTCGCTATTTCGATCTAAATAAAATCGTCCCATAACTCTTCGATATTTTCTTGAAATCTATTCATATAAAAGTAAAAAACGCAACATAATTAATTGTATTTTGTAACACGTTTTAAGCACAAACAATAATCGCCACAAGCATATAAAAAACGTAGAAAACCCTTGGCAACTTTAGGGACCTTATCTGCAATGTTCAGGGACTTAGGGCCCTTTAATCCCCTCCCTCCGTACAAAATTCTAGCGTAACACTATCGGGGTAAGAATACACGCTATTTGTTTTTGGGGCCCTTACTTTTGGAACTCGAAAGATTCTCACTTTTGTAAAAAAGGGGTACTTAACTAAAATTTTCTCATACCCAAGCATCTACATCATTATCATATTGCTTCATCATCAATATTATCATCTCAGCCGATGGACGTCCACTGCTGGACACGCCTCCTTCAAGGATCGCCACAACGACCGCTCCGCGCTGCCCTCATCCAACGGGTTCCCGCCGCCTTCACCAGCATAGCTAGCATGCCGCAGTGATAAAGCTCTATCACACCTTAGCTCTCTTTCTATTTGCGTGCGAACGAACGAGGTAAAAGACGTGATACAGCCGTATCACGTGTTGCATGCTACCAGCACAGGTCGTCGGTCCACCTTGTGGAGGGCCTACTCACGCTGCGCTTTCCGGTAAAAATCTTGCTTGGGAAATAGAAAATAACTACACAGTACGAGTAAATATTAAGTTAAGTAGGTAGATACCTACCTGATTGAGGATTTGGAATAGATTGTTTTTTTTAATGGCAAGAGTAAAACTCGGCTACGCCAATATTGTCACAAATTTTCATTGGAATGCCAACAATCATGATAATCACGATAAAATAAAATTAATGATTTCGTGAACAAAAATGAAGCCAAGAAGCAACTAATACCTACTGCTTCATTTTGTTAGAAAAAATAGTGTTAAACACGGTCCAGCAAATCTTTTGGACTGACATAGCACGACTAATCACAAAAACACATACGCTAAATACAAAAGACAAACAAATGTTTGGAATACTCCCCAAAAAAACGTTCCGTTCAAAAAAGAAAGTCAAAGAACTAGTTTCACAAAAGTTATTGTTTCTTTCACTTTCACTTGCAGTCCAAACATGAACGCTCCAAATCTTAATATTTAAAAACTAAACTAAACCTGAGGATGATTTCATATCACCCACTCACAAAGTCTAGGCCATTTCAAAGCAAACAAGGTAAATAACAAATGAACTCGAAATGGTGACCGTGAAAGTAATTGTTTCTACAATGCTGTATTTGCATTTGCAATGCCAGGACAATTTAGGCGTTGGATGTTTTGCATTCAAAGTACTAAAATATCTAAACACTAACTAATCCTTTCTTAGGGTGTAAGGAAAAGTATCATTAACCTTTAAACCACATACTCTACTCTACCCATCAAACTGAACAACTTTTACTATGGGAGCAAACCTGTCAGCGTTAAAACAATACCTATTCGACTCAAACGTATGGAGCAGCAGATTTTTTTTTCCCAAAGTAATAGTTGTTCAGTTTGATGAGTAGAGGTTAATGATACTTTTCCTTACACTGTATATTAATTTCATGTTTCTAATTTACATCTTCAGCTAATGAAGCTCAGTTGCAGAAACGCTAATTAGAGTTAATCCTCCGTTAAATTTCCTGCTGTCACTTTTTGTCTTGTTGACGTACGTACCTAGTGAAAGCTAGCAAGAGATTTAATGGAGGATTAACTTTAATGAGCGTTTCTGCACCTAACTGAGCGTTAGGCTGTGCGTTGTCTGTCAGTCGGCCACGGAACTGTTCTATAAGTATAGATTTGCCATGCGTTCGTCGTTCGTCTACGATTAGCTATTACATCAGGTATGTCCGTTTCCGGGAAGGTATAGACATCAATAGACTATTCAAACATACGTTCTAAAGATTATTATAATTATTCACAGCATATTTCAATGGTAATATCGTTAAGAGTACGTACACCTTTACAAACACATAGGAAATACGCTCAAATCATATTTCCAGGCATTATTGGCAAAGTTTAGAATCCAAATGTATACTATAACCTATGTATCGTGAAAAATGTGTAAATATGTGGACCAAGATGGCCACAGAATGGGTTCCACAAGATGTGTGAAAGATTGAGCATTGATTTGGATACCTTCCTGAACGGTTGGACGAGTTCGCGTTACAATAGGAAGGATTCACGAAGAGGGAAGGCCTTATTGCCCAGCAGTAGGACACAATATAGGTACGCTAAATAAAAATAAAATAAAAGAGGATCATTTACGCAAAAATGCAGAATTTGAGTAGGTTAGGTAATAAGTCGTCGGTTTTATTTTCTAGTTTATGCTTTATAATGGTAGGGGACAAATCGTCTGGCCCAAACGGATTTTGTAAGGATTTAGGATTTTTGCTTATCTCCTCACAAACTTTAATGGGATCCCTTCGTTTGGAACACGCCTTCCGAGCTGATAAATAATTGCCTTCCCCCTTTTGGGCTGAGTAAAGCATGAATTTTCTAAATTAACAGTCTCATTTTATTTTATACTTTCAAAAACTTGGCTATAAGAATACTTACTTCTTATATTTATTTATTTATATCCAACTGATTAACATATTGTCAGTAGCTCGGATTCATGGTCAAATGCTTCTTTACGGGGTCTTGGCCCAACTGCTTTGTCCAACTGCTTTGTCCAACTAGTTGGTCCACGGGCCCGACAAGGGACAGTCACTGTGGTTCAACGAAAATCATATTTAGACCACCGACTATACCCCTTGATCGCGCCGTGATGACTTGTGGACAGTTGAAATATATGTGGTTCAACGAAAATAATAGAGGGGCAGTGGACTAACTAGCTGGACAGAGCAGTTGGACCACGAAACCGGCGCTGGAAAGAAATTGTTCATGAGTTTGACGGCAGCGCAATCAGACAAATTCAGGTATAGTTACGGCGCGAACATAATATATGTTTTATTTACCTGCTACTGGAGATAGTTTCCTCATGACACACCATCTTGATTTCCACTGAAACAAAGAGAAAATAACAATGTTATTAGAACGTTAATGATGAGAACAATACTACTATTTTTGTAAGATGTATTAATGTAGATCAGGCGAGAGAAAATGCAAACTAGTGTAGGTAAAGACCGTAATAAGTGGTGAGCCCTAGACTATCTCTACCCCTTTGGAAAAAATAGATAGACTACGCTAAGATTGTTTGTAAAAAGAAGTCTATAAAATCCTAATGCAAGACATGCCTCTTATAAAAAGAGTTAGATGGGAGTAGGTCAAATACATACGAATGTGAAATTCTTACTATACCTACTTGGTACCTATTCTATTATATACGTATGCATTGAAAGCATAGAAAAATAACACGCTCCCCTAGGATTGAAAGTGTCATGCAGCAAATACGACTCAATAAATAATTAATATAAATGTTATGACATGTAAAAACAGTCTAACTTTAAACAAACCTTTAAAATTATTATAACATACGACGTGAGATATTTAGTCTTACAATTTAGACGGAGCGATAAATCGCAACTATTTCATCGGCGAATCAATAGAGGTCGAGGGAAGTCGCCTAAACGAGTCGGTCCACTGAGGTGTTCACGGCCACAGAGCAATGTACTGTGTGGTTTCACCATTATCTCATCTGTAGACACGTATACTTCTTGGTTGTAGTGAAGTTCAATTACGAAAGGTAAAAAAGTTAAATCTATCGATGGTTGTAGTGAAGATAGATATCCTTCCTACTGGTGAGCTGGTAATTATCTTGATCTTAAAAATTGTCTCCTCCTAACTAAAGACATTTCTGGGGCGGGTTCTTCTCAGACCTATTTCAGGTCGGGGCCACTTTCAGGCACATTACTTAGAGTTATTCGAAAGTGGCTTGAAACTGGTATCATTCTTATACTTTTGAAACATTTTTAGCAAAGATTTCTAAGGTGCCTAAGTAGGTTACCTTGAGAAGTAGATATTATAATAGGTACATTTTCTAC
Source organism: Agonopterix heracliana (assembly GCA_963693445.1). Classification (NCBI taxonomy): domain Eukaryota; kingdom Metazoa; phylum Arthropoda; class Insecta; order Lepidoptera; family Depressariidae; genus Agonopterix; species Agonopterix heracliana. The sequence continues at coordinate 2,475,558 of OY856323.1, read as the reverse complement.
AATGGGTATCATATGCTCGAGCTTGTTAGTTTCGAATGGATTTATAACACAATTCTCAGATAAATTGTTAAATGCAACATGTTCATTCACGAATCACGACATAAAGGATTTAATCAATCAATCAATCAAATCAGCCCACATCCCATTGCTGAGCATAGGTCTCCCTATATTGCGCCATTCTTCCAGTCTGATCCAATGCGAACCCGACACTTTCACAATGTCATCAGACCAACGTGCTGGTGGTCTGCCTACTGACCTCCTACCCTCTCTGGCCACCATTCCTCATTCCTACATTTAAAAAAAAATCTTGTCGACTCTGAATCGACTCAGCACATCACTAAAAGGAGGCCACGCCACAAAGCGCAACGAAGTAGCTGCGCGCGCCGCCATCTTATCCGCCATCTTGCATTTAGTCGCCCCGTGTGCGCGGAACGGAACGCACGTGTAAACAAACAATGTTTCCGCAGCAGCTCGCAGAGTTGCTAATAAAAGCAATAAAAGTGCGGCCAGCCTTGTATAATAAACTAGATCCACAGTACCACAGTCAGAAGAAGTTTAAATATGATTTATGGCGAGAAGTTTGCGCCGAAGTCGATCCGAATTGGACACAAATGACACCGCAACATAAAATGGAATATCGTAAGTTATTATTTTCTTGTTTTATTTAGGTATTGTTTCGATATTCCGAGACTTTACGTCTTCGTCTAATCAAAGATGTAAAGATAAGAATTCAAATAGTGGCCATTGTTTTGCGCATGTCAACAAAACAAAATGACGTTTCCAGTTTGACATCTTTTTCATAACCTCATTGAATGTGGCCTTGAATACTAGTTGGCGGGAAAAGTTAACTTTGTGTCAAATAAAATAAAATATGTTTTTACTTTTTATTTACAGCGATTATTGTAAAAAAGGTATTGAAATGTAGGATTAGGTAGGTGACTTTTTATTTTGTTTTTGTTGCTGTATGTTTTTGGTGTGCAAATAAAGAATATTTATGTTTAGGTATGTTATTACTTATTAGGTATGTATGACTTGAAAATGACAAAGTATGATAGGTATACATTGTCCAACTTGAACAGGGTCAAACTGAACAACTTTCAGTAAGGGACCAAGATTGAAATCTCGAAAAAAAATCTGTTGTTCCATATAAATAAATAAATAAATGGTCAACTGTCAGCATAATTATTAAAAAATTCAAATCGTTTTCCGAATTTAAATGATGGATGATATCATTTCCGCGTCTGTAGAATACAAATGTTAGTTACAATTTGAATACTAAAATATAAACACACGACATCAATGGCAATAGAATTTTCCCGTTATAATCCGGCACAAACACAAGTAGGTACCTATGATTCATGAAATCTCAGGTTGTTTCAGAATGTACCTGTTCTGGTTTGCAATCTATGCGCGTGATCCATGTCAACGGAAAATAATTAATACCTCGATAACCTGGATTTAGTTTCGGTGGCTGTTTTATTAGTAGGTATATTGCCCTGCAGTGGGACGATTGTAGGTTGATGATGATGTAGTGTTATTACATTGGAGCTATTATGCTCGAGTTTTTCATCTAAATGATAACCATCTCTTTTTGATATTCAGGGATACAAAAATAATAGATTTATACATTTCTAGAAAGACACCTGCAACGCCGCTGGAAGAGCCTTCGAGACTGTTTCACAAGAGAACTGACGACTCAAAAGCAAGAAAGAATGCAACAAGAAGCCGGAGAACTAGTAAAACATCGTAAAAAGTACGAGCATTTTAAACAAATGCTGTTCCTTCTAGATGGCAGCGAAGAAACATTCAAACCTGACACCGACGAAGAAACCGAAGAACTCTTAAATCTACGAAAACCCGAAAACCTCAAACAAGAAATGGATACAGACGAAAGTGAATCTAGTTGCCGGATAAAAAAGCAGTTATTCCCACATCAGTTGTCGGGCCACTTGATAAGGGCGATCAAAGAAAGACCAGATCTGTATAAACGGACTTCGAATACCAATAAGAGTTATAAGCATGGTTTGTGGAGAGAAGTCTGCAAGGAAGTTAATCCCAGTTGGTCTCAGTTGCCGCAGAAACGAAAAGCGGAATATTGTAAGTATTTCACAGATTTTGAGCTTATAATTTAACAACTAACATTGGGACAGGCTTAAGTTAAGTTTGTCTGAATTTTTCGCACGTACTGCACACATTCAGTGTTTTGCATATTAAGATTAAGAATTTAAGACTTCAAAAATCTGCACAATTTTGACATTTAAAAACGAGAACTACGTAGGTACTTACGCCATAAAATTTTGCTAAATTACACATCGAATCACAATCACGAATTCATTTGTAGAATAAGGACCGAAAATGGAATAGACAGGAATCATTCTGTGCTTATAATTATGGTATGCTTTCTACAATAAAATATTCGGTGCAACATTCATTTAAGTATAGATTTCTCGCAATCTTTTTAACATCGTCCATCTATCTACGTTTTCGCCCATCCAACAAAGTATCTTCCTATGACAACTCGCTACTCTTCATCTATTTCCTTACAGAAATGTAGATCATGAATTAACCTACTTTTTCCTTTACAGTGACTCATCTGAAAAGGCGATGGAAAAGTCTACGAGACTGTTTTTCAAGGGAACTAGCTAAACAAAAGAAAGACGTCATAGATCAAGCTAAGAACGGGGGATTCGTGAAAGAGCGAAAAAAATACGAGCATTTTGACGAAATGTTGTTTCTGTTAGAAAATTGCGATGAGACTGAACAGCAAGACAGTGACGAAGAAAGTGGTAATTCTGATGAAGACCCCCTTGAACAAGAGACAGAATCTGTAAATCTTAAACAAGAAATGGACAGCAATAGTGATAATAGTAATGACGATATTCCTATTGAATTTGTTATGAAAGAGAAAGACATTGAAAGAAAACCGAAAGTTTTGAAGAAGCACAAGAAAATGATAAGAAAGTTTAAAGGGGTAGATGATGAGGATAGACAATTTTTGATTTCTTTACTACCTAGTTTCAGAAGGTTGAATGCTAAACAGAGATTAGAAGCTAAAATTAGATTTTTAAATGTTTTAAAAGACGTGCGCTTTAGAGATCGTAAGAAAAAGGTTGTTAAAAGGCGTTAATCTTTTTAAGACTCCATTCTTCCCAGATTAGCAATGCGCGACTGTAATCCCCGAGAGGATAGACAGAGATATTTTAAATATAGTTTCAGAAGCATTGTCAAAACTCAGTCCAGCGGATATTGGATATATTAACGCCTCGAATTTGAAGCATGTAGGTTTCTTACGATGTTATCCGTCACCGAAACGACATTGGTGTATTTTTTGTTACTTTAATTAAGTAAGTAATTCCATTAAGTTAGGGTTCTCTTTGTTAAAACTATTTGTTAAATTATTATTAAAGTTGTTCAACATTTTAAAATTGTTATTACTTTTACCAACATATTCAAAGGAAGAGTTTATTTGCAGTTCTACAAATTGATTCGTGGTACTGTTAGCATTGCGGAAAAAAACATTTTCTTTGTGTGCAATAAACATAATATTCATCGTGATATTTTTTTTTTTCATCTCCAATTTTGTTGTCATTTTTACTTTTCAATTTATTGTCTAGACATCATCTGAATTATTAACTTAATAAAATATTGAACCCGGTTTGGTGGGATCAATACACTTCAGTGCGTTCGTCATGCAATCAGATCAAGATCGAAACTAATTAATAAAAAGTTCAAAATCAAATCACTGCAAGCAATCAAACAGAAAAAGAGCACTAAATTCAGATTGTTGCGATGTCGGTCGAGAATTTCATTTGAATCACTACAATACATCGGGAGTTTTTAATTAAAGCGTTACACAGACATAAAACAGGAATGGAAGAGAGATTGCTAATACCGAAATGAATAGGTTATTGTTAACTGTAGAAAAATTACACAATGACTTTTGTATTGCGAGGAAGGCAAAATAGTGGGGTCTCATTCATGAACATAAAAGATAATTTCTTTCTAGTGTCTGGAATAGAGACATCGTAAAAAACGCTATTATTTCTATGCTATATAGATTTTACAACTGCTGATAAAAATATCGTTAGAATCCTACTATGTCAAGAGAAAAGTAGCTGAAAACGATTAAAACGTCTTTTCCTTCTGGAATGAATAAGTACGGATTGAATATGCGAGGACAGTCCAAAGTAGAGATCCAAAGTTATTACTAGCCCCGCTGAGAAAGAGGAGTGAGTTAATGCATGTCATGTGCACACGGCAACAAATTTGCCTCTTTAAATTTGTTGTTGTAGTTGTATTAAGTTTCTGATCATCAGTTAGCACAAAGGTAACACAATCGAGAGCTATATACTTATTCTCATCAGCAACTATCAACTGCGTCTGACAAAATTATACAACCGCGCTTGTCCATTCCAGTAAATCTAAATGCACGTAGCAATGCAATCCAATGCATTTTGCACGACTGCATGCATTTCTCGCGTGTCACTGCTCTTTTCAATACGATCGCACATTTTTCATATTATTTTACGGTGAAATAATAATTCGATTGTGTTTATTTTTGTATGATTTATTTGTTTAAGCGCGTCGGTGGTTTTGACGCGATGCTTTATTTATGTGTTTTTTTAGGCTGATATTGAATTTTTCATAGAAACTACGTATCCGACAATTCTATTTGAAAATTTGGATGTCCGTGTTGCTGATGCACGGGTGATTCCAACCTTCCATCCCATAGAATTAAATAGGTACATTATTCCACCCATTAAAGGCTATCTTCAAAGGCACGTTTGCATATTTTTATTACCCGACTGCTGGAAGGAAGGTTTTGTTTTTAATATGTAAGGCTTTATAGTTTTGGTGGTTTCTTGATGAGTTAGTAGTAGCCTTGCTTTGCACTGCAATTTTTCCAATGTCAATAATTTGTGGAAGAATCCCAAGTTTCGTTGCAGGCTCAAATGCAAACAACTGCTCGTGACCGAACTTGCAACACAACTCCTAAAAAAATAGTTCGTTTTAGAAAACAAACAGTCAAATGTTTTTCTCCATCAAAGACGAAAAACTTTTCGCTTACGTTGATAGACTGAACCTCAACGTAACCACGTATAAGACAGCGATAGTCATAGTCATGAAATCCTATTAAATTTATATGAAGCTAGACAAAAATGTTGTTGTTTGAATTTCAAAAATCATACTTCAGGAGTGCTATTTTTGAAAGTCAAATCAGCATTAGAAAGATGCATGAGAAGGTTTTTGTATGAGATTTAAAAACCGTTCAAATTCACCGATGACATTCAAAAATCGCACCCCTGAGCTATAAATCGTAAACGATGTCTCGTTTTGTAGGTAAATATATCAAGATTAATTCTCTTCTTGGCCATTCTATCGCAGCTTTGGCCGTTTTTGGGTAAATTGAAAGCAAAAGCAAAAACTTGCAAAAACAAAAATTTCCATGCAGTTCGGACACACACATTTCCTAACTTGTTATTCCTATCCAAAAAGTGTTTTAAAAATATTGTAGAGAATTTTATGGAGATCATTTTAGTCATGGACGGTTTTCTTTTATCTCTAATAGTTTTTGTATAAAACTTAAAAACCGTGGGTCGGGACACATTTCGGGGCGTAATGGGTTAAGGAAGCGGGATACGGGGTGGCACCGGGCAGAATCGTGTTCAGCGGAGTCGAATTAGTCTAAAAAAACCCGGTGCCAAAAAGTTTCACAAAACGCCGTTAGACGTTAAAAATTTTAAGAATATCCTCCAGTCTACTCCGCTCATTGCAGCGATTTTATCGATCGATAATACACTGAGAAAAATGCCCTATAGGCTTAATTATAAAATATCATTACATCGATCTTAAATACCGTGATTTTGATTAAAATAAGGTTATAATAGGCAATTATTATGCAATCCTCAATTGTTTTAGGTAATTACGCGAATATTACGATGACTCATCACCGTAAGAATTTGTCGCATAAAATAAGATTACAGTTATAATATTTTATGGTGCCTTCCTGGTAATATAACAATATGTAACCTAAAATGATCTTCTTCCTAATGAAATGCGATGATACCAAGAAATAAGGTTATAATTATATAACACGAGGAAAGCGTCACCATAAAATATGAAGAATTACCCAATAAAAATTAAGAAGTAACAAAGCAATAAGGTGAAGTCACCGTAATGTCGTAAGCATAAATTAATATGACGGGGCATGTTATTTTTGTAGTAAGCATCAATTTATTTGAAGATTGGTTTTATTAAAATTTTATGAAATCCTAATAATATATGATGATAGACACACAGAAATACGGTGAAATTAATACGATTACAAGCATATAAAAATATGATGACCGGCACACAGAATGTGAGTGACCGTATTCAAAAATACCGTTCCTGCTTCTAATATTCTGATTACGGCATTCAAAAATAAGATGACGGCGCAAACGGCGCCTAAGAACCCCGTCAGTTATATTTCCGCCGCCATTCAGTATGGACGTGACGCGGACGATGTGCGTATTATTCACTTTGTAGTTTTTGCAACCATTTTTTTGTTGCAAATATAACACATATCATGTTTTGTTAAGAAAATATAGGGTAATTTTGGCCATTTGCTTTCTTTTTTGTTCGAAAAACATGTTAGGTACCTAGGTATTGTATTTTTAACAAAAATGGTTGCAACGTGTAATGTCAGTGCAGTGAAGCAATAATTATGGATCAAGCTCAGTGTTAGCAAATCGCACGATTTGCTGACACGATGGAATCTTGGACAGTACATCAATAAATTTACCGGTAAGTAAAACGACCATAATGTAGTCCTACCAGACCCAAAAACGGCAGACTCGCTACCTATTTACACATGGACAAACAGTCGCTTGCATTTTGAATCAGGTAGTGGCTTGTATTCACCATAAAATGTTTGCGTCGTACCGGGATTCGAACCCGCGACCCTTAGATCAACAGGCAGGTTCACTATCAGTGAGCTATCGAGTTATGCTTAGAACGGAACAACTCGGCACGCAAGTTCTACTTGACTGGTTTTTAAACTGCCAAATAATCCTCTTTATATAAAAAAGATATTGTTTTCAATATTGTTTTTATAGAAATAAATTCACAAAGGTTTCAAGTGGTCATGGATGTTAGTTATCATCATCATCACAGCCTATATACGTCCCACTGCAAGGCATATGCCTACCCTCAGGGAGGGTGTATGGGCGTTAGTCCACTAAGCGTGCCCAATGCGAATTGGTAGACTTCACATACACATCGGAATTACTTCTTCAGCGTATACAGGTTTCCTCACGATGTTTTTCTTCACCGTTTGAGAGCAGTCGGTATTACGTACACAAGTTAGAAAAAGTCATTGGTACATGGCATGTGATCCGTGCGGATTCGAACCCGGACCTCAAGGTTGAGTATCCATAGCTGTCCACAACGCGCCACCGATGCAATATACTAAAGTTTACAGTAAAGTATAGTCTGATGTTAGTGATACTAAAACAATTTTTATTTCAGGTGCTTGGGTGCGTGTAATATTGGAGTCATCGGTTGAGGGGCGGCAAATATTAGATATGGACTAAAATAGCATACCTGCCTGCTGACGCCTACCAAACAGAAAGAAATAACTTCGGCTGGTTAGTGAATGCTAGAAGGGCTCGGCGTCATCATATTTCATTAGGCCTTCTGGAGAGGCCTAAATCAAGCTCCCGTTCTAAGTCCAGTGGCAAAACCGACGTCGCATCTTCTCCTGGGAGTGACTTACAAGGACTTGAAGAAGGTAACTTTTCTTTCAAGACTTATACTTGCTATTTTATGATTTCATTTGAGATTTGTAGGACTCTATTAGTGAAAACCCCATGTAAATTTGTTCAGCTGTTCTCGAGTTACTTATGAAAGAATACGTGCATAAGCTTCTAAATTAATTTAACTCATTTGCTCGCTGTATTCGAATGAGTTTGACAATTAACAACAAAAGAATCTGAGAATAATTCGATTTAGTGTGGTTTGTATTTTCCGTTTTATTTAATTTGTTATTTATTGTGTACAGATGATGCTGATAAAAAGGAATCGGCGCCGGAGCAGCTTCCAAGTTCCTCAGCTAGTCCGTTGCAGGAGGTCAGCGGCCTCTGGCGCGAGACATTTGTGCCCAACATACTTAACATATTTATTTGTAGTAACTCCTAAATGTACCTGTAACAACTAATTTTTATCTTGAGTACCGCTAATTTATAACATATCCCACTGTGTACTTCTGTGACATCTAATAAACCATTTTTATTTGTTCCATTTCTATATTTTTTCTATAAAACATGTGTTTCCCCAAATCTGCTCTTATCTTATGTGCTCTATTCCATTTATATGTATCTTGTTTCTATTCGTATCCGATTATTTCCTATTATTTCTTCCTTCTATTCATCTGCGCTCTCCTCTTATTTTAAGACTGGTTCCTTCCTCTTAGGGTCTGTCCACCCACACAGATCAGCAGAGGATAGAATTTTTTTCATATTCTATCCCTTTCTATCGCTGAGAGTCACCATTTGCTAGAGCTGTGCTGCCGCGCGCGGTAGCAGTCACGCTATCTTTCTCGCTCTAGCAAATGACGATCATGAGCCATAGAAACGGACAGAGCATGAAAAAAATAGAATCCGTGCTGACAGCTGTGGGTAGACCCTAAGAGGAAGGAACCAGAGTCTTAAAATAAGGGGAGAGCGCAGATAAATAGAAGGAAGAAATAATCGGAAATATCTGGAAAGCACATACGCAAACAGTAGTAGGAAATCATACAAATATACAGGGTCCTTCTTAATATGCTGACATGTTTTTAAGGGGATGATCAGACCATCAAACTGAACAACTTTCTCTATGGGACCAACAAAATCGCGAAAAAAAACAGCTGTCCCATACATTTGTTTTTTTCGTGATTTCGATGTTGGTCCCATAGAGAAAGTTGTTCAGTTTAAGGGTCTGATCATCCCCTTAAAAAGTGTCAGCATATTAAGAAGGACCCTATAATATAAGGAAAGCATTGATAAATAGTAGGAAGAAAGAACTAAAATAAGAGGAAAGCACACAACTGTTGTAGGAAAGTCATACAAAAATATGAGGAAAGCATTGATAAATAAGAGGAAAGGACACATACAGAAGTAGGAAAGCACATTAAATATGAGGACAGCATTGATAAATTAGAGGAAAGCACACATACAGTAGTAGGAAAGCATGTAAATATATAAGGAAAGCACACAAAAATAGTAGGACAGCATAAAAAGTTATGATGACGGTCATGTTGGGCGTTGTCCTTTCACCAAAACTCATGAGTTCGTCACACTACGGTACGATTACCGTCACCATAAGTTTGTGTTACGGGCGCTTGATTTTATCTAAGTCATGGTGACAGGTCATCATATTATATAATGAGCAGCAGCAACAGTAGTTTCATCGTATTATTTGATGATATCCGTATGCTCTCTACTTTACGTGAATTCATCATCCTTTTAACTGAATTCACCTTATTTATTAATGATCAGTTTTCTCAGTGTATCGCTGCGATTTTGCGATAATTGTTTCCAGTACATTTTGTATGGGGACGCGCGCGATCCTACACACTGCCGCGATATTATCGAGCGATAATATCGCTGCGATTTTGCGATAATTGTTCTCAGTACATTTTGTATGGGGACGCGCTCGATCCCACACACTGCCGCGATATTATCGCAACTCTTTTGACTACATTCAGTGGTGGGGCGCATGCGTGACGCGATTCGCGGAATCGCTGCAGTGTGTAAGGTGTCGCGATATCGCTGTCGATAATATCGCTCGATAAAATCGATCGATAATATCGCTGCAATGTGCGGAGGCCTTGAAGCTAGATGACTGACTCCGGAGTCAGACAGCCGTCGTAGTACAAAAAAGTGGTTACGTCGATAAGAACCTTAGGGTATCCAGATAAGGACGGGAATAATTAGCGATCTCCTTTCTTAACTAGAGCGAATTTGCTATGTGCATCTCTTTTTGAGTGAATATGACACGAGCCTCCATCTATATTCTCCATACACCATGCATTTTTTTCGCCACATGCTGTCAGCGTTTCGTAATTTTTTTGAGTTATAAAACAAGGACAAACCGCAGAAATATCGTTACCAGAGTAAAATAAGAAGAAAAAACCTTAATTAAGAAAGATGATGAAAAAACATAGCTTGATTACGAACCCTCGACTCACGTTGAGTTACGAAACTAAGTTGGTAACATTCACTTAATATAATACTTTTCTAATTGTTAATTAATACTCTACTTACCTACTTTCTATCCCCATTTTATCAACAGAGTTACTGTCCAATGTGCTACATAGGTAATGTTTCTGATTTTGAGACACTAGTAAAAAATAAAATATTATACCTAAGTTATGGTTAAGTTATCTGCACCGCTAGTTATTAATTAGTAACGAAACTTTAAGGGACTATTCAGACTGTATCTGAACAACTTTCCCTAAGAAACATGGGTCTAAAAACAGAATTTTTTTTGGACCTCCCATACAAACGTGCTGATCGGTCCATGGATTTTCAATGGGAGGTCCAAAAAAAAATCCCATTTTTTGACCCATGTTCCTTAGGGAAAGTTGTTCAGATTCACGGTCTGAATACACCCTTAAAAATTCGTTACTAATGAAAAAGTAGTGGTGTAGATAACTTTAATTTGTTATTAAAAGCCAATGGATAAACGAGAAGCAGTCAATCAATCAATCAATCAATTATACTTTATTTTACACCAAAAAACATAGCGTACAGAGAGTAAACAAACAAGAAACAGCAGCAGTGACACTTATCAACCCAAAAGTTTAATTTAAAAGCCATGTAGTTTAAGGTAATATAAGTAGGTATATAATGCTGTCCACGGGTCTATAAATCAACATTGGACATGTCAACGACAAGTGCCGCAATCAACATTAATTAATAATTATGTTTGATCTCAGTTTAATTGGACGTCTGTCAGTTGGTCGATTGTTCTACGATACTTTATAGAATAGAGATAAATATATTAGACGTACTTAATGATGTAATTTAATAATAGTTAATTTGGGTATTTATCGTCAGATAATAGGGATTGAGAGCGTCCATATGGCGCATGGCGGAGAGGTATGGATTCACAATCATTGAGTCCCAGCTCGAATCAACACGGACGACAAGCCATGTACCAATGAGTTTTTCTAACTCATGTACCTACGTACCTTCTGCTCTGCAAACCTGCATACGCTGAAGAAGAAATTCAGATGCGTATGTGAAATCTACCAAATACCTATACATATTAATAAATGTCTACCAATCCGCATTTGGCACGAGTGGTGGACTGACGTCCATACACCCTACGCCCTGCAGTGGGACCTTCGATCAACAATATCCAACTAGATAACGCGTCAGCGCTCAAAACATGTCCCGGCAAATAACGCCTCACTATTGGAGTGAGGTCTTATTTTGAATTAGTTCCGTTCGAACAAAGCCAACGTAAGCACGTCTCGCAATGCCGCAGTGTTCCTTCAAAAATTACTAGGAATTATGGTTGTTTTGAGGTCGAAATTATAATGTGTTAGGACTGTTATCTCAGTTTGTTAACAAAAAATGTTGTATATTTACGAGGACCGAATTTCTCTTTGATTTTGTATGCGACCCGTTATCTAGTTGTATATTGTTGATCGAAGAGTGGGACGTATACTGATGGGGTATGACACGTCTTCGTCGTTATTTCATAATTTGTGTCACAATGAATGTGCTTTGCGATTCGATTTTTTAATATTGTTAATGAGGCTACTAGCAATTATTATAAAAGAAGAATAAAGTAGGTACCCTATTCGTAACTCAATGATATTAAATACGGCGTAGCGAGCACTCGCAACTTTTAATTAACACGATGACTAAGCTATTCTGTTACAGAGCTAGAGATCGCTTCAGTAATTGGGTATCGAAGGAGTTGGCACATTTATCTCTTTTTGCAATTTACTAATTATGTTTCTAATAATTAGGTTTAAGTCGAACTAAATTTATAATAATTGCAACAGACACGTCATTCCACCCTGAAACTGAAAGTCCTAAATGTGAGCATTGCTTCAAATACATCTTAAACAGAAAGTTGGTAGATGGGTTGGTAGTTATATGCAATGTTTCTGACCACCCCATAAGGGATAACGGTCGTGAGTTTATGTATACTGTATGCATGTAATAAAAATGGCGAGATTTTGACACTAACTCGGCGACCTATAGGAAAACCTACAGCCTCAGAATACAGAACAACCCATAGGTTAGCCAAAAAGAGTAAATTAGAAACACAGACTTAAAAGAAGAACCAGACGTAATCTCGTCTAATCATGAGTGAAGCACCCATTTCTTTTTCGTGCGTGCTGTCACACGGTACATAAGGTGGCGGGTTGTAGCACCTGCGCCCAGAGCTAGTGCATCTGTGTGAGATTAGGTCCCTTGCAGAACAAACGAGATTGTATTACCTTGCATGCTTCATATCTTTTTAGTGCAATATTCGGTCCGTAATTCTTTCAAGTCCGTGGTTAGAAAAGGGTAACTACAAGAACTAAAAATTTTGCCAACCTTGATAACTTATGTGTGATTTTGATGTTCTTACAAAGAAAGTGAAGGTCCTCGATTTTTTCTCTCTCTGTAATATTGTCCATTACTAATCCGATCAAAAACTGTAAGCTAATCCGATATACAGGGTCCTTCTTAATATGCTGACACTTTTTTAAGGGGATGATCTGACCATCAAACTGAACAACTTTCTCTATGGGACCAACATTGTAATCGCGCAAAAAAAATCAGCTGTCCCATACATTTGGCTCGAGTAGGTTTGCAGTTTTGTATGGAATAGCAGACTTTTTTTCGCGCTTTCGATAATGGTTCCATAGAGAAAGTTGTTCAGTTTGATGGACTGATTATCCTCTTAAAAAAGTGTCAGCATATTAAGTTGGACCCTATATACATAGCAAATGATATTCAAGAATCACTAAACACATAGTAATACATTATTAGTAGGTAAGTTACTCCTGATCATTTCATTCATAAGATCATAAGCAAAAAGAAATAAACTTCCCTTCGCTGTAGCCGGCTAAATAGTTAATTGTCATTCAACACTTTTGTCTCAATCAAAAGCGGAAGTAAATAAATGAATCACTGCAACACAATGTTTGCATAGATACGATCAAAGTGCCAATGAGTAACCGATGCTACTAGGAATCGGCATATCAAAACATGTCATTGTTTAGAGCATGTATGCCATAATAAGTGCCTTCTCTATGGGAAAGGTTTGGCTTTTGGAATGTTAGTCTAAAGTCACGTAGGCTCCAACTAGTTGGAACTTCGCCAAGATCTGGCGCTTTAAATTCCTCATTGAAGGCAGAATCTTTATAATAGGTCATACGATTCAAAAAAAGTTACGCAGAATCTCAATTTAGGGCATAATTTTTCACTAATCTTGAAGATCAGCCTATTATCATTATCTGGGCAGGGCTAAAACTGTATAAGTGTTTGTTTATAACACGGACTTGAAAGAAATCATCATCATCATCATCATCATATCAGCCGATAAACGTCCACTGCTGGACATAGGCCTCCCCAAAAATGGGGGGATTTGCCATAATCGCCACGCTTGGCAGGCGGGTTCGCGATTTCAGTTGGATTGAATGTGTGTACTCAGAAGATGCTGCTGCCCATCCTCCGTTAGATCCCTTAGTCGCCTTTTACGACACCCACGGGAGGAAATGGGATGGTGCTACTCTTAGCCGACACCACACGGACAAAGACATGGACACTTGAAAGAAATACGGACCGAATATTGCACTAAAAAGATGTGAAGCATACAAGGTAATACAATCTCGTTTGTTCTACAAGGGACCTACACTCACACAGATGCACTAGCTCTAGGCGCAGGTGCTACAACCCGTCACCTTATGTACCGCGTGACAGCACGCACACAAAAGAAATGGGTGCTTCACTCGTGATTAGATGACATTACGTCTGGTTCTTCTCTTAAGTCTGTGGTTTATAATTGTTTTGTCTATTTACCGTTGGTGTGTCTAATAAAATAAAATAAAATCTGATAAACATAGGCATAACCCAAAGCCACCAAGCTCTGTCCTCCTCATCTAGTCGCTACCAGATACAATTTGCGTCTCATATCGTCGTCTTCATAAAAACACCCTGTATATTCTGGGGCCTAACCTAAAGGAACTTTCTCAGAACGGTCACTTGACTACTGTTACAATCTCACCGATAAGCTGACATATTTCCTAATATCGATACGATAAGTGCGATAACGTTAAGAACTAACAAGATATCGATAAAATAAAAATAGCTACTCCGTTTACGTGAATTTAAAAGAAATAAAATCTCTACCACGGACCTGAAAAAAAGACGGACGTAATGTGACACTAAAAAGATGTGAAGCCCTATATTTTCGTTTGTTCTACAAGGGACCTACACTCACGCAGATGCACCAGCTCTAGGCGCAGGTCCTACAACCCGCCACCTTTATGTACCGCGTGACAGTTTGTTAGCACGCACACAAATATAAATGGGTGCTTCACTCGTGATTAGACGAGATTACGTCCTTCTTTTTTCAGGTCCATGCTCTCTACAAAGAAAAATTGTATCTACCCTACATCGGCTAGATTCAGATAATTTGTTTGATAGGTAAGTATGAATGTGGATGGCTGTGGTAGGAGAGGAAGACCGAAGAAAAGATGGTTGGAATGTGTGAAGGATGATTATGACGTGTAAGAAAATAAAGGAGAGAGTGCTGAAATGACGGCTAAGAGAGATTGTATGGAAGAGGATTTATATTGTGCCGACCTCAAATAATGGGAAATGGGCAAGAAAATGATTAATGTTTATTACTTACCTATAAACACAATATAAATCAGTAGGTCTACAACGCGGAAAGGGGAAGTGTTTCAACTAAAATAAAGTATTAGGTATTAACCACTGCCCATTGTCGAAGAGCAGTTGGTTTGTAACTTATTTAGTTCTAAGTTAAAAATTAATAATTTTGAGTTTCAACACAGCCTAATTAAAATTGGTATATAGAACTTGGGCTGTTTTCACTTCGTCAAGTTAATAATTTTCTGCAATAAAAATAAAATTATCCCTAGAACTTATTTTTGTTCATGCTTTTGAAAATTCTTACCCTGTACTAATAAACCAGGAATAATTTGAACCTAGAATAACGTCGGCGTAACTGTTCTTATCACAGCAAATTTCCATACATTTTGCTTATTTTTAGTTTATTTTTGGTATAACATTTTATACCACGTTTATTTGTACCAGGGTTAGTCTTTAACTATTATAAAACCGTAAAATCATGAGGAATAAAAAAGTAGCGGTTCTCTTCATATAAATTCAAATAACATTCGATAGCGCGATTTAAAAACGTGCAGCGCCATCTATTGACAAAATTGTTAGTTTGTTTGTTTGTTCGCGCATCACGCAAAAACTACTGAACCGATTTAGATGAAACTTTTTTTGTTTGATAGCTTATGATCTGAGTTAAAATCTGGTATATAATTTGTGCAGACGAAGTCGCGGGAAAACACTAGTGTTTAATAAAAATATTCTTACCTTTTTCCCGTCCCGGAATTTAACAGTCCCTTCTATAATAGAAGTGGCGGGACTCGAGTCCGCCATCTTGAATCACAAATGTCACGTGACACGACCGCAGCGCCACCGCGGAAACATTATGAACTAGCACATTTTTGAATACACTTCGTTTCACTTCACTCACTCCTTCACGTCCTCACTCAAAAAAAACCTGAAACAAAGGAAATTCAAAATTAAATAATATTCTCTTACAAATAATGGTAGGATTAAACGAACTTACCTGAAGTGAAGTTCTATCCTAATTATATGAAGTACTTAGTCCGAGATATAATTACGTGTAGTATCGCTCATCTTGCTCGTATCCGCGTCCTTTAAATCATAGAAAAAAAAAAACAAAAAATGTTTCCATCACCCGCCACCCACCTGTCAATGTCAGTAGTTTAGAGCTAACACTGGGTATGCGGGGGGTGGGAAGTAGGTATATATCTCGGACTAAGTACTTCATATAATTAGGATAGAACTTCACTTCAGGTAAGTTCGTTTAATCCTACCATTATATTCGTACTTAGTCCGAGATATAATTACGTGTAGATGTTTAGAGGAAACAACATCTTAAATTAAAACAACTGTTCTGTTGTGAACTTGAGTCACAACTAATAACAAAACCTTGTAAGTTATTAGGACTAATATCTCAACCATATCCCTATAACGATTGTTACAATTAGTCAGTAAGAATATCTTGTTAAGCATTCAAAATTCTAACTGACATTAATTATAATTATATGAGTACCTCAAACTGCATCTCCCAACTTAATCTGATCACTGTCAGACTCCATATTGTTGAGGTTATAGTAGACCGACCAACATTGGTGTCGCTTTTAAAAATACTATCCACGTTAAGACTTTTTGCGGACCTACGTTGCAGCAAATATAGTGGATGTGAAAAGAAAACACAGGTCTCCACTACACTGTCTCAGGACATGACTAAACCACCGGCTCATACATTCTGACAAGAGGCTTTCTGATGTCGTCTACCAATTGTCAGGGCCATGTATTCTTTTACTGGTCTAAGTTGACTAGTGACTTTTAAGTAGGTATTTATTGTAAGAGCCTTTTATTTAACGGGGCACATTTCAGGTTGATTGACTAAAACTTTCTAAACTAATATGTGTACCAAGAGCAGACATCTTTCAGTCTGTTATAATTATAACATTTCTCTATCAGTTTCATGGCTAATATTAAATATACATAATTAGTTGCAGGTATACTAAATATCATTTTTAATCTGAAAATTAAGTAAAAGGTATACTTAACTAACTTCATGGATAAGTTTACCTTTACCTAAATCTAAGTTATTGAATGGGCACAACTATTAAACATAAGAATCAGACATGATGTGAGTCCCACATACTAACATATTTTTGTTTAGAAGGTCGTATTTTGAATAACCTTTAAAACCGCGTTTTATCTAAATTGATCTATCATCAAATCATTGTCGATATAAGTGTTATTATCCATTATGAGATATAGAATAGGTGATGCATTTGTTCAGAATCACCTTTAGGTATCAGTATCAATAACAGAAGTATGTAAAATACAATAACACAAATAGAAACCTCTAAAAATACCTAATTTAACTAACAAGACTGCTTGCACTTTCGCAAACTATAGAAATTTATTAGTGTTTTATATAAATTTGCACGGCATCTTTTTAAAATTTAACCCAGTAAGAAAGAGTTGCCTGCGATCTGAATAGAACGTAGAAGATAGACAGAGTTAAAACATAACTATTTCTGAGACTTTCAAGTGCTTTCAGCAGTTAGTACCAAGGCTGAGAGTATGAGATTGGAACACTAAAGAACATGCTTAGAAGAAAAAATGAGGGTGAAAATGTCAACCTAACCCTCTACATTCCATGCGAGAGTGTCTGTATGCATGAAACCTATTTTTCACATGAACCAAACTTAGAATGAAACATCCAAAAATTTCTGAGAAAACTCATTCAGTAAGTATTTACCTATACTTAATTAGGCTAGTTAGGATTATCTCCTTTATCTCTCCAGGGGCTAGGCCTTCTTATGAAAATAAGTGTTATGTGGGCTGAATTTATCCACACGCTGTCAACCTTGTACCACTGAACGGAACTTTGAAGTAAACATATTCAAAACTTGCTGGGAAAACTCTCCTTCTGCTGTAGCTCCTTCGTTGTTGCTATTTGCCTGTATTTAGTTAGATACTTATGTGATATACTCGAAGAATTTAAGTGCAATGTAGGTTGCAATGATCCACATGCTGTGAGCTTCGTATCCTCTTAAATTTATACTAAATAATTTATTATACATCTTTGATTAAACCGAAAACCTCTGACTTTTAACCCATTTAACATAGTTTTTATATTTCTGGACATGTAGACGTAACATAGGTACGTATTAAAATCCAGATTATTTGTGTAAACAAAGCTCTATCAAACTGCCAAACAACAGATATCAAATAATAATAACATAACCACTTAATAAAATCTTTAATTGCTCATGACCCTAAGTTCAGATATAGGTTAATTCGATTGAGCAGTGAATGTTAAATTAATAGAACCGACAGATTCTAAAATATCTTTAGTCTTATGTTGTAAAACTTTCTGTGCTGTGACAATAGATCTGTTTCAATCAATCATTCATTAAACCATTATTTTAAACATTATTAGTAAGTCCTACGTACCAATGAGGTATCGATAGGTACATCTTCAGGTCCTTAAGTACAGGACTAAACATTCCTTAAATTTTTTAAGGGTTTTAACAGTTTTGTGAACATTGACCGCGCAGGCCGGGCCTAGCCAGCTAAGCTAGTCTATTGGGTAGGCCATCCATTTTAAATAATGAACCATTATTAATTGAAATCTTAAAATACTATTTATGATCCATATGTATTGTTACTAAACAGTTTTCAATTTTCCAAGGTACCACCCACACAATGAAATCCCTTGCAACCAAAGTTTACCCAAAACTCTGATATTCCATCTATTTGAAAAGTTTATTAAAAAACAAAAACCTACATCCTACATAGGTACTTAATTATTGGGAGGTTCTAAATTTAAAATCTATGGCGTGTACTGTGGTACATCATCATTTGTGAATAAGTTATAACATAATTAACCTTAAATTGTTTGCCTGAGACTCAATATTCAGTTTTAATTATTTTCATTTCAGACATCTTTAACTTGTTATTAACATGAAAGTTATGTTGTTGCTACTATACAGGAGTACCAACATACCCAAACAAGGGTATTATTAGTTTTATTATTGATATATTACTCAATTATAAAACTCTTTTAATTCAGCAGCAAACGCTACCTCAAAAGGTATTTTATTAGATCATTAGTGATATTGCCCAAATTGAAAAGTAAGGTATTTGTGACTAGCGATAAGCTTTATCACAAAGGGCAGGTACTTCACACGTCCAAATCTGATGGATGCTGAAGGGTAACTGTAGACGGTTCGGTTTGAAGCCAAGGTTTGTGTCCTCTGCGCCTTCCTGTCTTATGTGACGAGGAGTTTGAGGCTGGATTTAGTTTGTGGTTCATACTGTTTATTATAAGACTTCACACTGTGGAGCAAAGGAATTCAGTTCACTAATTTCCTTATAAGGCCAAGGTATATTTTTGTAAACGAAAGGTGCAATAACCTTGTATCTTAACTCAATGTACTAGAAATGCAGAATGCTTAGCTTGGAGAGTCTGTAAGCATCCTTACTTGGTGCTAATTTATTGAAATCTCTTGAGAGAAAGAATATTGTATTGTAGGCTGTGGCCTTTAGCCTTACCAGATTGTTTCAAACTGCCAGGTGTTTCCAAATTTATATTAGGGGCATCTATATGTGTGCAGTTTTATGGTACCTAACCTAATTATTTATTAATAAATCTTTTAGAAACTGCATCTTTCTCTCTTTGTGTTCTTACTATTGACTGAACATTTTCAAATTGAGAGTAGATTGACTCTGCCGCATTTCTGATTTGTTTTCTAACCTCACCTTAACTTAAGGTGAGTAGCATGCCTGAGGCTAATCGAATCCTGGGAGTGTGACTTATGTGCAGTTATTAAATGTTTACTGAATATTCTAAGTATGAATTTGATATCTACCGGGATTTAGCTCAACGTCTCTCTTAGTAACTATGTCAAAATCAACACTAAGAGCTATAATGTACTTACAGAATAAAAGCTTTTTACACTAGCCTCATACATGTTAGTAGGTAGCTGGAACATAGGTATAGGTAACCCCCACTGTTCGGAGATCAATGCCTAATTTATTATGAGGCAAACAAAGAAACAAAAACAAACCCACTTTCCAACGGAAAGATGCATAAGTATTACACGATCACACAGATAGAACCATATGTCTGAAAATAAGGACCATAACATAAATATGATAATTCCCAATGGGAATTGGTGGGTGGTCCAAGTGGAAAAAACCAATAGATCAGATAAGTCACTTAGTCCAGACAAATCAAACTCAGCGAGTATGTCAATCAGAACACAAAAGCTGTGTTAGTACATTATGTCACAGGGCACCGGAGACGGCGGCAGTTGACTTCCCAGCGGGAAAGTCATCATCATCATCCTTTCAAGGCCTAAGGGCTCAGGAGCTGGCCATGGGAGAGTGCTTGGTGGCAACTCCAAAATGGTGGGTAATAATAGGTACCCAACGGGAATGTGTCTGTTCGAAACTCAAACGTGTGTGGGCATTGGGCACTAGTACTGGTATAGTTTTCCCAACGGGTAAACAAGTGCATGGTCGAAACTCGAACCTGCATTGTGCTATGAGCACAGGAGCTTTGATCGGCGTCAGTTGTCCTTCCCCAACGGGGAAGCCCAAGAAACGTAACACGTTCATGCGTGGGCCGCGATTGGTACGCTATTGTACCTACATTTCCCAACGGGAAATAGCATGTTCGAAACTCGAAAATGCATTGTGCTATGAGCACAGGAGCTTTGATCGGCGTCAGTTGTCCTTCCCCAACGGGGAAGCGCAATAAACGTAACACGTTCATGCATGGGCCGCGATTGGTACGCTATTGTACCTACATTTCCCAACGGGAAATCGCATGTTCGAAACTCGAAAATGCGTGGACACAAAGTGTCAGGCCGGCCGGGGATATTATTCCCTCACTAGTAGCAAGTTAACTTCATTTATAATAAAATTTTCTTTGTGTAAACCTTTGTAAATTGTGTACATACTTACAGTCTACATAATAATATATTACTTTGTCATTCAATCCTCCTACTTATGTTTCCTTTACTTCCACCTTTCCTGCTTGTCTTCAAACTTCCTTCATATCCATAATATGCACAAAATAACATTTTATATCAATATAATAATTAACAATTTGTTTCAACACAGGAGCGCGATTTGAGCGCGACAAAACGACTGACATTGACAGGTGGGTGGCGGGTGATGGAAACATTTTTTGTTTTTTTTTTTCTATGATTTAAAGGACGCGGATACGAGCAAGATGAGCGATACTACACGTAATTATATCTCGGACTAAGTACGAATATAATTGAAAGTATCAATAATACGCAAAACATGTAAAGTTAATAATAATATCAAATAATTTATCTATCATTGTTCGTCTTATAAAAAACCAATGTCACATTGAAATAATCACGTTCTTTAGCAAATAAAAATAGTTCAATCGGTCGTAAACCTAACACAATCGTGATAAGGCAATTCACAGGCGATTGCGTCACGAATCACGATGCTGCAATAAGAAGGAAATTACTGTTAATTATTTTAAATGGTAATAAGAAAAGCGTGCAGTTGTCGCAAAGTTCACATTTAGCATTTGAAAACTAGCAGGTCAGTTAATAAAATACCAACTTCTCCAGATGATTTTGCAGAGCAACATCTTGGAGAAGACGTCGGTGGCGCGTTGTGGAGAGCTATGGAAACTCAGTCATGAGGTCCGGTTTCGAATCCGCACGGACCACATGCCATGTAGATACCAATCAGTTTTTCTAACTTACGTACGTAAAACCGATTGCTCTCAAACGGTGAAGGATAAAAACGTGAGGAAACCATAGACTTAAACTCTTAAGCTCTAGCGATAGACTTGCCCTTGCATAGAAGCAACATGTTCCACTTGAATGAGGTGTACGCACCTGATTGATGTTCCCGAGTTCACTTCGTCACTATGGCAATGACAGACCGCAATGTGTCATTTTGTGTTGTTTTGTGTGACATGTTGTTTGTTTGAACGAGCTTGTCTATCGCTAGAGTAATATGTCTATGGAGGAAACCTACATACGCTCGCTGAAGAAATTTCGATGCGTATGTGAAGTCTACCAATCCCGGCATTGGGCACGCACCCATACACCCTCCCTGAGGGTAGGCCTGGGCCCTACAGTGGGATGTATATAGACTGTGATGATGTTGAGTGAGACAAAGGACCTCCTGGCCATTTAAGTACTAGAGGCGGCGCTGCAACTGGATTATTTGTAACACTCGTACAGGCCAAATGGCGTATGCCGCAACGTGACATTCCCAGTACGCGCCCCCACTGCTGATCGTGGTGCACAGATTTTGTTCGTGTCGCCTGTTCTAATGTTCACATAATTAATCAAGCATAGCATAGCATAGCATAATTATGCTCACGACTATATTCCCTGAGGGGGCAGTCAGAGATATTCTGAAACCTCAGAATATCCACGTTTCACCAGTTAATTAATTAATATTCTTGGATTAAGAACCTGTGAAGATCAGGACTGCAGTCTCCAAGGTCCGAATAGCCTTATTGCTGAAAATGGTGGAGTGAACGAGCCATGTTTAGACTCGGCTTAACATTGAGTAAGCCAATAAATAAATGTTAGTAGGTACAATGAAAAACATCTCGTATAAATAATAAAAGACGAAGAATTAAACTTTAATGTTAACACCAGCTCTGATGTAAGTAGAAACTTAAGCAGACATCCCTTAGAAACTTAATCCGGCAAACTTCACTTAAGTACGGAATACTTAACTAAGTTCAAAGCAGAAATTTAGTACAAAGCTTGTAACGAAAGATACTTAAGGTTCCGACTGAACTTGTTCTGAAAGTCGTTCGTATTTGTTCTACACATCCGTCATGTGAACATGTAATTTTGTACTGAAAGCAGAATGAAGGCGAAATGTTTATGAGTATAATATTGCAAGGTTTGTTTGAAAAGAAGTTATATGTCCGTCTTTTTTCCAGAAACAATACAAAAGACACCAGATTTGTAGGAAATTTTCAAAAGTAAAACCAGGAAACCAATTTTGAAACCAATTTCCTGAACACTTGGTTGGAAGGAATAAGGTCATGGGTATATAAGGGCAGTTTGTTCAACAGAAGCAACTATAGACAACACTTGTCTTGACAATAAGATCTTGTCTTCGATCAACAACAAATAGAAAAAAAGAATCATAATCAAGATGAAGATGGAACAAAATCCTTGACCGAATGGTTGCCGAGATCAGGCATCAAGTCGTTCCAGCGATATTCCAAGTCTTTCCAAGTCGCTGGAAAGTCTTGGATTGGATGCGACTGACATTGGACCGGGAAGAGTGGCGTAATGGGCGGGGTTTATATAGGGTGGATCATGCAGAGGGTGAACAAGTGCTGATGGCATCAACTACTTTTGCCAATTTATACATTTTGTCGTTAAGAGTACTATCATCAATCAATTCTCAAGTCACGTTCTGTGATAAAACATAAGATCTATTTGCGAGTTTCAACTGATTCGAAGTTCTCAGTTCATTTAACTGTTTCGGTAGACAAATATTTTCATGCTAGGCACGATTTTAGCCTACATCCAGTTCGTACTTTGGTGAGTTCGTCAACTTTTTGTTTAGTCTACAAAAGGTGTCGGAAAGAAAGATAATCCTACTTTGCTCTTTTTCGCCTGAAACCTTTTTCCTTTAATACTTTCTTCGTTGGTCTTGGAAACCCTTTGAGCTTTCCTAACGATTTTTAGGTCTTTTTGATAAAGATTTATATCACGAATACCTAGGCTTCGAAATTCACAGTAGGCTACAGTTACCATACATACACTACACGAGTTTTACTCCCATTTGTGTATTGAATTTCATACAGATACGTTGAGAAACGAGAACTAATTCTGCCATAAAAAATTGGCGCCGTAAATAACTAACTTATTGATAAATCAGTGCCGTAACTATAGTACTAAGAACAAGTTCTCTGCAAAGTACCTATATTGACAACTCATGGTAGACGTACACACGGCGACACATCAGCTATAAAAACCAAAATAATCTGGCCGCGCGTAGGTTGAGTAACGTATAACGTCGCGCGGCCAGCTTATGTTGGTTTTGTATAGCTTGATGTGTCGCCGTGTGTACTGATGTAAAACACAAAAAAAAAATACTTTTTTTTGACTGAGATTGACCAATTAAATAACAACATGCATGATGTTGAGGAAGTAGGTAATATACTTTTGTTCCTGTACAAAATAAAAAAATTTATCCGAGGTTTAAAACAAACAGCCGCCATTGTTTACAATCGACGAACAAATTGACCCGCGGCGTGTAACAGAGAAGTTTTAAATTAAAAAACTTTTTGCAATCGATATTATAATAATAAACAATGCACAAATATACTTCAGCTTTGAATATAATTAATACTTTCCGTTATTTGTATTTTTGATGAAAAAATAAAATATGGGTAGGTAGTATGTTTCGGACAATTTTGTGCCAAATTCGAAATCGCGAATAAAAAATCTGCTGATTCATACAAAACTGCAGGAACGATCGACTCGACTCAAGTTAATGTGGATGTTTGTAAATGGGTGGATGCTTGAAAATGCCTGATGGTTGTTATTTAAGTATTATTTTGTAAAAGAGGCTGTTAGCATCCCGAATAATATAAAATAAAAAAATGAAATAAAAATTAAAATAATGGGAAAGCTGTATTTTTTCGTGATTTCGAAGTTGGCTCCATAGTGAAAGTTGATCAGTTTGATGGTCTGAAGCACCTCCTTAAGTTTTGCTAGGGTGTTTTGTTAGAGCCTGGACATGTAATGTAGGTATTAAGCATATATGTAAAATATTATTAGATCTATCTATACCTAATATTATTAGATATATAGATAATTTGTGTACGAATAATAGGTGAAGGTGGAAGGAACCCGTTGGATGAGGGCAGCGCAGGACCGATCATTGTGGCGATGCTTGGGGGAGGGCTATGTCCAGCAGTGGACGTCTATCGGCTGATGATGATGATGAATTAAGCGCAATAAGGTGCGTTTTCAAATATAAATACTCAGTTAACAGTTTATTTAGAACTTTGCTACGGTATGCAATATACTTTAATTAAACACTTGAGATAATGTTTGCTTCAGATAAATAAATGTTGCAACTGTGTATTAACAGATGGCCTCGTATTAAAGTTTGAAGTTACGCTGTAGAATATGCACTTTATTTCTAATAACATAAGATTTCAATTACTTGTTGTTAAATCACTTATTGTGTAATTTAATAAGATGCATAACGCCATGTTAACTTTGTGAATTGCACCCGTAGGGCCTAGAAGTGCGATTTTTGAATCTAACCATAGGCGAAGAATTTTTCGCTTACGCTGATAGACGTAACATGAGTGTAACCGCGTATGAGACAACGATAGTCATAAAATCCTATACAATTTATATGAAAATAGATGTCCGACTCCGGAGTCAGACAGCCGTCGTAGAACAAAAAAGTGGCTACGTCGATAAGGACAGCAATAAGTAGCGATCTCCTTTTCTAACTAGAGCTAATTTGCTATGTGCATCTCTTACTGAGTGATATGACAAGACACGTGTTTTCTTCTAGTTCCTTCTCTTTCTACGAATCTAACACTTTCAAAATCATGATTGAATAATGCATATATTCTCCATGTTAATTTTGACATTTCTATTGTTGATTAGTTTGACTGTCAAAAATCGCACTCCTGGGCAGACGATGGCCTTTTGATCCCTTAGTCGCCTCGTACGACACCCATAGGAAGAGATGGAGTGGTCTATTCAAAGACCACACGGCATGGAAATTAACCTGACCTAAAATGGCAATCAATATTAAATGCATTCAAAATGACCCAGCCCCTAAATGCCCAAAATGGATTCCTTACCCCATATGGTGCTAGTGAAAAAAAACAATAAGTGCCAAATGGGCCCCCGGTGGACAATAAAATATGGCGACCGTGGATTTGGAGATTAATATTATTTGTAAATATTGTTTGAGTATTGGCTAAAACGTTTCTTGTACAGCATGCTCTTAAATAAACACGTTTTTTTTTAATAGTTTAGTAATTTTTTTCAAAACATAATTTTTTAATAAGTTCCACTTATTTGTGTTCCCGGATACATGTAATTGGCAAGGCAAAAAAAAAAAAATTGTAGGTGAACGAAACTTCATCAGATTCTTACTTTTAATTAGAAGACTTCTTACGGTTACGCGGTTGCATATGATACAGCAATGATAGTTACTATACAGCAAAATTGTGCTTATAATTTACGTTGGTCGAAGCTTGCATAAGCATATATAAGGTATGTCAAGTACCTAATGTAAGAATCAAATTAAAGATTGAAAAATTTGTCTCGGGCGGGACTTGAACCCGCACTCTTCCAAACCGGGGAAACGTGCTAACCAATTACACCACCGAGCCCACTGCCCAGAGAACGAAATTTTCGCGCCATCTACTGGAAGTATTACAACCAACCAACTTGCAAGTCAAGCATTACAACTTGAAGACTTAATGTAAGAAACATTGAAATTATTAGAAAAACAAAGCTAAATTGTTCTAAAAATAATTCTTATATTATAAACTGATTATTTTCATTTTAATAGTAAGGAACAAAACTATAACATACCGTATAAGAAGTAATGAATATAACACCCCTAAGCCCAGGGGTGCAAATCCATTGCAAATACTTATTAGCCAAATGCAATATTTCTACCAAAAACATTTTTCACACTCTATTCCTAAATGTTGATCCCTGCCCACGAGCAACACCGACACACTTTCTTTCAAATCATTTTGGTAGTCGTAGCAAGCTGGATAAAGTATACAATCAAATGGCAAAATTGATAGAATTAGGTCGATGTTCAACATTATTGTAGGTTCACTGCATATTTGCCATAAAACTTAATTTTGGCAAGGCAAGAGTACTATTAATAAAATCATGAACATTATTCACTAATACAACATATTTGTTCACTTCATGGTTCACAAAGTATGTAAAGTAAACCGACTGACAGAACATTACAGTTTTTGTACTGTTCACAGAGCTACAGTGCATATTACAATAATATCCTATGATCAGCCTTGTAGCTGATCGTTTATTTGATACAGACCTTTGAACGGCTGTACCTAGCGGCTGTACCTAACGGCTGTACCTAACTCCTAAACCGAGTGGAGTTATGCAGGCAGACCTGGTCCATCCCCATCACAGGGATGCTCTACACACTATGAATACTGAATCACCCTTGCAGCTGATTGTTACCAAAATTCCTCTCATCTCTTATACTATGAGGAAAGTCAGATTTCTTGTAAGTATACTTATACCGGCAAAAGAAGCATCGGTAGGCCACAAAAGTAGTGGCTCGAGAGCCATCGCGAACCTGAAAGAGAGGAACATTGCCAGCGTCGAATAGCTGTTTTGTTTGGCGAGAGATTAGCGAGAGATAGACAGGGATATGCAGAGCTGACTGCCAACCTACAACATAATAGAGTGGAACCCGAAGAAGTCGAATATACCATAATCAAAAACAATAATTGCGTTTACACACGATGACGCATTGACGGAGCGGCAGACGTCAGTCTGTCATTTGTGAGGCAAGGAGTTGTATGAAACCGCACGAAGAAGCACACACGGAGCTTCAATCCGTCACCGTGTGTGCTTCTAGGTGCGGTTTCATACAACTCCTTATTGCTTCACAAAGAAACATTATAATACGTTATCACTTCAAAATACTATACAACCAAGCAGCACAGCATGTTTACAACTTCACTGTCTTTTAAAGGTAAATTGTAAACTCAAAAACAAGACAATTTCACTTCAAAACATCTGTTTCCATACATGTATTGTAACAGAAAAAAGAGCAAAAATGTAGTTAATTTCGCACCCACTTTTGTCAAAAAAGACAATGAGACGCTTCTTTGAAACTTGCATCTGCCTTTTCCATTCTACACAAAAAGTCACCTGAGTTAACTCTTATGGTTCTCCTTTTAAGTATGAAAATAGATCGATTTAAGGGACTTTTAACATTGGACGAATTTCAACAATGGAACAGATGGCCAGGGTTGTCCCAAGGAATACAATAAGTTAACTGTTATTCAAGATAAGTGAAGTGATATTGACAGATATGATATCGATAATGGTTTAGCTTGGACGGTTTTGGTTTTATTGGCACTCAAGATTCTGTGTCTGACGTCAATTGCATAGTAAATAAGGTACAGTGTTGTTCATTGATATTCAAGCTTCGAAACCGTTTAGGTTTTGCTGTAAAATCAGTCGTGCTTCAAAATCTGGTTTTGTTTTTACTGAATTTTGAAGTGCTAATACGGGGTCCTTCTTAATATGTCGACACTTTTTTTATAAGGGGATGACCAGACCATCAAACTGAAGAACTTTCTTTATGGCACCAAATCAGCTGTTTCGTATAAAACTGGAAACCTACTTGAGCCAAATGTCTGACAGCAGATTGTTTTTTTGCGGTTCGAATTTGGTCCCATAGAGAAAGTTGTTCAGTTTGATGGTCTGATCATCCTCTTAAAAAAGTGTCTGCATTTAAGAAGGACCCTGTATACCAAAAATAAAGGTTTTAATGAAATGGTTTCATAACAGTAAAACCAAGCAAGAAGTAAATAAACATTAATGTAAGTATAGCGATTTTGCAAGGAAATAGCCTCTACGAGTGACGAAAAATTAGTTTTTCTTGCTCACCCCGGGCAGCCAGCCTCGATACTAACAATGCTGACTGGCTCATCTGTCCACTGCAGCATGAGTTATTGTCATGGGAGATCATAACGATCATATCATGGGAGATATGATACGAAAAGAACAATGTCTAGCTATCTATCTTTGCTAGGTATCAATCATGTTACTCCTCCTTCCTAGTTTCGTAAACAGAAATTAAACAAAATATCTAGTTCGTAAACTCAATTTCTTTACAAGGTATCTTAAATAGTGACGAAAAACTGAATGATTGGCAGCCCTGCCACAGAATCCGTAGTAATCCCACATGGCCGAGAGACAATTGTGCCACCACCTGTCAGGTTTTGTGCTCCAAATTCTCGCTGCATTTTGACTCATTTTGGACATTTTCGCATTGCACGATAAAGTTAATTAAAATGTTAGTCCTAGTTGTAAATTAGGTGTTGGATGAAAGCACTGCCTTCGATTGACAGATTGTGGGTTCGAGTCCCATCCGTTACAATTAATCTTTAATTTGAATTGAAAGAGCACAACAATGGCTTTATATAATCTCTCCCCGGGCGCGCCTCAAAACTCAATCCTCGGCCTTCCTCATCCATTCGCACCCCCCTACCTTTTCTACACTACGCCTGCCTGTTCGTGGTCTCCACGAACTCAAGGAACTCTAGAACTCTGACTCCCCATAGGTTGTCAGTTCTTCAGCAAATATGACCAGCCTATTGCCACTGCCACTTCAGCTTGCTAATTTTCAGAGCTATCTCAACCACAATTGCACCAATAATCTACTCCTAATGTTAAAACAAAAGACCAAAAATTACGAAGAACTATTCTACAAAAACCTCATCTCTCAAACCGCGTCTACCACGTGCATAAGGATCGAATTATACACGGTCAGATGGCGATTGTAACGTTAATAGGACTTTGATCTGTATTCCTTTGTCACTAGAAACATTTTGCAATAACAGCCTCCGTCATGGCCGATTGGGTGCTGATTTCTCGACCGAGCCGATATTGTGTATTAAATTCAGCATTTCATAATTTGGCTCAGTTACTGCCTTTATTGAAATTATTGTGATATTTTCTGTAATTCAAAAAGTTTTACGTTTTGTTGCTGATTGTAAATTGAATGACAAATTATCAGTGTAGTTTACTGATATTAATTTAAAATTTGGAACTTATTATCTTACTAGCTGCATAACTACACGATTTTGGGGTAAAAAAAAAACTTTGCAAGAAATGTTCAATCATACAACCTATAACTTCCTCGTTTCAATTTTACTACTAAAAGTTTTATTGGTTGCTAAGATAACTATCTAATTTATTAATTTAAATTAAACTTAATACAAAAACCACACAACGCTAAACAATACAAAACTAACCAATACGTATGGACCGAAACCGCTAACCGTCCAATTACCCCGGGTTACCCCAAAACACGGTGAATTTAACCCCAATCGTGAATCACCGATCACCGGAATTAACCGGTGCAATCTAGATCTGTAACAAACAAGGAGGTTTTGTCTTACTTGTTATTAAATTAGAGTTCGTTCAGCTTTTCTTTAGCCGGCAACTTTGACTGCGTTGACTTTGAAAAGTTTCCCAAGAGATAATCCAGAACATATTCTATCTGTGTGCCAAATTTCATCCAAATCCATTCAGCCGTTTATGCTTGATTGAGCCAATATTAAAGTAGAATTAATGTAAGGACAGATGTAAGTTTACGCTCTGTGGGTCCTGCTTTAGAATGGACCACCCTATTTCGTCCTCTGAGTGTCGTATGAGACGACTAAGAGATAAGTTTTCTATGTATTTGTGGATGAAAGGCTACCCAACTAGCAAAAGTTTGTCATATTATAATTGTCGCGGCAACGCAACTTATTCAGCATTTTGGCTCCCGACAGAAGTCACAGAAACGTAATAAGCGCGTGCGCGCGTGCGTTTATATAACACAATTTGAGCCCATTTTATTCAGCGTTTCAGTCATATAAAAGTCATTTAAGCGTCGCGTCGCGTTTATATGACTTTTATATGAATTACACGCTGAATAAGCTCAGTTTATATGACTAATTTCTAAATCTATCACTACTTGACACGGCATTCTATCCTGAAACCATAAATACGCTAAAAGTGAGCTCCAACTACAACTTCAACTAGACGCTTCAAAAGATGGTTGATAGTTCTAGCAATGTTTTACAGTATATCATACATAAGACATCTACCTATGTATGTATGTATTGTATCTAAGTTTATATATGTAGATATAACCCAAGTTAAATTCCCCAGCAATAACATCATACAATTGGCCTTATCAACTTGTAAATGAGTAATAAATAAACCTCGATAACATTGTAGGTAAATAAACAGCAGATGACTATTACAAATTAGAATAACTGGGTAATAAAATAACGTGAATAGCAATTCATGGTACTGTTCATTAACAGACAGACAAAAACTATGCTATAATACTTAATACATGTTTTGGTTTGTATGGTACAAGGCTAAGGGTGGAAGCGAAAAAGCACGACCGAAAATTTTATGAGTTTCGCTCACAGAATGAAAAGTCGCGGAGGAGTCCTTGTATGTAATATCGTTGCACACGGGAATCTAGTAATTATAGTACTTTGTGCGGTATCGGCGATATTTTTATGGCCGATCCAACGATACTTTTCAAATTTCGCGCTTTAAAATGTCATGTAAACCCGCATGTTGTCTCGTCTATTTGCAAACGAGGCACGAACTAATTGCCTTTCTACGCAGAACTTAAGAATACTTTGTTTTTAGGGTTCCGAACCTCAAAGAGGAAAAACGGAACCCTTATAAGATCACTCTCGTGTCCGTCCGTCCGTCTGTCACAGCCACTTTTCTCAGGAACTATAGAAGCTAGCGACTTGAAATTCGGTATAGTGGTCAATCATGCTAACCCAAACGTAAAGCGAGACTAAAAATTTAGAAAATAATTTTTCTACAAATTTTTAAGGTCCAAAAACTGATGACTTTTAAAAAAAAAGTTTTCCAATCTTGCCGAGTTTGGTATCATTTGAAAGGGCTTTAAACGTAGATTTCGTATTGGTAGTTCGTTTTACTAAGTGATGCGTAGTTATTCATTTATAAGCCCGACTGCACGAAAAAATTTGGTTCCCCCCCCCTGATCTCCGAAAATATAAAGCCAAAAAATCTAAAATAATTCTTACATGTCGATGAACTATTGAATTTTGTAGGAAAATTATAGCGGTGTCTGTATTGATAATAGTTTTTGAGAAAATTGAAAAAATACAGTACAAACAAACTTAGGGTTGCAGTTGATGTTTTTCGCTAATGAGCATAGACACAAACTTTTTATATTACATTTGAAATAAAATCCAATAAATTAACACCAGTTTAAGTCATAAAAATGAACAAAGATAACAAAAATGCTAGTTTTTCGATGAATAACCAACTCCGATATGAAGTTTTGTTGTTAGCCATATTTCGTCACTGTTTGTTGCTTAAAACATTTTTTAAAGACGGTAAATCTGTTATATTCCACTAAATCTATTCTATAACACCCTACAATTATTCCTACTCATTAAAAAAAATACAAAATGAATAATTGTTTTGATACCTATTTTCATTTGTGATTTGTATGGTTCCATGCAAGAATGGGTGTACCTACCGGTATCGGTGAAACTTGGTAAACAGCTAGTTAGAGTGCCGATATCCAGAGATAGCATAAAAGGTAGGTGCTTAAGATTTTTGTGAAAAATCACTATTTCATTGGGAATAAACTGTATTTACATATTTTCGAGAAGGTAACAGTGAAGGTAACTTTGCTTGAATGACAGGATGTGAGGTCCGATTCACAATGCAGGAAACTCAAAAATTATAACTTTACAGCAAACCGTATTTCATTATTGAAAAAATCCAAACATAATTATATGAGAATTACGGAAAGTAACAAAATATTAAGCCATATCAACAGCTACGTTATTAAGATGGATTGAAATAATTATTTTCACAAATGAAATATTTATCAGCATAATGATTAGGACAAATCGGAATAATGCCAAAGCTTCAATAAATTAAAAAATAAAATCTTTACACGTCAGTCATACGTCAGTAGTGAATCATGGACATGGATCAAAGAGATTATACTTGCATAGAGGGAGGATAACTTTTGCAAGGCGGTCCACTTTTTTTGAAGTTTGTTTTTTTATGTATTGTGTCATGTGGTAGGACAAAAGGCACAAAAAGTTACTACCTACTTTACACAACTTTACATAAACTAGCATGTCAAAAAGTGTCAAAAAACGTGGAAAGTGGACAGCCGCATAAACAAAATATCTAAAGTTCGTTCTCTTTCTACTATTAAAGGTATGTCATAAGAGAAAAGAGACTAACTACAATCTTAAATTGATGCGGACTTTATGCTTTAGAATTAAGAGATCCTTCTTATGAACTGTGAGACATGGATATAAACCAATGTATAGACAATACCAATGCCACCTTCCTGATCATGGACAATACCTTTCCAACGTATAAATGCAATGACTCGAAAAGGCATTAAAATAATAGTAATCGCGAAAACGAGACACGCGTATACGCAATGCTGATGCCGATGAAGTTGAAATTGCTATCAAAATCATACAACTTAGTCGGGCTAAGGTACGAGATTTAATACATCTTTTTCATATCTCCGTCCCTTTCCAGTATGACCATTCCAGTCTGCGAATCTATAAAATACTCAATCAACGCTTTCCAAGCATCTTGATCATTAACATGCAATGAAATTAGAGACAGTGCCTTACATTATAACCTTCTTGATCATGAACTTTTGCTTGCGCTAGCTTATGCACCTTTTAGTGTTTTAGGCATGAAGATTGAATTATCAAAATTCTTGGTTTTAGGCTTTCATACCGAGGAGACAAACTGGAGTAATGTATTTCTATCCAACTCGGGTGCTAGTACTAATGTGAGAAAATGATAAACCTAGTTCTTCTCTTCGTCAATAACCCGCCTCATTACAATACATTTTAACTTCTAGAACAGAAAAATGGCATTGTCTATAAGCACCTGGAGAGGAGATCAAACTTCGGTACAGGCGGTGAAAATGACTTTTCAATTTATATGAAGCTAGATGACTGACTCTAGAGTCAGACAGCCTTTGTAGTACAAAAAGTGGTTTCGTCGATAAG
Source organism: Agonopterix heracliana (assembly GCA_963693445.1). Classification (NCBI taxonomy): domain Eukaryota; kingdom Metazoa; phylum Arthropoda; class Insecta; order Lepidoptera; family Depressariidae; genus Agonopterix; species Agonopterix heracliana. The sequence continues at coordinate 2,441,868 of OY856323.1, read as the reverse complement.
GACAGTAATAAGTGGCGATCTCCTTTTTAAACTAGAGCGAATTTGCTATGTGCGTCTCTTTTTGAGTGAATTTACAAGACTCGTGCTTCCTTCTATACCTTCTCTTTCTACGTTCTAAATCCATGGTTTTATATCCATGTTCTAGAATCATAGTTCAAAAAGATTGCTAATGATTGAATGAGATTGCAACGCATAAACTTCTTGGTGAACTTAAAATACAGGTGGTAGTCATTAGAGGGTGTTGGGTGTTAGGCAAGGAATATACTACTCTCTACCATGTTAGGTGTACCCACCCATTTGTTAACAAAAATACTTGGCTATAACCATCCACTTTCTTTCACTGGAAACAATTCATGACCCACGCAGACGCTTGAAAAATAAATATGTTAAAGAAAATTGATGTCTTACCTACATTTGCATTAAGACTCCCTACCTTACTATTCTGTAATTGGGATATTCAGGGATTTTCTTAGTAATCATATTGAATTCCAAATATAACGTAAAATTTTGCGTGCAGTAGGTACTCAAATTTATATCGTTGCACTTTTTTTATGTTGTGCTCGCTATACCACTGTGTACCTTCCGAACAACGGCGGTTTTCGTTAACACTGTTCTCATCTTTTCTTACGGTAACATTAGGTTTGGAACCCTCTATGTGCGAGTACACACCTCGCTCTTGGCCAGTTATTTAAACAAAAATCCTATCATGTTAATTTTAATTACTAAAACTATAACCTAATCTCAACCTGTCTATATTTTTTATGAAAATTAAAAAAAATTACCTGACTTGTTTTTTATTTATTTCTCTTATCTTAATTTTTTATATCGTATCGGTATCGGTATCGCCGATATTTTTATAAGAGTATCGGTATCGGTATCGTATCGGCAAAAAGGCGTATCGGGGCATCCCTAATTTAAACCTTCCTCTTAAATCACTCTATCTATTAAAAAAACTGCATCAAAATCCGTTCTAAGCATACATAGGGACTGACAGCGGGAAGCGACTTTGTTTTATACTCTGTAGTGATAAGTTTCACGATGGAATGACGTTTCAAGTGGTGAGAGATGGCTAACCTTTCGCCCACCACATAGATTGCATGAGAAACTTGAATCCCTTAGTCGCCTCGTACAGTCAGCATCAGTGAAACCTGACCCCTTAATCTGTATAAGCGCAGGGGAGTTCGATTTCTCTGATGCTGTCCGTACGACACCCACGGGAAGAATTGGGGTGGTCTATTCTAAACCGGAACCACACGGCAAATTTGTATACCTAAAGCAGCACGACGAAATATGCACGACTGAATTTCTTTTACGTGGTTGTAATTATTAATTAGGATGACACGCTGAATCTCCACGAATGTCAAGATTTATCGAAAAATCGCTTCTCCCTCAAAACTTCTACCAAAATGTTAGTAGAACGCGATTTGGCAACCACGCCAAGCCAGGAAAATTAGAGTCGACAGCACTATTATGACATTGTTACATTTTAGCGCAATACTTAACTTCACAACGTTATACTTAACATTGCTGTGTACCTATTGTGTTGCTAAGCTAACGTATATCCATATACGATACAAATGCGAAAGTTAAGTGATATATTTAAATGTATGAGAATCGATTAGGATTGCCATTTTAAAATCACGTAAGAAATACGTCAATAGAATCTATTACCGTCGCTATTTTAGCAAAGAACAACGTCATATTTAAGCTCATATCTTCCTTTTGTTGGATACAAAAAGCGAGATTGAGTACACACACAAAAAAGTATGAGCGGCAGATAGTTTTTGATCTTTGACTTAACAACAAAAAGTTAATAATATCTTTGTTTAGAACTAATTAATAATCATACTGTTATTCCATTTAGTACCTTCGTTTGGCCCCATCTACTTATTGGCCTTAGAAAAAGTATATGTCTAGAATGAGCCTCACTGTTTAACCGTATAAGACAAAAGGGGCCAAGTTTCATAGGTTGGTGTGCGTGAGGCGCCATACAAATTATGCATGTGTGGGTGTATATGTATAGGGTTTAGCAGCCAGTACTGGTTCCAATGTTTTTCGACGCTTTCGTATCTTCGACTGTCAATCTTGACATATAACTTTATCAAAGCTATTGGCTATCATTAGGGCTATTCTAACCTTGGAGACAGGCTGCAGCCCTGAACATGTAAGTGATCTTCATACCGAACCGTTCTATATTATGCAAGTCAAACTCAATTTGCGTCAAGGTATAGATTTTCCTGCCAAGTCAGAAGTAAGTATCCTAAACCGACTAAGAGAAGAATGATAAATTTCTAAGAAACAAGATAATTACGCTTAAAAGTTGAAATCCATAGTCTGTCTACCCCTTTTGGTAAAACGGCGTGACTTTATTATTTGTATAGATTTTCCTGTAAGTGTAATGTGATCATTTAATTGCCCAACATTGGTTTCAATTTTGAAATTTAATTAACAAGGAATCCAGTAAAGACGAACTTGTAGACAAAAGTTAACCAACTTTTAGATATTATCTAACAAAGGAATACGGTCTGGACACCATGATCAAAGTGAACGAGATTATACAACAAGGAAACAAGTGAAGATAACTTGACCAAATTGAACTAACTGTCTGACAAAGACCAAAGTGGACTAACTTGGGAGATAAATTACGACCAACTGAGATAATAAGATGACAGCGCAGTTCAGAACTCAGTTCCATTAATGGACTTACAGAAAAATTCACGACCACAATGTCAAAGTCAAAGTCAATATAATTTATTCAATATAGGAGCTTGAATCACACTTATTAAACGTTAAATCTTTTTTAAGCTACCACCGCGTCGGAACGTGTTGTCGCTGTAGAGAAGATACGGCCAGAAACTCTACAGCATAACACGACTTAAAACTATTACAATATAAATTCTTAAGCTAAGGTTATGTATACAATTATCTTACTAAAGCCCGACCAGGAATATAAAAAACCTCGCTATGTTGCGGAAAATCATTGGAACGAATTTTTGTACTTGGAGTCGATTGCAGCGCCCCTTAAGGACGCGTTTACAAAATTCCTCACTCCAATTCCTGCCTTTGGTCGTACTACTACACGCGCAAGGCTCACGCATACAGAGATAACTGCCAAGCGGCAAAAGTATGAGTAAACTGAGACCAATTGATACTTGTAATATTTTTCGTTCTATTTTTGCAGAGTTTGAATTTATCATTTAAATTAATAAAATTAAACTTAAATTAATATAAAAACGTTCACTTTCAAATCTTTTATTTTAGTAGGTACCATCAACAAGGTACACGGTGGACCTTTTCTAGCATTTTTCCTTTGCAAGTTACCATCACAGTTAGTCTCGTCCTTTATTTTGTTGACCAATAAGGACCTAATAAACAAAAAAACATCAGTGAAACAGATAGTGTAGAGAAAGTTGGTTAGACAATAGCAATCCACAACCGATCCTGCCGACTACCTGCTCAAAGTGGGGCCAACTTGGATACTTGCTTTACTAGGATAATTAGTTCCCTACATATCGAGCTTTGAAGACACGACAGAAAATATAACAAGTGCGAGTAGGACGTTTTATTTACATTAAAGTATGCACTATAATCACACCAAGTTTGACGCTTATTTGTATCACCATGTTTACGATAGAGCAAAAACAAAAAAGTTGAAAAAATCAAGCCCCCTGAATTTTTACTATTTGGTAAGGATTCATTGTAGAACGGGACCCTAAATACTAGACATTGGGTTCTTAGCACAGAAAATATGTTTTTTTTTATGGTGCTACCCTGACGCTATTGGGTGTCATAAGCGAGGTATCGAATGGGTTCTGCAGGCAAAAGTAGATCTTAGGGGGGTCCACCGTGAACTTTGTCGATAGCACATAATCTATATCTCTATCAATCTATTGGTTTTTAGGTGTCCATGTCCAAATCATAGATTTATGCCTGTCTGTTTGATCGGGCATCGCGCAAAAACTGAAGAACAGATTTTGATGAAGCTTCTTGTGTCCAAAAGACAAAAATTAAGACAAACTGGTATATACTTCGCAGATGAAAACTACCTAAAAATAAAAATAAATTGGTAAGTTGCTTTTGTAGACGTAAGTAAGAGCAAAATCTAAACAACACAATACGAAACGTAAATAGAGCAATTGCATAATTCTTACTCACTGGACAGGTACCTAGCTAAGTAGAACTATGAGCTTCAAGTGTGAATAGAAATTGCATTAGTTTACAAAAATAACGGTGGTGATAACGTAATGTCCTTGATTCGTAGCTGTAAATCGTCAATCCAAAGGAAAGCATCGGCCAATTCACAAAAAAGTATGTAGGTAGGCAGATTATAAAACAGAAGCTAAGTTGTTAGGGATCACAAGAAACAACACTCCAAAAAAACGTACAAACAAAGCTATCTAAGTAGCCACGACTCGCAAGTAATAAACGCCCAACAATGGGATAACAGTTTGTAGCTTGGCAACACGTGCATATCGTAAAGAGCATTGTGACTATTTTTGACTCTAAACCTTTGAGTGTACCGGCGCGCGGCGATCGAATTTGAATGCCTTTATCATAAATTGTAAATTTTTAAGAATACAGTAAGAAAAACAAAAAACCCGACTGCATGAAAAGATTATTAAATGAAAAGAGAAAAATATGCTCAATCAATCGAATAAGTTATTTGTACACAGGTACAGAGGTAAAATCAAGTTTGACAATAGTCGATTTTTCGCTGTCAACCGCGAAAAAGCATACAAAAACCACCTTGATTAATTAACATTAATAAAACAAAGTCCACACCTCATCATGTCTAAAGTCAAAATCCATCAAGCCTACATCCTCCATATTATTACTATTATTTTAACTGACTATGACCTTGTCTTGTAACCGTGGAATTATTTTATTTTGTATAGCCAAATCAAGTATCAAGAGAAATGGTCAAATACAATTGTGTGTCCGTACAGCGATGTATTTTACTGCCAGGAGCTGCTGTAGAGCGACATGGAGGTGTTCCCACAAGGGCGCGTGGACGCCGACTGATTCCTTTAGTGAAATGCTTGTGAATATAAAAAGAATTCCGGTGAACTTGCCAAAGTAAACTAATCTTTATGTCAGGACGTCAAGGTTTACGTGAATTAGCAAAATTTCCAAAAATTGTGCATATTAGCTTTAAAAGTATTTTCTTTTTTTCTGAGTGTTTTTAAAATTATTTCATATTTTTGTTCCCGACCATTTTAAGCTGACTATGTCTTTTATATCACAGTATTTTTTTTTCGCATAAAAATAATTTGGTTTTGGAGATAAATGTACCGAAAGACACACCATTTTAGAAGATTTCAAGAGAGGAGGGTATGGAAATTTGATATTTTATTATTAAAAATGGCTATTCTCTAAATTGTTTTTCCGACCATTTATAGATAAAGGTTCCATGTATCTGTAGGTATTAATAACTATTCATAAAACGATGCGGTTTTTCGTGAAAATGTACCGGAAAACAGGCAGTTTTTACGAATTCTGCATACGCGTCCTTAACCATGTTTTTTATATTGCTGGTCAGGTTTTACATAACATCACATCAAAACTTTTTCCATGCTAGAATATTATTTCCATCCATACGTTCTGTGCTGCAGATATTGAAAGAGTTTCTATATATCAAGCAAAGGCATCAGAAGAGCAAAGTCATCATCATTCATTATTTTCAGCCCGTATCTACCCACTGCAGGGCATAAGCCTCTTCCCTGCCAATCTTCTCGGTCCAGTCGCATCCAGGTCTTGCCGATACTTTTCCAGATGTCGTCAATCCACCTGACTGCCGGACGACCCACTTCTCTTTTGCCTGATCTCGGCCACCACTCTGTTAAGGCTCCACCTGCCATCATTTCGACTAGTTTTTTTTTAATTGACTAATACAGCGTTGCTCTGGGAGCAGCTACTGCTTTTTACTGCGGACTATTGGAGGGACCACGAAGGGTCTACCGATCCAAATGAATGAACTTAAGCAACCGACCTAGGGGCACCCAGAGGAGTACGGACCTTGGCATAGGAAGTTGCTGGGGCTACGCGGCGGATTGGGTAGCGGGGATCGGAAACATACATACACAAATTCACGCTCACAATTCGTTTCGGAGTGGTCAGAACTACAACTAGTAACTATGATTGATCGATAGTTTAAGCGTGCAATTGTAGCAGCTTATTTTCAGGATGGAATGAAGTGTGGTGTGAAGTTTCAAGTCAAAAAGATGACCTAGCCCACAAAAACACTACAAAAAAACTTTATCACTTAGTCGTCTCGTACTATACCGACTGCACCTACTGCTCCCTAGATACTTTATAAAAACGGGCTCGCACTGCCAAGAAGAGACTACCACATGCATGCAGAATGAGTGCAAGTGAGAGAGAAATAGAGTACTGTGTAATGTCGCAAAAATTGGCAGGGAGTGTCCATACTGTGCCTACTGGAAGAAATGGTTTATTTATTCTTAGTCAGAAAGTACCAGAACTTTATTACTTTTGAAAGGAGCACTCAAAATTGAACATGCAAATGACAGGTTAAATTCAAAAGCGCTGAAGTGCAAATGGAAATAGCGATACAACATCCTTTGAAAGTCCCATGTCCAATTTATGTCATCAAAACGTTGAATACAAAATGCATGCAGTTGAGTAACTGCACTCTTTCAAACTATTTCATATTCTGTTCAATCGGAAAAATGTTCTGACTTATATAAACATTTTAACTATACAGTATGTAAGGAAAAGTACCATTAACCTTTAAACCACATACTCTACTCTGCCCTCCAAATCATAAACGCAGTAACGACCAATTTCACTGTTTCGAGAAATAAGCCCTCAAAGTTTTGACTGAATTTTATATTGTCTCGACTAACTGAAAAGCTTTTTTTCGCAAGTAAGTACTTTTTTAGGTAAAACCAACCTCACAGATTCCAAATTTATCACTATATTTTGATTAACTTTGACAGTTCGTGTAAAATTAATAAAATGTGGTTACTGCCTATCGACAATTTGTTTTTTTAGTAGGCGTAGTGGGGTTGTTACTTACTGCGTTTATGCGTACCATTTCTACTTTAGATTTACCTTAGTTTATACCGTAAGATATCTCACTGCGTTTCTAAGTAAGAAGCATTTGAGTTTGAACAAGACAGGTGGTTAGTATAAACGTTATTGTACCAATGGCCGTGCGAATTCAACATACGTAAGATCACTTACTCCACACATTCTTAGGAAGATCGATGTCTAGGGTGGACCCACTGCGTCGATGATTTTTCTTTTTCTTATTTCTAATGTAGCTAGCTTAAAACGTGTTTTATTCCCTGGTAGATCTTCCCGCGCTGATTCAGAATATATATAAAACTCATTTTTGAAAAAAAAGTGCCCCACTGCGTTTATGATCAAACTGAACAACTTTTACAAAAAAAAGTCAGCTGTCCCATACTAAACTGCAATACCTACTCGACGATTGAAAGGTGATGATACTTTTTCTAACACCCTGTATAATGGACCCATGAAGATATAATAGACCTACTGAAATTGATTTCGACGACGCTGCTTTTTGAAGAAAGCATAGAAAGGAAACCAACTTGCTTCAATTTGGAGGCCGTGTATTGGGTATTATCCTAGCGTATATCTCGTTGTAGTGACGGACTCACTAACTGTCAAACTAGACATAATGATCCGTATGAATGTGAAGAAACGAAAAGACCTGATTATGGGTATGAGCATGAGCTCATCTGTTAATAGGATAGACCAGTACAGTTTTTTCCATACAAACGTATTCCCCTGTATTCTCCCTGGATAATAACAATAGAGCAAATATTTTTTTACCATATAATCTATGTCACCTCTGCCATGTCCCTATGTTTTGCTTTTTTACATTAATTAATTACTGTAGGAATTAGGGGCCTTCGAAAATGACCAATTTTACCGCCCGTTTTCAGACATCCAGTAAACAATTTTGACGAATATGAACAAAAAAATCAAAACGTTGTACATAGCCAAAGTCTTTCTCATATTATTCTTGAAAGAATTATTAAAATCGGTTTAGTTTTGGAGGAGAAAACAGGGGAATACGAAATGCTGTTTTCGTCGATTTTATGTAAATAAAATCGGTCCTAGCTGCAGTTGTCTCTTTCGCACTCTAGTCGGTGGGGTGTATGGATGGGGCGGATCGGACAAATATGTATACGGTTGGAAAAGTGACCTATTCTCCAAATTAGCATTTCAGACCGTCTATCCTCTTAAAACAAAATACACGCCTCATTGAAGCATGAAATACTGCACGAAGGAAAACCCTTCACCAAAAAGCTAGTGTAAAAGTTCCTAAAAACTTATTCGTACACGAGTCTGAAATCCTCTCCAGTGTATAATACGCTACCAAATTTAACACCACAGTGCATTATTATTGTTATGGGCAAAGCAATTCTAGGACCAATTTGGCAACGTTCTAGGCTACGATTAGTGTTGACTTTTATGTGCTAACTACAAACTCTGACTTAAGGTGCTAAGATCAGCAATGACACTAACAACCGTATTCTTAGTTGTTTTCTTGACATTTCCTCACTCGAGTGGAGGAGTAAGGAAGCCTCAAGGAAACAACTAAGAATACGGGTGTTAAGCCGTTCCATATTTTCACTGATGTCAGTCTATTTGGACGTTATTCGCGTTGTTTGCCAAGGGTCAATCTACGGTTTACATCTTTGGTTCTGTTACAGATCTCACCAGGCATAAAAGATGCCTGCTATTTATAACTTATCGTCAACATTCCTGAAAGCCACACCGAGTGCGTACTTCCAACCCAACCTCGGATTGCAGCAGTTTTCCTTCTCATCAGAATCAGATAGGTAAAGACGAGAGAGAGCATCTATGTTTAACGTACACCCTCTTAAAATACTCTGCGTACTCCGACCCAACCTCTGATCGTACTGGTTTCCCCTTTCCATCAGATGCAGAGGGTAAGGACAGGAGATTGCGTCTGTGTTTACACTCTACGTACAAACATGTTACGGTGTAAATAAGTATTCACTATAGTAGACTTTAACGGATATGGCGCAACGCTTTGGCTAGCTAACTTTATGAGCTGCATCGGTAACTTTGGTTCTCTGTGGAATCGCATAGGTAAAGTTATTTAATCTTTCCGAACAGCTTGTTCTATTTAACGCTATTATCCATGGTTACTGTCGGAGTTACACCAGCGGTGCGCTAACTAGTTATGAAACTATTGCGGTGGACACTGCATTGAGATAAGAGGTCCAACGCAAATTGTTTTTTATGTAAAATGAGCTTGTGTTTGTCATTGGTCTCACCTGATTATCAGTGATGACGAGACTGTACGAGGGTTACATGCTTGCTCAGATGCCTGTTCACTTGGAGACTCTTGGGTGGGGTAATAAGTTAGTATTAGATTTTTCTAGCGGTGTCCGCGGCTATATACGCGCTGACAATCTAACATCATCATTCGAGAGAGAGAATTCGCTAATCCTGTCTCTGTTCCGCTAGTGTTTTGAGTTGATACGACACGAGTAGGTAAACGACATCAACCTTTTACTTCACTTGGACTAGATAACGCTGTCTAGGTTTGCGTTAGCGTATATTTTCTTTGGTCTAGGTCTTCCTCTGCCTCTCGTCCCCTCTATCTTCCCTTCCTGTATGGTTTTTAAAGATATTGTCGTTTCGTATCAAGTGTCAGATAATTTTGCCTCTCCGGTTTTCGTTTGTTTTTAGAATATATCTTATTTCTTTAACCATTTTTAACACCTCTTCATTTAACAAATTTAACGTTGCTACCATTGAATGCAATTTTTTCCAATTTCGCGCATAACTTCTGATTGCATTAGCCGATTACGAAGAATTAAAGACTCAGGCTGTTTTGGTATGAGTCAACTAAATGTTTTGAAAAAAGCATTACCTCTGTTTTTTTCATGACTCCTTTCCTACTGGGTCAGTAGTTGTAGAAAACATACTGGACATTCCTAATTAGTGCGTTTACACACGATGACGCACTGACGCAGCGGCAGATGTCAGTCCGTAGAACCACACCCGGTGCGTCAATGCATCACCATGTGTGCTTCTACGTGCAGTTTCATACAACTCCTTGCTTCACGAATGACGGACTGGCGTTTGCTGCTCCGTCAGTATACGGTTATGAGCGTATTATGTTAATTCCATAAAATACAGCAATAAAAATGAGAAAAATAGTTATTTATTTATCAAAAACAATATAAACGATAAAACAAATAAAAAATGCAAAACATCTTAATTCTGATACAAAACTACAGGAAATTCCATAGACATACAAACTCGTATTTTAGCTTGATCTTGACATTCATGTTCATACAAAAAGTCGACATAAACAACCGCAAAATTAATGGCTTAGAGCAAAAAACTAGCGAAACCTGAATAGACTTTTAAACCTGTCTTAACACTTGGAGTTGATTCATAATAACACCTTTTTAAGTCTCCGCACACTTGCTTCTTTTGCATAATCATAGTTTAATTATGATTACGTAGGTAGGTACTCGTCGGTTTTTTATTCTTCTACAAATTAGTACAGCCGGGCTCTTTCTTCAATGGTCATACAAGATTGAAGAAAATTGTCCACTCCTGAAAATTATATCAAACTGTGCTACTTTTTTAAAGTATTAAGCTAATTACCTTCTGTGCCGAGAGAGGCGGGTTCGAATCCCGTAAAGGACAAATATTTGTATGATGAATATGAATTTGTACCCGAGTCATGGATGTTTGTATCTATAACATATGTATTCTATATCGTTGTCTAGTTATCATAATACAAGTCCAGGCTAGATTCTGGAACTTTAAATGTGACTAGATAATTTGTGTGACAATGTCCAAGATATTTTTATTTATTTTAATTACGAACCCAAAAGTTACACTTTGCCTATGCATGATGAGATTTATTCGAGGAGTACCACTTCATGTCTCCGTGCTTCGGAAGGCACGATAAGCAGTTGGTCACGGCAGGATAGACCGTGAGATGATGGCGGTGTAGCTATTCGTTAGGCGTTCTGCAGAGGCCCTATCGGCGGCTTGAAAATTCTCTGACAGCAAGTTGACCACTAACTTGCCTCCACCAAACCGCACTGGGCCCGCGTGGAGGAGTATGGCCCACTCCCTCTCGCGTGAGAGGAGGCCTTTGCCCTGCAATGGGATCCTACAGGCTTTTACTTAATTTAACTATAGGCACTCACTCCCCGTCACACTGCACAGAGCTTCGGTACGACTAGTGAAACGTGGAAGTTCTGAGGATTCAGAATATCTCTGATGACTGTGAGCATATGATTTATGTTATGCTTATACATGATGAGTTTTACTTGATGAATACCACTTCATGTATCAAACATAAAGACATTGAAATCAAAGAAAACTTTTAGGACAATATACTATAACAGCACAATATACTAGGCCACAAAATAAAAAGATTAAAGCAGTAATCATAAAGGAATGGCGACGGCTGGATGAGACATCAATCATCGTTAACAAGCAGTAATTATGATCAAACAGTGAAATTGTTCGCAATTTAAAGTCCGTTTCTATATATTGCTGACGTTTTTATAAGTCCCCTGAGGTAAAGGACCTTTTATTTTTTAACACCTAATTTTCTTTCTTTTTTGAAACTGTGTAAAGTGTTTTCGGTCAAATACCACAAAACATTGTGAAATTTATTGGGCTAAAAGACATAATCAAAGAATTTTAATTTATTAAAAAGCCTGCAGGATTAAGGCCTCCTCTAGCGAATAAGAGTGAGAGGGAGTGAGCCATACTCATAACGCCGGTGCAGTGCGGAAAGGTGGAGTTGAAGTTGCGGAAATGTATATTTTTAGTGATCTCCTAAAATGTTTTAAACTCTTTTTTTTACATTCATATATATTTATATTTAACTAAAATAAAAGCCGTGTTTGCTTTTAAATATTCATTAATACAATAAAATGTTTAAATAAATGACACATATTTAGATTAGCAATAAAATGAAAATAATATTTAAGGACAACAGAAGCTGCTAATAAAACATTGCCGTTTTTCACTCTTCAACTTACTACACAAATAAAAACACATATAAAAGTTCATATTTATCAACCAAATAATATTCCCACTCACCTATCCAACTCATGACCAATCATAACTACCCAATAAAACGTCTACCAATAACCAGGCGATAGTGAAATCGTTATCGTGCACTAACCTTTACAACTCAAATATAAAAAAAGCTATCCACTCTCGCAATTACAGACTTTTATTTACAATTCATTCACCGTGAAAGTTAACTGTGCAGACTGCAGAGTTAATAACTGGTTTTCATTACTTTTTTTTCTGCATTACAATTTATAATCCAGTTATTCTCATAACTGTGCTAATCTGTTACCTAGAAACAGCAACGGTAGAATCTTAAATTCATAATGATTGTTAGGAAAGTGGCATTGGGTTGGTTACATTACATCTGCTGAAGATCGATCTAGAATGAAACCACGATTTCGCTGCCGTAGTGAAGAATAATAAATAAATAAATAATAACGCTCACAGGCACATACACTGTAATGATCTCAAACTAGCACTAAAGGCTTTTATTATGGAGACCATACAACAACGGCACGAACATATAACATCCATGACCGAACCGGGATTCGAACCCAGGACCCTGGTTTGGCAGTCTGGCGTGGTAACCATCACACCAACCGGGTCGTCAATGCCTTTCGGGTTTCGATTACTCGAGATAGGTAACTGGTTGCGTCTGGATGAGGAAGGCAGCGAAGTGGTAGTAGGCTAGTCTTATGTGCTGAAGAACTGATAGCCAATGGGGAATTAGAGTTCTCAAATGGAGACCGCGAATTTTCAGGTGTGTATTATGGGAATCTCTCTGACTTAAAGGTAACTGACTGCATGAAAAAGGTTGAGGAGTAACATAAAAAAGGAGTAGGAAACCAGACAATTCGGAGTTCGAAAAATCTTGTTGTAAAGAACATAAGGTTTAAAATTTACAGTTTCGGTTATACCTACTCGATCATTTTGTTGACGTCATTGGTGTTGAAACGACCTTTCTGGTGATTTAATTTGCATTTTTTCTTAGTAAATCGTAAGTTTTTCAAATAAAAAATTACGCAGTTGCATGGCAAGCCAAAATTGTGTTAATACAGTGAAACTTGGTTAAGTGGGACCTGGATAAGTGAGAAACCTCCATAGCTGGAACTCATGCTGAGGTCCCGACACTTTGGCACAGAATTACCTCTGTTAGTGGGGCAAAGCAAACCTCTATAACTGAGATTCGTTCTTTCGATTTTATCGTCATAGTTACCTCTATAATTGAGACAGCGAGTGTATTTTACCTCTTTTACTGAGACTATAGTTTAAAGAATACTTCCCAAGTAGCAGAAGGCTGTATAACCTAGGCGTTTTATCACCAAATAGTGATATAGTACGCCTATAATGGTAACCATTGTGACTGCTTGTACTATAAAGGTTTTTAACAGAGCGTTTTGATTCTATAAGATTAAAGAGCATTTAAGTTCTATAGTTCAGCTCTTAGAACGCTTACAGGACCATACAAAAGAACTTTTAAAGTGTTGCACTGTAATCGATATGAAAAAAGCGGATATGGTACTATTTAGTACTATAGACAACCTTACTGACACTTTTATGTATCTATTTTGCACTAATAATGAGTCAAAATTGTTATTACAGTACTAGTATTGAAGCTATATCGAAAACCCTATTATAGGATCAAATTGCACTATAAATTAACCTTACACGACCATTACGTAATGTTTTAGTTTCTTAAAAGCTCCCTCCACACCGTTATGGGGACAGTTCTGTGAAAGTCACGAAAACTCCTCTATAGTACTAAATAGTACCATAGCTACTCCTGGTGCCGTTGCTAATGAACATAAATGGCTTAAATTGCTTTATAATTAAGTTTGTGGTACTGCTACGAGACTAAAGCGTGACATAAAAGTACTAAAATTAACGATTTATGAACTAATTCGATCTGTAACTAACTTTTGAGTACCAATTATATCACTGGTAATTCATAAATGGTGGCATACTGTCATGGCTGCTGTTTTCTGCAATGATAGCACATTAGCAGCACGGCTGTAGCCAATGTGTACTATAACAGCCATAGTCGGGACAATTCCTTATTTTATTAATTTATATTTTATTAAAACACGAAAATTATGAGGGCGCATTGTCAAATTTGAAATCAGCATAGTGATTTTATCGATACAATTATTTTCGCAAGTGCAAGTTACGGCAGAGTTACGGTCCATGGATGTTTTGTAGTATGTCCTTTTTATTAGGTAATACATGTTACGTTAAGCAATGGCGAATGACATAAAAAAAGCATATTATTAACATACCGAAATTTGTTTTGTTAGTTAAGCGCTTACGTACTTAGGATAGCGAAACAGAATCGATTACGGTGCAAAATAGCACTATAAACGTTTTTCGGTTACTTTTATAGTAGTAGATTTATCACCGTGAGAGCCTTTATGTAATGTTTATAGAATAAATTAGTGATAAAACTAGGGCCTTTTTGGGGTTCTCTAGACGTTTACAACACCATTATAGTGCTAATCATGAACACTAATTAGCACGCTCTAAAACGTTCTCAGGTCTTTTATAGTACCAGATTTTGCTGCTTGGGTTTCCTTCTACCTCTGACCTCTTAGTTACCTCTATAATTGAGACAGCGAGTGTATTTTACCTCTTTTACTGAGACTATACTTTAAAGAATACTTTCCTTCTACCTCTGAACTCTTAGTTACCTCTATAATTGAGACAGCGAGTGTATTTTACCTCTTTTACTGAGACTTTATTTTAAAGAATACTTTTCTAAAGCCCGACCAGAAATATAAAAAACCTCACCATGTTGCGGAAAATCATTGGAACTCATTTTTGTACTTGGAACACTAACCGCCTGGCCACGGGACAGGGCGACCGGCGGCGCGAATTGCGATTTTAGAATACACTGAGCGTTGTGTCCCTACTATTACGCAAGCACGCAGCGGCGCGTAGGCAGTGTATTCTAAAATCGCAAGACGCGCCGCCGGTCGCCCTGTCCCGTGGCCAGGCGGTAACATTAAAGGTGAGAGTCGATTGCAGCGCCCCCAAACCAGGTTTTTTATTTTCCTTGTCAGGCTTTACCTCTGAACTCTGTAACTGAGATAACACCAATTTATCACCTCTCTAACTCTCACTACTTATATGTTTACTCGCACTATTTGTTTAGGTACTAATTCTTAGTCTACCCGCTTATTCCGCACTTGGCTAATTTTGTGCCTCAATAATGATCTTTTTTTTAAATTTTATTTTGCTACAAGTTTGTGTTACTCTTTGCCGAATCACTCAAAATAAGGAAAAAATTCAGTCGCAGTGTTCTGAATGATAAAGAATAATATATCCTGAGCTTGAACAGTGTTTGCTAACATATGGGTAGGTATGTTATCTTATGTTTTACATAATACGTCATTTTTTATTTAATAATCGCACCTCTATAAATGAAATAACCTCTACTCTCACCTCTATTAGTGGAACCCTCTGTAAATGAGACAGATATTTATTTATACCTGGATATCTGAGACACTGGGTAAGTGGAATACCTCTTTAAGTGAGACAAATTTGTAGGTCCCTTAAGGTCCCAGTTATCCAGGTTTCACTGTATTTAATTTATAATGGGTGTAGTTTTAAAGGATCATTTTAATTAAATTCTTTATTAAAACTATAGTCGAGTCTCCCAAAGCAAATGATACTAACTTAATACTCCTTAAAGCAGAGAGTTAGAGTAAATAGTTAGTTGCCCAAAGGGCGAAAGAGATTAGAAACCAGTACTTAAGAGAAACTTTTGAGAGCAATGATTTTATAAACGTGGTAAGAATTAAACTTTTTCGTTCAGTCAAAAGTTGATAGTATAGTTATGCAGGTAAAGAATGATCTAAGATATGTATGAATTACTAATTTACCTAGTAAATAAGTTAGATCTTGTCCCCAAGCCAAGGACATTGGACCACATTCTATGTAACACTTAGTTTTTTCTTACTTATGTGCGTAATAATAAAGACTGCTCTCTCTGTTTCTACTGATAATTATTAACACTATTACCACTTTAATTTTTGTTTATTTTTGTTTTTCTTGTTTCTAATAATTTTTAACTGAGCTATGTACCTAATGAACTGTTTGCCTATTATAGAACCTGCAGAATCTTTTATGTCACCTAAAAATCACTTTTGGTTTATGTGATGTATTATTTAAGTCGTGTCAATTCATGTATCTGGTAAATAAATAAATAAATAAATAATAATAATAATAAACGTTGAAGGAAAACATCGTGAGGAAACCTGCATATGCTGGAGAAGAAATTCTGATTCGTATGTGAAGTCTACCAATATCGCGGTTAGTAAATAAAACTATTGATTGATAAAAAATATCTCGCATCAGTAACGCTATCAAGCGAGAAAAATTGCAAAAATTTGTCCAAACACGTTACTTATTGTTCGCAAAAAAGCCTAAGAATTTGCGATTATAAAGTTTTATTGAAGATGTTTTTAAAAACATTACGTGATGTTATTTGAAAGCTAATTCCTGCCTGCCATGCAATTAAAACTCAATCATACAAAATAAAATGTATGATACGATCGTTCTGATGTGATTAATTGTAATTGATGATGTTTCAAAAGTTAATTACTTACTTTTTTTAGTAGACCAATTATGGAATCCGTTTGAGTGGAAAAATTACTTTTGTTTTTAAGATATGATGGAGTAGCTGTGATACAGTTTTGAGAGTTATGCAGTTATTAATAAAGTTCAATTTAATAATTTTAAAGGCTTCTTATCGCATTTTTCGCGGAGTAGCTGCAAAAGTTACAGCCCCAAACATGCATCAACTCTTCTTTATTCTTTGAATAAACAGGATGTAAACTTAAATGCGTAACACATAAAAACTGAAAAACTTTCACAGCCAAAATCCAACTCCTGAAAAATGTGTGTGTCTTAGAAAACCTCAATGGCTACGCAACGCAACCAAATTGTTGATTTTTTCCGCTATTTCGATGTTGGTCCCACATTGAAAGTTCTTTAGATTGATTTGATGGTCTAACTCTAAAGAATAACCCTATTATTAATTTGTATAGCATTTAAATTTACACCCTGTATTTGGAGCATACATTATTATACTGTGTGTGCTTATTTATGATTGACATTGATATAATGAGACTTGTGGACCAGTAGTGGGGATGGTAGAGGTTGTTGATGATAATTGATAACTCTGATAACTGAGAACATAATGCCAGAGATGTGCAAAATAGTTTATATAATGTATTTAAATACAAAATGCAAATACTTTATGAATTTTGTATTTAAAATGCAAAATACAAAATAGTTTTTCTTTTTGTATTTAAAATACTAAATGCAAAATGCGTATTTCCAAAATACTTTTTTAAAATAAAAATACTTTCATAGTTTTTACCCGACTGCGACAGAAGGAGGGTTATGTTTTTTTTCGAGCGTATGTATGTATGTATGTATGTATGTATGTTTGTATGTCTATTTCTTTGGCACGCCCTACAGCCTAAACGGCTTGATGGATTTTAACATAGAAGGTGTCGTTAGATTCGTAAAAATCGTGAGAGTGACATAGGGTACATTATTTTAATGTGGCGTATGCGAATTAAAAAAGAGAGGGGGGAGAATAAAATTTTTTTCGTAAAAAAATACAATATGGGTATCAAATGAAAGCTGGTGAAGAGCAGATTCCAATTATACCTATATATATTATAGTATTTTTATGCAACCATTTTGACACAAGACTAAAAAGTATGAAATAAACTAAATTATTTAGAAAAACAAAAAACCCGACTGCATAAAAAACTATTCACTGAAAAGATAAAAACAAGCTCCTTAAATCAGCTATAATAACTTTGCTTGAGCAAATTAATACAATTTGAATGTTATTACTTATTAGGTAGGTATTGCAGGCGGGGACAAACCAATAACCAACAAATAGGTCATTTTTCTTTGTCCCCGTTTGCGATACCTACCTAATTAACTTCCTATTTGTACCTTTTTGTTATTCAAACAAGTCATCATTTTAGCATTGATCAAAGTAAAGATATGAGGTTCACTCACGTGATTCAAAAGGTATCATAATCATATGGAGAAATACCTTTCCCCCAACTTGTAAAGGGCCTCTACCCGTACATTCGAACTTCGCAATTTCGTGAACGTTTTCGTTCATTGGTTCGTTCTTTGATTGATTGATTCGAGTTAACTCTGTTATAGTGAAGTTCGGACCGAAACGGTCTCGATATTTCGAAAATCGAAAGTTCGGGTAGGTACAGGTCCAGGTTACAACCAATTTATGTGCATTTGCCACTCTTCTTCACCTACAGATTTTAATAAAATAATTTGTTCAAAGACACTGCCAGTCATCTTCCTTCTATGCGGTCTCATAATAATGCCACCATAAGAAAAAAGCCTTTGTACCGGCGCAGAGCTAATAGGCAGGCAGATATTACATTTTAAGGAGACCATCTTTACTGTTGGGTATTTATTTAACGATTGCAGGCAGACATCATCATCCTTCATATGGAAGTGATTCCAGGTCAATAGTGGCGTTTACACTTGCATTATCACTAGCTAGTGAGGAATCTAAAACTACATTCACGCACCGCACGTCAAACTTGTTAGTTCAGAGGGCCTACCATGAGTTTTCCCTGTACATTACTACTTTACGTCGCGTCGCCAATTCGTATGACAGAAATTAGTTCTCAACGTGACCACTAGGAGCGCTGTACGAAATTCACTACAAAATTGTTGACGTAACTACAGTAGTAAAGTACGGTGAAAACTCATGGTAGACCTACAGTTGTTGTTTGTAGTTCCTTTCGGAAAGGCAATGGGTTCTAACCCTTACAGCCGTTATCTTTAGCATTTGTTTTTATTGATGTTGACAAAACATATCAAAAAGTATTTTGCATTTTGCAAATACAAAATATATCGTAAAAGGTATTTCAAATAAAATACTAAATGCTTATTAAAAAAAAGTATTTAAATACAAAATGGAAATAGGTATTTTGTATTTTGTATTTTGCATTTTAAATACTGTTATTTTCAAAATGTCACATCTCTGCATAATGCGAAAACTAAAATGAATAAAACTAATGATCGAAAACCCGTAGTCCATAATTAGACTTAAAACAAAAAGTCTTGTAATTCGAAACCAAAATAGCACCCTCACGCCACGCTTTAATGGATGGGAACAAAAAACAACCTGATCTTCATGCCACATAGGAAGTCCCAAGAATTTTGTAATTTTCGCACTTATCACTTTACCATACAAGCATAGTTGGAGACTTCATAATCGGCAAGATTCGTAACTCAAACTTAAAGGCGAAATCCTTATTGCTAGAGGATTAGGAGCTATAGTTCTGTGGCTGGTGGATTGACATTTGAACAGAGGTTCGATTGTTTTACTGGAGATTCAAGATGCGTGGAGAAAGTACAGCAAATACTAATGGTATTTATCAAATACCCATTTATATTAACTTCAGTGTTTGGGACTAACTGCCTGAGAAAGTAATAAAATTAAATATCTTATATTTTATTAGATTAACTAAATACTTCATTCGAGTCGAAAGAATGTATCTTATATTTTCAATCGCAGTATTTTGCCACATTATTGCTTGTCTAAAGTGGCGTTGGGCACGACACGTGGCTAAAAAGAACAGGCGGCAGATGGAGCAAAGACTTGACCGAGTGGTGGCCGAGATAAGTCAAGAGAGGAGTTGGCTGATGATCTTGCGAAAGCAGTTGGAAAGACTTGGATGAGTCTGGCACAAGACAGGAAAGAGTGGCATAACGGGGAAGGAGGCTTAATACCCTGCAGTGGGTGGACCAAAGCGAATGATGATTTTGCTGCAAGTATCCGGGAAGCAGAATGGAAGTTTTTGCACTGATACTTTTGCGGCTTCTGCCTGAGGAGCAACACCTGAACTCTGATCTATCGATGAAGCAGGACCGGTTATCTTTACTCAGACCGACTTGAGTTCGAAGTCTTTTCAAAGACCTTTAAATTAGCCTGAGTAGCTCATAATATGATAGCTGTTTTCCCGAAAGAAGGAAAAACCGGGATTGGAATCTAAGGTGTTCTTTTCTAGACAGAAACCTCCAGCTAACTTGAAGCCGCAATTCGAGTTCACGATCATCCCTTTCATTCGATTCTTCAGAATCGTTGACACGCAAACATTTAAAATAATTGGGGTCAATAGAGTAGTACCTTATAATTATAAAGTGCAAATCGCAACTGCAGTTTTCCTTGTAAGATTTCCCTGTCTCTTTCTATCTTTAATTGATTGTCTGAATGAGGAAATACCTAGGTTTTTAATTCGCAATGGCGCCTTTTTCTAGACGCATTCAATTGATAGTAATTGCATTGATTCATTTCGTAATTACGTTTGTAACTATGCGAACTTAAGTGCATATTTTTGTATGGTTTAGAATTGGCGACAATATGTCAACATCGTGTATCTCTTGCTAAACTAAATGTCGCATCCTCATCTTCCACGCGTTCTCTATGTCACTTGCAAGTTGCAAACATCAGCATATGGAAAACTGTGCAAGATCAATCAACAATCAGCAACAAACTGCTGGATATAGTCCCATTTTTTTGAGCCATCAGCTGTGAACTGGCTGTGAACTACGACTTCATCTGAGTGGAGTTTTTGATCATTTATGTCCTTACTCCTTCCATAGATAGGGTTCAAGCTGTCTACGTATAACATTTTTTAAGTCTGCACTTGTAGTCTACATAATTCAGGATTTACCACAGCCCTATCTGATCTACTGCAGATCTCTTGAGTCTTCAATTATCGCATTGATATGTCATTCCTTCCTGAAGACAAACATACTAAACATATTCCTTTCAAAAGGAGGAAGGTATTTGTAGCAACGTTTCTGACAACCCCGATTCAGAATACGGTCGTGAGTTTATGTATTATAAGGCCGAGAAAGTACGTAACAATCAATTAGGTATTTCACCAACCAATTTACCAAATTACCTGAAATCAATCGATTTAGACATTACATCAATCATGCGTAAAATAAGCCACGGACGCAATAATACCATAGATAGCTAACACGAGATTACGATACCTGTTATTTCTAACAAAGAAACTGCGCGTGAGTCGATTAAATGGAGGTGACGTCACGAACAGAAATGCCAGATGGAGAATGTTGGTCCGTTATGTGAACATACGTAGGTATGCTAGATTTTACTGTAAATAAAAGTAATTACAATTGAACACCGGGTTATTTGGCATTCAAAAGTATAAGTATACAACAGTACGACCAGGAAAATAATTACCTTTGTCAATCGTTTGCGCAGAGTTCCCCGACAAAACCCAAAGTCGATTAGTAATTAAAGGGTGCAAAGTCGGATAGCAGCGAAACGGCGCGAAAAAAATTAGCCAATCGTGGCAAGGTGGTGAACATTCTGACTGGTCAATATAATTTCGCCCGCTATTAAAAATTTTAAACTGCGCAGGTACATCGGGGGAACTTATAAGTGCGTTCACACACTGACGGAGCGGCAGACCTCAGTCCGTCATTTGTGAAGCAAGGTGTTGTATGAAACAGCACGTAGAAGCACACACGGTGACGGATTGACGCACCGTGTGTGCTTCTATGGACTGACGTCTGCCGCTCCGTCAATGTGTCATCGTGTGCGAATGCACTTAATCTGGTACTACTTGTACATATTTTGTACATACATAGGTGAACTCACATCTTCTTCTATCGGAGGTTGACTATCATTAGTACTATTCGGACTCAGACTGCAGCATATTGAAGTGGTATTCATATCGAACTATTCACAAAGGTTATGCCAGGAAGTCGCATCTTCTGCCAGGAATCAGTCTCCCTCAAGTTTTTCCCGGCAAAATCAATTCACTTGCATAATCCCTTTCGGGGTGCTCAGAGACTACTACCAACATTTTATTAAAGTCATTGCAGGTTCTGCTACAGATTAGAGTCAACCCCGCTCGCTCGCTGCACTTAAATTGACTACTGTTGTGAGTGGACACCGCTGTCGATCCTGGTTTTCCCTTAGTTACAGCGGTGGGAATGTGTGTTGGACCAAAACCGAAAAAATCTAACGGTCTTTTCAGCACGCAGGTGTAGCAACGCTCACTTTAAGGATTCTTATACTGTCCTAAACTAAACACAAGGCGATCAACGATTTTGGGGTGAACAAAAACTCTATTAATTATTATAACTACATAATCATGAATGTGCTGAAAGGTTTACTCAGGTTTCAGGATGGAATAAAGCGTCAATTAATTGCAGACTTTAGCCTTTGGTCTATATAGGCCTCGCATGTCACCCCAAAAAAAAGATAAAAATCGAGATATGCCTCCATCCTTATTATTTTACGTATGCCAGAAAGAGCGCGCATGACGTTTTTCTCGTGGCATGCTAGCAGTGCTGGTCTATAAAATAGAACAAAAGAAACATTATCCAATAGTCTATAGAAAATAATGTCTAATAATTTAAAATCTACGATATCGCTACATTAGCAATAAGAAATGTTTTTTATTTTACTTTGAAGCCCTTATGGTATGAACCATGTATGAACGCT
This sequence comes from Agonopterix heracliana, assembly GCA_963693445.1. Lineage (NCBI taxonomy): Eukaryota > Metazoa > Arthropoda > Insecta > Lepidoptera > Depressariidae > Agonopterix > Agonopterix heracliana. Next base: position 2,419,238 of record OY856323.1, on the reverse strand, counting down.
TAATAAACGTTAATCCCTTTTCCTATAAGGCTAAGCTTAAGTCTTCTAATAAGCCAGGCATCGTTTTCATAGAAATTTCGCCTCTAACACATTGCTATAAAGTTTTATATTGATTGCTAATAAACTCAATAGGTACGTAAATAAAGAGGCTCTTACACTTGCAGTTGCAGAAACGCTCATTAAAGTTAATCCTCCATTAAATCTCGTGCTATCACTTTTTGCCTTGTTGACGTAGTAAAAGCTAGCAAGAGATTTAATGGAGGATTAACTTTAATGGGCGTTTCTGTAACTGAATGTCAGCCTTTTAGACTTATGCAAGCACTATAATACTACAATACAACCTCAAATCTTCAATCATTACCTGCCTATACATTTAGTTCATATCCGGATATATTGCAGTTATATTAGCCTTATGTAACACGTATTTATGTTTGTAATTTTGAATTGCTCTCCATTTGGTTCGAAATGATTGATCGGGCATGCATTAGCCGTAATGATCATTATGATATGCACCATGCATTATTTATTAGCGGAGTTTATTTATAGTGAATTGGAACTTGGATTTATAGCGTTGATATACGATAATACAGGATGGAAGTTATCTTTTTTACAAGGTAAGTATTCAAATTAACAAAATGGTTTTATATTTTTCATACACTCGGGAGCAATGAATAGGTACGGTCACCAACATAAAAATTCTCTTGGATTCTAAGAATGATTAGCTTATTCAAATAAGAAGCATTTTATAGCCTATTTAATTTTAATTTTTGTTTTAAGTGATACTTAAGTATTAAATCTCTAAGTAATGAAATACAAAGTTGTTATAGATGACGTAGATCTACGTCTGTCTTTCTGTCTGTCTTCTAAAAGTCTTCTAAACCACGCAACGGATTTTGATAAGGTTTTCATTGTCATTTAGAGAATTTCTTCCGGAAGGTTGATAACTTGATATGTATAATATATTTACTTATATTATTTGTATATCTCGCCGGGCGAAGCTGGTGCGATAATATATAAAATACTTTTGATTTAAATAGGTAAGCTATCATTCTTAGTTTACACGATATGAAGGTTTATGTTGATGACCCGGATTTATTGCTCCCGTGTGTATGAATTCGAAAACTGGTGAAATGTTTACCAAAACCAAATCATTTTTAAAAAGTGACATGACCTGCCGGTTTTGGGTAACTTTGTAACCATTTTATTCATTAACTATGGCACTTTATGAGCTGAAAAAAAACGGAATCATCTACAGGATATGAGAAGTGATGTGGTTTTTCTAGAAATCGATTTTAATGAATAAACCCGAAGAAAAGGGACTCTAAAGTCACCTCTTTTTTTCCAGTTGTAACCATTTTACTCGTACATTTTGAATCGGAAGAAAATGAAAATTTACAATATTGCTCACAATACAATTTAGAATGATGTAGTTTTCTTACTTTTTAGAAAATAATAAAAAATCTTCTTATTTTTCAAAGAAAACAGCTAAATTCTGACCGGAGCCACGCGCTCGTTCGCATCGATTAGTATGGAGAGTCGTGGTCCAGGGCAGCCACGCCTTAAGGGATAAGAAATATTCTCTTTTATTATTCTTGAAAGGTAGAAACTATCATTTCTTCGTAGGTATAAGAACAACCTTATTTTCATCCTGTCTATGTCTATCTAACATGATAGCATAAAAATAATTGCTACGTAGAATCCTAAACTTGTTCAAACAGGTACATCACACCATACGGTCATGGTTTTTTGCATCTTCCGTCCAAACCGGTTCATGTTTTTTTATCGAACCGACTTGAATGAAACTTTAGTTTTTGTCGTGCTTGCATGACTGTGTGAAATCTCAATCTTGCTTTAAGTGGTAGTTTGATCTTGGATTCTTGTTTGAAATTACTTTTAAAGAGTTAAGTAATTAAATATTTTAATAATAGGTACCTACGTATCTAAATTTTAGATATTTTAGATAAGACAGCAGATTTTTCTTTTGCTCCGATTGTTTTGCTCCCATAGTAAAAGTTGTTCAGTTTGATGGGTAGCCTCTTCGTTTAAAAGGATGCTAATGATATCAATTTCACCCTGTATACCTATAAAATGTAAATTATTGTATAAGATGCATTGAGAGCAAAAGTGATGTACAGTCAAGAGCACGTCAAGCTAGACACCTTGGACTTCGTACTGATCTTATGGCGTTCGTATTAAGAAACAATATCGCACTTCGATTGTCAAGGTTGACGTGTTCTTGACTGTACCTAACCCCCCTGAAGGCTACAAAGGCACTTACAACTGTTTTACCTAGGTAAAAGTAACGTAATCACCTCATCAGCTTCCAGAAGGATAAACCAATTTTGCTCTCAGTAGTACCACAAAATAAATAAATTTCCTTTATTTGCAAGCTTGGGGCCCGTTATTCCCCGAGGAAGAAGTAAGAGAAATTCAGAAAACTCAACACCGTCTCGCCGCTGGTGATGGCTTGTAAAACATTAATAAAAGATAACATTATTCTAGGTATTTCTCCTCGGGAGTACAGCAAATTCAAATATAAATCTCTTAATTCGAAGGCAGATAAGTAATTTGACATTGACCTCATTCTTCATTAGAAAATGATGAAATTACAAATAATACTTTCTTAATACCTACCTAATACACTACAAGCTTTTTGGTGAAGAAAAATATTGTGAGAAAACCGGCATGTTTTAATTCGGAGACTTGTAAGTGGTCCTATAAAATTTAATGCAACGGGCTCACTACCAGCAGATCATGGACATTGCATTAGTGAAATTCAGATTTCGTAAAAATGCTACGTAGAACTATTTAGGATATCTTCCACTGATTATTCCTACGGGAAATACTCTCATTAGCTTATAAAAACATGTCTGTTTAAATGAACGAATTCATTAAAAAATTAAAGCGAAACGGAAAATGGAAACACATTGGGTTTCGAATCCGAATGAACAAAGCGTTCGAAAGTTTATTAATATGGAATTACGTAGTTCTTATAGCTGCGGGGTTCTTTTGCTAACAAAATATAACCGCAAAATAAAGCAGAATTATTTTATTCAAAGGTTCAGTCAGGTCGTTGCGTACGGCTGACCGTGTAGGTTACATTCACACAATAGTGTGTGTGACCTTCAACATTTCACGTAAAGACGATGTAATGTAATGAACACTACGTAAGTGACAACTCGAGAAAAGTATTGTTATGCTAAACACTTGAGTCTTGAGAAGTAGGTAAATAAAAAACTTCAAATTCAAAGGGCTTTCGGGAAGAACATCGTAAGGGCCGATATGCGCTTTTTACAAGACCTGCTTTTGTAAACTTTTTATACCGTCATAATGTCATATTTTGCAATGGAAATCAACTAAGAATTTATTAAAATATTTATAAATTTTTATTCATAACTGAGTAAGATGATTTATTTGCGGACTTTGTCCTATAAAAATCTCGGTACCTATTAATTTTTAACCGACTTCAACAAAAGGAGGAGGTTCTCAATTCGACCCGTATGTTTTTAGACACTTCAATTAGGGTTGAAGATTGCTGATTCAAATAGCGATTAGGAATGACACTTTTCTTTTAGTAGCTAAAAGAGATTGGAAATAAAAAGGAAAAAGTAGTCAAATGGCATTTAAATAAGATTGACAAAGGACAAGAAGGTAAATTGAGATTTCAAACTGAAATTATCTGAAAAACACATGCGAAATCATTGAAAATATTTTACAGTATTTATTTTATAGTATTTCAGGATCATCAGAACCTTAACGACAACTTCCTTTTTAGGGATCCGTAATCAAACATGGAACCCTTATAACTACTATCATTTTGTCTTAACTTTCTGTCGTACGTATGCCCCGTCTCAATTACCTAGTCCTTAATTTTTGCACCTTATGAATCGTAATTTGGCATGAAGACAGATAACAGTAACCCAAAAACAGAAATATGGTAGTTGAGAAGAAACATACTATTTTTTTCGCACCAACAAAATTGTCTTTTTATAAAAAAAAAATTTTATAAATTCAGTCCGATACCTATGCCTCATTATGTCATTAGATATGCCTTGTAAAATGAAACAAAATCGTTATAAATGCTTCTATTATTATCTCGAGATAAATAGTATAACAAATAAGGATAATAGTCCCGTGGTCTCGGGATAATAGTATATTTGATTGATTGATTGATAAATTGGTTCAAAGTAAAAAATCTTAAACTTCTTACAATGCTCCTAATAAGTAGGTTATTTTCAATGAAAATTATAACGGATGCTGTAAATTGCTGTAGCTCAACTAGACCGAACGAAATCGCACCTATCACTTTTAATAGGTGTTATTTTTTATAGGTGTTAGTTTTAGTAACTCTTCAAACATTTATTTTTCCTTTTAATTATTACTTATCTTCGACTAACAAATACGGCCTCAATATTTTATTAAATAATGTTCAATAGATTAAAATTTAATACAAACAAAAGTACCGAAAAACTAAAACTTTTTTTCAAACTAACTTAAGAACTGTTTAACTCAAGTCAAAGTCAAAATCAAAACTAAAGTAACCCAATTTTAAAGCGAAACTGCGAACATTCGAAATGTGAGAATAAAATATGATGACAAAATTCATAGAATGCCTCGACCCGCATACCTAGCGCTAGCAAGTTCTTGGAAACGTCTTTGTTCCCATTAAAATATTGGTAGTGGAAAAGTACAAGAACAATGGGCATGATCGATCCTATAAGTCAAGTAGGTACTCGGTAAGCAGAGGAATATTAGTTTAACCTCAAAACCTATGTGGTTTTACCGACGCTGGAAAGTTTTTAGTTACAAGACTTACATTGTTCCTTGAAGAATATAATTTTTGTTGAGATTGATAATCAAGTAAGTACTTGAATATCGCTGCAAGCACAATAGGAGTTCGTGCTTGTGGATGTGGTGGTACCCGTAGACCTCATTCCTCCGATGTTGTAATTTTGCCCAGATCTTTGCATGCGAAGAGAGTTTAAGGAGGCTGTCGATATCTATGCAGTAAGATGCAGGGAACATTTTGCAGTTTTTCCAACAAGCTAATCCTTTATTAAAATTACAGGGTCTTCTGAAATCTGGACACAGTGCTGTGTTCCTGGGCATCGGGCTGCCGGAACCCAACAGCGTGCCTGTCTTCAAGGGACTCACTCAGCAGATGGGCTTCTACACCAGCAAGGACTTTCTGCCTCTAGTGTCCAAGGGTAGCAAGAAGGGTATGTTTTGTGGGCCTTTGTAGGTCTTGATACGTCTTATAGTCACAGGTCTCATTGCAGGGCACAGGTCTGAAGAATAATAGAGATAGGACGGGCAATACTTCACCATCTTCACCAACCCTGACTGACCCCAGTCAGCGGACGTGGCAGACTATAACACAATCTTTCTCATTCTGTTTTTAATCTTTGCCCTATAGTAGAATCCTACAGGTGTGTAACCTAAGCACAGTATAAGAAATAGTATCTAAGATGTTCCATATAAGTAGAACGGACACTCTCTGCCTCCCACCGACTTCTTACCTCACCCCCTCTGGCTGGATCGCGGGGTAGACTAAGCCTGTCTCGCTCTCTTGCACATGCAGTATCGCATAATATGCTTAACTTAACTTTTTTATAAAAAAAAAATTTTATAAATTCAGTCCGATACCTATGCCTCATTATGTCATTAGATATGCCTTGTAAAATGAAACAAAATCGTTATAAATGCTTCTATTATTATCTCGAGATAAATAGTATAACAAATAAGGATAATAGTCCCGTGGTCTCGGGATAATAGTATATTTGATTGATTGATTGATAAATTGGTTCAAAGTAAAAAATCTTAAACTTCTTACAATGCTCCTAATAAGTAGGTTATTTTCAATGAAAATTATAACGGATGCTGTAAATTGCTGTAGCTCAACTAGACCGAACGAAATCGCACCTATCACTTTTAATAGGTGTTATTTTTTATAGGTGTTAGTTTTAGTAACTCTTCAAACATTTATTTTTCCTTTTAATTATTACTTATCTTCGACTAACAAATACGGCCTCAATATTTTATTAAATAATGTTCAATAGATTAAAATTTAATACAAACAAAAGTACCGAAAAACTAAAACTTTTTTTCAAACTAACTTAAGAACTGTTTAACTCAAGTCAAAGTCAAAATCAAAACTAAAGTAACCCAATTTTAAAGCGAAACTGCGAACATTCGAAATGTGAGAATAAAATATGATGACAAAATTCATAGAATGCCTCGACCCGCATACCTAGCGCTAGCAAGTTCTTGGAAACGTCTTTGTTCCCATTAAAATATTGGTAGTGGAAAAGTACAAGAACAATGGGCATGATCGATCCTATAAGTCAAGTAGGTACTCGGTAAGCAGAGGAATATTAGTTTAACCTCAAAACCTATGTGGTTTTACCGACGCTGGAAAGTTTTTAGTTACAAGACTTACATTGTTCCTTGAAGAATATAATTTTTGTTGAGATTGATAATCAAGTAAGTACTTGAATATCGCTGCAAGCACAATAGGAGTTCGTGCTTGCGTTGATTTGTAAAATAACCCGTATTAGCATGAGCTCAAGTTTATTTTACATTTTATTTAAATGTACCTTTATGAACAGAAAGACACGTTTGAAACAAGCAACTGTATTGTTTATAGGTAGCTGGCAATTGTAGCAAAGATTTTGTTCATCCTAAAGTGGAACGAGGTCGTAAGTTATTTTTCAACAGCTATGATAACATTCTTCAAAAGGTGCTTCGTGAGAGACGCCTTAGTGAATTGACTAAGGGATAAAATTCGCAGTGTTTGGTTAAGTTATTTTGAAGTTTACGTTGTTCCAGCATTTATCTTTGAGGTGACTGGCCAACATCTGGATTCTGGATGTATTTGCATCCCTTTCCCTTCTTCGGTCTTTAAGGATTGGAATAATCAAATCAACGGCGGAATACTTACTGAGAGCAGGTACCCATCCTTTAGTTTTGTATTCAATTGCGATAGAAAAGTGTCTTATAACTGTAACCACTGTATTCTATGCAAATAAAGACTTGATTGATTGATTGATTTATAAACCCAAAAAAATAGTGAATTTTTAAAATCTTGCCAATTATAAGAAGGACATTTCACGTCTTATCTGTTTCTTCATTTTCTATTTTCTGTTTTGTGAGAACATTTATTACATAAGATAACAGTTTTTATATGTATGTACATGAAACGATTGTGAAAGTCTTTATGTAGTGAATAAAGTCGTGAGCTAGTCGTTTGTCATCACAATATTCACAATTGTAACGAAATCTGTGGTGCAATACTTATCCTAAAATAACAAATTGACTTCATTTACGAAGACACGTTCTAAAGCAATTCTAAGAAACAGAGCAGCAATGATAAAGGCTTATGCAACAATTTGTGTTTGTAATAAGAGGCCTACATAATAGTAATAAATTAATGTACGGTGAACTGACTTTTTAAGTTTGTTACAGTAATAGATAACATTATAGCCTGTAAGAACTGCTTTTAGGAATAAATTTGAGGCGTGCGCTAATAGGGTCAAATGCAGATTCATCATCAGCCTGTATACGTCCCACTGCTGGGCACATGCCTACCCTCTGGAGGGTGTTTGGGCGTTAGTCCATCACGCGTGCCCAATGCGGATTGGTAGACTTCACATACGCATCAGAATTTCTTCTGCATATGCAGGTTTCCTCACGACGTTTTCCTTCACTGTTTGAGAGCAGTCGGTACGTACATAAGACATAAGTTAGAAAAACTCATTGGCACGTGGCATGTTGTCCGTGTCGATTCGAATCCAGACCTCATGATTGAGAGTCCATACCTGTCCGCAACGCTTCACCGAGCTATACAATAGGTATAGAAATGCGGATTGATCAAAGCAAATTAGTATTCGATTTGCTTAATAATAATTCCTGCTCCTGCAAAGTTGAAAATTTCGACTTAAGCGGTTTTGGCAGTAAGCCATTGAAATGTCATTGTCAAATTAATTGATGCATTGTATTGCAGATTTGATGTTTTTTTTTTCAAAACAACGTAACGGGTAGGTACCTACCTATGTCTCGAAGGAAAATAATAGGATTGAAAAAAACAGAGATGCAAAGTAACAATTATTTACACAAGTGTGTGAAATTATAAGTGATTGTTAAACAGCCTCGCTTGTGGCACAATTAAACAAAGTGATGCGGGTATTTGCTTGTCCCCGAACAAATTTATTGCAACATTCCGAAAGAAACTCTTTTTGCAGTTGAATAAATACAAAAATATGTTTCCGGACTTCAAAATCGATAGTCAAATGTATACCGATACCGATAAAGCGATAAAACCTTATCGTTATCTACTAGCAACGTAAAATGCGCTGCAGGTAGGCAATAGAAATAAAAAAAAAACCAACCGTAAAATAATCCGCTCACTTCGCACTAAAACCTCAGTAACTCAGATGTTTGCAACATTCCAAAAATGCACTCTTACTTTAAAAATATATCGTTTAACACCAAAATCAACTAAAACATTCACAGTAATCGTTTTCACACTCCGCTGTACACAACACTACTTTCGCAAAAACACGAAAAAAAGTATGTAAACCGTTTTTTCACGAAAGTTAGCACGCGATTTTGACGAGAGGTAACACGTCTACCGCGTTCGGTACTTGGTGACGGACTGACGCGCGCGAATGTGCGACTGAAACGCACAGATCGAAATAATTGGATCGTCACTAGTGCGAGAGAGACAGATAGAGAATGAAGTTAGCGGAATTGAGCTGCCATGACCGGGAATGACCACATGGCATGCATTTGGATTTACAGAACAATCATTGCACAAATTGAGAGTTGGCGCGTTTTTGTTTAGGGCCACGTGTTTCAATCTTAAGCTGTTTTGTTTAAAAAAAATGAAAGCTCTTTGCTGAAGTGTATTTTTTTTGTTTTTAGTCCTTTATTTTTTGTAGACATATTCTTACGTTTAATAAAAAGAATACTATTGTTTGTAAAGTGACAAAAACATCGATGGAAAACACGCTTAAGGCCAGGTTATCCAAGTGCACGCGTCTGTTTCTTGCAAGCATAAGTTTGCAATTAGCCATCCCGCTCCAATTGAAAGCAGGATCACAAAAAAACGTGTTTTTCATCAATATCTTTGCTCATGGGTGTTTCTAAGCTCAAAATTCTACGGAGTTCACTAGAAATTTTTAATGTAGTATATAGTTAAGTACAAGAATAAAAAGCCAAATATCAGCAGTTTAATCAT